>NW_026846588.1:16014934-16157342 GCF_025583915.1 Anolis sagrei ordinatus | reverse complement strand
GAGCTGGGGGTGGTAACGGCCGACAGGGAGCTCTGGCGTGGGCTGATCCATGAGGTCACGAAGAGTCGGAGATGACTGAACGAGTGAACAACAACAACAACAACCATAATTGTTTATTTAGTCTGTTCCTTTTACTTCCATTACAGTACTTATTAATCATTTGTTGCCATCTAGTTAGTTCTTCTTCTGTAATTTGAAGTGGTAGCATCCTAAATATGAAATTTATTTTTGGAAGTATTTTCATTTTTACTAATGCTATTCTTCCAAACCATGATAAGCGTATTCCTTCGTACTCTATTAACTTTTTCTGGACTTCTTTCCTTAATGTTACTACATTTACTTCCTCTATCTCTTTTAAATCCTTAGTTATTATTACTCCCAAGTATTTTAGTTTGTTCTTGATTCTTATTCCCCCTTTGCTCTGTTCTATAAGAAATCTTTGGTTTCTCCACTGAGAAGAGGCAAAATGTTTGACCATTATTTAAACCAGGGGTCCTCAAACTTTTTGAACAGGGGGCCAGTTCACTGTCCCTCAGACTGTTGGAGGGCTGGACTATAGTTTACATGGGAATATTGTGAAACATTTATTTTATAAATTGTGAAACATTTATTTCTAATTACAAATAAACGAAATTTTGACTGCAAGTATGTCGTAGCATGGGTAACAGGCTAACTATAACAGCAGGGAACCCATGAATATGTTTACTGATCAGCCTATTGGCCGAATTCCCATGACCTCTTGTCATCATAGTTTGTGGCAGCCACACAAAGTTTCTGGAGAACTACTACTTTCAAAGTAAGAGCCGCACAATTAAACAGAAAATAACAATTTCAAACCAGGAACAGATTTCTGTTCTACAATATTATTATTATGCTTATTTATACACCACTTTTTGTCTTCACAAGGAGACTGTGGGCACTTCCAGAAAGGCCCTATATCCCAGGATATGATCCCAGGTTTTCTGCTTTAAACTGGATTATTTGAGTTTGCACTGCCAGATAATCTGGGATAAACAGAAAACCTGGGATCAGATCCTGGGATATGGGGCTCTGAAAGGGCTCTTCCAAACAGCCATATAACCCAGAATATCAAGGCAGATAATCCACAATATCTGCTTTGAACTGCATTAACAGAGTCCACACTGCCATATAAGCCAGTTAAGTGTGGATTTTATACAGCTGTGTGGAAGGGGGCAAAGCAGCTTACATTTCAATACAATTTCAAATCTACAAATATGTGAAATATTACAATAGAATTAAATATAATGGCTATTCTTTAAAGCAGGCATGGGCCAGCTTGGGCCCTCCTTGTGTTTTGGACTTCAACTCCCACAATTCCTAATAGCCAGTAGTGCAGTGTTTCTCAACCTTTCTAATGCCACAATCCCTTAATACAGTTCTTCGTGTTGTGGTGACCCCCAACCATAACATTATTTTTGTGGCTTCTTTATAACTGTAATTTTTCTACTGTTATGAATCGTCATGTAAATCTCTGATATGCAGGATGTTTATCCAACCTCCTGCCATAAGGGAAAAGCACAATCAAGGCACTCCTGTCAGGTGGCCAGTCAGCCTTTGCAGGCTGAACGTCGTGTTGTTCTCGCTGCTGCTGCTTTGGCAGAGGAGGAAGGAGAGGAAGACGACAGTGGCTTCTGGGAAGTGGAGTCCCACATTCAAGGTGGGGGCTCATTACTGAGCATGACTGACAGTATCGGAAAGTGCTCCGCCTCGTTTGGCGTTCCTCCCTGGAAAAGGTTCACTGTTGGTTCGCTATTGGTTCTCCAAAGAGCCAATGCTGGCTCTCCTCAGAGCCACGAGGGAATGGAGAGGTAATGGCCCCACCCACCAGAGCAAGTGGTGATGCCCCTAAAGTTTGTTTTGTTGATTTGCTTCTTCCTCTTCTTCAAAGGCACCTCTGCCTCCTCCTCCAGCCAAAGCAATTGTGGACCTTCGGCGCGTGTCAGTAGAAATGGCTACATGTGTCACTACTGACACGCATGTCATAGGTTCGCCATCACGGGTCTAAACGCACAAATTGAAAACATGCTCAGGACTTTTGGGGGAAAGGAGAAGGATACCGTAGCACCATTGATGCACCCCTTGGATGGAGGCTGCTTGGATGGCTGTGGCTGGAGGGAGGTGGACTGGCTGGTTTATCAGCCTATAACTGCATGACTGCAAAAGTTAGTGACTTCATGAGATAAAGTTCCTGTACTTCTGTTACCAGCAGAATTGATCTCCTCTCATTGCTGTTTTTTGATAAAATAGGTTTGGGCAATAGTGCCATTATTATGACTAGTATGTACAAATAATATGTATCAGTTACTGATTCATAATTCCAGGTTACACATCCATAAGTGTGATACTGAATTCTGGTCATGAACTTATGAAATTAAGAAACCATCATGATATGAGTGAGAGAAAATGAAAGCATCACCAACCAACATTAACACACTTTTGTTATTCAGTGCAATCTGTCATCAGTAAGTATGATTTCCCTCTGCTCTTTTCTTTTTGCAAGTGAGCTTTAATAAATACTGACAAGGATTACATAGAGTTAAGTTTTCCTAGCAGCATGATTCAGTTCATACAATGAATGGATAACAACTTAATAAATATGCTGTAATTATTGCAGAACAGTCTGAATTTGAAATAGAGCCTATCTCCAGTAAAAGCACAAATTAGAACTTCTGATTTGTACTCCAGATGTCTACCTTTTCAGTGTTATTATAAATTCACCACTTATATTACTCACCCATTTCCAACAGAACAGTGTTGTATGCCATTCTACATTAGAAATATGAGACACAGCTGAATGAAAAGCCTGAAGAAGAAGAGGCTCTGACTGAGAACTTGGGGTGCTCCAAACCTAGGGACATTTCATAGAATCATAGAGTTGGAAGAAACCACAAGGGCCATCAAGTCCAATTCTCTACCATGCAGTAACACACAATCAAAGCACTCTTGGCAGATGGTCATCCAGGACCTGCCTCAAAACTTCTAGGGCAGGAGACTCCACAGTGCTCCAAGACAGCATATTCTATGACCAAACTGCTCGAACCATCAGGAAGTTCTTCCTAATGTTTAGGTGTGATCTCTTTACCTGCAAATTTAATCCATTACTTTGTGTCCTAGTTTCTTGTATAGAAAATTCAAGGAGATAGCTTTTGTGGTTTTTGTTAAAAATGTTGTTCATAAAAACTTTTAAGAATTCTTGAAAGTCAGTGGATGAATGAAATGTTGTGAAACTTGGGAGGGGGGGTGTTACAGTGGTGATTGTAGTAAATTTCATGCCAATAGATCTAACAATGAGGGAGAAAGTTTCCCCATTGGTCCATCTGAACATGAGGAAGAACTTCCTGTGAGAGCCATTAAGCAGTGGAACTCTCTGCCCCGGAGTGTGGTGGAGGCTCCTTCTTTGGAAGCTTTTAAGCAGAGGCTGGATGGCCATTTGTCAGGGGTGATTTATTTATTTATTTATTTATTTGCTATACTTGTATACCGCTGTTTCTCAGCCTAGACGGCGACTCAACGCGGTTTACAACAGAATATAACAATCGACAGTATACAATTTAAAAGCATAAAAACTTAATACACAATACATATATCAACAACAAGCCAATTCATCTCCTGACTAAAATCGTGATCCAGTTTCGTCGTCCATATTGCCAGTCCTTTAATCATTACATTTTATTGTCTGAAATTTTTCATCCGAGCTTTTTCGTTCCGCGTCCAACTCTGCTCTCATTTGTTTATTGCTGGTCAGAATTTCTTGCTTCAATGCCTGAATTTCGCCCTTCCTTATTTCTCTTTCTTTATCAAACTCCAGGTTCAAATTCAAGTTCATTTCCTTTGTTTGTTTTTCAGCCGTTTCTTTAATCAATTCTGCTATTTTACTTAGCATTTGACTGTTGCCCATCCCCAATTCTTCCCCCTCACTGCGTTTCCCTTCTGAGTTGATGTCAGTTTGAAGACAGTCCCCGTCCCCCCCCCCCCAAATTTTGAAACAAGTTGTACTTTGTATTTTAAATTTTGAATAAACCCAATGACTGGCTGCTTCAGAATTTGCTTGCACCCAGACATGTTTGGGTATATTGAGTAAGGTCCTTGGTGTGTCCTGCCTCTAGGAAGTCTGTACCACTCTGTCTCTCTCTCACTTAATAATTTCTCATTTTTCTTTCAAGATTAATTCTGACATTCTTTAGTGCCTTCTTTTCTGGACTTGGCTGTTAGTGAAGTCAAGAAATGGTTCCTAAGATGTTTATCTTGAATTAGACTACTATTTCCCTGTACGTTAAGGATTGCTAGGTTAGGTGTAGATATAAAACCACCATTAAAAAGTCTATCACTAATGACTCTTATGTGATACTTGTTTATTTCTAATTTACTATAGTGCTGAAAGACCCAGACAGCAATCCTTACAGTTTGCTTGATAACACAGAGTCTGACCAGACCGCAGACACAGATGCAAGTGAGTCACATCACAGCAGTAACCGGCGTAGGCGATCCCGCAGACGAAGGACTGATGAAGATGCTGTTTTAATGGATGGGCTGACAGAATCTGACACAGCATCAGTTAATGAAAATGGCTTAGGTATGTCGGCCAAACTGAATGCCCACTGCCACCTTCAGATTAGAGCTACCTGTTGAATTTTATTAACTAGTTCTTTATTTCCTTTCTGTAGTTTACTCATCTTCTGCAGACTTCAATTCCATATTGAAACCAGAATACTTGGGTTAAATGCGATCTAGAAGGGTTGTACAGTATTTTCTGTTGAGTGTATTAGAGATTGCTTTTTGCATGCTTTTAGATGGGAAAAGGAATATGGCATTCAGCTGCCCAAATGGGTTAGAATGTATGTTTTATTATCCTGTCACTGTGTATACTTTACCATTTCATAGTGATTGAATGAAAGAGTATATGTTGAACCCTTTCAGAAGTCAACCTTCCATACCATCATCTGCCATGAAGTGCAGTCATTTTAAAGTGGGATGGTCAGTTGAATTATACTTTTTATTTTGGGCACCGGTTTACTGAGGTAAACAAATCCAAAAATAACGTTTCTTTTGCCTTCCTCTAGCACTTGAGTGATTGTTGTTGAACCTTGTTAAATGAACTTTGGAGGGAAGTTGAGGCCAGGAAAAGAGAGAAAGTTTCTTGCTCTGAGGCTGTGATCACCAGATATTTTTAGAAATCAGTAGAATTCTTATATGTGTGGCTCTTTGGCAGCCATGGGCAAACTGTGGCCCTCCAGGTGTTTTGGACTTCAACTCTCACAATTCCTAACAGCCCACTGGATGTTAGGAATTAAGAGAATTGCAGTTCAAAACACCTGGAGGGCCACAATTTGCCCATGCCTGCTCTAGAGCTATAGTCTACGTTCTACATCTGAGAACGTCTACTTTTTGATAGCATTCAGTTTTTGCAAATGACATGAAATTCCAATATGATTGAATATTATAGTTAACTTGTTTAGATAAATATCAGATATTAAGTGTAGATTTAAGCTGTAATTATTTCAGTCCCTGGATTTTAAATCAATAGTAGGTTTTAACCATTCAGGAGGCTTTTCCCATTGAATGTGTTTTGCATTACACATGGGAGTGCTAGGAAGACAATTTAATACTGACATGGTTCATGGCAAAACTTTCAATTGCAGATGATAGAGACAAAAAACCCCAGCGACGCAATCGTAGTCGCAGGCGTCGTTTCAGGGGTCAGGCAGAAGATAGACAGCCAGGTAACTTGAGTGGAGGTGCACCTCCTCAGGCACCAGCATGAAGGAATGCTCCTTGTCTGCTGTTTCTGTACTCCCTAAATATATGTACAGCTGCCTTTTGTCCATAATGATTGCTTAACAACTAACTTCAGGATGAACAGTTTGAAAACTGAACAGGATGAAAACTGTAGAAATCAAGGGAGAAATATCCATGGACGTCAGACATTCAAGATTATGCCTTGTTGAAAGGCAGTACTGCCCAGTATCTTCTCACATCTGTTCTTAGTAATAAGAGATTCTAACTGAGTTACTAGTACTATAGGAAATAATCATCATGAGCTATCACTCATTGCTGAGTGTTTAGTCTTGGTGGCGGTTCTATAAATGACGGTAGAGACCTATTTTTGATTTGCATGTTATTTCGCAGTGAGGACATCGATTTCCAGATGGAAGGTGGTCCCAACATTGGTTGGCTTGACAAGCCTTCCTCTTGACATGTTTCTCCCTTGCTCCTTCCATTCATGCTTCTTGGGGAATATGTTGCATGCTACCTGCAGTCCTGTTCTTTGAATCAATCTGATAACATTTGGTCTCTGAATTTTAAAATTAACAGGAGTCATGACTGAATTTCAACACTAGTTGCATGTTTTTGTTTGGTATTGTTTGATGCATTTCTTGTGTACTAATATCTTAATTTAAAGAGTAGTTTTCTCCAGTCCAGATTCTGGACTCTAATATGCGGATAATTGTCCTATATTTGTTGCACTTACAATAACTTGGATGCTGAGTATTCTGTGTGTTCTCTAAAATTTTGTGCATTTTACTCAAGCAATGACTCATTATAAGGTGGTATCTTTGCTCCAGACTCCCCTCACACAAAACAACTGGATAGCCTTTGAGAATTAAAATACATGTCAAATGTTAAAATGAGGTTGCACGTCTGTACAGCAGGAAACTAGATAGTATTCATTAGCTAAATGCCACAACAATCAAAGATTTTTTTTCTCAAAATTGCAAGAATGATGGCGATTTCTTAATTTGCTTTTTGTTTTTCACTTTTGCAAGATTGCAGGAAGTACTCTAGATCAGTGGTTCTCAACCTATGGGTCCCCAGGTGTTTTGGCCTACAACTCCCAGAAACCTCAGCCAGTTTACCAGCTGTTAGGATTTCTGGGAGTTGAAGGCCAAAACATCTGGGGATCCACAGGTTGAGAACCACTGCTCTAGATGCACCCATTACCATCAGATCTTCAAAGCTAAGCACAGATAGCTTTAGTAAATGCTTTGGAGACTACCAACAAATAGCAGGTGCTATATATATAGGCTATATTTCAGAAGGACAAACTGGCAAAGCCACTTCTGAGTAATTCTTGCCTAATAACATCCTGTCAATTTCATGGGGTTGCCATAAGTTGATGGGCAACCCGAAGGCACATACACAGGTACAGAAAGCTACCTAGCATTTGCTAAATCTTATGTTTTTCAGAAAGAGCAAATGTGGTTTGATTAATGCTGTGAAGCATCTTCAGAAACATAGATATAAATCCTGTTCTGATCAGAGTAGATGCACTGAATCACTCAACTGGATCTACTTTAGTTGGGGTTAACTTCCAGGATGCCAACTCCTGGTTTATGTGAACTGTTGTTAAATTGCTTGCAAATGTTTACTGCCTCATAATACTCTCTTCCTTTTCTGACCACATTGTGATATTTACTTTGAAATTGAGATACTGTTGCATCTCAGGTTTCTCCCTACCAATCTCGCTAGTGTGATTATGTATGCAGCTATCCTTCTGTAGGTATTTTTTTAAAGAACTGCTTACAAAGAGCTTTGCAGCACCATTAGTGTTGCAAAGGTTATGTAAACTCTCTTACCTGGGTCTTACAGCCCTCTTATGAAGGATCAGAATGTCAGCTGAAAATTGGGAGAATGTAATTCGGGTACAATTGGTATTATACCTGTGCAGTCCTTTTCTGAAAACAAGAGTAATGAGTAGAATTCTCACATTTCCTAATGGTCCTTTTGAATTTAAATGATAAATGGAAAGTCCCTTAGAAACACATGATTATTGACTTCATTAGGACTAACTCTCAGTAAAGAGCTTTAGGATAGGTTGTCAAGTAATTTCACTGAAAAAGTGCATTTCTTTGAAAGCTACAAATCAGAGGACCTTTAGTTCTGTTTATGGGAGTGAGCATCAGAATCTGTCTTGCTTGGTGGGTAAAGAAATCTCAACCTTAGAAGGGGTTCTCAAAATGGGCCTTTTGGGATTGACACCAGTGATTTCCTGGTTTTTCAATATGTAGTAATTTTCAAAAAATGTTCTTTCCTTTGCAGTAACAGTTGCAGATTATATATCAAGGGCAGAATCTCAGAGTAGACAAAGAAATCTCCCAAGGGAAGCACTGGCCAAAACCAAGAAAGAAGTGGTAAGAAAAATGAAAATACATAATGGCTTACTTATGTAAATACTTAATTTTTTTCCCCCGTGACCACAAAGTAATTTTAAAACACTGGATTTTAAAAGGAGTAAGGTAGAGCTGATTGGGCAAAATACATTGATCACTACATTTAAAGGTGAACATAACAATTTATTCTTGTTAACTGTTGTTGATTTATGATAATCCTATGACTAAGTGACCTTCAAATCAGCCTGTTACTAACAACTGTGGTTTTGATAGATCATCTACTTGCAGTGTCTTATTCTTTAACTAGCTCCTAAAAATACAAATTACGGTCACAGTGTTTCCCAAAGTTTGGTCTTCCAGTTTTGAATTTCAGCTCCCAGAATTTCTGATCATTGAACAAGCTGGAACTTCTGGGAGTTGAAGTCTAAAACAACTGGAGGACCAATCACTACTCTGTTTCCTTGGAATGATTGAACAAAGGAGAGTGGAGAAGTTACTTTAACTTGCGATGTGAATTTTTTAAAATGGTCCAGTCACTACTCCTTTCTATTTTTTCTTTCAAAAGGCAAAAGATGTAATTGAAGAAGTTGTTGTTCCTGAAAAGGCCATAAATGGCCCTGCAGTTGTTCCTGGAACTGAGCCTTCAAAGCTGCAGCACAGTCCTGAAGAAAGGCCTAGTACTGTACAAGAAGACGGAAATAAACAGGAAGAAGCTGTGTTGAATGGTGTTTCATAAACAGAGTTCCTAGTTTACAGTTCTTTTACATTACATTTTACAATAGTGCTTGTATAAGCTTGCCAAAGATAGAATATGGATTGCGAGTCTTGACACCGCACTTTCAGTTCCTCCATTTTGGAAAACAGAACAGGGAGGGATCCTGAAGAAATCCAATGTTGAACATACTTTGACACCTACTGTGTTATAAATATCATCAGATGTGCCTTGAGAATAGTATATGTAACATTTAAATAAAAACAAATTGCTGGCTATAGGAAATGTTATTTTGTTTTCAAAATATGGCAGAGATGTGGGGGGAAGGGGAATCCCTAACATAACCTTCTTTATGAAAGCATTAGCTGCTTTTGTTACATTTTTAATAATATGCAACCACTTCTTCACCTGAGGAAAACTAGAAAAATGCAGTCTAAAAATATTTTGCACTGAACTGTAATTTCTCCATTAGTTTAGTCTGGAAACTGGTCTGTTTTAATACGTGTTTTTTAAATGCTGTATGTAGTGGGGAAAAACTGCAGACCACTGGAATACATTTATTAAATTCTCAACCTGCAGGGATATTGGGTGACATTGGCAGTGACTGTTCTACATTGAGGCTTTGTTTGATTTATTTATTAAACTGTACAGTATTTAAAAATCAAACACAGCTTTAGTTAAAACATTTAAGCTGAAATAGTCATGTCCATATAAGACAAAACCAGAACTACTGAAAAGATCAATTTCCAGAAAGTTTATTCTGTATAAACTACATACGTTAGTCCTTAGAGTATTTTTATTTTTGTTTTGGTTGTTTGATGTGCAATATGTTTTTGTATGCTGGTAGAAAAATAAATAAACTTTGATCTTCCATTGGTTGATCCTTAAATACTTGACACAGTTATGAATTCATTACAATAATTTATTAAATTCGGAATCAAAACTTTTGCTTTGGTTAGGGTGCTGCCTCTACTAATCCATATAGATCAGGTGACATGAAAAGATACATCTTTACTATATGGCCTGTTTTTCCTTTAAAGGTTGGATGCCTCTGGAAAAGATTCTTTTCTTGATCTCAATAATTTTGTTTGTATTATTGCAAATTTCTTACTGTAGTGGGAAGAAATGCTGAAATCCCCTCCCATATCAGCGGGACTCTGAAGTAGTTCCCCTTACTAGTTTTCACTAAAAAAAACTTGGAAATCCATTCACAGCTTTTAGCCATGCTGCTTAACTTGAGCTAGAAACTTTAGGGGAATGTTTGCTTTGTAGTGATATTTGAAAATTATATTTATTTATAAATAGGGTTTGATGTCTTTGTACCATAATAATTCTCTATCCTGGAAACAGAACTGTCGAATACAACATGATTATCTCATATCTGAATGAAATGTCAGATTTAATGTCTCATGTCACCTAGGGTGCATACACTGTTGAATTAATGCATTTTGACTGCCATGGCTCAATACTATGGAACCCTGGGATTTGTAGCTTAGTGAGGCAACAGACTATGGCAGAGAAGGCTAAAGACTGGGTAAAACTACAACTCGCATTATTCCATCGCATTGAGCTATGGCAGTTAAAAGTAGTGTCAAACTGCATTAATTCTGTAGTGTAGATGCACACTCATTCTCTGTGCACTTTCTCCATTCCTTTTGTGATTGAAAGTCTGCTTATTCTGGATGAAGGAAACTGGAATCAACATATCTTTGAATTAGCTCATGTTTAGTTTCCTGATATTACCCTTCTAAAGGTTGCAGAGGAAATGGCAAATTAAGGTTATATTTAAGCGGAAGTGATGCATCAGCTTTCCAGAATTGAAATAAATACAGAATTCCTCCCCCCCCCCCCACTTTAAAATGGTCCACAATATGGTGGGGCAGTTGTCACTATAGCCAGAGAGCTACTGTCTTCTATCATGTTCCTATCATTGACTAAGCTTTGATGAAGTGGAAACCATCTAAGAATTCTTTCCTCCCCGGAAGGTAGCCATAGTCTGACACCTGAGATACTTCAGTGCTAAGACTTACTCTGTCTAACAACAAACATTTGAGGCTATGAGAGAGAAGAAATATATTATATTGCATTTGAGTCTAGCTCTGTGACCTAGTGAACAATATTAAGAGTTTAATGCCTGCATTTGCTTATTTTCCTTCTAATCCAGTTTCTCTCTGGTTTTAGATTGTGAACCATGAGGCACTTATGTCTTTTTTGAGTTTTGGCAGCCAGCTAAGCCAAATGAAATAATACAGTAATGAAACATCTTGTCCTTGCCCATGAAATTGAAAGTTTTTTTCAGCATAGTCCTGGAGCCTTTTTGTTGATCGTATACTATTAAGGAAATCTAGATTGTATAGTCCTGGATGCGTGATTAGTGACATATGCAAAGCTTTTAAGGAGGACAGATCTGTAAGCTGAATTTACCACAATGAAACAGAAGATAAAAACAAAAGGCTTAGTTGTATTTCTCTGCATAACTTGGACAACTATAGAATATAGACTATATACAGAATTAGTGTTCAGAACGTAAAGGTAAAAGTTTCTATATTGGAGCTATAATAACATCCAGCTTTGCTTTTTAAAAAAATCTATGTTGTTATTCCTGTTCCTTTTAGCAGTTACTGAAGTGTCATCTTTAAAAGTTCATAAAATGAGGGTAAGGATGACACAGAATGTGAAGTTGGGTCTTTCTTGGTGGAGAAAAATGCCGTTACTTGGAAGAAAATAGTTCAAATGCCTTGTGGGAATGTCAAAGAGATTGCTGACTTAAGTCCTTGGTGGTGTTTTGAAGAACCAATGGAACTAAACAAACAAAACCCCTGCAACAAATCTCAAATTTGGTTACCCTAAAGATGATTTAACATTGCACTGAAATAAAATAACACTTTTATTGCTCAGAAACAGGGAAAGTTAAAGAACAGCTAAATGCATCAGGTTGAGATAAATTCCATGATAATTCATATAATTGTCATCATTTTTACCTGATAAATATTTTAAAATGCCACATTTTATCAAACAATTTTCTTAATCCAGTCCTGGATGTCAACATTACCTGCGTAAACCTTTGACATCCCAAATCATAGCAGCAGGAACCTCCGATACCAGTGTCTGACTTAATCAAACTGACCCAATACAACTGCTGTGCATGTGTCTAGCTGCCTTAATTATTTTACTAGACACTGCAGATAAGATTTATTTTTGAAAATAAGGAGATCACCTACAATGGAAGTCTCTCATGGCAGGTACCCTTTTCCCATTGCTCTTTGGATTATTTTAACAATACACTTTCAATCACTGATTAGGTGTGTCTTTTCACTTTTTAGCTTGACCCTCCAGCAAATCTTTAGCTTCGTTAATTTTGGCTGCCACATATGGAGATCCACCTGTTAGAAAGAAAAATATGTATGTCATCCATAAGAGGAATATTTGTCCTGTTTTTTGCTGAAGATAATATACATCTGTATCTGCCTAAAACTGATATAAAGCATAGGGTGACCTTTAAAAATGATTTCAGAGGATGCCCGGCACAAATAATGATGTATATGCAAAGTTCGTATTAACATAACAATGCTTTCCAAAATAAAAGCCTTTCCAGGCACTGAAAAATCCAGAGAGGCCCCCAAAACTTCCCATTTAATTCCACATCATAGCTGAATTCCAGATTAGAATGAAATCTCCAATCCCTGCAAAATGTATTTTGATTTACCTTTATCAGGATGGTTTAATAGCATGATTCGTCTGTGAGCTTCTCTAATTTTTCCTTTATTTGCTGTAGGACTAATAGATTAAAAAGAAAACCAAGATCAATTTAATCTTCAAAAGCTACATATGAAGAACTGGCAATCTGTAATAAGTTTGTCAGGTGTAAGTAATAGAGACAAGATTATTTTTCCCAGTTCACAAAATGGCAGTTAATGGGAAATCGTTTAGTATTATTGTAGTCTTATAATTAAGACAATTGCTGTAAATAATTTGAGAGTTGGAGTATGACCTTGAAGACCAGGATTTGAATCCTACCTGGCCCATGAAACCCACTGAGTGAAAACCCACTCTCTGCCTTAGAGGGAATGGCAAATGTCTTCTGAATAAAACTTGCTAAGAAAACACTCATAGGTTTGCCTTATGTTTCTAATGAGTTGGAAACAACTTAAAAGCAATTAACAAGAATTTCTGAGCCTCACAATAATACATAGAAACATCTATTAGCGGGCACACAGAATCCATTATACCTGAGCACTCTTAACTAAGTAAACCGATTGATAAAAGTTTTTTCCCCCACAGGCCCTATTGTTGATTCCCCCTAGCACTGGTACGGTTTGAGTATCCCTTATCTGAAATGTTTTGAGCCACCTATATTTAGATATGTGTACATGAGAGATCCTAGTCTAAACAAATAATTCATAAAACAAAAATTAAAATATTTTTGTGCATGAAGCAAAGGTTCTGTGCACTGAAGCGCCAGAAAGAAGTCAGTATATCAGCCATCGATATGGATGGTTTTGGAATTCTGGATAAGGGATGCCCACCCTGTATAGCAGTGTTTCTCAACCTGGGGGTCGGGACCCCTGGGGGGGTCACGAAGGGGTGTCAGAGGGGTCATCAAAGACTATCAGAAAACACAGTATATTCTGTTGCTCATGAGTTTTCTGTGTGGAAAGTTTGGCACAATTCTGTCATTGCTGGGGTTCAGAATGCTCTCTGATTGTAGGTGAACTAGAAATCCCAGCGACAACTTCCAAATGTCAAGGTCTAGTTTCCCCAAACTCCACCAGTGTTCACATTTCAGCATATTGAGTATTCCTACCAAGTTTGGTCTAGATCTATTATTGTTTGAGTCCACAGTGCTCTCTGGATATAGATGAACTACAACTCCCAAACTCAAGGTTAATGCCCACCAACATCTTCCAGTATTTTCTGTTTGTCCTGGGAGTTCTGTGTGCCAAGTTTGGTTCAATTTCATTGTTGGTGGAGTTCAGAATGCTCTTTCCTTGTAGGTGAACTATAAATCCCAGCAAATAAAACTCTCAAATGACAAAAATCAACTCCCCCATCAACCCTAACAGCATTCAAATTTGGGCATATTTGTGCCAAATTTGGTCCAAGGAATGAAAACACACCCTGCATGTCAGATATTTACATGATGATTCATAACAATAGCAAAATTACAGTTGTGAAGTAGCAACGAAAATAATTTTATGGTTGGGGGTTACCACAACAGGAGGAAATGTATTAAGGGGTCACGGCATTAGGGGGGTTGAGAACCACTGCTGTATAGGTATATGATGAAGTACTAGTTCTCCAAATCCATCTATTTGTTTGCCTGGGAGCCCTGAAGATGGCTGTATTTAAGCAACAAACATTTACCATTTATCATGTATGCCATCAGTTATCTCAAGTGCCCGTGCCATTAGCAGTACCTCTAGCAGTCATAGTCTGCATTGAATTACAGTTTGCTTGCTTCAGAAAGCCAGTAATCTTTAAAAGCTATACCATTATGTGGACTACATTGTCTCCTCTTCAATTCTAAATTCAACATTCCAACCATGACAACATCTAAGGAAAGTTACTAAGACCTGTTTTTCTGCCTCACTCCCCCCCCCCCCAAATCTTTGGAAAACAATGCTCTGATTTGTTTACCTCACTCCTAATATTAAAGCAGCTTCCCGCTTGCTCATTTTGGTTTCGAATCCTCCTCTGTAATAACCACTGAAGGTCTGAAATAAGATACACACCAGTATTAATAAAAGTGTTAAGCGATGTCATCACCAATGGGCAAGGAAATTCAAAATCCACATCATGAATTTTGGAAAAAGGATGGAAGAGACCATCTACAGCTATACTACTTTGCAACTCAGTACACTACTTGATGCTGGTTCTCATCCTTCACTCCCATTTACTTTGGCCTTTCTTCCCCATTTGAGACAAAAACTGATGAAATGCATATGGCTCACTAGAATTACAAACTATCTTCCACATCCCAAATTCTTGCTCAGTTAATTATTTTCGTTCATTGTCAAATATTAGATTTTTTTTTAAAAAAAGTTTAAAACAATATTGCTGCCAAAGAAAATTCAGTAA
Organism: Anolis sagrei ordinatus; assembly: GCF_025583915.1. Taxonomy (NCBI): domain Eukaryota; kingdom Metazoa; phylum Chordata; class Lepidosauria; order Squamata; family Anolidae; genus Anolis; species Anolis sagrei. The sequence continues at coordinate 16,142,423 of NW_026846588.1, read as the reverse complement.
AATGAACTCACAGCTTTGGGCAGGGACTGAAGAGCTTGCTTTACTTGTGGTTCCATTTGCTTCATTGCCTGCAGTGCATAACGACCTCAAAGAAAGGGAAGAATTCAAATTCAGCTACTTTGAGACTGATTGAGATGGTGCTGCTGGACAGCACGGCATTTCTAGGAAAGTCTTGATGAGACACAATGCTTCCAAATACTAATACAACTGGTGCAAGAGCCTGCAGACAGGTGCATACATTCCTCCCAAGTACTAAACTATCACTGATACCTCCTTTCCATTAGTCTTCCTAGAAAATGTAATTATTCTACAACCATTGCATGAATACATTTAGTGCTCTGGTTAATCCTGAGTGAAGATGGTGGTTACCACAAATCCAGGAAATCAATGTACACTACTTTCCAAGAGTCCATAACCAAAAACAGTAAATGTGCAGGAAATTTTACACTTGTGGGTTAACCAACTCACCCTTCTGTATTGTCTTCATCCCTAATTTAAACTAGACAAGGGCTACATGAGGTTGTTGAGTCCCATAAACTCACATCATGTCTTCTTCTACTGCTGACAATAAAGAAAGTACTCCTGAGAGCAGAGATACAGTTCAATAGATATCATAAAAGGAAACCTAAATTAAAGCTGATATCCTGTTGATGTATTACATATGCATAAATACCCATACATATATGTCTACTTTTCTGGCCATGGCAAAATGTCCACATTCACCAAAGGTGGCAAAAGCAGAGTTTCATATAATGTGCCATTGTGCAAATGAAGTCACTGGACATTGCAAGTAGAGATGAGTATTGAGCACTGCAAACATGCATTTTGTATTTGTTTGCATGTTTAGTTGTGTAGTGTTCATTAATGTGCAATCATTACATAACCCTGTGAGTGTAGTCACACTGTCTTCTTTGTGCAGGATCTTTTTTAAGGCATAATTGTGAGGATTTTTTAAAGAAATGATCCCACTTAGAGAACTAATTATTTCATATATCAAGTGCCATAGATCCTTGAATTACACTCTGTACCACGAGACTGCTTGCTCCCTTGCATTTACCACTTTTTACTACTAAATCAGAGATACCACCTATAAACTATTTTGAGCGATATAAAAAAAAGGTAGTTGGTCTACAGCAACAAAACTCAGTTCTCAAAAATCACTAAAAACCCACAATTTTCAAGAAGATCAATCATTGGAATTACACACCTCAACAGACATATATACCGCAACAAAGATCACATTTAAAAAGGAGTACAAATTCAAAGACCTGGGGAGACAATGGTTTTGGGTTTACATAGTTTTATATTGAACATCTTTTTCCTAACATAGTATCTAACTCAAGGCATAGAAAATGGCATACATTAAAATAAATTGGTAGAGACGCCAAAAGAGGTCAATAGCAAGAGTCACTAAAAATGTACAGATTTGGCACTCAGCCATTGCTTTTGCACTTGTGAATGCCATCCAAAGTAGCCCTTGGAGGCTAGCAGGGCAGTCCTCACTGGACTATACGGAGCTTTGTTCAACCCAGGGAGAAATAAATCATGGAGTCCAAATACAAACCTGCATATCCAGCAGCAGCTATTGTCAGACCAACCGCTATCATAGTACTAGCCTACAAAAAGAAAGGGGAGGGGACAAGCAATACCATAAAATGAAAAGTAGCGCATTTCCATACATACAATATAAATACTATTGGGACTCAGATGATTTGGAGTATCAAAACCATTGCCTTGCATAATTATATCTGGTTGTATATCACAAGAGAAGATTCTACTCCAAATAGTTTTTGGCTCTTCTTTGAAAGGCCATGCTTTTCTAAGTTATGATCTCCAAAAGATGTTTTTCCAAAAGGTTAGGAATGCTGCCATTCTCCAAAATACATGTTTTATTATTTGTTGGTTGAACTTTATTGGCAAAGGTTAACCACCCAGAGTTCCCATTGCGGAGATAGGACGGGATACAAATAAAGTTTATTATGTGTTGTCAAAGGCTTTCATGGCTATAATCACTGGGTTACTGTAAATTTTCCGGGCTGTATGGTCATGTTCCAGAAACATTCTCCCCTGACATTTTGCCCACATCTATGGCAGGCATCCTCAGAGACTGTGAGGCCACAACATCTGAGGATGTTTGCCATAGATGTGGGTGAAACACAAAGAAGGAGCCTCCACCACACTCCGAGGCAGAGAGTTCCACTGCCGAACGGCTCTCACAGTCAGGAAGTTCTTCCTAATGTTCAGATGGAATCTCCTTTCTTGCAGTTTGAAGCCATTGTTCCACGTCCTAGTCTCCAGGGCAGCGGAAAACAAGCTTACTCCCTCCTCCCTATGACTTCCTCTCATGTATTTATACATGGCTATCATGTCTCCCATCAACCTTCTCTTCTTCAGGCTAAACATGCCCAGCTCTTTAAGCCGCTCCTCATAGGGCTTGTTCTCCAGACCCTTGATCATTTTAGTCGTCCTCCTCTGGACACATTCCAGCTTGTCAATATCTCTCTTCAATTGTGGTGCCCAGAATTGGACACAATATTCCAGGTGTGGTCTAACCAAAGCAGAATAGAGGGGTAGCATTACTTCCTTAGATCTAGACACTATGCTCCTATTGATGCAGGCCAAAATCCCATTGGCTTTTTTTGCCGCCACATCATGTTGTTGGCATTGTTCCTTGTCCTAGTCTCCAGGAAGCAGAAAACAAGCTTGCTCCCTCCTCCCTGTGGCTTCCTCTCACATATTTATACATGGCTATCATGTCTCCTCTCAGCCTTCTCTTCTTCAGGCTAAACATGCCCAGCTCTTTAAGCCGCTCCTCATAGGGCTTGTTCTCCAGACCCTTGATCCAATAAATAAACTAGAAAAGATCATAATGCAAGGGAAAGTAATAGGAAAAGACAAAGGCCACGTTCCAAATAGGTAGGACGCAATCCAGGAAAACATAGGCCTGAATCTGCAGGAGGGATGTCATAAAAGGTAAAGGTTGCCCCCTGACATTAAGTCCAGTCATATCTGACTCTGGGGTGTGGTGCTCATCTCTATTTCTAAGCCGAAGAGCCAGCGTTGTCTGTAGACACCTCCAAGGTGGAGCCCCCAGTGGCGCAGTGGGTTAAACCCCTGAGCCGGCAGGACTGAAGACTGACAGGTTGCAGGTTCGAATCCGGGGAGAGGCGCGGATGAGCTCCCTCTGTCAGCTCCAGCTCCTCATGCGGGGACATGAGAGAAGCCTCCCACAAGGATGATAAAAACATCAAATCATCCCCTGGGTAATGTCCTTGCAGTCAGCCAATTCTCTCACACCACAAGCGACTTGCAGTTTCTCAAGTTGCTCCTGACACGACCAAAAACAAACAAACAAACAGAAAAACCTCCAAAGTCATGTGGCCGCCATGACTGCATGGAGCGCTGTTACCTTCCCGCCGGAGCAGTACCTATTGATCTACTCACATTTGCATGTTTTTGAACTGCTAGGTTGGCAGAAGCTAGGGCTGACAGCGGAAGCTCACGCCGTTCCCCGGAATTCGACCTGTGACTTTTCGATCAACAAGCTCCGCGCTTTAACCCACTGCGCCACATAGCCCCTCTGTATTTTGCACTAGTCATCCAATATATATATTGGAGCGCCTGGTGGCGCAGTGGGTTAAACCCCTGTGCCGGCAGACTGAAGACCGACAGGTCGCAGGTTCAAATCCGGGGAGAGGCAGATGAGCTCCCTCTATCAGCTCCAGCTCCTCATGCGGGGACATGAGAGAAGTCTCCCACAAGGATGATAAAAACATCAAATCATCCAGGCGTCCCCTGGGCAATGTCCTTGCAGACGGCTAATTCTCTCACACCAGAAGCGTCTTGCAGTTTCTCAAGTCGCTCCTGACATGACCAAAAACAAACAAACAGAAAAACCTCCAAGGTCCTGTGGCTGGCATGACTGCATGGAGCGCCATTACCTTCCCGCCGGAGCGGTACCTATTGATCTACTCACATTTGCATGTTTTCGAACTGCTAGGTTGGCAGAAGCTAGGGCTGACAGCGGAAGCTCACGCCGCTCCCTGGAATCGAACCTGCAACCTTTCGGTCAACAACGCACTGCGCCACCGGGGATGTCATAATATTTTGCACTGGTCATCTAATATATATTATAAGAAACCCCTTTTCTTCCTCTCTTTATATATTATATATATATGTGTGTGTGTGTGTCAAGGGGATATTTTTCAGTATGATATCACACATATACATGCATAGCAATGTTGTTTATGGTTCAGGGAAGGCAGCCATTACTCCTTAACCTGGATATGAAAAGGGAAAGGAAAAAATTGAGAATTTAGGAATTATGACCATGACCAATGTATTGTCCAAGGCTTTCATGGCCAGAATCACTGGGTTGTTGTGTTCCCCGGGCTGTATGGGCCATTTTTTTCAGAAGCATTCTCTCCTGACGTTTCGCCCACATCTATGGCAGGCATCCTCAGCGGTTGTGAGGTCTGTTGGAAAATGCTGGCAAAGGGGCCTGAGGCCTCACAACCTCTGAGGATGCCTGCCATAGATGTGGGCGAAACGTCAGGAGAGAATGCTTCTAAAGCATGGCCCAGACAGACCAGAAAACACACAACAACCCAATGACCATGACCCTTTCTCCTGTCGAAGGCCCACCAAAAGCCCACTCACCATGTCCCCCGAGTCCCGTGGAGGAGAGGGAGCAGCCCCTCCACTCCCCTCTCTCCCTTCCTGCAGGACCCTTGGCTCTCCTCTGAAGAGAGCCGTAAAGCGAGCGTCGTAAAGGCAGACTCAATTCAGCCTCCTCCTCTGGAGCGCCGCCGTAAAGCCAGCGCAGGCCTCGCGGGCGTCGTAAAAAGAAAGAAGCAGCCACGCCCTCTCTCCTCCTTTCTCTTCAGTCTGTTGTTTTGAGCGGGAATCTGAGGAAGGAGAGATTATTGTTGCCTTTGAGCCAGTTTGAGAGCCAGTTTGAGAGCCAAGGAAAAGCCACAAATTCTTTTTTTCTTTCTAGTAACTTCAGCCACCACCTCTCTAGTGATATAATCTTTAAAAAACTAGTATTCTTTTACCTTTGGTGATTTTACCTCAGAAAACCAGTCAGTTTACCTCAAGCAGTACCTCTCTTCTGATTTTAACTCTGAGAACTAGTAATTTTACCTCAAGCAATACCTCAAGCAAGTGATTTTACCTCAGGCAATTAGTAATTCTATCTCAGGCAATACCTCTTTAGTGATTTTACCTCAGAAACTAGTACTTTTACCTCAAGCAATACCTGTCTGGTGATTTTACCTCAGAAAACTAGTGATTTCACTTCAAGCAGTACCTCTGCTGATTTTAACTGAGAATTAGTAATTTTACCTCAAAGGAATACCTCTCTAGTGATTTTGCCTCAGAGAATTTGTATTTTTACCTCAAGCAATACCTCTAGTGATTTTATCTCAGAGAACTAGCATTTTTACCTCAAGCCTGGCATGTAGTCGGGGGGGGGGGGGGGGGGGGGAGACTTCAGCCCCCCCTCGAAATTCTCATGGTGGTCCGCGAGAAGGCCTTACTGCTACATTATTTAAACTGTTATGTTTATTCATATCATGATCTGGAGCCCCCGGTGGCGCAGTGGGTTAAAGCCCCGTGCCGACAGGACTGAAGACCGACAGGTCGCAGGTTCGAATCCAGGGAGAGGCGGATGAGCTCCCTCTATCAGCTCCAGCTCCTCATGCGGGGACATGAGAGAAGCCTCCCACAAGGATGATAAAAACATCAAAATCATCCAGGCGTCCCCTGGGCAACGTCCTTGCAGACGGCCAATTCTCTCACAACAGGAGTGGTCGCTCCTGACACGACTAAATAAATAAATAAATAAAAATATCATGATCTGATCACCATGCTCAATATATCCCATATGCATGGGGGTATTGGGGTAACGATACAAAACGTTTGCTAGGGTAGATCCTGAGCCCCCCCTCCCCCCAAAATCAAAATCCTGGCTACGGGCCTGCCTCAAGCAATACCTCTCTAGTGATTTTACCTCCGAGAACTAGTAGTTTTACCTCACACAATACCTTTTTAGTGATTTTACTTCAGAAAACTAGTAATTCTACCCCAAGCAATACCTCTCTAGTGATTTTACCTTCAAGAACTAGTAATTTTACCTCAAGCAATACCACTCCAGAGATTTTACCTTAGAGAACTTGTAATTTTACCTCAAGTAATACCTCTCTAGTTATTTTACCTCAGACAATTAGTAATTCTACCTCAAGCAATACCTCTTTAGTGATTTTACCTCAGAAAATAGTACTTTTACCTCAAGCAATACCCATCTGGTGATTTTACCTTCGAAAACTAGTAATTTTACCTCAAGTAATACCTCATTAGTAATTTTAGTCAGAGAACTCTAGTAATTTTACTTAAAGCAAAAGTCTAGTAATTTTACCTCAGATAACTCTAGTAATTTTAACTCAGACAATACCTCTCTAGTAATTTTTTTCAGATAATGCCTCTCTGGTCATTTTACCTCAGAAAACGCCTTTCTAGTACCTTTTAAGTTCTTCAAGTGTGAATCTAGCCAACTTCTCACGTTGTATTTGTGTCTATGCCTTCAAATTGCCTGTGGACTTATGGTGACCCCATTAATTTCATGGGGTTTTCTTAGGCAAGGAATACTTAAGAGGTAGTTTTGCCAATTTCTTTCTTTAGAAAGTGGGACCAGAGCACCTGACATTTGTTGTTGGTCTCTCTTCCAAGTACTACTCAGGGCTGACTGCTTAGCTTCCAAGCCCTGGGATCCGATGCCTTTGGCCCTATAACTCACAACATATTATATACATTATAAATGGAAAACAGTAATAAGCCAGAATAAAAATATAATAAAGAGAAGATTTAAAAATTATGAAGTGAAAACAGCATCAAAATCCACCAAAACGTCCACAACAAAACAAGAACAGAGTTGCAGGGCACCTCTAATCAGTTTGCAAAAGCTTGACCTGCTGACAGAAAAGGAGCAAGGACAGCCATCCCAACCTTTTTATGGAGGAGTTCCAGTGTCTGGAGGCAGCTACCCAAAAGGCCCTGTCTCCCAGGTTCACACCAGAAAAGCCTGGGAAGATGGTGGGACAGAGAGAAGGGTCTCTCCAGATTATTTTAGAGCCCCGAAGGGCTCATAAAGGGAGACAGGCTTCTTCAGATCACCTGGACCCAAGCCACCTGTGTATGAGGTGAGGTAATAATATGACCCTTTTCTTATCTTCCTTTTCTTCTGAATGGCATAAGGTGGGTTATATACGTATTTCTTTGCCTGTCCTCACAACAACTCTGAGGTACCATATTTCACCACGTTAATAGTTATTTATTTGTTGTGTCAGGGCAACCAGTTAATTCTATTACATTTCTAACAGAACACAACAAACAAACAGACAAAATACAAAATTTGTGAGTTTGGTAGTTGATTAAATGTCCTTTGACCAGTAGCTGGCCACTTGGAGTGCTTCTGGTGTTACTATAAGAAGTCCTCCATTGTGCATGTAGCAGGGCTCAGGGTGCATTGCAGCAGGTGGTCAGTGGTTTGCTCTTCTCTACACTCGCATGTCGTGGATTCCACTTTGTGGCCTCATTTCTTGAGGTTGGCTCTGCATCTCGTGGTGCCAGAGCGCAGTCTGTTCAGCGCCTTCCAAGTTGCCCAGTTTTCTGTGTGCCCAGGGGGGAGTCTCTCATTCGGTATCAGCCATTGATTGAGGTTCTTGGTTTGAGCCTGCCACTTTTGGACTCTCGCTTGCTGGGGTGTTCCAGCGAGTGTCTCTATAGATCTTAGAAAGCTATTTCTTGATTTAAGTCGTTGACGTGCTGGTTGATACTCAAACAGGGGGTGAGCTGGAGATGTCACTGCCTTGGTCCTTTCACTATTGGCTGCTACTTCCTGACGGATGTCAGGTGGTGCAATACTGGCTAAACAGTGTAATTTCTGTGTCATGATATAACTTTAATGAATTGTCACAGTAAACTATGTGATTAGTTCAGACTAGGCACTTCATCAAGTGAACTACAAATCCCACAGAGCAGTTTGAGGTACCATCAATGTGCATGACATAATACAAGAAATCAGAAAAGGACTCGTATTGCTCTTTTCCCCACTGTGTAGGCCGGTGACAATATGACTTTAAATAAACAGCGCATTATGATAGCTCCCATTGATTCTGTGTGTAGAATCTGAGCGTGAGAGCTGGAAGCTGCCTTGTCCTATTACATACACTCTGAACCCTGTCCAAATTATTTCATAATGGAGCCACAGATGTACCTTCAGCCACTGCTTTTGTTATTTGTGAGACACTGTTATTAATACATGACACTGTATTATTAAGAATACTCACAAACAAGTACCAGAGCTATAATTCACCCTCATTTTGCGATAATCTCAGCAATCAAACAAGTCAGCTTGTCCATCTGGAACCAGCACGTGATATTAAGTTTACACAGATTGCTCCAGTGGTCAGTCATATTTGTTCAGAGCCCAGCAGGAGAAACACCATTAGAGTGTGCATTCACAAAAAACCTAGTGGTAATGTATCTGGAACAAAAAGAGAAAAGCAATAGAAAAGTGGTCATGGGTGGTAGAGGGAAAATGGGAGGTCACAAATAAAGGGAAGAGAATTAACATAAATACAAGAACGGGCCAGAAAAGATAAATATAGATCTGAGGGGACAAAAGAAATAAAAAATATGGAAGAGTCAAACAGGGAGGGAAATGTTAACCAGCATATCTGATTTTGATGACAAGTCATTTTGTTGTTTGAGAAAAACCAGCAGCCTCTTTGCTGTAGCTGTTCCAATAACTTCCTGTTATAAACAGACTAATATATAATTTTGGTCAAGGTTTCATCCTTGATTAAAATTGTTACAAAGGCTAAATGGAAATTCCTTGTTTTAGGCTCAATCATCAGGAGCTGCTGACTGTTCCTCTTTTCACATAATTGTCTTAACTCAAGGACTGCATTCATGTTGTGCTAAGGATCATACCGAAGTCACACAACTATAGGATCATGGTAGTATGGAATGAACATAAATGGTTTATTGTGTGGGTTTTTTTGGTGTTCTCAAACATTATTGATGCACATGTTTTGTTTGTGTTGTCAAACAAAATTGATGCGCATGTTTCATCTATATGTTTTTTATTTTGAATAGTTACATTGACATGTAAGGAAAGCTCTTTAAAATACATTTACTCTTTAAATATTATATAGAAAATATTATACAGAAAATGATTTACTGAGAGTACAAAACATTGAACTGTATGTACTACACGTATCTAGTTCCAAATATTCAGTCTTGGACATCTATACATCTCAACAATCTAGGAAATATTTTCAGCTTTTTGTAGTCATGGCAAAAAGTTTTACAGTATTTGATCACCAGTTAATAATACAGTGAATAGCTATATCATATTTCTGTTGCACAAATAACATGTTTAACTCTCTTTCCAGGTGCTTGTGGTGGGCAGATAAACCTGTCGGAAGTATTATCTGGTAAGTAAATGGCATTTTTCTCTCAGATTTTCATAGTCGGTAACTATCATTTCATTTTCAGCATTTTTCTTATGAGATATGACTAATATAGAATTCCAGTCTCTGGATGCAGTAGGACAATTAGGAACATATTTCACACAGGAATGTACCTGTTCTGAAATTGTGCGCAAAGTAGGTGCATTTCACACAGATGACGATTGAATTTATTTTTGCAGTTTCTCAAGTTGCTCCAAACACAAAAAACAAAAAGAAAACCCCAAACACATAGCTGACATGGCTGAATTTATTTTGCTGTTATCCTTGAATCGTTGTTGTTGTTGTTACTTATATGATACTTTTTTCTCTTAAAAGATGCTCAGAATATCTGTAGTAAAAATGTATGTCATTAGGACCATCTAGATATAGTCTAGTGTCACAAACCCCAGAAATCTGAACTTTTTCCTTTTGTTGCTTTTTTTCAAATCTCTTCTAAATAGTCTTGGCTAATATCTTTGTTTCATATGTGAAAACACAAATTTTTAGTGTAATGAATGAATTTGTTGAGAAAACCCTGAACAATCTGCCCCTGGTTATCGTTTCATACTCCTTAGGCCCCTTATATACTGACACTATAATGTGGCTTTGAGAAGACTTGGAACTGCGGTGTCCACAAAACACACACTGCTAATACACACTGCAGTGTGCATTTAAGGATATACAGCACAGGAAAGTCTGAGTTCAGCCAAATAATGTGCTGCTGCAGATACCAGTGTATCCCAGATCCAGGGTGAAATTGGCTCCACAAAATGCATGGCTGAACAGCAGGAGGCTAATTTACTCCTGAAAGGGACAATTGATTACCTCAACTTCTACCTGTCACCTTCCCTTTTTTTCAACCCACATGACTCTGGAACACTAATGAACATCTCTCCCAGAAATGTACCCTCCCCCTGGCACAGATTCTGTGTTCAATGTAATCACCTTTCTGGTCTGAAAACAGTTCCAGTTCAGTCTAATTACCCACAAGCCAAAACAGTTCCTCCCAAAACGGTTCTAGGCTGCATTTATAGTGTCAGTATAGATTTGTATAAGGACCAAGTAGCAACAGTAAGAACTGACCATGGAACAACAGACTGGTTCAAGATTGGGAAAGGCGTACGGCAGGGCTGTATACTCTCACCCAACCTATTCAACTGGTATGCAGAACACATCATGCAATTTGTGGGGCTTGATGAATGCAAGGCTGGAGTTAAAATTGCTGGAAGAAACATTAACAACCTTAGATATGCAGATGATACCACTTTGATGGCCAAAAGCGAGGAGGAGCCGAGGAGTCTTCTAAACAAGGTGAAAGAAGAAAGTGCAAAATCTGGGTTGCAGTTAAACATAAAAAACAAGATTATGGCAACCAGAATGATTGACAACTGGGAAATAGAGGGAGAAAACGTGGAGGGCGTGACAGACTTTGTATTTCTAGGTGCAAAGATTACTGCAGATGCAGACTGTGGCCAGGAAATCAGAAGACGCTTACTTCTTGGGAGGAGAGCAATGTCCAATCTCGATAAAATAGTGAAAGAGTAGAGACATCACACTGGCAACGAAGATCCGCATAGTTAAAGCAATGGTATTCCCTATAGTAACCTACGGATGTGAGAGCTGGACCATAGGGAAGGCTGAGTGAAGGAAGATAGATGCTTTTGAACTGTGGTGTTGGAGGAAAGTTCTGAGAATGCCTTGGACCGTGGGAAGATCCAACCAGTCCATACTTCAGGAAATAAAGCCCGACTGCTATTTGGAGGGAAGGATATTAGAGGCAAAGATTTTGGCCACATAATGAGAAGACAGGAAAGCTTAGAGAAGACAATTATGTTGGGGAAAATGAAAGGAAAAAGGAAGAGGGGCCGACCAAGGGCAAGATGGATGGATGGTATCCTTGAAATGACTGGCTTGACCTTGAAGGAGCTTGAAGGTGGTCAGTTGAAACATTCACACCTAGCTCCAGCAGAGAAGAGCTCTTTGCCCCACCCCAGCCATTCCACAGATATATAAACCCATTGTCCTAATTCCAACAGACCTCACTACCTCTGAGGAAGCTTACCATAGATGCAGGCGAAACGTCAGGAGAAATGCCTCTAGAACATGGCCCTATAGCCAGAAAAAAACCCACAAGAACCTAACTATGGTGAAATTCAAGGAAGAAAGTGTAAATGTTGGATTACAGTTAAACAGTTCCACATTACAGTCTTTTTCCTTGAATCATGTTGTCCCAAGGTATTGCAGATGTCTGCTAGTTTTGGTTTTGTCAAATAGTTTTTCAAAGGGAGAAATCACAATTGATTTCTTCTTGATCCCATTTATCTGTCTTTTTGGCAGTCTGTGATATCTGTAATATCTGTGATCAATTTCCTTCTGGACATGGATGTAGAATCTTTCAGTTTCTTCTTCTTCCTCTGTAGCCGGAGTGTAAATGGGGGGGGGGGGGGGGGGGGGGGGGGGAGAGACTTGATGTACTTGGCCACAAATTTTATTCTTCACCTTCACAGTGAAGGTGGCCAATCTACAGGGTTATATGTCTGTGTACTACATGTTTTTGTGGGGTAAAATTATGGCTTTTCTCCTCAAGCTACCTGAAGATCAAAGAAACGTGGCATTATCCTATCAAGAGGCACAAGCTTTGGTGCCTCCTATCAATTCAGTACATCATAGAGTGGGACTGTGCATATGAAGCAATGGTTCCCAACCTTTGGTCCTCCAGTTGTTTTGGACTTCAACTCCCAGAAATCCCATTAAGCTTACCAGCTGTTAGGAATTGGGGAACTGAAGTCCAAAGCACCTGGAGGACCAAAGGTTGGGAACCACTGATATAAAGTCATCACTGGTGCAGTAGCCCTTTGGCTCTGGATGACAACTCAACCAATTGCAATGGCTTCCAGTCCACATCCTTTTCTATCTTGGGCTCTCAGATTGCACCATCAGTATTTCACTTGGTGGAGCATCAACACAGATTCCTGGATGCTTGCCATCATTTGTTTGGGTTGCGTCATAGGGTTTTCAAGCATTCCACTCATTGGAGTGTTTTAACACACACACCCCTTCCCAATAGCCATATTGGAAGACCTCATGGCTTTACTTGGGAAAGATGCAGTGGGCAAGGTTCCCGATAGTTGCAGAAGAGGTAGTTTCTTCTCAGGTATTTCACAGTTCCTGAAAGGGACTGGGGTCTTCAACTGATTTTGGCCCTTCACAGGTTAATCGTATCAAACCCAAGACATTCAAGATGGTAATGCTACACTTAGTCTCGCCATTCCTTTGCTTGGGGAAATCTAAGATTGATGGGAATTGCAGCCGGCCAGAACCCAAAACAAGAGGGCAGTAGAGCCACTGGAGGATTGGCTAGTAATAAGCAAATAATAATAATAATAATAATAATAATAATAATAATAATAATAATAGCAACTCCATGGGCCATCCAGTCCAATCCCCTCCTGGCATGCAAGAAAAACACCATCAAAGCACCCTCAACAGATGTCCATCCAGATTTTGTAGTAATAGTAGTAGTAATAATAATAATAATATTACAAGGCATTGCCTTTAGGGCTGTCACCTGCTTAAAATGCATATCTATGGTATTCACCACATGCATGACTGTGCTCAGGACTTGAGTGGTAAAGGTCTACCTATTCCTGGTGGTGTCATCCTCTTGGACAAGATTTCTGGGATATCTGCTTGACAGTGTGTCCTCATGAATTGCGACTGAATGTGAACTCAAAAAAGTCTATTTTGAAACTGAAAAAACATTGATGTAATATGGCTGTCATTTACATTGAGCTTTCTTACCTGTTGTAAGAATAGAAGACTCCAAGGAAGTTTAGAATCAACTCTCATTTGTTTTCTGTGCTTATCTCTGGCTGTTCAGAGATTGCTAGGATTTATGGCTGCAATGATCAGTCATTTACCTGACAACTACTGGTACTCAAGTGCTGGTCCTTCTGATCCTCCAGTCCTCTTCACAATTGTCAGTCCATGATATAATCAACGTTCCTTGCTCTAGTGAATGAAGTTGAACAATATTCTTTTGATGTGCTGTCCATGAGGTGAGTGGAGCTTTTGTGACACTAACTGTCACTTTGTGTTGCCTGAGGATACGGACAGGATCCTTGGACAGATGAGAGCACTCACATGTATTTTGGAACCTTACCTCTCCTGATTCATAAACAGCCCAGAGAGTGACTAGCTGAGTGTGTAATGGAAATGATCAATGCCTCACTAAAATAAGGCAAAGTTCAATTGAGCCTAAAAGAGGGAGTAATGAGAGCTCCTAATGCCCCATCATATTGGATAACTACTGGTCAGCCTCCCATATTTCATTTTTGGGCAAGATGTAGGAATGTGTGACAACCTCTCAGTTCCAGGGGTTAGTGGATAGACAGATTACTGAAATCCATTTTAATCCTGCAGGGCCACTTTTTTTGGGATGAGAATTGTAGGGACCATTTTACAGTGGCTTTATTCTTTCTTGCTTAGAGTTGCCCAGAATATGTCAACTCCTTTGCCATGTGCCTTTGAAGTCTCTCATGGTCCTGTTCAACCTCCCCCCTGTTATTTAACATATACTCTGAGGCCACTGGGCTCATAGATGACCATGGAAGAAAGTGATCAAGCCAATAATCTTAGGTAATAGAACCAGGATCTGTGAGGGCACCTAAGTAGAATATATGCCAATGGAGCCAGGAAGCTGATTCTGTCCCAGAGTTTAGGAGAATAATCTTACACAAGGCTTGTAGGACCATAGAGAGATCACATGATTAAATGAATACGTTTTCTTCAACAATTTAATCCCCAAACGACATCCGTTAATATTGTTTTTTTTAGAGTTTTCACTACCTTTCCCAGGTCCATTCTGCATGGCTGAGGAATAGAGCTCTTACATCTTACTGTTGCTTTCCTTTTACTTCCTGTGTGCTAACCTTTTTCTACCTAGGAATACTCATTGGGGAGGAAGAGCTGCTTGTGAAAGTTTTGGTTATTTGGAAAGGTTGAATCTCAGAAGGAGAGGTTCCTGGGAGTTCTAGTTCAGGAGTTTAAGGGGAGGGAGATGTGAGGAGGTTCTTCTGGTCCTTGTTTTAAGATCTGGCTGCCATTTAGAAACAAGACCATAGTATCCACTGCTCACTATTTACAGAAAGGCCTTACTCCTAGGGGTCCTTGGCATGGTGTGAAGTCATCATTTGTGATTGTCTGAAGATGAAAGAGGTCTTATAAAGCAATTATGAACTTTGAGATTGTCAAAACTATGTACCAGTCTGCTCCCTTCTTTTTAAACTAACCTTTCAAAACATTTTAACATTTATTTTTTGCCATGAATGCTTACCTTAATTAGTAGTGAATCAAGTAATTCTTCTTAACAAAACAGTCTTTTCTTGGTTGAAGTTAGTGGATTTTCTAACTACTGTTTTGCATGTTCACATACAACCCACTGACACTTGTTCCCACCCTCATCACCTTCTACAATTATTTAATAGCTGAGTAAAGGTATAAAACGATTAACTCCCAGCTTAAATAAAACTGTGGCAGACTAATAGCTAGATGAATACATTTCTAATGATCACTAATTCATTTTATTTTTTGGTAAAGCAGAACAACTGAACAACAAACAAAATAGCTTTCTGTCTGCTGCACCTAGGAAAAAGTCAAGTTTAATGATAAATGTGGCCTTAGAGAACCAACCAGAATGGATAGAGTCTGAATAGGATTTAAAAACCCAACTGTGTGCAGAAATTAGAGTTTTGCCCCTGAATCATATGGAATTACAGTGCTGGATGTGTGTGCCATGCCTACACAATACAGCCCAGAGGAAGCTGCTATTTCTGTTGGTTTTATTAAACCAACCAAGCAATTTAATTCTTTTGTTCAGGAGAGTTCTACTTCATTGATTAACAAAAGCAGGGATATAATTTTTTTCAGCCTTTTTGAAAAGCCTGAAATGTCAAGCCTTTTAAAGCAGATTATTCTGCCTCTGTGCAGTGAATACAGCCAGAGTAACCTTTTGTCTACAATTAAATATTCTAGCATAAATATAAAAGAAAATCAGAGATGGGAAAGATTGACTCACGAGAGATTGGAGAGGTAGATTCGCATGGTGATAGTGCAAGCAGCTTGCTTCTAATTAAATATGCGACTGAGTCTCAAAGCATTTGCTTTCAGCCGCAGAGAGAAGAAGCTGCCCAAGAATGGAAAGGAAGAAATATATCTCACATCATCTGTCTGTCCAGAGCATTTCCTTTGGGTTTATGGAGGTACTTTAGAATTTTTATATTGGCATTTATTTTCATGGGAGATAAAGGTGAACTCTTGAGGCTAGTAAAGGCAACAATTTTGAAAGTTTGGGCTTTCTTGTTGGCACACAAAATTGACTCCAGCACCTATTTTATTGGAACTCAGATGAGGTTTATGCCAACTATTTTGCTGTTGATATTATGTTTAGGATGATGCCTTCAGACTGTATTGCACAAATTTGATTACCTTTCTCCAGCATATTCAGAATTCAGCACTGAGACTGGCTGATTTTATATTTTAGTTTTTTTTTTAAAAAAGATCTATAATGCATATATGTGTGTATACATCTAAATGCAGTTATGTATGTTCATATATGCATGCATATTACAATTTGTACATTGTAAACTATGAACCCAGAAGGTAACATCTGAGACTCTTTTAGCCATTTTGAAGAAAATGTATTTTAGAAAATGATAAGATTTGCAGTTGGAGACTTAGCTTTATTTATATTCATAAGTCTTTCATCGCATGGTATTTTCACTAAAGTACTTAAACGTGGCAGTTATAAAATGCTGATGACATAAAATACAGTTGATCCTCTTAGGGTTTGCTGCTTCCACAAAAATGTTTGAAAATAATGGCAACCAATATTTCTTTAGTTAAATTCTACCTTGCTTTCTTTAAAAAAGTTAAGATTTTATTGAAATGATTTGAGCTACTTTTTGGACATAGATTTTGCTGGCTGTGTGCTGGCCACTTTCGAACTTTCCCCTCAGCTAGTTGAGATCTCTAGGTTTCTGATATAAATATACATTTCACATTGATCCAAAATAAATTATTAATCTCAAGTTTATTTTAGCTGACACTGCTTTAGTTACCTGTCTTTCTAGGTGGCTTTTTCTGGCTTTGTTAAGTGAAATATTTAACAACAAAAGGTTATCACTCAAATGAAACTGTAATTGACAATTTGGAAGTATATTGAAAATGCTATGCCCTTTAAACTATCATTCTCTTTATGAAATGAAAGTGTACTTCATCAAGATTTGTAATTATTTTTAAACAACAGTTTAAATACCTGATGCCACTTATTATATTTGCTGGATTAAAGCTAGTGAAACCTTGTAAATCGGTATCTGTTTTTACCTGGCTATTTATCCTGCATTATTAGATGATGAGAAAAACACTGTCTATTGACCTGACAAGTATCTATATTAAATTATGATTTGCAGTTCCAGGTGAAAAACCATTTTTATTTTTTGACTGCATCTTATAAGCAGGTAGTGAATTGAACTATTAAAGTAATGTCCTTGTATTTGTAAGAAGATATGAATAATATGGAATATTGAAAAGTGAAAGAAGACATATCAAAATGGTTTGCTTATATAAATACTTTTACTAGGTACATACAATTTTCTAACACTATTTCTTTAGATACTGTGTTACACAGTATCTTGGAGAAATGTGTTTTCCAAAGCATGTTTTGAATCAGCTATCAAATGTGTAAGGTTTAAAGAATTAAATCTTAATTAAAGACTCAACTGAAGTGCTGGAAATACACTGCTTCAACATAGGATTATATTTTCACCTTCATCAAAAATATAAAAACTCTGATCTTCACGTTCAGTTAGTATAGTCACAAAAGAAATACGCAAAACAATAGTTCAATATGATTTTGACACGTATCTTTCTCACCCCATCTTCCCAAAATAGTAATGTATAAGTGGGCAAATATAGGGGGCTAATTTTCCCCCCTAAGTAACCAAATGCCTACCTTGATCAGATTTTCTGAACCTGTTGCTAAAATGAATATATTTCATTTTAGTAATTCTGATGGTTTTATACCAAACTGAGTATAGAGAGCATTTCTGAAAGCAAGTAGTTTGATGTTGGAGTAAAGATATACTATCCTCTTTTTACTGTCAACACATACACTAATGTTTTCTATTCATTTTATTTCTAATAAGTTAAATGTTTTGGCATGTAAAATTGATTGAAATTTTTGAAAAATACATTTTGAAAAATACAAATGAATAGAAAACATTAAATGTATATGCTCCCTTAGAAAATTGAATATATACCCAGTATTATTTCAAGTGTAGGAAAGTACATCCGAATTTCACATTATATGCATAGATATAATTTTGTATGCATGTTATAAAAACTTAGTGAATTAAGCACACATAGTATGTTATTATAAATATCATATCTGTTACTTCCAGACTTAGGATATGTATATAATATTTTCCTTGCCTTCTGTTTTGCTTTCTGTATAAGCAGGTTTGGTTTTTTTCCTATGGAAATGAAATAATCTGTAGACATTTGGCCTTCTTAAATCAACCATTTGAATGTTTATATTATTTTTTGTACTCACATATGCTTATATTTGTTTTCAGGCAAATGAAATGGAATGTTCTGTCTGTGTATGTGTAATATTAAAAGACCAAGTGGAGGAATTGACTAATTTGGGTGTTACAACAATTACCATGCAATACAGTTAACATTAAAGCAGTTGGATGAAATGTCATCTTAAGTTTCCATTAGTATTAATCAGTTAAAGTCAAATCACTATTGATTTAAAAGTAGCATAGTTCTTAAAACATTGATTTACAAGCACTTTCAGTGTTCTGTATTTGTTGCTTGCTTTCCCAATTGAATGACATTAATACAAAGCACATAAGGGGCTGCAAAGTATAAACTGAGTAGAAGATCGTTCACCAAACCCCATCTATTTCAAATGAAATGTGAACTGGGTTGTCACCATTGTTCCCCTTTTTATAGTAATCTATGCTTGTTATCAATGTAAAAGGAGAGTGGAAATACATTATTTTGTTTTCTGGAAATGTTTTGTGGAATGGCTTAGACATCTATAGAGTACTAGAAAATATACGAAATGCTTTAGATAAACTTGAGTTCAGCAATATATTTCCCCTGGTTAATTTCCTCTGAATACATGTGAATCACACAAAATATGCTCATGTTCCACTCCATGTCATTTCAATAGGACTTCCACAGAAGAAGATCACAGTGTTTTCTGTCCTTATTCATTAGCTAGTCCTTATTATGTAGCATTCTTATTTATTACTGTTGCAGTTTCCTTAATTGCCTGATCCGAAACTGTAGTTCACATAATGATGTCCTAAAACATCTCAGATGAAGTAGAGACATTGTTCTAGCATTCCATTATGCTGTTAGCTAGAGAGAGAAAAAATCAAATTAATTCTAGTGTTTTCATAGCTGATCTAGAATCAGATGAACACAATATTTAAAATGGAATACACTGAACTGAGAAATACGGCTAGCTATATACATTGGGGGTTTTTTTTATACTGATAGGATATCAGTACTTGCCAACTCAATGCAATTTCAGATTTTTTAGGTTTGCTTGGTAATATTTGTGTCATGAAAAATGAAATCTTTTCTTTTTGAAAAATATTGGACTATTTATTACTCCAGACAACATATCCGGTTTTTGATTTCCAGTTATACGAATTCAGATTTAGAAAGTAGCCTTATTGTTAGGAAATGTTGCTTATTTCTATAACACTGCAACAGCATACAAAATGTTTTGTGACTCTATTTTTATCCAAACAGGTCTATAAGGTAAATTGTACATAGAGACAGTAACTAACCAGCTGAGATTGTATTCTCCATATGTTTAGATATGATCTGATCTGCGGTTATATGTGCAATTGGTTGTTTCATGTTGCACTGATACTGCCTCACCTCTGAACAACTGCATAGACAGCACATCACAGATCATACCATCAAGTGTGTACAAAAGAGAATAATCGGTAATGGAATACCACCCAGTTGTTTTAAAATGTGCATTGAGTGAAGCATGGTACAGTTCTGCAGCACACCTTTCTCTTTCGTCTGTCCCTCCCGCCATCCCCCCCCCATTGTAAAAAAGCCATATGGGTAAGCTATGTCTAAATAGAGGAAAGACATGTGAAGAAAATCTATGTAACCATCCTCCCCGTCCCCCTCCCCATTTTTCCCAAGTGGATCTTGTATCTTTCTCTCTACAAGTGAAAAAAAGCAGCTTAGATGCAATATTTTGAGCTAGAAAAAAGAGCAGAAGATAAAGCTTCTCTTCATTTATCTTTCATTTAGATAAATGCAAGCCAAGGTTGTGTTCACTGAAAGAGCACACACACACACAAACCTACAAAAGAAAGAACTGTGGAATAATTGAACTGGTTTTGTGTCTTAGGTTCAGATCAACATTATAGTGGGAAGCCTGAGCCTCGGGCACAGAACTTTCTCACTATACATTGTTAAGTTTTGAATAATCAAATGATATATCAAGTGATGCAATATGCTATACCATATCCTATGTGTGCAATTTCCCCCAACATTTCTGATATATGCTTTTATTGTCCTTTTGATGAGGGGGTCATATGCATAGATGAGACATGATAATGGATATAAAAGTTCTGTTTTTAATATTAAAATTTAGGACCAAAATACTCATTATTTTTTAAAAGTGTAATGCAGAAAGGAAGGACTTCAAATTAAAGCCTCAGTGCGAAGGGAGTGTATGCCTTACTACTTAAATCATCTGTGATTCTGGGTGTGTATATCTATTAGTTAGATGTTAAAAAAACAGTTTGGCAAAAAATGATTGTACACAGCTGAATTTGAAAATAAATCCTTAGCAAGTCTGTAATGCATTCTTTGATCCTCAAAGTAGCCATGTAATTTTACATAGTTGCAGGCAATCAGAATTGTATTGCACTTGTAGCATTCTCTGACACTTGACTCAGTGGATGTTATGACACAGAATGTTCATTAACATTTAATATATTCAGTGAACAAAGCTGTCAGCTTCTGTGGAAGGAGGAGAAGTTTGCCAAGGACTGAAACTTCAGTGCTTTGTAAAAAGACAGAAAGGGATCCAAAGAGCAAGGGAGGAAAAGCTGGATATTTTAAGGAGGAAAAATATTTACCGTGTTTTTCAAATTCAAAATTTCAATTTTGTTTCCAGTGTAAAACCTGGAAGCTTTGGGGTGTATGTGTATTCAAAGCTGCCCCCCCTCATTTTTGGAAAAATGCTTTTCAAGGTGGGGTTGTCAGACTCTGAAGCTTGGGGGGGGGGGGGGGAAGCAGAGAGAAGCCATGAAAAAACTCAGATTGGAGAAAAATCTAACGTAGAGCTGAGGAAAAGGGAGGAGTCATGCAGTGTTGATAAAGATGAAGTAAATAAGCAACTAAACTTGTTGGGCAAGAAATTGTGTGCTCTTGAGCCAATAGCTATAGCTTCCTAAGAATAAAAGGTGACCGAATTTCACTTATGTATTTGAATTAGCTTTCCCATCATTAGCTGTAGAAAAGATCCTTTAAATAAGCCTATAATGTATTTTTAAAAGAGATTACTGTAAAGGATCATGTCCTAGAAACCTCCCTTGGAACATTCAAGAATCTAGTTACCTCAACAAGGTAAACGGTGGGCAAATAAGTGTTAATGGGAAACCACAGCATAATCCTATACATATTCAAACTACAAGAAAGGCGATTCCATCTGAACATTAGGAAGAACTTCCTGACTGTGAGAGCTGTTCAGCAGTGGAACTCTCTGCCCCGGAGTGTGGTGGACGATCCTTCTTTGAAAGCTTTTAAACAGAGGCTGGATGGCCATCTGTTGGGGTTGCTTGGAATGCAATTTTCCGGCTTCTTGGCAGGGGGTTGGACTGGATGGCCCATGAGGTCTCTTCTAACTCTATGATTCTATATCTATTTAGAAGGATTCTGTGAAGCATACTCCCACAAGACGTGGTATAAAATTGCAGTTATTACTGACTTAATTAGAAATTTGTGAGGAATCTGGGACCTTTTAATGTTCTTAGACTACAATGTCTTTTACCTCAGATCATTATGGTCTGGGTAAACATTAACATTTGTTGTTATAGCTGTATGCCCTCAAATAAATTAACTTATGGAGATTGTATGAATAAGGATGTTATTGCATGAGGGTTAGCAGTTTAACAATAAGTGTTAATGCTGTTTATTGCACGATGCTGTTTCAAAGTAGTGGCATTCCAGTTTACGCCTTGATTTTGGCAGTACCCTTTACTGCACAAGGGAAGTCCGTGAATAGCCTCGTGAAAGCGCTTTGCTCCAGTGTTGATAGTAGTGCCATAGCTCACTAGTGCTGCTGCAGCCAGATTAGGAGAATACATGGGATGTTGTGGGTGCCTCTCTTTTTTGCCCCAATTCCCTGTTCTCAAGCTGCAGTGATTCAACTTCTGATGAGCAGACGGAGAGGACCTCCTGCTGCATAATCATTACTTACCCCCCCCCTTTTTTTTTGCCTTGTTGACTTCTCTTTCTTCAATTCAAGGTAACTGCAATTTCACAGTTTATTCCTGGTGTTATTACAAATTCCCTTTGTTGTATAAGCATTATCTTCATGAGAATATTTAAAAAAAAGGTAAAGGTAGTCCCCTGACATTAAGTCCAGTCATGTCTGACTCTGGGGTGTGGTGCTCATCTCCATTTCTAAGCCGAAGAGCCAGCGTTGTCCATAGACACCTCCAAGGTCATGTGGCCGGCATGACTGCATGGAGCGCTGTTATGGAGCCCCCGGTGGCGCAGTAGGTTAAAGCACTGAGCTGCTGAGCTTGTTGATCGAAAGGTCGCAGGTTTGATTCCGGGGAGCGGCGTGAGCTTCCGCTGTCAGCCCTAGCTTCTGCCAACCTAACAGTTCGAAAACATGCAAATGTGAGTAGATCAATAGGTACCGCGGGAAGGTAACAGCGCTCCATGAGAATATACTTCTGAAATATTATTAGAAAGTTACTTCATGTATTCAGCTGCATTCACGCATGTGCTAATAGCATTGATTTGTTAACTTGGATTGCCTTTTGAATGTGGACACACACTTTTAATTGTAATGGGTTACACTGTGTTCAAAGGGACAAATATTGTCACAAATCAAAACTCTTACACAACAAAAAAGAAAAGAGGTTTGGTTCTGATACATCACCCCCTGGAAGCATAGACTAATTTGTACAAGATTGGGAATTCTAATATCTATATTTATTATGTCATTCATATGTATTATGATGGGAGGTACAGAAAGATTTATGTATATATGGCAGGCCAGAGCTATATTACTGCACTATACTGCTAAGTGGTGCAGTAAGGAAAACACGAAATGACAGAATCTTGTGGTAATGCCCCAATATCAAAATTGTGCTGTTCTTATGTCTAGAAAAGAAGACAAAAATGTGGGGCAATGCCTATGAAGGGCATAGGGTGGGAGGAATGGTCTACAAGATAGTGTGGTAAGCAAATAGTGTAGTCTGTATTTAGACAACACTATTAGAGGGATTGTGTAATGACGGGCAATGCTGGCGGGTTCTAGCTTTCTATGAGAATGTTTCAATGTGTCATTAGACCAGTGATTCTCAACCTGTGGGTCCCCAGATGTTTTGGCCTCCACCTTCCAGAAATCCTAACAGCTGGCAAACTGACTGGGATTTCTGGGAGTTGTATGCCCAAACACCTGGGGACCCACAGGTTGAGAACCATTGTGTTAGACCATGGTGATGTATCTCTTAAGAAACTTTCAAGAGTCCCAGTTGTCAACTGCCCTGCTCATATCTTACAAGCTCAGGATCACAATTTCCTTGATTAAGTCCATCTGTAGCATGGTCTTTTTTTAATTGGCTTCCATTTAACCAAACAGTATAATCTTTTCCAGTGAGGTTCATTGTCTCATGGTATCCAAAGTATGACAGCCTCAATAGTCACATTCATTTCTAGTGGTTTGTTTTAAGCACCCAATCATGTGTCTTTTGATAACTGTAGAGCTCTTCTCCAGCAAATAAATTTTAAAAATCAATTTAGTTGATTTTCTTTCTGCCATTTTTCTTCACTGATCAACTGTTACATCCATAATTAATTTATTTGAGCTTAATTTTAGCTTTATTTGACCTGTGGGGTTCCACAGGGTTCTATACTGTCCCCCATGCTGTTTAATATCTACATGAAGCCGCTGGGTGAGATCATCCGGAGTTTCGGAGTGCGGTGTCATCTGTACGCAGATGATGTCCAACTCTGTCACTCCTTTCCACCTGCTACTAAGGAGGCTGTCGAGGTCCTGAACCGGTGCCTGGCCGCTGTAATGGTCTGGATGAGGGCGAACAAACTGAAACTAAATCCAGACAAGACAGAGGTACTCCTGGTCAGTCGTAAGGCCGAACGGGGCATAGGGTTACAGCCTATGCTGGATGGGGTCGCACTCCCCTTGAAGGCGCAGGTTCGCAGCTTGGGTGTGATCCTGGATTCATCGTTGAGCCTGGATCCCCAGGTTTCAGCGGTGACCAGGGGAGCATTTGCACAGCTTAGGCTCGTGCGCCAGCTGCGCCCGTACCTTGGGAAGTCTGACTTGGCCACGGTAGTACACGCTCTGGTCACATCCCGCCTTGACTACTGCAACGCTCTCTACATGGGGCTGCCCTTGAAGACGGCCCGGAAGCTCCAGCTAGTCCAGCGCGCGGCAGCCATGTTACTAACAGGAGCGGGACGCAGGGAGCATACAACGCCCTTGTTGTCCCAGCTTCACTGGCTGCCGATTTGCTACCGGGCCCAATTTAAGGTGCTGGTATTATCCTACAAAGCCCTAAACGGTTCCGGCCCAAAATACCTTTCAGACCGCATCTCGGCCTATGAGCCCACGAGGGCCTTGAGATCGTCTGGGGAGGCCCTTCTCTCGATCCCGCCTGCCTCTCAGGCACGTTTGGCGGGGACGAGAGAGAGGGCCTTCTCAGTGGTGGCCCCCCGGCTGTGGAACGCCCTCCCTGTTGACATCAGACAGGCGCCCTCCCTTATGGCTTTCCGTAAGAGCCTAAAGACCTGGCTATTCGAGAAGGCATTTAATTGAGAGCTACACGAATCTGGTAATGACAACTGGAACGGATTATGGATTATGAGATTGGCTATGATTCTATGTTGTGACGGTGCAGATTTGTTAGGGTGATTTATAGTAATGTGTAATATGGTGTTGTTGTTATATTGTGTGTTTTTGTAGATTGTTTTTAATATGTTGTGCACCGCCGCAAGTCGCCCCAGGGCTGAGAGCGGCGGTCAACAAATGAAGTAAATAAATAAATAAATAAATAAATAAATATTTGCTTGATATGTTGAGTAAATTCCATAGATACTTACGTTAGTGTGAATGCAAGATAGCAGTACCATAAATGAATTTGTTTTCCAGAACACGTTGACTATAACTTTAATCATCTTCTACGTTAGCCATTTTTATGGGCGCCTTTTCAGTCTCTCCACTCTCCCAAAGCCCCAGTGTCAGGTATGCAAACTAGGATAAGCAAAAGACATGCTTAACTGAACTAACAGAGTGAAATAAAAAAAGACACAAAAATAGTTCTGAAGATTTTACAAGATTGTCTTTCAGATGGCCTAATCAAACAGAAATTCAAACATACCACCAGTCCTGAAAGAGGTTGACAAGGAGTTTATATTTTTTTAAAGTAATTTAATATTTTAACCAACAACTGGGATCACAGGCAAGCATGGTCTGGGAGAACAAAATGAAGCGGGACGCAGGCTGATAGAATTTTGCCAGGAAAACTCGCTGTGCATAACAAACACTCTCTTCCAACAACCTAAAAGACTGCTTTACACATGGACCTCACCAGACGGTCAACACCGAAATCAGATTTGACTACATCCTTTGCAGCCAAAGGTGGCGGACATCCATCCAGTCGGTGAAAACAAGACCTGGGGCTGACTGTAGCTCAGATCACGAACTTCTTATTGCCCAATTTAGAATAAAACTAAAGAGATCAGGGAAAATACACAGACCAGTTAGATATGATCTCACTAACATTCCGAGCGAATATACAGTGGAAGTGAAGAACAGATTTGAAGGACTAGATTTAGTAAACAGAGTCCCAGAAGAACTATGGACAGAAGTCCGACATTGTTCAGGAGGCGGCAACAAAGTACGTCCCAAAGAAAAAGAAAACCAAGAAGGCAAAATGGCTGTCTGCTGAGACACTGGAAGTAGCCCAAGAAAGGAGGAAAGCAAAAGGAAACAGTGATAAGGGGAGATATGCCCAGTTAAATGCGCAATTCCAGAGGTTAGCCAGAAGAGATAAGGAACTATTTTTAAATAAGCAATGCATGGAAGTGGAAGAAGAAACAGAATAGGAAGGACAAGAGACCTCTTCCAGAAAATTAGAAACATTGGAGGTAAATTTCAGGCAAAAATTGGTATAAGAAACAAAGATGGCAGGGACCTAACAGAAGCTGAAGAGATCAAGAGAAGGTGGCGAGACTATACAGAAGATCTGTATAGAAAGGATAATAATACTGAGGATAGTTATGACGGTGTGGTGAATGAATTAGAACCAGACATCCTGAGGAGTGAGGTTGAATGGGCCTTAAGAAGCATTGCTAACAACAAGGCAGCAGGAGACGACGGGATCCCAGCTGAACTGTTTAAAATCTTAAAAGATGATGCTGTCAAGGTGATGCATGCCATTTGCCAGCAAATATGGAAAACACAAGAATGGCCATCAGACTGGAAAAAATCAACTTATACCCCCATACCAAAAAAGGGAAATGCGAAAGACTGCTCAACTTCCGTACAGTGGCCCTTATTTCTCATGCCAGTAAGGTAATGCTCAAGATCCTGCAAGGAAGACTCCAGCAATACATGGAGCGAGAGTTGCCAGATGTTCAAGCTGGGTTAGAAAAGGTAGAGGAACGAGAGACCAAATTGCCAATATCCGCTGGATAATGGAGAAAGGCAGGGAGTTTCAGAAAAACATCTACTTCTGCTTCATTGACTATTCTAAAGCCTTTGACTGTGTGGATCATAATAAATTGTGGCAAGTTCTTAGTGGGATGGGCATCCCAAGCCACCTTGTCTCTCTCCTGAGGAATCTGTACAAGGACCAAGTAGCAACAGTCAGAACTGCCCACGGAACAACAGACTGGTTCAAGATTGGGAAAGGCGTACGGCAAGGCTGCATACTCTCACCCAACCTTTTTAACTTGTATGCAGAACACATCATGCGATGTGCGGGGCTTGAGGAATGCAAGCTGGGGTGAAAATTGCTGGAAGAAACATTAACAACCTTAGATATGCAGATGATACCACTTTGATGGCCGAAAGTGAGGAGGAGCTAAGGAGCCTTCTAACCAAGGTGAAAGAAGAAAGTGCAAAAGCTGGGTTGCAGTTAAACACTTAAAAAATCCAAGATCATGGCAACACAACTGATTGATAACTGGCAAACAGAGGGAGAAAAAATGGAGGCAGTGACAGACTTTGTATTTCTAAGTGCAAAGATTATTGCAGATGCAGACTGTGGCCAGGAAATCAGAAGATGTTTACTTTTTGGGAGGAGAGCAATGTCCAGTCTCGATAAAATAGTGAAGAGTAGAGACATCAGACTGGCAACAAAGATCCATTGCCTAGTCCAAGCCATGGTATTCCCTGTAGTCACCTACGGATGTGAGAGCTGGACCTTAGGGAAGGCTGAGCGAAGGAAGATCGATGCTTTGGAGCTGTGGTGTTGGAGGAAAGTGCTGAGAGTGCCTTGGACTGCGAGAAGATCCAACCAGTCCATCCTCCAGGAAATAAAGCCCGACTGCTCACTGGAGGGAAAGATACTAGAGACAAAGTTGAAGTACTTTGGCCACATCATGAGGAGACAGGAAAGCCTAGAGAAGACAATTATGCTGGGGAAAGTGGAAGGCAAAAGGAAGATGGGCCGACCAAGGGCAAGATGGATGGATGGCATCCTTGAAGTGACTGGACTGACCTTGAGGGAGCTGGGGGTGGTAACGGCCGACAGGGAGCTCTGGCGTGGGCTGGTCCATGAGGTCACGAAGAGTCGGAGACGACTGAACGAATGAACAACAACAAATATTTTAACCATTTTACCTATGTGATTATTTTTTTTACTAATATATATGTTTATAGTCCCCTATCTTCCAAATAATAATATATAATTATTTTTATTAATTTAGGTATGACATTTCAACCCCCCACTTGAAATATAAACTCAGGTCAGAAACCGCCTTCAGAATGGGCCTCATTATTTTCTTAGTCAGGACTCCACTTTCTGGTTACTCTCAGATATATTGTTTATGAATATGTTGTTATCTGTTTTGAGTAATTATTGGCAGAAAGATGGGATATAAATAAATGAAGGCACAAAACAGCAACAGAAATAGCAGCAGCAGCAACAACGATGTATGAAATAATGCTTAAAGTGTTAAACTTTAAGTGATAAACTTTAGGTTTAATGTGTTAAACCTTCCCTTTATGTGATCAAATAAAACTTTACTGCCATGTGGAGGGTTTTTTTAAAAAAAATTAGAGGTGTGTTCCCATTTCAGACTTATAAATCATAAGCACCATTAGCTTAAGATGCACACAAATCTCTATGCATCGGAACATTATTTTGCTAAAAGTTTAATCTTACTTAGTCTGAAAAAACTCTCTGCTTTAAGGATTTGGATTTAGTAATAACTATGCTATTGCAAGCTCACCAATGTAAATTCAGCAAGAAATAAGATGACCATTCCAAAACCACTTTAAAAATGCAGTCAATGGTCAATATTCTAGTGAGCCACTCTGAATCCTCATCTACCATAACACCAAAAGTAGAATTACTCAGGTAGACCGTGCCTTTGTGAGTCTGTGGCAATTTCATACGGACAAGGAGAAAACGCTTGGTTTTAACTTGAAATTAAATTTTAACTTCTCCACATAATGAGATATTTATAAAAGTGAAAACATTAACACTAATATGAAAATACAAAGAAAAACAGTTCTAGGAAGTATGGAAATGACAAAATAGATGAATAAATTCAGTTGCACAGGGGAAAAAATCATGTATACGTTTTATGGTTGTATTACTTCAAGCAAATAAGGATAAGTAATTTAATGTTCTTAGGTATATCATTTGCTCCCAAGGAAGATCGATATCTTATTTTTAAATTTGACTTGTGAACTTTGTGACCAATTTATGGTGTTCATAGCTCACTGGTAAAACATCATGTGTCCAATAAACGCATTCTACATGACTTGTACTGCAGAGAAGGGCATGCCCTTGAGGACTACAACCAAGATTTTCTCCACCGGCATGATTAGGGATTCTGGAACTTGTCATTCTGAAAAGTAATTTTAAAACTCTTTCAAATCTTCAACAATGAGGTTGTCTGCTCCCTGTAGCCAGTCCCAGAGAGTAATCTAGCTGCAGCTCTTTGGACCACCTGAAGCTTCTGAGCACTTTTCAGAGGCAGCCCCACATAGAGCATGTTAAGAGTAATCCAGACAAGATGTAACTAAGGCATGTGCCATTGTGGCCAGAACTGGCTTCTCAAGGGATGGGTGCAGTTGGCACACAAGTTTTAATTGTGCAAAGGCCCTCCTGGCCACCGTCAACACTTGATCCTCCAGGTTTAATGCCGAGTCCAAGAGGACCCCCAGACTGTGAACCTGTGTCTTCAGGAGCAGTGTGACCCCCATCCAGCACAGGCAGGATCCCTATTTCCTGGTCTGCCTTCTGATCAGGAGTACTTTTGTCTTGTCTGGATTAAGTTTCAGTTTGTTTGCCTTCATCCAGTCCATTACTGATGACAGGCACTGGTGTAGGGTCAGGACATCATCCTTATCATTAGGTGAAAAGGACTAATAAAGTTGGGTGTCATTTGCATATAGATGGCACCATACTCCAAAACTCCGGATGACCTCTCCTAGCAGTTTCATGTACATATTAAACAGCATGGAGGACAAAACAGAACCCTTAGGAACTCCATGGTCAACGGCCAGGGGTTCAAACAGGAGTCTCCCAGCATCACCTTCTGGGACCCCTCCAGGAAGGACCAAGGCCACCATAAGACAGTGCCTCCCAGTCCCATCCCAGTGAGATCACCCAGAAGGATATAATAATAATAGATTTATTTATTTATATGCCACCCTATCTCCCTGAAGGGAGTCAGGGCGGTTTACAGACAAAAGAACAAAGTGGCAAACATTCATTGCCAAAACGAACAAATATCAAATAACAATAAATCAACTGAAGCTGTGGCAGAATGGTAGAGGACGATGGTGAGGCCCTCCTGGGCCTCTGGTGCCACAGCAGCCTCGAGGAGGGTGATGGCGAGGTCCTCCTGGGTCAATGGTATTGCAAGCTGCTGAGAGGGCCAGGAAAACCAACAGGGACACATTCGCCATACCTAGCTCTCTTCCGAGGTCATCCACCAAGGTGACCATAGCCAGGCCTGAAACCAGTATGAAAGGGATCTTGATAATCTGTTTCATGCAGAAATCCCTGAAGTTGAGAGGCCACTACACGCTCCAAAATCTTGCTCAAAAAGGGAAGCTTGGACACTGGCTGATAGTTGTCCATTATATTTGACTACATAACCAACCCACACCATTTTGCGAACCATTGCTGGCTGTTGTACACTAATGTAGATGTTTTGTTTAGATTTATGTTATTATAGAATTTTGTCTGATTATGTGTAGTTTAATTTATTTATGTCAGGTTTAATTTACTGATGTTCGGTCTTAATTTGATGGTAGGCTGGAATGTTACTTTTATATATGACGGTTTTCTGGGATTTTATGTTAGTATCGTTTGTTTTATGTAGGCATTGAATGTTTGCCATTGTTATGCTGGAATCTGCCCTGAGTCCCGTCGGGGAGTTAGGGCGGAATACAAATAAAGTTGTTATTAAAGCCCTAAGTGGTTTGGGACCCACCTACCTTTGTGACTGCATCTCTCTCCATGCATCAGCCTGAACCCTTGGATCTTCGGGCAAGGCCCTCCTTTCGCCCTTGCCAGTCTCTCAGACTTGCCTTGTGGGAACAAGGGAGAGTGCCTTCTCCTCTGTGCCCCCCCCCCCACGACTCTGGAATTCATTGCCTGGAGAGATTAGGAAAGCCCCTACCTTGGAAACCTTTAAAAAGAGTCTTAAGACCTGGCTCTGCCGTTACGCTTTCGAAGAGTAGCCACATAATTTTGTGCTAGTGCTCCCCCAACGTTCTTGTCCCAGGAGTCCCTCCCCCTCCATGTACGAAGGTTTGCTTATTTTCCTATCTCTCTATGAGTTCTCCCTTACAATTAGTTCTGCCCCCTTATCTCACCTGGA
This sequence comes from Anolis sagrei ordinatus, assembly GCF_025583915.1. Lineage (NCBI taxonomy): Eukaryota > Metazoa > Chordata > Lepidosauria > Squamata > Anolidae > Anolis > Anolis sagrei. The sequence goes on along the minus strand of NW_026846588.1, from coordinate 16,111,530 downwards.
GTTTTTAAATCATTTTATGTACATGTGGCCCGCCCTTTGTCTTTCTGTCATTATGTTTAGTTCCTATGTTCTGTGTATATTGTTTTATATGCTTTGATGTTTTATATCTTAATGTTATGTTGTTTATTTTATTGCAATTTGTATTGTTATATTGTAATTCTTGTTCGGTCTTGGACCCATGTAAGCCGCTCTGAGTCCCTTTTGGGGAGATGGTGGCGGAGTATAAATAAAGTTTATTATTGTTACTGTTATTATTATTATAAATCTAGGTCTCACAACTGCCTCCTTTGAAAAGTTGGAACTTTGCCTTTTTCCAAGGAGGCATTGACCACCACCTTCATCCACTCTGCCAGTCTCTCTTTGGCCTGTTTAATCAGCCAGGAAGGGCAAGTGTAATGATCCTTACCTCTTAGGCCACAGCCGAAGCCTAAGATGTCAGTAGGCCGGCCTCCATTTTGTGAAGGTAATCCTAGGAAGCTGACATCTTGGGAGTGTTAGAACAGCAGAGGGGTGGAGCTGGAGCTAACTCTGGATTGGCTAAGGCAGGCTGGGAGGAGTTTTAGCCCAGGGAGAAAAAAGGCTGTCAGATTGTCACAAAGGAAGAAGGAATTTGGCTTTGAAGGGAGAGGGTGACAGATTTTTACTGACAGAGAGTTTTAGGGCAGGTGATTCTACATCTATTTGGCCAGAAGGGTCAAAGTAGACACCTGAGGGCTTGTGTTGGATTGAGAACACAAGTGTTTTACTCTCTGGGGATCAGAGTAGTTTAGCTGTTAGTGAACTCTGTTAAGAGGGAAGCTATTTACTCTGGAGACAACCGGTCTTGGTTTGTCTGAGGGACTCACGGCTACTGAGGGACTTGGCCACGGTGGTCCACGCTCTTGTTACATCCCGATTGGATTACTGCAACGCACTCTACGTGGGGTTGCCTTTGAAGACTGTTCGGAAACTTCAATTAGTCCAGCGGGCGGCAGCCAGATTACTCACCGGAGCGTCATACAGGGAGCATACCACCCCTCTGTTATGTCAGCTCCACTGGCTGCCGATCCAATTCCGAGCACAATTCAAAGTGCTGGTTTTGACCTACAAAACCCTATACGGTTCCGGCCCAGTGTATCTGTCCGAACGGATCTCCCTCTACGTCCCACCTCGGAACCTAAGATCCTCTGGGGAGGCCCTGCTCTCGACCCCGCCTCTATCACAAGTGAGATTGGCAGGGACGAGGAGCAGGGCCTTCTCGGTGGTGGCCCCCCACCTGTGGAACTCACTCCCCGGGGAGATTAGATCGGCAACGTCCCTTCTTTCATTTAGGAAAAAGTTGAAAACCTGGATATGGGACCAGGCATTTGGACATCATGGCAGCTAAAGAAAGACCTGATGACGAGCTGGAATTTGACGAGACGGAATGGATTTACGAAACTCCGAACGCTGAGCTCAGGATTAGTCTACTACTGTGTTACTGTATTTTTGTGTAGTGATGTTTTTAAAAATCTTTTAATATGTAATTCTTTAATTTGCTTATATATGTATGTTTATGTGATAAAGGCATCGAATTGTGCCTTCCTCTGTAAGCCGCCCTGAGTCCCCCCCCCGGGGGTGAGAAGGGCGGGGTAAAAGTGACGGAAATAAATAAATAAATAAATAAATAATGGATCAGGGTAGAGTGAGTGATCTAATTCACATTTAAGTTCAGGAACCTATTCTAGTAACCACTAAGATTATTGTGCTCTGTAACCATTTAAGTTTGTGTGCCTTGGTAAGAAGACAGTTATTCGTTTCAAATATCTTAATAAACTTATTCTCTAGTTCACTGTTTAAACAGCCTCAGCATTGATTCATTCTATAAGATTAGTTCCAGTGATTTTCAACATATTTACAATTCAGTCATTTGAAGGGAGCCAAAAGGAAGAGCTGGTGTATAGGAGGATTTACCTCAGAGACAACAACATCTTTAGTTTCCCAAGTTCCCTTGGGTGGTGGCAGCTACTACAATCAGTCCCTACACATTACCTCATCAATCATTTACATCGCTCCGTGCCAAGTAACATATCCCACCAGATTGATAGTTGTGGGATCTGTAGTATTTTGGAGATCTCTTTCCCCGTATGTGTGATCCTTGTTGTTATAGCAAGCATCTAGAATACAAGTGGTAGCTCTTCAAGAATTCTCAATCAGAGCCTTCCTCTAGTAACTGGAGGGGGAAATGGAGGACAGGGAGGGGGAAGCTGGCAGGGCCCCTGGCCACCCATGCTGATCTGGACACCACCCTTTCACAAGCATGGGGTTTGGGTCAGCTGTGTAGCCTCCATCCCGAGAGGAGCTGGGACATAAAATCCTAGTTTCTTTCAGGACACAAGTAGAAGGGCCCTCAGAGAACCCTCATTCATAGGGTCAAGATAGAATGAAGTCAACTTGATAGCAGTTAAACAACAAGAATAATGAAACTGAGGAGAAGGAGCTGAGGCTCACTAATATATGTGTTAGGGGAGAGCTAGCAAGCTAGATTTCCAACATCAGTCCTGGCATATTGTTATCAACTTTAGAATTTTCTGGCTCTTTATTTATTTATTTACTGTATTTTTATCCCTCTCTCTCACAATCCCAGAGGGGACTCAGAGTGACTTCCAGATTGGCAATAATTCAGTGCCTCATTAAAACATAAAAACAAAGCAAAAATACAAAGTGGATTAAAATCAAAACAGTACCATATAAGTACATTTAAAACAAACAGTTATTATTATTATTTCTCACCAGCATTATAAGAACAGAGGCTATTAGTCCGATCTGCTCCTGCAGACTTCTGGAAAATGTAGTTTAGGGAAGCCGAGAACCTCTCTGAGAATTCGAAAGGCTCCAAACTGAACTACATTTCCCAGAATTCTACAAGAGCAACTTGGATGATTGGCAGACAATAGCCTCTGTTCTATAATGTTGGTGGGAAAACAGGAGGTACATTTTAAAGTGTAACTCAGGCCAAGAATATATATTTATTAGCTTTGTGTAGCATAGGGAAGGGTTAGCACCCTGTGGTAATTGTTTTGCTGTCTGTGCGCCATTCAGAAGATTTTACCTCACTTTCAGTTCTTGTGATAATTGGATTTTGAAAAATTTGGCTTGTGGAAGCATGGATTGGAGATAAAGCTTCAGTGGAGACACCTTTCCCCTACAACAACTCTTTCAGGAGTGAATTTCCCTCCCTTGGGTTCCCTGTTCTTAACTATGAGTAATTTGTAAGTCGGGTGTTTATAACTTGGAGACTCTGTACTGTATTTGGGTACAAGGCATAATGTGTGGGTGCAAGATCTAACCCTACTCCCTATACCCTGGAATATTTTTTCTGTCGGCTGGAAGTTTTTTTTCTCAAAATTTCAAAGATAGTGCTAAAAGTGGACCCTTCGTGATACTCTTTTCGAGTCATGTGTATTTATTTAAACAGCATCTCTGCTCTAGCAATTGAAATGATTTTGCCTTTAAGTGTGCCATTATATGTAATGACATATCCTGGTTTTGACCTTATTCTTTTAGAATGTCGTGCCACTTAAATGCTTCTTTGGAATACTCACATTTCTGCTGCAAATACACACGGTTTGCCTGATTGCAACCACACCACCCTTCTTAGGATGTCAGTAAAAGCAACCAAATGATTTCTTTCCCTTTGGAAATGCACTGTTTTATTTCAGATGCAATGCATTGTACACTGTCCTCCCATTGCTAAACTGTCAGTTTCCCAGTGTTTTGTCTTTTTTCTTTTCTTTGTATATAATCAGAATTAGTTAATAAATTAATTAAATGTATATCTTTACAGTCATGCCAAAAAACCACTTGGTTATAGACAATTAGAAAGCAATTCATATCCAAAGGGAAGAGACTTTTTATTATATATATATATATCTATTTCTGTTTCAGTTGAGACTTTCCTGTCTCTTTTCTCTATACTGACCTTTCTACCAGAAAGGCCAATTATTCTGTTTTGTTCCATTATTCTGCTTCTGTAACTACTATAAAAGCCCACTTGAAGCATCACTTAGCTTTTTCTGTCTGCTATTGAGTCTATTTGTTCTCAAAAGGGCAACTTTTCAGCATCTGGACTTGTTTTCTTTTCTTTGAACTTTTTACTCAAATTTTCAGAGGAAAAACACACATAATTGATTGACAATGAACCATAGTACTGCCGATTTTGGGGGAGTGATAAGTTGAATAGATGACCCCACAAGACTTTGGTATTTGTCACTCACACTGGAATTGCAAAGTTTAAAAAATGATTGAAATTAAAATCCTATTAGAAATTTTATGTAATGAAAAATTATTTTACTACTATTTTGGATTAACACATGTTTTTACATCAGTTTTCCACAACACTCATCATCATAGGCTATCACTTGTGGCCACGTATGATTTCCTTCCCAGTGTGGATCTTGGTGGTGGGTCCATAGGTCACTGTAGAGACCTATTCTTGATCTGCATATTCTTTCACACTGAGGACATCAATTTCCAGATGGAAGGCAGTCCTGACATGGTTTGGCTTGATGTGCCTTCTCTTGACACATTTCTCTCTTTTGCCCTCCATTTGGGCGTCTTCAAATTCCACAGCACTGTTGGTAACAGCTGGCCTCCAATTAGAACTCTCAAGGGCAAAGGGCTTCCAAAGTGTTTGATGTCTATGTCACAGTATTTAAGGTTAGTTGTAAGCCCATCTTTAAATCTCTTTTCCTATCTGCCAACATTTCATTTTCCATCCTTGAGTTGAGAGTATAGTAACTGCTTTGAGAAACGGTGATTGAGAATTTGGAAAACATGGCCAGTTCAGCGAAGTTGATGGTGGAGGATCATTGCTTCAATGCTGGTGGTCTTTGCTTCTTCCAGAACACTTATATTTGTCCGTCTGTCTTTCCAAGAGATTTGCAGGGCTTTTCAGAGGCAATGCTGATAGAATCGTTCCAGAAGTTGAGTGTGATGTCTGTAGATGGTCCATGTTTCACAGGCATATAACAGAGGTGGGAGGACAATAGCTTTATAAACCAGCATTTTGGTATCCCTATGAAGGTCCCAATCCTCAAACACTCTGTTTTATTCGAAAAAATGCTAAAATCACAGAGCTCAGACAGTGATGTATTTCAGTGTCAATGTTAACTTTTGTGGCAAATTTGCTGCCAAGGTAGTGGAAGTGGTCAACATTTTCTAACATTACACCATTAATCTGTATTTCTGGCATTACAGAGGGATTGGCTGGTGCCTCCTGACAGAGCACTTTGGGTTTTTTTTTTAAATTTAGTGAAGGGCTAAGTTTTTTGTATACTTCTTTAAATGTATGGCATGTAGGTCTTCTTCTGAATGAGCACAGATTACATTATCATCAGCATATTGGAGTTATATAATGTATGTTGTTGTGACCTTGGTTTTGGCTTTCATTCTGCTATGGCTAAAGAGCTTGCCATCTATCTGATAGATGATTTCCAAGCTGGTAAGGAGCTTCCCATCAACAAGGTGCAGTATCATAGCGATGATGATGGAAAATAAGATTGGGGCAACAACACATCCCTATTTGATGCTTGATTCCATCTTAAATGGGTCACTTGGGGAGCCATTGCTGTCCAAGACTGTTGTCATCATGTCATCATGTAGGAGCTGCTAAATATTGACAAATTTGTCAGGGCATCCTATTTTTTGGAGGAGTGTCCAGAGAGCACCACAATTCACTGTCATATGCCTTTGCAAGGCTGATGAATGTTATGTAGAGAGGTTGGTTTTGTTCTCTGCATTTTTCTTGGAGCTGTCGTGTGGTGAAGATCATATCCACTGTTCCTCTGGAGGGGTGGAAACCATTCTGGGTTTCTGGGAGGATGTCTTTTGAGATAGGTAGAAGGAAGTTTGCAAGGATTTTCCCAGCAGAGGCTAGAAGGGAAACACCTCTATAGTTTCTACAAACTATTCTTCCCCTCTTTTAATCTGCTGGGATTTTCTTGGTTGCCCATACTTTTTCAGTGAACTGGAGTAGTTGTTGTGCCAGTTCAGCTCCACCCTTTTAAAGATGCCAACAGCAGAGATGCCATCAGCAGGGATCCTGTCAGGTCTGCTGAATTTTGTTTCTTTTTCAGTTGGCTGATGGCTTTCCTACCTTCCTCCAAACTAGGCAGTGCTGCAAGCTTATCCGTAGTTTGTTGTTGTGGAATTTGCAAGATAACCTCTTCTACTATGTTGGAGTTGCGGTTAATGAAGTTATGGTAGTGCTCTTTCCGATGTAGTGCAAATGATTTTTTATCCTTCAAAAGTTTGGTTCCTTCTGATGAGCGCAGAGTATATGCCATGACTTTTGGGCCATAGATTACCTTTGTGGCTTTAAAGAACTCCCATGCATCATGGACATCTGCAAAGTGTTGGATTACTGGAGCCTTTTTTGTCCACCAGATATTCTTGAGTTCTCTGGTCTTTCTTTAGATCTCAACTTTTGCATTAGCGTAGATGTCTTTCTTAGTAGCACTGTGGGTGTCTGTCTGCTATACTTGAAAGGCTTTCCTTTTCTTATCGATTAACTGTTGGATCTCAATATCATTTTCATCAAACCAGTCATAATGTTTCTTAGATTAGTATCCAGTGGTTTCTTCACAGGCTATGATGTTAGAAGTATTCCGTTTATTCCAATGTTCAACATTTTCAGCATGTTCTATGGGTAGATGATCCCTGAGTGTTGTTTGGAGAAGGGCTCATTTAGAGGGCTCTTGGAGGTATTAAGTATCATAGAATCATAGAATCAAAGAGTTGGAAGAGACCTCATGGGCCATCCAGTCTAACCCTCTGCCAAGAAGCAGGAATATTGCATTCAAATCACCCCTGACAGATGGCCATCTAGCCTCTGTTTAAAAGATTCCAAAGAAGGAGCCTTCACCACACTCCAGGGCATAGAGTTCCACTGCTGAACGGCTCTCACAGTCAGGAAGTTCTTCCTCATGTTCAGATGGAATCTCCTCTCTTGTAGTTTGAAGCCATTGTTGCGTCCTAGTCTCCAGGGAAGCCGAAAACAAGCTTGCTCCCTCCTCCTCCCTGTGGCTTCCTCTCACATATTTATACATGGCTATCATATCTCCTCTCAGCCTTCTCTTCTTCAGGCTAAACATGCCCAGCTCCTAAAGCTGCTCCTCATAGGGCTTGTTCTCCAGACCCTTGATCATTTTAGTCGCCCTCCTCTGGACACATTCCAGCTTGTCAATATCTCTCTTCAATTGTGGTGCCCAGAATTGGACACAATATTCCAGGTGTGGTCTAACCAAAGCAGAATAGAGGGGTAGCATTACTTCCCTAGATCTAGACACTATGCTCCTATTGATGTGGGTCAAAATCCCATTGGCTTTTTTTGCCGCCACATCACATTTTTGGCTCATGTTTAACTTGTTGTCCACAAGGACTCCAAGATCCTTTTCACATGTATTCATTTTACACCTTATTTTTCTTCCTTGAAGTCTGCATTTGGGGAAAATCTTGATGGCCATCATTGATTGAATTAACCTGTGGTCTGTCCAGCAGTCATCAGCGTCTGTCATGGCTCGTGTGAGAATTACATTATGGTGGTCTCTGGCACATATAATTACATAGTGACTGGGGGTGCTTCCATGATATCTTAAGCTTGTTTTTCTGGTGAAAGAGCGTGTTGGTGATGACAAGGTTATGTTATGCACATTTGGTGAGAAGTAGGATACCATTTGGATTGCTGTTTCCAACCCCATCTTTTTCCTATGGTCTCTGGCCACAGGTCAAAGTCTTGTCCAACTTTTGTGTTAAAATCCCCAGGAGGATGTTTTTGTCCTGCCTAGGTATCTCCAATAGGATGGTGTCCAGCTGATAGTAAAAATGTTTCTTGATGTTCTTCGTTAGCATCTAGTGTTGGTACATAGGCACTTATGGTAGTTGCCTGCTTAATTCCAAAGGTTGAGAGTTAATGCCAATGGGTGCTTCGGACAGATTTGTCACTAAGTCATTTCCGATAGCAAAGCTGACTCAGTGTATTCTTCGTTCTTCAGGCAGTCCCTTACAGAAGAAGGTGTTGCCTCCTTTTTCTTTCTTCAGCTGTCCCTCTCCTGCTCTCCGAGTCTCTTGAAGTGCTGCTATATTGCGTCTCAGCTCCCTTGCAATAATAAGCAGTCCTGTGTTCAGGGTGGTCATTGTCTGTGCTATCCTTCCCACTGTTGGTCATGCCTTAGTGTTCATAGCTGCTGCCCTAGCAGCTGAGGAACGGAGACTCTAGTCCCTCCCACTGACTGTATATAATCTCAGGGAGAGTGGGTGGGATTACCACCAAAATGTTTCATTTAGAGCAGTGGTTCTCAACCTGTGGGTCTCTAGGTGTTTTGGCCTACAACTCTCAGAAATCCCAGTCAGTTTACCCGCTGTTATGATTTCTGGACATTGAAGGCCAAAACATCTGGGTATATATATGACAGTTCACTAAGTTAAAAACATCATCCAACTCAATTCAAACATTGTGGTCCAATAACTCTTAGTATTTACCGGTTCGGTCCATCAATCTGTGAATGCCTGATTCCAAAGCCAGGATTTCAGTTTCTTCCTGAAGGTCAGGAGAGAGGGGGCAGACCTAACCTCATTGGGGAGAGAATCCCATAGCCAGGGGGCCACCACAGAGAAGGTCCTGTCTCTCATCCCCACCAAGCATGACTGAAGGTGGTTGGACAGAGAGCAGAGCCTCTCCGGAAGATCTAAAAGTCCTTGTTGGTTTATAGGGGAAGACACATTCGGACAGGTAAACTGGGCCAGAACCGTGTAGGGCTTTATCGGTTAAAACCAGCACTTTGAATTGTACTCGTAAGCTAATCGGCAGCCAGTGGAGCTGGTGTAACAGGGGAGTTGTGTGCTCCCTGTACCCCGCTCCTGTGAGCAACCTGGCTGCCGAGCATTGGACTAGTTGGAGCTGCTGGCCAGTCTTCAGCGGCAACCCCACGTAGAGTGCATTGCAGTAATCTATTCGGGATGTAACCAGAGCATGGACCACCATGGCCAAGTCAGACTTCCCAAGCCTTGTCATACACATCAAGTGTTCTATAGACTGTGAAAATGTACATTTGGAAAGCAGTCTTGTAAATGTTTTCTCAGAAGTAAGTCCAGCTGTGTTCAGTGCGCTTATTCCAAGGTAAATGTGCATAGAATTATAGCACATTTACCTGTAGCCCATTTATTTCTATCCTCCACCCTGTTATTTACTCTTTCCTATTCTTTAGCCAGTTACCTATCTGTAAGAGGATCTGTTCTTGTTCTGGACAGGGCCATAATTTGCTACCAGTAATTTTCAAAGCGTTTATATAATGTATTTGAAGCTGGAGTGTTGGGTAGCAGGTGGGAGAGAAATTAGTCTTAATATATTATTTTCTTGTCATCTGAGTAAATATTTCTTTTTCCAATTTATGAGCTTTAAACATTTCTAGTGGAAAATAAAACTATATGTGTGCAAAAATGGCTTTCTGAAAAATAATGTTCTGGATACGGTCACAACTTGGATAGCTCACATAAACCGTGAAGGAACTGCTAAGACCTGGACATGTTGCAGAAAAGGCTAGAGTTGCCACCCCACAAAACCATAGCCTTTGGTTATGCCTGAATGAAAGTCAGAAATAATACGGGAGAAACAAGACCCTGGAAAAATAGTGGCTTCTTTCCAGGATGATAAAATGAACTGTTATGCTTTTACTGGAATTATGTCATCTCATAGGAGCTGATTCTATAACTCATACAATTCAAACAGATATTTCAATTAATGGTACTACTGCATAATATTTAAGAGGAATTTTACACATTTCCTGGCAGCAAACAGTTTTGAAGCCAATACTGGCTTCTGAACATTAATAAATAAATGTATTGTTTTCATTTTATTGTGTCTGATTGGTGAATCTTTTAGCCCCAAAGGCTCCCAGTTTCACGTACAAGGTATAAAACATAATAATCTCTTCATTCAGATTAATAATATCGATTTGTAACACAGCATTCAAGGAAAAAAAACTGGGTAGGGATGAGGATAAAAAAAATTCAGTGCGCATAATGAACCAGCTAGATGGAAGTGGTTCAAGCTGCCTGCTGGAATACATGCTGCTGGTTTAAGAAGTTTCTTGCTCTGCCCTTTATTGCTTTTCTGTCATAGGTGCACTTCAAGCGATCAAAATGTTTTCCCAAGAACGGGTGTTTCTGTCATATGCCCTCCTTTGATACGTTGGGCTCTTAGACTTGTAGTTACCTTTCACCAATCAGCTATTTGTTGCTTGGCTGAAAACTGTAGGAAAAGAGATCATGTGCAGCTACAATTGGAAACTTTATTAGACACAGCAGCAGTGGCCAGGTCCCGGCACGATGGAGATACCGTATATTCTGGCGTATAAGACTACTTTTAAACCCAAGAAAATCTTCTCAAAAGTCAGGGGTTGTCTTATACGCGGGGGCTGTCTTATACGCCAGAAGTCGTCTTATAGAGCGGGTGCTGAAACTTCCAGTCCGGATTGGAGAATCTGTGGTTGCTGCATATTGTGGGGGGAGCTCAAAAATGGCAGTGGCCGCGTCCCTGCCATATGCAGCAACTGTACAGAAAGCATTAAGGGCAATGCTGTACAAGTATGGTAGAAGAAAATCCATTCATCAGGATTCGTGGACTTAATGCGACCCCGATGGTGAGGTAAAGGGGCGCCTCACCAGGAAGGTGTAAGTGAAGGGCGGAGCAAACTGCAGGTGTCAGGGGTGCCCAGGTATGGAAAAAAGAGAGAGAGTGGCTCTGGGCTCAGAAAAACACAACCTTTTTACCTGTCTGGCCCGCTCTTGTATCCTATTACCATACCTCCTCCTCTGCCTCTCAGATCTCGCTCTTGAAGACTGCAGTGAAGCGGTGCAGGTGCACATGTGCGAGATCTGAGAGGCAGAGAAGGAGATACTGTAATAAGAAAATTACCATATTGAAATCATATCTCATTTTTTTTCCCCTCGCAGTGATTCCCAACCTTTGGTCCTCCAGGCATTTTGAATTTCAGCTCCCACAATTCCTAACAGCTGGTTAGCTGGCTGGGATTTCTGGGAGTTGAAGTTCAAAACACCCGAAGGACCAAAGGGTGGGAACCACTGGACTAGAGCAATTGGAAGCTAGAGCAAGGGCTTCTCCCTGATCTCTCATCAGATTGCCTGAGTGTATTTTATAAGAGAAAGTGTAAGAACATTTACCCATCAGGCCCATGCTCTTCCTCTTTCAGCACTTATTTTTCATTGATTCATCCACAAACACAACTGTCCTTTTCTGCTCCATGTTACCGAAGTGTGACAAATTGGTTGTCAAGAGTACCACTCATTTTACTTTAAGCCCATATGTGTCATTTTATGAAGTGCTTTTAAAGTCTTATTTTCCTGGGTTTCTACCTTACCAGAACATACTAGTAATTAGGGACTGACTTGGCAACTGAATAGCATTATTGAATGAAGTAGTACGTATAATGGGCCAGTTAGTTTTCATAGGGAGCAATGTAGTTATTGCAGAAAAGCTTCAGCATTCCATTAGGTGTACTGGATCACCTGAGTTATGTTTCTCCACTTTAATTAAATGTTGCATAAATTTATGAAGTGATAACAAATATCCTTTTCCTTGTAACAGGTCTGCTAGCACAGTTGTGTGGGATAGGGGAGACTGCATCCCCTGCAGTAGCTAACAAGTACATCCTTTGGAAAATAAAAACTATCTGACTGTTTCCCACAATGCAAGTCTGTGTAATGCTGAACCACATTATAATGTCCTTGTGATGCAATTTCTTATCTGTTTTATAGTTTAATTATCTCATATTTATTAAAACATCAAATAATACATAAAGAAGCGGAGAACTAAAATGTCATTAAAACTATACTGGAACGTCTGAAAGCCGCAGTTGCCCCTCCTCTTGAATTTTTTATAGTGTTATTTCCACCTTCCCAGCTATGGATGTACACAGTACATGATCCGTTTGTCTTCTTTAACATGTACTACAACAGATGAACAAGCAAGGAGAGAGGAACAATGCAGCAAATCCATAGAAATATTCATTCAGTAAATGCTCTTGCATCACACTTATCACCAGCTGTATCCAATTAAACTCTACCTGCATTCACTTATTGCATATGTTTATAAATCCTGTATTGTGTGTGAACATGCCATCAAATCACTTATAGTACCCTTTAATTTCATGATTTGTCTGAGGTAATTAATACTCAAGAAGTGGTTTTTTGCTTAGTGGTCTCCCATCCAAGTACTAATGAGAGCTGACCCTAGATGAAAGTCTGTCAATAAATACCAGGTGCTGTAGGCTTTATTTCATAGAAAGGAATTTGCAAAACTAGCTCTGAATATTCCTCCCCAATGAAATTAATGTGGCTGCCTTAAAAGTTAACAGGCAAGTTAAAGTGTTCCCCATGCATACAGTGCTCCCCACCTGTCCTGAAGAGGAAATTGAAATATTTGATTAGTCGCTTGGGCTTTCCCAACAATTACTTGTGTTTTGGCAGAATAAAGAAAGTTCTTTGAACAATAATTAGGTATAGTTGCAAGCTGGTTTCCTCCATGGGAAGATGTACATCAAACACTCCTCTTGCAGAACCTCTCAAATACACCCAAATCCTTTCACATAAGGACTTTATTTAAGTAATAATAATAACATTAGTATTTATTTAAGTACAACCCCCCCCCCCCAAAGAGCTACAGTATGAGCTTGAGTATGTACTGTCAGGATACAGACCTCATCAAAATGATTACAGGAGGAGCCCAAGCCCAAGATGTACATCAAACACTCCTCTTGCAGAACCTCTCAAATACACCCAAATACTTTCACATAAGGACTTTATTTAAGTAATAATAATAACATTAGTATTTATTTAAGTACAACCCCCCCCCCCCCCAAAGAGCTACAGTAGGAGCTTGAGTATGTACTGTCAGGTTACAGACCTCATCAAAATGATTATAGGAGGAGCCCAAGCTATGATAGCTGAGTACAGGCAGTCCCCAAGTTATGAACACATAGGTTTTTAGGTTTGTTCTTAAGTTGAATTTGTATGTAAGTCAGAACTGGTACATTTTTTAAGTGTAACTCCAGCCAAAAGCATATTTTTTAGCTTTGGATAGCATAGGGAAGGGTTGCCCACTCCTGTGTTGTTTGTTTTGCTGTCTGTGCCCCTGATCAGAAGATTTCACCTCACTTTCTGTCCCTGTGATAGCTGAATTTTGAATCATTTGGCTTATGGAAACAAGGATTGATGATAAAGCTTCAGTGAAGATTCCTTTTCCTCATGATAACCTTTCAGGAGTGGATTTCCCTTCCTAGGAGTAGATATAATAATAATAATAATAATAATAATAATAATAATAATAATAATAATAATGGCTCTTGGATATTTGTTTATAGTATTCTCAGTATACATTCAAGAGCAAGACATTTCAGGGTTTTGAAAACTGAAGGTTGCAGTAGATTCGATGGTGCATTAGACTCGAGTAAATATGGGTACTTTATTTGCATTGAAATGTGCCTGTTAGCTCAGATAGACTTCATGCTGGATATTGTGATTTCTGTTTCTGTAATGGAGCTATAAAGGCTAAATATTTACATATCTTGAGAGTCTTTATATATTCAGCCAAATGGATACAAAAAGGCATAAAGTAGTAAATTTTTGAGGGTGATCAGTCACCAAGACAATTTCCCAAAGACTAGAATATTTGGCAGTTATGGTTTTCCTATAAAAATACTTCAGTTGTTACGCTGCATTTCCAGTTCACATTTTTTGTTTTAAATATTTTGAATGGCATCTCAATTCTTCTTTGAACAGCAGCCAACTTAGGTCTCCCATTTTGAAAATTGGATTAAAATAACCTTCTCTGTTTCTCTTTTTGTCATTTCCTTTTCTGCCTTTGTGAAAGCTTAAGTGGGCTCCTTATGCCCCCTTTATGCCCTCTTGCAGTGTATTTTTTCTGTCATAATGGTTTTATTTGCAAATCAAAGTGTATATGATAGGATAAGTAATGAATCTAAAGGCCTGCTGTTGTTATACTGGTACAAAAAAACACCACGTTTCTGGTCCATGCACAATGGAGGGATTGTATAATCTACTATTTTAGTTAAAGAACCTATATATTTTTCTTTAATAACTTATTGAGCATATGAATTGATGTTTAAGTGCCTAACCTTGCAAAAATCTAAAGCTTCTTATTTCGTCAGCTAAAACTAAGGTTGCCTCTCACCTTTAGTTATGGAAACTTCTTCTGTCATATACAGTTGCCCCTTTCTATACAAATAATTCAACCATCCATGGCTTGAAAAGTTCTAATAAAAATTTGAATGTTCTCAAAGCAAACCCTACTTTTTCCAGGGACGTCATCTTACTATTCCACTGTATATAATGGGACTTGAGCATTTGTGGATTTTGGCATCCATATGGAAACCAAACTCCAACGGATCCAAGAACTCACTGTATTAGTCTTGTCACCTCTGTCCAACTTATGCCCCATCTACACTGATGATTTAATGCAGTTTGAATTTAGCTTCAAACTGGTGACCAGAAAACAAATTTTCACAAAAACAAACAGAAAGCTCTTAATGCACACCAGTGCTCTATTATTTGTGTAATCACAATCTGGGCCTCAAACTAGTTCCAGGATTTCCTATGTAATTACAGTAAAAAAAACCACTTTCTTAATACCAGTTTAAAACAGCATTTAAATGGGTTGTGTAGATGAGGCCTTAGGACCTTATCAGATGGCCAGGGGTAAAGCGGGGGACAATGGGGGAAATCATGGGGCAGCGGAGGGAACCGTTACACTCTGCCTTTCTGCAACGTTTCCCATCTGTCCCTGCTTCCTTTTAGGCTTCTGTTGCCTTGTTCAATGAGGAGTCGTTCAACTCTGGGCTCTGCAATACTACCTTCACAGATCCCTACGGAGTCCCATCAGAAATAACCCTGCGTCATGTGATGGGCTCTGGGGGAGACTGTGCTGGCAGCAGAGAAAAGCATTGAGAAGTTGCTTCCCTCGCTGCATCTGATGATACACATTACCACCTGTGCAGCCTTTCACATATAGGTTAAATCTTGTTCTGACATCCTATGGCATTTGAAGAAGAGCAGTTGCTGGGTTGTGGCTATTGCAGTTTCTCTTGCTGCCATCTATGTTGATGGTAGGAAAGGTTTTTAAATGGGAAAGCAAATTTAGAAAAATTAAAAGCCTCCCCTATTTTTTTCTTTTCCTTCTTATTCTCCTATCACTTAGGGTGTCTATGGACCCCAAGTTTTATTTTTAAAAAGTTTGTGGAGAGAAGACAATTACTCCCATTGCCTGTTTTCCCTCAGGGAGACCCTCATCTTAGACTGCTGACTTATAGCAACTTCTGTTTTTGTTGATGACCACTCTATTGTTTTGCCTTTTATCTTGTTGAATAACTTCTGGCTGACCTGGACTGAATTAACAGTCTAACCACCAAATTTCTGGGATACTTGATGACTAGACCATAGGAGACTTCCTCAGGATTTACTTGGCCTTCATGTCCACCAACCTTAAGCCTCCAAGTGCCACCTTTTGGCTCGCTGTCCCAACAGTTATGGCCTTTCTTGGGTTTGCAATAGGTTTTTCTGGTTTAATAGAATAGGAAGGGCAAGAGACCTCTTCCAGAAAATTAGAAACATCGGAGGTAAATTTTAGGCAAAAATGGGCATGATCAAAAACAAAGATGGCAAGGACCTAACAGAAGCTGAAGAGATCAAGAGAAGGTGGCAGAACTATACAGAAGATCTGTATAGGAAAGATAATAATATTGAGGATAGTTTTGATTGTGTGGTGAGTGAATTAGAACCAGACATCCTGAGGAGTGCGGTTGAAGAAGCATTGCTAATAACAAGGCAGCAGGACATGACGGGATTCCAGCTGAACTGTTTAAAGCCTTGAAAGAGGATGCTGTCAAGGTGCTGCATGCCATATGCCATCAAATATGGAAAACACAAGAATGGCCATTAGATTGGAAAAAATCCACTTATATCCCCATACCAAAAAAGGGAAATGAACCCTAAAGAATGCTCAAGCTTTTGTATAATGTCCCTTATTTCCCACGGCAGTAAGGTAATGCTCAAGATCCTGCAAAGGTAGACTCTAGCAATGCATGGCCCGATAGTTTCCAGATGTAGCAACAGTAAGAACTGACCATAGAACAACAGCCTGGTTCAAGATTGGGAAAGGCATATGACAGGGTTGTATACTCTCACCCAACCTATTCAACTTCTATGCAGAACACATCATGCAATGTACAGGGCTTGACAAATGCAAGGCTGGAGTTAAAATTGCTGGAAGAAATATTAACAACCTTAGATATGCAGATGATACCACTTTGATGGCTGAAAGTGAGGAGGAGCTGAGGAGCCTTCTAACCAAGGTGAAAGAAGAAAGTGCAAAAGCAGGGTTGCAGTTAATTTTTTTTTTAAAAAAAACAGACTGATCATTAGCAAATAGAAGGAGAAAACGTGGAGGCAGTGACAGACTTGGTATTTCCTTGGTGCGAGGATGACTGCAGATGCAGACTGCAGCCAAGAAATCAGAAGACGTTTACTCCTTTGAAGGAGAGCAATGGAGGAGGGCCGAATCTTGATAAAACAGTGAAGAGTTGAGGCATTACACTGGCAACAAAGATCCGCATAGTTAAAGCAATAGTATTCCCCATAGTAACGCATGGATGTGAGAGCTGGACCATAAGGAAGGCTGAGTGAAGGAAGATAGATGCTTTTGAACTGTGGTGTTGGAGGAAAATTCTGAGAGTGACTTGGACCGCAAGAAGATCAAACCAGTCCATCCTCCAGGAAATAAAGCCCGACTGCTCATTGGAGAGAAGGATATTAGAGGCAAATATGAAGTACTTTGGCAACATACTGAGAAGGCAGGGAAGCTTAGAGAAGACAATGGTGCTGGGGATAAAGGACGGGAAAAAGAAGAGGGGCCGACCAAGGGCAAGATGGATGGATGGTATCCTTGAAGTGACTGGCTTGACTCTGAAGGAGCTGGGGGTGGCAACGGCCGACAGGGAGCTCTGGTGTGGGCTGGTTCATGAGGTCACAAAGTTGGAAGCGACTGAACAAATAAACGACAATATGTTGGTATACCTGCATTTTAGTTATTTCCTTGTTCTAATGTTAATTGTCAGGAGTATGGCATTCATGATTGAGAGAGGGACCACCAGTTTGAATGCCATACTCTTGACATCTCTCATGCCTGCTATTGTTACTCGTGTTCTTTTCAGCAGTACCTGGTAGTCCCTTTCTTAGCCTGGGCATACTTACAACACATGACTAGCTTCTGGTTGAAGACATGCTGCATTTCCAACAATTCATGAAAAAAACAACTGGACAGCATTATTTTTTTTCTCAGAAATAGCTAATTTATTTACCGATTTATTCAAAAATAGCTACTATGAAATCCTTATAAGACCCACAAAAATGTAACATTAAATAGAATTAATTAATAACGATTTCAACCTACAAAAACTAATAGAAACGTTATAACATTGATATATGGATGGGTGTTTTTGTGCACACTTTCATATCATAATAAAAAAAAACTGTTGCAGTGTGGCAAATGCAGTCTTAAATTACCATGACAACACAAATGTATAATTATATATTTCTATATATAAATGCACTAGATGCAATCTAATGAATAAGACTGAAATTTAATTTTCCAGTTCTCGAGGAGTAGTAGAACTACAGAGAGTTTAAGAATCTTGTTGTCACATGAAATATAATTACAAATTATTACCAAATTGCAACAGAACACATTTTATTATATGAATCCAACTGGACTTCACTGGAATCATTTCGAAGTGATTTAACTTAAAGTGGGCTCCAAAGTGGGCTCCGAATTTAAATAATTTTTTTAGTGATTCAGCTTTCGTGAGACTCACAGGCTAACAGTATATATATAAAATCTGGTACATTTCACTGAATCTGTACGAGGAAAACAATGGATAAGTAGATAAGGATAGAGAGGAGGTGTTTTTGTTTTATGATTGAAAGCTCTGCCTTCTAATTATAATAGACATTACTGTTCCTCTGAGATTTCCCTAGTTTGCACTGAACATTGATTTTTTTTTAGACTGAAGACTTGAGGTCATGCCCTGAGACATATATGAAAATCCTACCTTTTGAATCCTTTTCCCCTGAGGTTTTAACAGCAGTACTCTAAATTATAGAGGGTCACTATAGTTCTTAATCCTCCTTCCCTGAAGACTTATTTATTTATTTATTTACTGTATTTGTATACCGTCTTTCTCAGCCAATTGGCAACTCAAGCCGGTTTCCAACAAATCAGTATACGTAAAACATAATAGATAAAAACATTAACAGTATAAGACATCACAAAAACAATAAAACAACATCATCAGCGTATCATTCTCAAGCATTGTCCAATTCCATTGTCAGGTCATTCGATTTCCTATATTAGCTGCTCTGTATTTGTAAACGCTTGCTTGAATAGCCACGTTTTAACTTGCCTCCGAAACGTCAAGAAGGAGGGAGCAGATCTGATTTCCCTAGGGAGGGCATTCCATAGCCGAGGGGCCACCACTGAGAAGGCCCTGTCTCTCGTCCCCGCCAAACGTGCTTCCCCAGATGATCTTAAAGTTCTCAGTGGTTCGTAAGGGGAGATACTTTTAACTATTTTCCTCAAAGAGGTATCTTTCTAATAATAATTCCCAAAACACTTCCTTCCTTCCACTTCAGATCTCCCAAAACTAACTCCCTCTTCAAACTCCAGACACTATCTGACTATGATCTGGTTGCATAGCCCATACTTTTCCTCTGGCCCCACTCATCTCTGGTTGCTAAGCCACTCCCTCCAACTTCATCAGCCAATCAGACTACCTGATCGCTCCCCCTCTCCCCGATCTCCTTGGCTTTTCCAAGCCAGGCCTTTTACAGCTTGTACACCAACCTTGTAAGGTAGGCTAATCTGTTACAGAAGGAAAGGCTCTGAATGGAAAAAATGAAGACTAGATCAATTAGTCTTCATTCTAAGTAATTATTCTAAGTATGCCTCATGAGAATTCTCATTAAGCAAGGGCAAGACCTGTGTTTGATTCACCAACTGAAATAGTTCTTAGTATGAATTCCAGCTCTTTCACTGACAAATCAAATACAGGAGACAGGTAGCAGTCTGTTCCAGGTCGTCGGAACCAGAATTTTTCAGACCCCTTGAGAGTGCACCAAATGTCTTTTGAGCACCTGCTGCCTCATCTTCGATGAATATTTACTACTGGCCCTACCGTTAGACAGAGTGGTAGGAATGTATGGCAGGTTCAGTAATACGTGATGTGAGAGCAGGGCAGTTTGTGTATGCCAGAAAGCTTGACCCAAGTTTTTGAGTTTGCTATCTGCATTGGAAAATGGACGATGGTGCAATTCAGTAGGATTTTATATATCGAATGGTATGTGTTTGTATGTTTGTGAACGTGCCATCATGTCTTTACTTCAGATTGTTACTGCCTGAAAGCTTTTGGCCACAAATAATATAAGCATGGATTCCCAACAAATGGCTTTATCTGGAATCATTACTCAACCTGACTTTGAGAAATACCTCTATGAAATCACAGATATGCCTTTTGTCCATATGATTTATAATTTAATGAACAACAGTCAGTGTGCAAAACAGTATATATGTATTTAAATGGGGGGACTAAAATTTGAACCTGCTCTTGGTATTCTATCTACATATAGACCCCTCTGACCAAAGCCTGGGATTTTTATCATTCACATTTCAAAACACATATGTAATGATGATGGCCTAATGAAGCAAACTTATTTAGTATTAAACCATTCAATAGCAAAGCTTTCTTTTGGAAGGCAACAAAATAAATACATGTTTTGAAATGAAGTTCACAAATTCACTCTTAAATTTAAAACTTTAAAAACACAGCATAGTATCAAGCAGAGATAATGTGACCAGCATCTTGCTACCTGCTCTTTTTAAAACTTGTTTTCCTGTAATTCCCCCCATAACTAATATATTTTAAATTTGCCAGTCCACTGTTCATGCTAAATATGGCTTAACATGCGGATTGAGAATAGGTAGGATAAGAACTGTTGAAGAATGTTCAGCTACTGTTGTCTAGTAGAAATAATATTTAACTAGCTCCAAAATAGGCTTTCCTCTTAATATATTTTGGGGGGGGGGCATGTGTGCTATAGGTTCGTCACCACTGGTAGAGCCCCCAGTGGCGCAGTGGGTTAAACCCCTGTGCTGGCAGGACTAAAGACCGACAAATTGCAGGTTCGAATCCAGGGAGAGACGGATGACCTCCCTCTATCAGCTCCAGCTCCTCATACAGGGACATGAGAGAAGCCTCCCACAGGGATGATAAAAACATCAAATCATCCGGGCATCCCCTGGGCAACATCCTTGCAGACCGCCAATTCTCTCACACCAGAAGCGACTTGCAGTTTCTCAAGTTGCTCCTGACATGACCAACCCCCCCCCCCCCAAAAAAAAACCCCACTGGTATAGCAACTCATCTACTTCTATGGTAGAGAACAGACAGTATTGGTTTATATCTCAAATTTTTGAATATACTTTAATATCTTATATTGTAATAGACTTAAAACTCAAAAGAACACATACCATTTCCTTGGATAATTATGATACAGCTTGTCGGATTCTTCTCATCTCTGTCTAATGATAGTATTTCTTTTTCTATTAGAAATTGAGAACTAGTACTCATCATTCCTTGCTAGGATTAGGATAATATACATACATGAGAATAATATAGATGTAGGAGTATTTGAATTGCACGAACACTTTTCACATTGCATAAAGCAGCAGGTTAACTGAGCTGATGAAAAATGTTTCATTTCTTGCTATTATAGTGAAACATTGTCCCATGCAGATATTTTCTGTTTTACCCCAGTGCATTCTATTTTATATCTTTAGAAAGAGGTGAAGTTTAATTTGAGTTCCTGTGACTTCTATGCGGAGGAAGAAAAGACTAAAAGATGGTGATTCTAAAATGTTAATATTCTAAAAGGTTATTTTATTTTTTTCACATTTGTTGCAGAAACTTTATTTCATGCTTTAGACCATATCTCCAGATCAGGTTAAAAAAAAACCCGAAGACATAATACTACTCTACAGTCATAGATTTTTAAGCTTGATTTTGGCATTATATGTAAGCAACACCATTTTACTACATAATCATATATAACGGGACTTCAGGATCCATGGTATCCATCAGGTGTCCTGGAACCAAATCCTAGCAGATGTCAAAGGGCTCCCTGTTTTCAAAAATAAACATTTTAAAAAGCAAAAGACACTATACATTAGCAGCATGAAGTCATTTTTAGAAATAAAGCAAAACAGGACTGAAATCTGCGTAGTTGCCAGATGAGTCACCATTACTGGGGTACTAACATCAACTTGATATCTTAGTTTTTTGGCCTATTCCTGATTTGGAAAATTGCATTAGATAGACTATCAGCTTTATTTACTTTAGTTGATTTTTTATGGGAAAGCTGGTATATGGCATATGTCTTGTATTTCAAAATCTAGAGCTGTCATTTTTGGAATCAGCAGCTCAAGTATACCCAGAAACCGGCTAATATTTGAAGCACGCAAATGTATGTTGGCCAGTGTTATCTTACTGACTGTGGTTTGCTTTTACTTACTTACTTACTTAGGCAATCCCTTGTTGTCCGAGTATGATGAGCTTCCAAGTTCAGTGTCTTGGCAGTGGGTACTTAGGTGATTGTAGAGCCCTATTCTTGACCCGCATGTTCTTCCACAGTGAGGGCATCAGTTTCTAGGTGGTTCCGGTCAGGGTCGGCTTCCTCTTGGCACGTTTCTCCCTTTCGCCCTCCATTTGTGCCTCTTCAAATTTCACAGTTTGTGATGACACAGTTGTGTTCTGCACACTTGATGAGAAGTAGGATGCCATTGGAGTTGCTGTTTCCAAACCCATCTTTTCTTATGGTCCCTGGCTGTAGGTCGAAGTCTTGTTCAACTCTTGCATTAAAGTCCCCCAGGAGGATGATTTTGTCCTCCTTAGGTATCTCTGATAGAATAGTGTCCAGCTAATAGTAAAAAAATTCCTTGATGTCTTCATCAGCATCTAATGTTAGTGCATAGGCATTTATGATGGTTACCTGTTGGCTTTTTGCAAGGTTAATTCAGAGGGTTGACAGTTGATCGTTAATGCCAATAGGTGCTTCAGACAGGTGCTTCATGAGATCATTTCTGAAAGCAAAGCCAACTACATGTATTCTTTGTTCTTCAGGCAGTCCCTTCCAGAAGAAGGTGTAACCTCCTTTTCCTTCCTTCAGTTGTCCCGCTCCTGCTCTCCAAGACTCCTATGTTGATGTTAAAGTAGTCCAGCTCCCTTGCAATAATAGTGGTCCTGCGTTCGGGGTATTCATTGTCTGAGTTGTCCAACAGTGTCCAAACGTTCCATGTTCCAAAGTTCATTTTTCTTTTTTGGCAGCAGGGCGGTGACCTCTCTGGATGCAGCAGTCCAGTCAGGGATAAGAGAGGCAGACTATGTTTAGGGCACCTTTTCTAACCTTTTGCCATGTGAGGTGAGTAGAGTGGATCATTAAAAGGGCTGCTTAGTCATGGATACAGCTGCTGGACTACTCAATGGCCTCGGACCTACATGCCAGTCTGTGACTAGGGGCTTCCAGATTTCACAGTCCTGCTGCTGTTGCCACTTGCTGATCACTATGGGACTTTGTTGGTTTGTTTTCATTTTTTCTAGAAAGATGCTGAGTAGTTTTCCTCTGTGAGTATTGCTTCTTCTTAGTTTTCCCATTATGTCTTTTTTTGTTTTGTTGTTTTCTCTTTTTTTCATTTGTCAAACAATCACCTACCCAGCAAACAAAACCTTTCCCTTTGACCTGGTTTTGTTTCCTGTCTTTTAAATCTTTAAACTCTGTTCTTTGTATAGATAGAAAGCCTTTCCCTGAGATGGAAATGCCTTGTCCTTATATTCTTTAAGAAAGAAACATATTGTCTAGGTTTACTTATTTCCCTGTGTCAGAATCTGAAAAACTGATTTTCTTGTCTTTATTGGTGACAGAAATCCCACCAAGTTGCTCTTCAGGCTACACTGCTGCAAGAAACATTTGATTTTCCATGTGTTCTTCACAAGTAGTTACAAGTAGTTGCACTTGCTGCAATTCTGAATTAACTATCAACTGCGATCAAATGCATGCCATAGTTACTGGA
This sequence comes from Anolis sagrei ordinatus, assembly GCF_025583915.1. Taxonomy (NCBI): domain Eukaryota; kingdom Metazoa; phylum Chordata; class Lepidosauria; order Squamata; family Anolidae; genus Anolis; species Anolis sagrei. The sequence goes on along the minus strand of NW_026846588.1, from coordinate 16,088,303 downwards.
AAAGATCAAAAACATCACAGTTAGACGATGAATACCCATTAGGTTGCCTGGGTTAAGCAATTAAATATCTGAAGATTATATTTTCCTCATTGAGTCAGTTAGAGAAAATGCAGGACATACAACTGAAGATGTTGTTAAAGTAGATAAGTAGATAAATTAGTACAACCTGCTCTTAAAGTTTATCAGGCACAAGTGGTAGGGCAGTTGCATTATGCTTCATAACTCTATAGCAATATATGCTGCAATGGTTGAATCTACTCCAAATTAATATTTAAGGTCAAAATTATAGTTATCACATAATATACCATCCTCCTTGCTGCAAACTGAAGCCAGTATACCAATTCCAACCAAATTAGGCTTTCCTATACACTAGCCAATAAATGTTCTAAGCTAGCCTTATTGAACATTCCAGGCAGCAGATGAGTCAAATCAGTCCATAACTAAATAGCAAAAAATAAATTTTATCTGGATTTTTATTACTATAAAGTGAAAAAAAGCCATTGACCTCATTTAACAAGACATTATGGATCTCGATTTCTATGAATTGTGGGTTAAAGTTCATAATATCCATTTATCTTAAACTGGATATTATGAATGCTCTTCAATCATATTGTACAATCAAACTTCCACATCCAGGGTTCAAGACAGAAAGCTATCTTATGTAGATTCTGAGGGGGGTGCTTGGAGGAACACTGTTGACAGTGCAAGGAGTGAACTGTAGAAACCCTAAAACATGTAGCCCTTTAATGCTCTTTGTATAACACACCAAGACAGAAATTTGCTATCATAGTGGCTGGGGGCAAAAAACAAAAAAGAGATATTCTGCTGTTTTTATTCATAAGTCAAATACATAGAGTCATATTTGATTTGGCCACTTTTGTAATGGTAGATCTATTAATTAAAAAGGAATTAAATAAGCTCTATATAAGATGAAGATCCACCCAGAGGAAAAGTGTTCCTGCCATATATCAAGGGAACCACTGACCGCATAGGGAAGCTGATGAGGAAACACAACATACAAACTATCTACAGACCCACCAAGAAAATCCAACAAATGCTCCGTTCAGCAAAGGACAAGAGAGATCCTCTCACCTCTGCAGGAGTCTACCGTGTACCATGCAGCTGTGGACAAGTCTACATAGGGACCACCAAACGCAGCGCCCAAACACATCAAGGAACATGAAAGGCACTGCAGACTACTTCAACCAGAGAAGTCAGCCATAGCAGAGCACCTGATGAACCAGCCTGGACACAGCATATTATTTGAGAACACATAAATGCTGGACCACACCAACAACCACCATGTCAGACTACACAGAGAAGCCATTGAAATCCACAAGCATGTGGACAATTTCAACAGAAAGGAAGAGACCATGAAAATGAACAAAATCTGGCTACCAGTATTTAAAAAACTCTAAAATTACAACAGCAAAACAACAGAGAGGAAACAACCAGGCACAGATTAACACCTCCCAGCAAGAGATTTTCCCAGGCTCAGGCAGGCCTTCAAATGCTAATGAAGGTGATCAGTTGAAACATTCACACCTAGCTGCAGCAGGGAAGAGCTCCTTGCCCCACCCCAGCCATTCCACAGATATATAAACCCATTGTCCTAATTCCAACAGACCTCACTACCTCTGAGGATGCTTGCCATAGATGCAGGCGAAACGTCAGGAGAAATGCCTCTAGAACATGGCTCTATAGCCTGAAAAAACCCACAAGAACCTATATAATACACTGCCAAAAAGAGTGACCACAGTGAAAGGGGGAGGAAAGGGAGAGGAAAGATTGTTTTTGTGTGTGCAAACTTTAAATATGTTGTTGATCATTGGTATCTGTAGCCGTCTTTGATATTTTGCAGCTATATATGTTGGATGTATCATTCTGTTTTGTAAACAACAGGTCATACTGTTTACAGAAAACCCACACACAGAGATAGATATCTACATAAAAGCTCCAACCATCACCCAAGTAAAAAAAAAAAAAGCACAATTAAAGCCTTGGCAGACCGTTCAAAAAGAATCTGCTAGATGTGAATCTGGCGACTCCAGAAACTATAAGACATGGAGCAACCGATTAACTCGGGGGGAAAAATCTGACAATAAGAACTGCCCTGGAGTATGGTGGAACCTCCTTTTCTGAGGATTTTAAAATAGAGTCTGGATGGCCAACTGTTGAGAGTGCTTTGATCATGTATTCCTGCATGGCAAGGGTTTGGACTGGATGGTCTTTGTAGTTTCTTCCAATTCTGTTGTTCTAAATGTTGTCTGTTTATTTTATTTATTTCGTATCAAAAGCATTGCATAAATTAATATAAAACCGATAAAAAAAGAAGGAGCGCAGTTGGCTAAATATCTTTTGACCAAAAACGGGCAACAGCAATGGCATGGTCTGTAGCCTCCAACAATTCTTCCTCTGTACATGAGGCAGGGCATAGTGGACAAGCATACAGATGCGGAGTTGTCTGTTCTGCTCCACAGTCACATAAGGTGTGGAATTCTTTTAGGTAGTGCCATTTTGCCAGGTTGTCTTTTGATCTGCCCACTCCACTTCTGAGTCTGTTCAGGGACTTCCAAGTTGCCCATTCTTGGTTTGTCCCTGTGGGGGACCATCCAGTTGGGATTTCCTGGTTTAGCTTCCCAGAGGGATACCCTTTCTGTTGCTGGGGGGATGCCAAGGGGAGTGATAGTTCTCATAAAGCTTTCCCTAGATTTGAGTCTACTGGGAGAAGGCTGGAAGCCATGTAGTGGGTGGCTTTCACAGTGTTCAACCTTATTTCTCTCACATTTATCAGCAACTTCCCATCGCTACATCGGGGGGAGGGAGGGCAATGCCAGCTAGCTTGTAGAGTTTATCAACAAACGTAGGTTTAAGACATCCTGTGATTATTCTGCATGTTTCATTCAATGCTATATTCACCTGCTTTGCATGGGCAAACCTATGCCAAACAGGGCAGACATAGTCAGCAGTTGAGTAAGGCAAGGCTAGGGCTGATGTTCTTACTAATTTTGGGTCTGCACCCCATGTGCTGCCAGTAAGTTTCCGCAGGATGTTACTGTGTGCAGCTACTTTGTGCTTGGTGTTCAAGCAGTGTTTCCTATATGCTAGTGTTCGATCTTAGGTGACATCGAGATACAAGGTGCAGCAGCATAACTTCCTTTTTTCAAAACTTAATAAAACCCATTGTATGAATCAGATTTTTTTATAATGTAGGTTCATACCTAAAGTTTTGTATTACATAGTTTTGAAGATCAAATTAGGTAGGTGACGTACCCCATTCTCCATACACTGAGTAAACCGATTTCTGGAATTTGTCATGACTCTTGTATGGGTTTTTTTGAAATCCCATGTTTATATGAACCATCCAAGAACCCTACAAGATTTGAAGACCAACATCCAAGAAGAAATTGCCAACATAACGCCTGCTATGCTGGCAAGAGTCATGATAAACACCAGAAATCGGTTTACTCAGTGTATGGAGAATGGGGGACATCATCTACCTAATTTGATCTTCAAAGCTACGTAAAACAAAACTTTAGGTGTGCGTCTACATTATAAAAAAAAATTCTGATTCATACAATGGGTTTTATTAAGTTTTGAAAAGAGGAAGTTATGCTGCTGCACCCTGTATTTAGGATGGAAACAGTGTTCAAGTTCTTGACCTTCCCAGGTGACTTTCAATTTCCTGTTGGTTTCATGGTTGCGTAGGTGGAAAGCACATACTTGTGTCTTGGCAGGGCCAGCTGGTTATTTTTGTAGTAGCTGGAGAGATCTTTCAAGGCATTAGTAAGTTGGATTTCAACTGTTTCAAAGTCTTTTGCTTGTGTTGTTAGGCCAAGGTCATCAGCATATATAAAGCTCCTTGTGAGTGGTGGTTGTGGCTGATCGTTAGTAAAGATATTAAACAAGGTTGGTGCAAGAACGCTGCCTTGGGGTAAACCATTCTTTTGCCTCCTCCATCTACTTTTCCTGCCTTGAAACCACAGAGAAGATCCGTTCTATGTTCTCTGTTAACCAAGTTAGGTTCTGCCTTTGCATCAACAAGAATCGCTTCTTTCTCTTAAAATATCTATAGACTGGAAAAACATTTTTTTATCTAGTCTTTCAACTTTGTCCGCATAAATTATACATATGGTTTGCTATCTATTAAAGAATAGCACAGTTGGTGTATAATTTGCAAGTTTTGTTTTATCTCCTTTCTTAGGACTCATCTACAGTGGGCAGTTAATCTGATGTTAATATGTCCCGGAGAAGCTCTACTTCTAACGCATTCATGCTGAATCTGGGGCTATTGTTTATACATCCAGGAACACATCTGCTCTGATGTGATGGCTAGCATCTCACTGCCTCTGTTGCCATTAGGAGGAAGGAAAGGAGATCTCCATTAGACATCCTTAGGGCAATGTCTGGTCTTCTGGAACTCTCTGTGTAAAAGGTAGTGTGAAAGGGCCCCAAGAGACAAAGCAATCTGAAGTCTCTCCACATTATTGTTCCTTTCCGCCTCTGCTAGTTCTAGGGAGGCTAAATTTGAGCCCTGGCTGTGTAGTCGGTTTCAGTTATCTCATAACTATTGGAAAAGGCATTCATAACATTTTGGGAAACCAGATATCTCCATAGCCTTAATTGGCATTCACACTATCTGGAACAATCACAACACTTTTGTAAAGTATGATCTTCCAGAGAAGAGCCAAAAACCCGTTCTAGTAAAATCTTCTCTTCGGTGGTATATAGCCACATGTACTTATGCAAGGAAATTTGGCTTATACTGATAACCTAGTTGTCTCTGATCTGTTAGGAACAGAGATTATGCCAATGCACAAAACCAGCAGTTTCTGAAGTGTTCTTTTCAGTGCCCCAAAACATCTACTCTCCCATAAAATATATTGCTTTTAAATCAGGCTCTCAAGAGACCAAAAATAAGTAGTCTTTATTAAAAATAACATAGTTGGTTTACTTACAAACTTCATACATTCAGCATACATGAAGTTTGTAAGTAAACCAAGTATGTTATTTTATTCCGCATACAGGTACATTGCTTACTAATCTAGTTACAGATAGTTTCTCTGTGCAGATAACACTGGGCATCTTTCTTAGAATCAACAGTCCAAAGTCTAAAGCAGTGGTTCTCAACCTGGAGTCCCCAGATGTTTTTGGCCTGCAACTCCCAGATATCCCAGCCAGTTTACCAGTTTACCGCATTGAGTCGCCTGTTTTGGGCTGAAAAATGCGGTATAGAAATAAAGCAAATAAATAAATAAATACCAGCTGTTAGGATTTCTGAGAGTTGAAGGCCAAAAACATCTGGGGACCCCAGGTTGAGAACCACGGGTCTAAAGCATCTCTCTGCATTCTGACAGTCTAATGGAGTCTGAGATGTGAATAGTCCCAGATCTGGTCACATGGCCAGTAGTCCCTCCCACAACACAGATTTAAAGAAAACTGCATACCAATACACACATATACAGTACAACAAGCAATCCAAATTATATATGTAACAAATAACTAGTATAGGAGGCTTGTAGAAGGTTGCTGTTTCCAACAATAATTCTGTTTTAGAGCACTTGCCTATTTAGTTCACACCAGGTTGGCAGCAATGTAGGCAATTCGTTACGGATATGTTCCCCAGGTCTGTGTTCTTTTAACTGGGAATCGTGGTGATAAAAGTATGCATCTTTGGTTACAGAGTCTGCAAATTTGAGTTCTAATGACATAACTGTGTATCAGTATCCCATTTGAAATAAAGTATTCAGCCTGTCTGCTTGTTTAAACAATAACATTTTAGTACACATGTGGTCTAGCCATTATATGCGTAATACAGTGCCCCATCCCACATGCTGTTGCTGATGTTGTTGGCATCAGAGATAATCTTTTGTGTTATCATATCTATATGTATGGCTCTTGGGCATCCTGCATTAAACACAAAAGCATGCTTGCTCATAAATAAAATTACTGGAACCCTTTTGGGGAAGGAATACACAGCAAGATTCATGACATAGCCTTGCAAAACAAATGCTGCAATTATACTGTGCCTCAAAACAAGTAGCTTTTAATGTGTCCATATGCTTAAGAAAAGAATTATAAGCCAATGCTTGCTCCCACCCCCTCCACTTCTCTGTCTTTCCCCCTCCTTTTTCTCCTTTATACAGTTTATCACCCATAATTTCAGGATGTGTTTTGTTTCTTTAAGCTGTTTTATCTCTCAGCTCATGAGGTCACTCATGTGTGAATTCTTTTGTTCGTCATCTCACCTTTTGCCTTGATGATAGAAAATTGATCGGGCCTTAAAGCACAAGTTCAATAGACAACCCCCTTGGTCCTTTGTCTAGGAGAATAGCTACCACTGAAGACCATGAGCAGGTTGCTATTAATATGACAGCCTCTCTCTATCTCCCACTGTAATTTATAATGAAATACCTAATCTCCATTATTTTGATCCAAGCAGGCGATCCCATGAAAAAAAGTCTTTTCATCCAGTTCCCAATGGCAGTTACATGAGAAATGGCAAACCAATAATTTTTGTCAAGTTTTTTAAGCCAACAGAAATGCTTTTCCACTGCTACAGTTTCAAAAGGCACAGATAAAGCTCATTCACTGAGATGAATGAAAAAAGCCATCTGGGGTTTTTCTTTTTGACTTCCTTTCCTTTTTCCTCCATCCTTGTAATCAAATTTGAGCAAAATCAAATGGGGCTTTCTATGAAAGTACCTTTTGTTGATCTGAACGAGCTGGTAATTTACAAAATACCCTTCTTTTGTGAGGAAGGCTAAAGAAGAAGGAGAAAAAAAGAATCAGTAGCTTTTAAAGCTGGGCCTTGGTGGGACTCTAAATGCAGTGAAAGCTGTCTGTGTTGAGAGACTGAAATGCATTTCAAAGGCAGGCCTTAGCCAGGCACAGGAAGAACAAACCTATATGCATTTTGTGGGAAGAAAATAATATGAATGGAATGACAGGAAAGAAAACCAGATGAGAGAGAGCGAGAGAGAGAAATCTGTATCTGGATAATGCATTAAAATATTTTTGAGTTTCAGCTCTATTCTTTAACATGCAAGACTGTCTGACCTCACAATTTTGGACTTCCATGGCTCAACATTTTCAGTACCTATAACTGGAGAGAGCTGGTGCATCCCTTGGTTGTCGTGGGATTATATCAAAAGCCATCTATATATTTATTTGCCTCTCTTAAGAAATGTGTAGAAGAAAAATCATCATTTTGAACGAATACTGGACTTTACATCCAATTGTATTTGCTAATGTTTCACTTTTTTTTAATTAAACAGCTTATTCTTTGGCAACTTACCTTCTTTGGCAATCAAAGAACAGCCTGGACATCATTACAGTAAGTTTGTGCACTGCTTTTCATATGAATATTTTGTGCTAAGACCTAGTGAGAAACTGTTGGACCAGGAAGCTTTAGGTGCACTGCAGTATTAGGATGCTTTATTTATTCTGTACATCAATTTGATATTTGAATTGTACATTAATGCAATATTATTAATTATGCTGGTAGAAAAACATGACAACCATGGTTGTTACACTTTGGGTGGAAAATTATCTTTCTAAATATTGAAGTTCAAAATAATGTTGATTTAGCTCGTGGTCTTAATTATTGCTAATGTCATAAACACTTTTTTTCATAACAAAGCACTTAATAATAGCATGTTTATTGTTGCAAAAACCTCTTAGGTACTGTGATTCCTTAAAACTTTGGATATGTGTTTAATATTTAGGATTGATTTCTTTCATTTTACATTCTCAGAAAAGGACAAGATCAAATTTCTTAGGCATTTAAAAACCTTACTTTTATTTGCATTTATATATATAATGTGGATAGATTTGAAATAGCTATTACAGATAAAACATAATGCTTTGCTTTATGTTTTATTTTATTTATGCTTTATTTTATGGCACAGTAGCTTCTTGCCTTAGTTCCTGTGAGAAAGGAAAAATGCTTTACCTAAAGTTGATATAATACTGAAAGAAGGGTTAGTGTTGAATTCCATGCCAGAGGGATTTGTTTATGTAAATCTTGGTGATGCTTGCATCTAAATAAAATATTTCTTTTGGTGAATGTGTTGAAGTCTTTCATAGCTATATGTTTTTTAACATTGTAGCTGAACCATGTAGCCTTATGTCAGATGTTAATAATAGCAGTATCAATTTACCAAGGTTTTCTTAACTATCTGCTTCTTTAATCTCAGATCCAATAAAATACCCAAGCAAGGCAGTTTCATTCCTAAAATGTACTAAGCTGTCTGCTGCCTCCTAATGTCTGACTTTCCAAACAGCAAAGATGGCAAATTTTTTAGAGACTACTTTCCAAATGCATCTAGGGAATCTGGTATCTATGTCTTTTACTGGCTTTAATTTTGCTCCAAATTTGTGAAGAAACATAGAAAAAGCACCTTAAAAGTTCAATTTCAGATGTTAATGCTTGGTGGAAAATTGAATAACTCTTGTAATTGGCTGCAATTAATTTAGTCTTATATTGTTGTATGACTAAGGCTGGTAAGGTAAACAAATGCAGAATTAGATTGCAGGCTAGTACTAGCACGTGCTCATGTAAAGATTCTCTCTAACAGTGGTGAAAAAGGAGCATTTCAATAGGAGCAGTTTATTATACAAGGGTTAGAAAAAACTGCATCTTCTAAACTTCCCCTTTTGATACAGCTCTTAAATGCAGAGGAGCTGCACTGCATATGTTCATCCTGTTCCAGAATACCAGGACAAAGAGAAACAGATGGGAATATGTAGATATCCAGTCACTGTTTCAAGTTATGAGTTTGTAGGAGACACAATACAATCAGGGCCAAAGATCTGGTAACAGGCAGTTGAAAGAGAATGTCAAGAAAACTATGAAATGAAAACAAGTAATTTTCATTTTAGTATCATACTATATTATTTCCCACAAGCAATTGTGGGAAATAAATGTTGTGAATCAATAGGGTCACAGCAACATGCAGTAAAGTTATTATGGGCTACAGATATGGCCAGAATTTGATCAACTTTGCCCTTTTCATTTTTCCAGACATTTCTGGGAACTATCAGGGACGAATGAGTTCAGAGTAGCCAAATTAACTCTCAGCTGTGCCACAGTTACTGGTCAGCATGGTATCTGTGGGCTGTATTTCATAGGAAGAAACTGGCCAACCACATCTGAGTTTTCCTTGGCCAGCATAACCCTATTAAATTCATGAGGTCAACAAAGGGACAGCTAGTCCATACTGAAGGAAATATCAGAATTTGCTTATTACTACTACTCTGTGTATGTGTTTATATGCCAAACGTTTTGAAATTGTATGGTCTTTATTTCTTAAACTTGCTCTGGCAGTTCTAATTTTCCAATTTTGTTGCCAAGGACTGCTAGAGTCTGTTATAAGTCTGGCTTTTTAAGTTTTGTATTAATATATTTTATTTGTCTTTATAAGTTGTACATCACCTCTGGTGGGCTAAGAAGTGATAAATGATTTTTTTAATCTAAATATTAACATATCCAGGAATAGTTGGGATCTCTATCAGCATGTCCTATAACTAGACCTTAATTGCACATAGATTAAAACTTTGGGTGACTATGATGAAAACTTATCTAAAATCAGCTGGCATTTATTAGTAGCATGGTACAAAAAGATTATTTGTTATCAGTTTGTTAAATAAATAAATAAATTGATATACTGCTCACAACAAACTTTCCAAGCTGTCTACAAAAAGCGACATGTGTAGTAACAGCATATATAATTTTTTTTTAAATACAGTATGATACTATATACAACAATTAACAAGAATGAGGAAGAAATTGAGGGAAGGGGTATGTGTGTAAAAAGTCCTGCAAATGAAAAGTGCTTTTAATTTTAAAAAACCACTTGGCGTCTGAAAACTGCCAAGGAGGCGGCAAATTGACCTTTTGGGGAATTAGGCTCAATACTAGGGACACCACCACTAAGAAAGTTTCTCAGTCACTTGCTGTATTTCTTATGATAAGAGCATTTGCAAGAGATCCTCCTTTTAACATAACCACACCATATTTAACTTCATGTATCATCTCATTATAAGCCAGCGTGGTCACTGAGTGACCTCAGGCAAGTCACACTCAGTCTCAGAGAAAACCAAAGGTAATCCCCTCTAAATGAATCTTGCCAAGAAAACTCTATGATAGGTTCTCCTTAGGGTTGCCAAATAAAGAACAACAACATCATCTCATGTGTGGATAATTATTATCTGAGTGGGCAAATGTTAGCAGACCAAGCTCTCTGCCAAGGAGCTGTCCGGAGTTCTGCAAGTCTTAACTCTAACAAGTTCTCTCACTTGCGTCTTCTTTGTGTGTGTGTGTGTGTTACTTCTGCCACCTTAACCTACCTCTGGTTATTAGTGACTATTCCTTACCAGTTTGTTTCCAGTGATTGACCCCATCTATTCCCTGGGGGTTTGTCCTTGTCAATTAACTTCAATCAGCAAAGTAACAATACCCACAGAGCATATTCTCATCTTGCAACATCCTTCAAATTTTATTTTTGTAATCCTCATGGCTTGATCACACAGCAAGGTTTCCCCCAATTCTATATACTAACAGCAAAAAATATTATTCATACACAAGAGGGAGGCATTAATTAGCAGAAATTGAAAAACAAAAACAAAACCATGTCGACAGAGCCCTTTAGGAGTGAGTCCTCCCTACAATCTGGAATGAACTGAACATGTTTACTGAACACAGAATGTTTACTGACTACAGGGAGTATTGAGAAAAGGGAAGATGAAGTGTTCTCAACAGAGAACTTTAATTTATGGGATGGCAAACCAATGTTGCAAATAAAGAAATGTTTCCAGTGCTACTTTTTGAGATCAGTACTAATTCTGGAAAATCCAGCGTTCAAAAGGACAGGACTTAATTATTGTGATCCATATATTAAGGAAATTCAAGCAGAACAAAGGTTCTTATATAGGAGGAAAATAAAGGTTAACGTACTTGGCATGAGTTGCAATAATTGTTTCCAAACAAGTTGACTAGATTACCAACAGCACCGTCTGCTTGCTATTGTAGATTGCACAAAGATGAATTACTGCCTGAAAACTTTAAGAGAAAATACAGTGGCCAGGTGCAAAGGGGACAAACTCCTGCATTTGTAATAGAGGTGTACATGAGGGATTGTTTACAGATGTCATTTACATAAACAACTATTAAATGTGAAATAATCCCACTTTCTTTTACACATAACCACTCTGGGAATAAGCCTGGGCAAGTATTCATTTAAGGATAAAAGTGGAAAAAATAGAGAAGGCAAGGAAAGCACGATGGAAGCAGACACTTAAGACAAACAAGTGCTTGGGGACAAACAAAGCTGACATCAAGAAGATGTATATGCCAAAAAGACAAATAAACTATAATGTGGTCAATATCATTTTCTTGACTACTGGAGTGTACTAGCATCAGGATTTAGAGCAGATAGCATAATAAGAGTCTAAACAATTATACATATTCACAGTAATCAAGACAGGCAAATTCTGACACATGTACCCTAAGATTCAAAATTGGGACTTTAAATGGGTAAATTTGAACAGATTTGTCACTGATTTGTCTTTTATCTGCTACCACTGAGTGAACTAATTTAAACATTAATTAATACTTTCTGTGCTGTTTTACACCTTGACTCTACTTTTGAGAATTTTTTCCTGATTCTTTTATATCCTTGTTTTACTTAAGTGCTTCCCTCCCTCACACACACACACACACAGAGAAAGAGAGAGAGAGTAACCTCAACTTAAAAGTGTTCCAACTTAAGAACATTTTGAGTTAAGAGCTATCATTCAGCACAGGTTTTGCTTTGACATAAGAGCGTTGCGTTCGAGGCTAGTACCAGAGGGAGTGCTAGTGTTAGAGTACAGGGCTTTAGGGCTTCAAGGGCTAGCCTCCGTACCTTGTGCTCTTGTCTCTTTGGGAGATTGCTGTCTGCTTTGCTCATGTTTGCTTTGGGAGATGGCTGTCTGCTTTGCTGTTGTCTACTTTGAGAAAATTTGGGTTAGTTCATTTTGTGTGGTTTTTATTCCTGGTATGTTTGGCTTCATGAAGAGAGAGAGGGAGGGAGAGCAAGAGAGGCAGGGGAGGGAGGCTGGAATGAGTGAACTATGAAAAAAATGATGCCTCTGACTCTTTGTGCTTCTTTGCCACAACTTTGGTGGTGTGATGTTATTCTTCATATTTATTTTTTCTGCTTTTCTGCAGGTCTTCCTTTGGCTCTCTAAATAGTCTATTATAAGCAAATGCAACCCTTCCTTTTTAGGAAGTCTTTTGGATCAAAAATTGCTGTTTGTGTGGGATTCATTTTTGTTGGATTCATGAATACAATGTATTGTTCTTTTGCTCTGTCTTACCAAAGCGAAAACCCTGTTGGTGGACTATGCGTGTAACTACATGGATGTAGGTAGTAAAGGGTGGGGTGGGGGGGGCATGGCCATTAAGGATGTAAGACATTTGAAAAGTTGCTCTGAGTCCATAGATTGTATATATTTTCCTTCATAACTGTTGTGTGAACATGGAAGTAATGCAACTACTAGCATAGTGTATAAAATGATTCTACCCCAAAAGTTAAACTCTATCCTGAATATTTAGTGTTTATGAATAACTGAGGAATACTAAGAATAGAGACAAAAATAATAATGAGTATTTGTTAGTACTGAAACATAGGACTGATAGTTCATTTAATAAGTTTAACAGTCTTTATGGGTCCAAAGAAACCCCCAAACACCACAGACTCTATTAACCTTAGCAAATATGTTTAAAAATATCCCCTCCCAATGCCCAGATCCACATAAACCTTTCTTGTATTTTTTTTCTGTATACTTTCCCAGTAAATGTATGTCTAGCTCAATATTAAGCAAGAAAAACAGATCTTTATGATCTGTTTAGACCTCTGAGTTCATTCCTTCTTGAGTAATATGCGCAGTGGAGTTCAGAGCTGATATGAAGATACAGACGTGATTGAATAATGCATACAACAAAAATATTTAAAGACAGATGGAAATACGGTATGGAATTTTGAGCAGATCATGGTAAAGAGATACAAGGAGGAAAAGACTTGGCAATAGAATCACTGTGGCATATCATACCTAATGCACTCTTAGATGTTCAAATCTTCGTAAGGAACATTCATTTCCCAGCAGTCAAGGGATGCTCAGATGCCAATGGTCCTCAAACAGTCAAACAAAGGTTGTTTGGCCCATTCTGTAATATTTTTGATAATCCAAACAATAAGATCCAAATATTCAAACAGTTCAACTTCCCAACAAAACTATCCTTAATGTTCAAAAATATAGATGCTTATCAATGAAGAAGAAACAACAGTAAATAAAATAAAAAAGCAATAAAAAGAAAAGCAACAACAACAAAAAAGGCCAAGGAGATGGTGGTCTGGATTCCCAATATTTTACCTGCTTCCAGGCCTGTGTCTTTCGTTTTAAAGAAGATTGTATCTGTAAATCATTAGATTAGTGTTTAAAGCATTGAGAGATACTATAATATTGGAAAGCTGAGCATTGTGACCTTTTTGTATACATATTGACCACAGGAGATTTGTTCTAATTATATTACAAAGTAGCAGGATCATTTCCCAGCCAGTGTTTTTGCTAATATTGTATGGTTTCTGAACCTTTGAAATAAATCAGCTATTTGATTGCATTAGCTGGTAACCCATTGATGTGGTATCTTTTTTAGGTTCTCTATTAATCAATTTGCTGTTTATGTTCCCTCACCAGCATTATTTTTTGTTTCTGTAAGGTTGGCTTTATGTTGGAATAGTCACTGCCCTTTTTCTTAGTAACAGACACACATTCCACAACATTCTTTATATATTGTATAAATCTTTATATTTCATGATCTATAAACACACTGCTCAAGCTTTAGTGTCTTAAATTTCTCAAATAAACCAGATCGGCTGTAATGATAGGAGCCTGTGCACTTGTCAGCATAAAATTTGGAGACCCAATTTCAAACAGTTAATGCCAAGGGTATTTGTTAAAGTTTAACCAATATATGGTTTATCGATATAAAATATATATATAATGTTCATTTGTGGGATTAACATAACTCAAAATCCACTGGAAGAATTTACACCAAATTTGAACACAATACACCTATTAGGACAAGTGACCATCACTCATAAAAACACTGGAAAACAGAGCAGGGCACATCCCTATTTATCTCGCATAATTCTGCTTTCCTGTTGTAATTGTGTGAACAGCTATTTGACTGTCTGCTGGGAATACAACCGTGCTGGGGAAAAGGACATGTGAAGACATTATTCTTCTCCAGCATAGCCATGTTTCAGAATAATCAGGAGCAGTACAGATATGGAAGTGAGGGAGAATCGGACCAAAGGTCATGTGGTTCTTTGGTCATCTGTAACATCACACTATTGTCCCACCTCTCCTATTGGATATCTCATGGCTATATTAGCGTGAAAACAGGTGGAATTGGAACCTATGTGAATGGAAAGGCAAAAGTTTTCATGTGTGCAATAAAGGACAGATTTCCACAAAATGACCCAAAGAAACCAATTCAGCTCCAGAGAATCGTTCATTTTCTGGACAGGTGTAAAGAAGACCATATGTGTGAGTTCACAGATGATTGTTTAAAGAACCACAGTTATAGATAAGCAACATACAACTTTATTCCCCTATTATACCTGTTGTCATAACTCGTTCTCTAGAATCTGAAGAATCTGTCTTGAAAGAAGTTTTTCTCTCCAGATGTTGGCTCCCTCCTCAAATCTGAGCAGCTGGTGACTGAAGCAGCTGAGAGGATCTCTCCTCAGCATGACTTTTCCATCCAGAAAAAAATAAGAATGTTCATAGGAATCAATGCCTCGTACCAAGGAAACACTGACTCATTAAGCACATGGCATCCAGAGGCAGCCACCTATAAATCTCCCAGAAGCTTCTAGGAGACTTTACTGCTTAAAACTATTCATTTCTTTGGCACGCTTTCAATATTTGCATGTTTCTTGGGATTCTTTAATTCTGGACAGGATATTTTTAACCATTTTTGACATCACTTTTTGGTTTTGGTTTTCTGGACTACTAGCTTTGATTATGACTACTAGATTGACTGAGACCTTTCTCCTGCATGTCCCCTTTTCTTTGTGGATTACATAATCATGACCTGGATTGGATAGATTTATCAAAAGATTTATCAATAATCCGAATTTTGGGACCCTCCCTATTTCTAGATCTGGAATATTGGCTATGAATCTGCACATACAATATCTCACGGTATTCTTGTTTGGGCAGCAAAGGATAAATGTACACTGCCAAACCAGCTGAACAGGAGAAAGGATAAAAGGTAGAAGCATGAAAAATCTTTTTAAGTAGCATGAAGGTTGTGACACAAATGAACAAAGGCCTGAAGATTCAAAAGCATAGACTACCATTGTCTTCTCTTTCTCACTGGTATGAGCAGAGGATACAGTGTCAGTTTTACCATCAAATTTTTCTGGTGTCTTTCATCTCATGTCATAACCTTAGCAATGATTAGTATGGAGGTGGAGGATTCCCCTCCCCCGCCTGATATTAATGACTTAAAAGGTTATTTTGAATAGTGGAGTGAATAAGATAACATGAAAAGTCATAGCACAGAAGAGGTGCAGTTACCACATTATATGAATTTTAGAATAATTTGTATTTTGCAGATTACCTGCATAGGTTTTTTAGTATTGAAAACTGAATATATCATCAACCTTTTATTATACAATTGGACATTCTTGAGTTCTTCCTTTTCTTCAAAGTTGTCTTTGAAAGTATGATTTCCCTCCTCATTACTGAAGAAAACAAATTTGCATTCAATTTACTGTACTTGAACAGTTTTGTCTGAAGATTTCAAATTAGTATCTGAAGGATATTTCATCCAATAATAATAATAATAATAATAATAATAATAATTCTTACCTGCCTCTCCTCGTGGCTTGAGGTGGGTTACAGAATAATTAAAACAATTAAACATTGTAAAAATTCAACAAATACACATATTAAAATGTATTTCTGTAAAAGATACATGTTAAAACATATTTCTATAAAAACATATTAAAATACACAGAACAAAGATTAAACACAGGACACAAATTTAAAATTCATGCTTAAAACTGGCTGGGTAGGCCTGCTGGAAGACTGCCTGAAGTTGGAGGGCAACTGTCTTCTCAATCATCTTGCCCAAAAACGGAAAGTTAGAGACTGGTCTGTAGTTTATTTACTTATTTTAAATTGTTATATCCCGTTCTTCTCTAACCTCTGTGGAGGGACTCAGTTATTAAGGTCCAGAAGATCCAGGGAGGGCTTTTTCAGCAGCAGTCTTAACTACTGCTTCTTTTAAACAGGATGGAAAGTTCCTGTGAGATGCATTAATAATTTGTTGTATTTGAGATCGAATTGCATCTTGTCCCTGGAGAACTAGCCAAGAGGGGCAGGGATCAAGAAAGCTGGTTGTCCTCCTTACTTGTCCCAGCAGCTTGTCCATATCAACAGTACTCATCAATTAAACCTGTAATACCACTAACAGGGTTCCTGGACACCTCATTGTTGGCCTCTGCTCCAATGACAGCATCCAAGTCAGCTCTTATGTGAGAGATTTTATCAGCAAAATGATTGTTAAAAACATCACAAGGTTCTAGAAATTGGTTTGGAGAGGAGGGTGTTGTTTATTTGTTCAGTCACTTACAACTCTTCGACCTCATGGACCAGCCCACACCAGAGCTCCCTGTCGGCTGTCACTACCCCCAGTTCCTTCAAGGTCAAGCCAGTCCCTTGAAGGATAACATCCATTCATCTTGCCCTTGGTCAGCCCCTCTTCCTTTTTCCTTCCATTTTCCCCAGCATCATTATCTTCTCTAAGCTTTCCCGTCTTCTCATTATGTGGCCAAAATACTTCATTTTTGCCTCTAATATCCTTCCCTCCAGTGAGCAGTTGGGCTGGTTTGATCACACAGTCCAAGGCACTCTCAGAATTTTCCTCCAACACTGCAGTTCAAAAGCGTCTATCTTCCTTTACTCAGTCTTCCTTATGGTCTAGTTCTCACATCCATAGGTTATTACGGGGAATACCATTGCTTTAACTATGCAGATATTAATTGCCAGTGTGATGTCTCTGCTCTTCACTATTTTATCGAGGTTGGTCATTGCTCTCCTCCTGAGAGGTAAACATCTTCTGATTTCCTGGATGCAGTCTTCATCTGCAGTAATTTTCGCACCTAGAAATACAAAGTCTGTCACTGCCTCCGCGTTTTCTCCATCTATCTGCCAGTTATAAATTAGTCTGGTTGATACATGGTACCTGAGTTAAACCTTTCACCACTAAACAACTTAGTTGGATGTGAATCTGCAGATGCAATGCATGCAGAGAATAAAATTTTCTTCATTGCACATATTGCCACCTTCTAGGAGCCAAAGGTGCTCTCTATACCATGTCTTGTTGCTTAAAAGTTGAGTTTCCCCCCATCTACACTCTAGCCATTCTTTCCATTTCATTTCCCTGAGGGTCTCTGTATACCAGGGAGCCTGATTTCTGACAGGTCAGAGAAAATGTTTGGGAGTAATTGTGTCAATAACCTTGGCTAGATTTTGATTCCATTTGCTGATTCAATTGGTGATTTAACTGGTTGGTGATGCCAGCCATGGAAGCCTCCTGGAATCTCAAAGGATCAGACTTAATATGATGCAGCTTCCTAACAGGTAATCTGGCCAGGTTAAGGTGGTCTTTATAGACCACAGCTACCTTCCCCCCCTTTCCTGCCCATATTCCCTCACCTGCCCACTGACGTAGAACCTGGCTGGGAGGGCCTGGGCCCAGGTTGGAGCACTATCACCTCCCAGCCAAGTTTCAGTTAATCATGCCAGGTCAGTTTCCTCATCTTTGAGAAGATTATAAATGATATGAGCATTATTTTTCACTGACCTGGCAATATTTAAGAGCAAGGTGAGGTTTTGTGGGTGGTCTGGCTCACTCTCCAAGTTCCTTAGGCTGGCTGGAAGGTGAGATAGGCATTAAACACCTTTCTCTCCTTCCTCAATAAAGACATGTGATCTTGCTATCATGATATCTCCCTGTGCTCCATACGACTTGTATTTCCAGCCCAGTTTCCATATACATTGAATTAGAAACAACAATATAGGGACAAACTTCTCTTTAGCACTTCTGTTTATTTACTGTATTTCTACCCTGCTCTATCTCTCCCTGAAGGAGACTCAGAGCGGCTAAAAGTTTTGGCAAAAACAGATAAAATACAGTGCCTAGTCCCATAGTTGTAATTTGTGCTGCTACATTTATGTTGAATTCCATATTGCACTTCTCCTCAAACGCTTGGTTCCATAGCCAAGTCTTAACTTTTTTCCTGAAGACCAGGAGGGCAGGAGGCAATCGGAGAAAGGAGTTCCATAGCCAAGGGAGCCACATTGAGAACACCAGTCTCGTCCCCACCAGTCACGCTTGCAAAGGGCATGGGATTGAGAGCAGGGCCTCCCCGGTAGATCTTAACACTCTAACCAGTTCATAGGGAAAGATACGTTTGGACAGGTAAGTTAGGCCAGAACTGTTTTCTCACACAGCACACAGGAGACATTACTTTTTCCAGGGTTGTGAAGATAAACTTCATCATGAGGTTTAAAATGCATGGTGAATTGCTGAGCATGTACAGAATGAAGAGCAATGATGGCACCTAGGTGAAATGTCAAGTAGCGTTTACACCTTTTAGTGCTTCTGTGGAGAGAGGTTGTTGGAGTTAGAAAACAAAACAAATTTAAATAATATCTTTAGGAATGACATTGCACTGAGTGCAAAATTATGATTGCTGTAAAAGCCCTGGTTGCTATTAGGAATAGAATGAAGATAAACTGAAAAGAAAGGGATTATGTTGCCCAGTGGCCCATGTAAAAAATTAATAGTAAGATTGTAAATGCTTGGAAAAATAAATCTATGCTGAGTTTCAGTGTGTCTATAGAACTGATGTGTTCTCATCAGTGTTTTCTTCATTTCAACATCTTCTCACATGCTAGAAGTTATTTATTTTAGACCATAGAAGCAACTGAGAGATTATGTAAATTTGACCATTTGTAGAAGATTTTGAGCAAGAAAAAACTAGAACTCAGAAGTTACGTCTTGATCATAACTTTTAAAAACAGAAATAAATTTTCAACAATGACTGTGATTAAAATGGAATAAAGGTAAAATAAAATCCTGGTATTTTTCTACAATTGCCTATTTGGGGAGGAGATAGCAGGGATTTTGCCCATTAAGATTTGCAGTGTATTGCTTAGTATTGTTAATACGTAAAATCCTGGGAAAAGGTTTACATTGCAAATGGTTCTAAAGGACCCATTTTGATGTAAATCCTTAGATCTATCTGTGTGCAGGAGATTTATGTGGGTGAGCCCCATTAATGTTCATGGGACTTATGTGTGTAAATCATTTCGCTGATGGGAAAATAGACTTCTTAGTATGCAAAATCTCATTTTAAATCAGGGGCATTTGCATATGATCTATACATTGGCTGGATCTGTGTGAAAATATTAGGGAAAGTAGGTAATATACATCATCCACTCCCCTGTATCAGTGATATATTTTTGGTGGAATATCTTCATTATGACTCATTTGACTCATTTTAATTCTTAAATATATGTTTTATTTATCTCTGGGGAAACAGTTTCAGCTCTTTTTCTCAAAAACATCATTTTTCTTATTGTTATTTTTTAAACTAGGGATCTGGACTTTGTCATTCTATCCTCCTTCTACCAGGAGTGTAGAAATTAGTATTTATAGGTCCAATGAAACATTTTCATCTCGAGTCCTCTTGCTTTCTTCTCCTTCAGGACTTAATCACATGGGAAACTCCCCACCATGCATTTTGCCAGCCTCTATGGCAAAACGGCAGAGATGAAGGACGACTCTGTTGCCGCACATGCTGCCTTGTCATGGCGATACTTTTTGCAACACATGGGGGGGAGCATCGCCAAAGCAGCTCAGATCTGTGCTGGCTCCTGTGCTGGCTCAAAGGAGGGAAGCCTACTAGGTGCAGGGGCTCAGCCTGTGATTGCCTCTTGAGTCTGCAGACATTCCAATGTCTGAGTTAAATGATCAGGTTTCTGCTGACTCCCAGGGGTTTGTGTATAGAGATGATGGTCAAGAGAGTACTGTTAGCCAGAGTGAACCTGAGGATTCTGGGACAGTTGGTTCCCAAGGCAAAGGTGCTTCGATGTTAACAGAAAAAGAGGCCGAGAAAAAGGAAAACGGCCAAGGCCAAATAGTGATAGGCTGAGGGAGGACCAGACACTCTTTGATAGGAGAAGTCAAATCAGTCAACATCGCCCTTGGAAAGGAGTAGAAGACGATCTGAAAAATTAAGAGAAAAAAGGGACCAGGGAGAGATTTCTCAAGGGAAACGGAATGCTTTTGCTATGGCTTTCTCAATATTTATTTATTTATTTATTTATTTATTTATTTCGATTATTTCTACCACGCCCTTCTCACCCCCGAGGGGGGACTCAGGGCGGCTTGCAAAGAAGGCACAATTCGATGCCTATGTCAAATATACATGCATACAAAACAGCAATTAAACAATTAATTGCAATAAATATAGGGGCTGTGAATCTACACTCTTCAATGAGTTCAACGTTTGGCTTTCATGTGTAACCAAGCCTTTAGCTTCATGTCTGGTATCCATGCCTTCTTGTTCATGCTAAGATTCCCATTTCCTTCTGCCTGGGATTCATGTTCATGCGGAGATGCGGTTTGTCCTGGTTTCAAGCTCCTGTAATGGTTCAAGTTTAATGGTTCAAGTTTGCTGCTGTTTCTTCAAGGGACTTTGGCCTTTGCAACCTTTTGAAACTGAGAGACTCTAACTTCCGTTGACTTGTTTATTGGATTTTTGCAACTCTCCTGGTTCCTGACTTATAATTGACTTATTTTACCTTGCTCAACTGACTGTTTTGTAGACATTTCTTTATTACTTGTTTGAATGCTTTTTACCTTTTCGGCTATTGCCTTATTAATCCTCAATAAACCACTTTGTTATAGAGAACATGGGTTCAAAGGTGCCAACCTCAGCCTTGGTGTGCAACACTAGGATTCTTTCACTCCGCTTTTGGGCCTAAAGTCTGGTGACGTCGTATGATGGACTGTCGGGAAAGTTTCCTAGAAAGCCATAAAATCCCAGTGTGATGAAATCATCAGTCTGATTCAGGCAGCCCAACTGATTTCCCATTCCCTTGCTACTGCTGCCCTTCGAGCTCAGTCTTTGAAGAGAGAGCAGAAAGTGAGCAGTGTTTTGTGGATAATCCTTAATCCTGTTTTTTTTTAAAGACTTGAAGGAGGAGTGTTTGTTTTTAGTCATGTGCTCTCCCCCAGTACATGGTCAAAGAAGGCAGGGCTTCTTCTGAGTCAGTGACTCACTTGGGAATGGAGTTAGCAATCACTAGCCCTATATGACTGCTGCCTCAGGTCACTTCCACACAGGCCTAAAATGCGACTGAAACCAACATTTTAAATGCCAGTTTTACTTTCTGTAGAGACCAGTCAGCAGCCCAATTCCCCCCCCCCCCAAAGCTTGTTAGTTTCATTTTCCATCCCCAGGAAGGTAAGTCAGGCCTGGTGGCTCCTACTGAGCAGGCATGTAGCCGGGGGGGGGGGGGGGGGCTTGAGGGGCTTCAGCCCCCTCCCCCCAAATTCTCATGGTGGTATTGGAGTAATGATACAAAAGGTTTGCTAGGGTAGACCCTCTTTCACTCAGACTCAGCCCCCCCCCCCAAACAAACTCAGCCCCCCTCCTGAATCGAAATCCTGGCAACGGCCCTTCTACTGAGGCTTTTGTTTTCTTTTTAAGGGCTAAATGGGGCCAGGGAGGGAAGGCTGTGGGATCTTGAATTGAGATCTCAGGAGACTGTCCCCACTGCCTCCATATCTGTAAAGCTTCACATGTTTCAATAAGATCTGGACCTTCTCATGTATCTTTGGCTCCATCTACACAGCTACATAATGTGGAATAGAAAATGGATTAGCTTGATGCATCCAGATGATATATCTGGGTAATCCGTTTCAACCTGGAATAAATCTGATTGTCTAGGTTTATTCCAGGTTAAAAAGTGGCCTCTACACAGGGATATGTGGAAATGGTATATGTGGAAGTCTTGCGACTCCAAAAATCACTCTTGGAAGATTGCATATATCTTGCAGACTGCTTTCCCAAATCCTGCTTTAAAGAAATATACAGTACTTATGGTGTGGGATTCCCTACACTATCCACCAATACACAAGTGTGGAATTATGTTTGAATTGCTTGGGATTTCACCCATGCTTTAGAGATGTAACTAGGCAACTAATAGGTATGCAAGCAACTAATAGGCTGTCTGGTGCTCCATTACACAGTCACATGCTGTAAATTATTTGTTGTTAAAAGATTTTGAGATTGGTGTTAAGTGGCAGATACTTGCAAATATTGTACAATATCATGCTGAGCTGGTACAGAAAACCTTGGGTAGCCTACTCATATATGTATTTATACTGCCTTTCTGATTAATAGGCATTCATAAGCCAACGTTCAAATACTAAAGCTTCATGAATAGTCCAAGGCAAAATGTGATTGTCTTTCTCCTCCACATCTATATGATGGAATTATTTTTTTTTATCTTGTTACCTCATGCCCCCTTTCTTGGTCAGTTGTCAGAAGCTCAATAGGATAAGAGCAGATATGAAGAGCACTGAATGACTTTTGTCATGTTAATACTCATTATTTCATGTTTGTAATTATTTGTTGCTTTTACTTTCTCAAACAGTGTGGTGTCATCATCATCAAATCAGTTTTCCTAATTGCAGATCACTCCTGAACAAGTTTAAAGACTTTTTACTCTTAATACAGATACTTGAGGGTCTTTACTGTGTACCATCTATTGTGGAAAGGACAGCCAATTTATTCTGACTCAATTTCTTCAACCAGCGACCGTCCCTCTAAGCACATGATTATATTTGCTCAGCATCCTTTGCGGAAAGGAGATTACCAAAATCTTTCTAAAAGGTTACCTACTTAGTGTTTAGGACAGTGGTGCCTTGGAATTTTTTAAAAATTGAATGTTAAGAAATGTTTTGTGAACTTGTGTAGGAGGAATGGGCTTCACTTGAACTCAGTTGCAACAAGACCATTGTGCATAGTACCAAAAGGGTAGTAAGAGTAAGAGTTTATGGATACGTTGATAGGAGCTAAGTCATCAGTAAAAAATGAAGGCGAATATTGTTCAAATAGGGCAGGGGTAGGATACAATACCATGTAATGTTTTACTTTTGAAGAATAATGAATTATGATGTTACTCCTTTTAAAATAACATAAGAACTGGTATCAGCACTATATATTTGCTTGCTACTCCGAAATTATTATTGTTGATAGGTTATGTGAGGAATTTTTGTATGTTAAACACTTCTTTTAAAAAGTAAGAAAGGAAGATACTAGCAAACATAATGTAACATTACTTGTTAATATAGCACAATATACAATGCAACCAATTACTAATTACTGATATATTAACAGGTAGCACAACTGGATTTAAAAAGTAATATTTCAAGTTTTGGTGGTGACAAGGGATGAGGGGGGAAATTCTAAGAACAGGATTTCAGGGTTTTCCAGCAGGTGTCAGTATTGGCAAATATAAAATGCAATATGATGCATTTATTTTATATTGAATAATTCATTTAGATAATGTGATCTCCCAAATAAGAAATTGTTACTACTTCTTTCTCTCCTTCTCTCTCCCTCTCCCTCGCTCATCTCATACACACACTCACATATTGCCTTGTATTTAATCAGATTTTGTGAGATAATATAACAGCATAAAATTAATAGATAAAGCAATAAAATGAACTATATGCCAATTCTGTTCATTAGCAAAGATAAAAATTATTAGCATCAAAAGAGTTGTTATATTTCTTTTTCTTGATTTTTATATAACGTGTGCTTTTAAAGTGTATTAAATCAGATTATTTAATGGAGTCTTGGTTGCATAATTCCACGTTACCATATTATTTTATATACAAACTTGTAAGGAATTGAAATATTTATGTGTTTCTTGATTACTATTCTTCATAACAGGATAAATTTTAAATATTAATATCTTTTGTATACACTATAAATACCAGTACCAGTTTTTGTTATTATTTTCCCTAACCATCTTTTCTTGTAGGTGGTTCTTAAACTGTGAGCTGTGGACCACCAGTGGGCCACGAGGACAAAAATCTGGCCTGCGAGCCTCCTTCCTCTTTATATATATTATTTCTGCTCCTTTCACACCAACTGCACCCATTCCTTGAGAAGCCAGATCTAACCATAGTGGTACATGCCTTAATTACATCCCATCTGGATTACTGTAACATGTTCTACAGTTCAGGTTCAGGCTACTTGGGTGAATACATCCCCGTGTATAAACCTGCATAGGCCCGTAGATTTTCAAAAGAGGCCCTTCTCTCTGTCCCACCACTATCCCAAGCTCGGTTGGTAGGAATGAAAGAGTGGGTGTTTCTTCTCAGTGGCAACCCCTCAGCTCTGGAAATTCCTGTCTTGAGAAGCCAGAATGGCCCCCTCCTTGCTGTCCTTCCAGTGGCATGCTAAAATGTTTTTATTCACTGACCAGCACAAAATATAATGGAACTTTTATTTTCCTCTATTTAAAAACTAGGTTTCTTCTTTGTGGTCTCTGTGAATCATACAATTGAGTGTTCTACATCACTTGAAGGAATACAGTTACAGATATGCAATGTGTCCTTTGTGGTCTCTGTGAATCACACAATTGGGTATTCTGCACAAGTACACTGCACACAATTGTGTGAATTCACAAATGACCACTCAAAGAAATAGTTACAGGCAAGCAATTTGTCCTCCTGTTAATGCCAGGTAAAATAACATTCAGGGCCAGTGTGATGTAGTGGTTTGAACATTGGACTCTGGCTGTAATCCATTGCTGTAGCTTGTTCCTACCACTTGCAATCGGAGCTGCTAAGTGCACTGAAATACCCCTTTCAGTTGTTCAACTCCATAAACACATTTGATAGAAAATGTTAGTAACAGAATTGCAGCTGATATAACATGATGGCAAACATCATTTGGCAAACATTGGATTCTTCAGTAGCTACATTGATATAAGTAAATCTCTTCATTGTTGCAGCTGCCAATATTTTAACAAATAGTTGTAAGACTTATTCCAAGTATGTAGACTGATATTTCCAATTGGTTTTTATAACTTCACGTTTTGTTATTTTACAACTGCAACATAATAGGTATAGATCAAAACATTCTGTCTTCTTCTTACTAATATGTGAGTGTGCAAACTAAAATCCATCATTAAAATAAAGCCCCAAAATGTATTTGAATAGTCTTTCCCCTGAAAAACTTGCTCCAACTCCTCCATTCTTGAATGCTAGATGTTGTTATTAACTACTGTTACGTTGACTTTGATTTGTAGAGAATAAGAGACCTTCAAGTCATTAGGGTCTTGCAAGCTCAGGGCTGTGCCTTCCTTGCTTGTATCTAGCCAATTTAGTTCCCCTCTTTTCCTAACGTTTTTTACCTTCTCAAGCATAATTATCTTTTCTAGTGATTCATGTCTTCTCATGATATGTCCAAAGTACAACAGTCTTCGTTTGGTCTAATAATAATAATAATAATAATAATAATAATAATAATAATAGTTTATTTATACCTCACTTTTTCTCTCCACAAAGGAGACTCAAAGTGGCTAAGCAGAAAGTTTCTTGTTTGTTGCCTGCAGCCTACATTCTGATTAATGACTGTGCTAAGATATGGAAAACTCTGAACAATTTCAATGTCTTCATCATCTACTTTAGTTATACAAATCACCTGTGGTCAGTTTTACCCTTTTCAACTATAAATCTCCCTTTGCGCTTTCTTCCTTCACTTTCTTCAGTCATCGTTCTTT
Organism: Anolis sagrei ordinatus; assembly: GCF_025583915.1. NCBI lineage: Eukaryota > Metazoa > Chordata > Lepidosauria > Squamata > Anolidae > Anolis > Anolis sagrei. The sequence continues at coordinate 16,062,365 of NW_026846588.1, read as the reverse complement.
GTTCTTTTCTGCTAGTAGTATTGTGTTATTTGCATACCTTAAATTGTTAATGTGTCTTCCTCCAATCATCATGCCTCCTTCCTCTGAATTTAATCCTGTTTTAAGTATATGTTCAGCATACAAGTTAAATAGATAAGGTAATAAAATAACCCTTGCCTGACATCTTTGCCAATTGGAATCAATTCTGTTTCCCCATATTCTGAATTAACATTAGCCTCTTGTCCTGAGTATAGAATCATAGAATCATAGAGTTGGAAGAGACCTTGTGGGCCATCCAATCCAACCCCCTGCCAAGAAGCAGAAAAATTGCATCCAAAGCACTCCCGAGAGCTGGCCATCCAGCCTCTTTTTAAAAGCCTCAACCACACTCCGGGGCAGAGAGTTCTACTGCTGAACAACTCTCACAGTTAGGAAGTTCTTCCTAAATTTCAGATGGAATCTCCTTTCCCGTAGTTTGAAGCCATTGCTCTGCGTCCTAGTCTCCAAAGCAGCAGAAAACCAGCCTGCTCTCTCCTCCCTATGACTTCCCCTCACATATTTATACATGGCCATCATGTCCCATCTCAGACTTCTCTTCTGCAGGCTAAACATGCCCAGCTCTTTAAGCCACTCCTCATAGGCTCCCTTGGTCATTTTAGTCATCCTCCTCTGGATACTTCCATAGCATGTTAACACCTCCCTTCAATTGTGGTGCCCAGAATTGGACACAGTATTCCAGGGGAGGTCTGACTAAGGCAGAATAGAGGGGTAGCATGACTTCCCTGGATCTAGACACTGTACTCCTAGAACAGGTTATACATCAGGACAATGAAATCCTGTGGAACACCAACTTCTTTAACAGTAAGCCATAGCTTTTTTGATCTAAAGGCTTTGCTAAAATCTATAAACCACAGGTTAGTTTTCCTTAGGAATTCTTTGATGTACTCTATTATCCAATCCATGTTTGCAACATTATCTGTAGTGCCTCGTCCTTTTCTGAATCTAGCTTTGACTGCTGGCATTGGATGATTTATCAAGGAAATAATTATAATAACATTTGTGTAACTGTGATGGGAGCATTCTAAAATCACACAGATTAGTGTGGAAATGGAAGAAAACAAGCTTACACAAGACTGATGTGAATCAAACTATAGTATCTATCTGTTGTTGTTTATTCATTCAGTCGCTTCATACTCTTCGTGACCTCATGGACCAGCCCACTCCAGAGTTCCCTGTCAGCCGTCACCACCCCCAGCTCCTTCAGAGTCAAACCAGTCACTTCAAGGATACCATCCATCGATCTTCCCCTTGGTCCGCCCCTCTTTCTTTTTCCCTCCATTTTCCCTAGCTTCATTGTCTTCTCTAAGCTTTCCTTTCTTCTCATGATGTGGCTGAAGTACTTCATCTTTAACTCTAACATCCTTCCCTCCAATGAGCAGTCGGGCTTTATTTCCTGAAGTATGGACTAGTTGGATCTTCTCTTGGTCCAAGGCACTCTCAGAATTTTCCTCCACTACAGTTCAGAAACGTCTATCTTCCTTTGCTCATTCTTCCTTATGGTCCAGCTCTCACATCCATAGATTACTACGGGGTTTATCTATCTTTGCTACCTATTAAGGTCCATACATTTTAATGGGTAGCATTGGACTAATTGAGATTTATAAATCTTAATTAATCCAACCTTTTATCGGGCTATTGATTATAACTGCTGTAGCTTTTCTTGAGCATGAAATATAATGGATGTCTGAACATTTTTCCTCAGTAAGGGAACATTTATATAATGGCTTGCAGAATTCCCACAAATTGCTTTCAAGTTAAACATCAATGATGCTAGAAGACCAAAACGAAAATTCAGCCATTCATTATCTCTATTATGGTAGCCAAATGTCCTATCTTTCATTAGCCTACTTGCTATCCTGCTTTCTTTGAGTAAGATGTAATTTCTGGTTTTTGTTGGCATCATCTATATCAGAGCTTGTTCCACCACCACTGTCTTGCCTGTGTGCCTTCACTGTCCAGAGGATTTAGGAGTAATAGCGGAAAGTGCCAAGAGTTCTGCTGAGAGTTGCCTTGTCTAGTGCCCTGGTATTTTCATCATATTTGTTCACCACTTTTGCTTTTAGCCCAGCTTTGAATTGAACCCTTGTTAGAAAAGCCAGTGACAGGTTAGGCTATTTCGGAGCTATATTTCTTCTGTAGACCTGAAGAGATGGACAGGTATTTTGTTGAGTTTTATTTGAAAAAAAAATATTCCTGCTGATAAAAATGTTTTATTACCTCACTACTTTTCCAGTGTCATCTTTGACCAAGCAATACATTAGCTACAGCCACATTTGTTTACTGTGCAACACTCTGCCTTTTGTAGGTCAGTACTTACATCCAGGATTGGGCTGTACTTCTTATTTCACAATATCTAAAGAAATGTGTATTTGGTTTCCTTGCCACCTTACTTGAGCAAGAGTTGTGAAATTCCCATTATCTTTATAAACTGCTCAAACACAGGATACTAATCAGGCAACAGTAAGATAGTTCACATAACAGATGCACTGAGAAAAGTATGTCTATTATCACATCATATTCAAAAGTCTTATTCCTCAAAGTGCAAATCAATGGAATGAAATAAACATTGGTATTGCAAAAATATTTTAAAACATAGCTTTGTGCTTGTATGTGCTATTTCTGTTTATGTATGGGGAATGCCAGTAATAATCTTGGTTTCTTCTGACTTTTTCCCCTAAGGAGATGAATTTCTTAGAAATAAATACAGTGGAATACTCATTATCCAAACATCTATTATCTGAAACTCTCCATTCACTGTTGGAACTCATATAACCCTAGGTCAACAGCATCCCTTGTAAATTCTGTTCAATTTATCCATGTCTGATTTTTTTTCTAAATGTTTTGACCATTCAGTGTTAGAAATGTACTGCATGTATATATACCAAAGGGAAAATGAAAAAGAGTACTTCACTTTTTGACATTAGAAGCTGGCAATTTTGAACAAACAGAGGGTCTTCAATGTTTATTGTCAAAGTGGTTCAATTGAATTTTTAAAAAAATACTGGAAGGTAGACTTTTTTTAGCTTGAAACTAAAATATAAATTCTTAAAAGCGCAAATTTTAAATTTGAAACAGAAACTTTAGGGGAAAAGTCATTTTGGTATTTTGTTTTGTAAAACTCTGGTATGTGGTATTTTCCTAAATAATTCAAAATCTCTTTTAGTTTATCTTCTTCATGGAGTGTTCTCCTTTGTAAAATGAACTAGCTGGAATACCTTTAGGAAATCATTCTCTGTCATTGATGATAGTTTGCTTACAAATTATCTGAAGGATGACTATTTCTTTAGTATATTCAGAATTACGTCAGATTGCACATCAGTCTCAGCTACCCTACCAAGAGCATGCTTCTCCCAGTTGTGTGATGAACACACTACTATGTATGTATGAGTGTATAGACAAAAATGGGATATGTTTCAGGACATTGCTCTGCACATAACCTATATATTAAATCAGACCACCTCAACACATCCCCTCCAAATCTGGTGATATTCTGCCCAGCTATTTACACATAAGGCACAGAAATCAGTAACTATTTACATTGTTATGGCAAACATTAAAAGATTTGCATAAGTTTTGTATTCAGAATGTCAAAATCTTTCATCACAGTCCTGACAAATACCCCTGTATACCTAAAAAATATGAGACATGCCTCAGGATTCCTAAAATATGCATTTTGTAGTTCATGACCTCATAAATTTGTTAAATTAACCTCCCCACACATTGTTGGTACCTAAATTTCCTACTTGACAGATGCAACTGTGTTTCGGGTTGCAAAGATCGACAACAAGCTACACAAAATTGGTCGGAAGCTCACTCCGACCCGGGCTGGCTTTGAACTCGTGACCTTTCGGTCAGCAGTGATCTTAATGCAGCTGACATCCAACCAGCTGCACCAAAGTCCCGGTGCTTGAGGACCTTGGACAGTAGAGTTCCCCTCCTTGGACAGTAGAGTTCCCCTCCTCGACTAAACCTTATAAATCTTTTGTAGCAAAATAACAAGAAAAACCTGCAGTTTCAAAATTGTTAGTGCCCCTTGCCGATACGTAGTACAAAACCCTGGGCAATTAGCCACTTAGTATGTCAAGATCAAGCAGGTATAAATACTACAACATCTATGCAAAGTTCTTGTTGCATGCAACTGTCTGACCAACTGGTGAATGCCCTCGTTAGCTTCTGGATTTCCTGCATTCCTGACCCCAGCATATACTGCATGTGTCTTTTCTTTCTCCTTCATGATGACTGGCTGCAGAATGTCTGAGATGTCAGGATATATCTTCATCTTATTCTCAGATAACCTTCTAGACCTAATATGACTTTACTGTGATTGCTCAACTCTACTTCAACCTGTCTTTCTCAGCACTTTTTGCTTGTAGGCACGTGTCAGTTTGTCTTTTTCTGAATAAACTGATCCATGATCTGGAAGATTTGAACATCAACTGATTAGTAGAAACACTTTTACCCTTTAGATCGCCCTGAACCATCTTTATGTATTAGGAATTGGAGACACAGTTTTTCTAGCTAGGGGCCAATTTCACACAATAGTATTTGATGACCGTAGCTTAGCCCTTGAAAGGTGTGTTGTGTGGTACCACAGAGTGCTATCATGTACTGATTGCTTTTTCACATCTATGAAGATGTTAGTGAAGTGGGAGCACATTGCCTTGGTATGCTAATAACACTTGGTTTTATTTTCATATTACATCTGACATAAGTGTAGCTATGTAGATTTTGAAGCAATCTGTGAAGCACCTTTAACAGGTTAAATGAGGGATAATAAATTGAAGTTGAATCCTGCTGAAATGGAGTGGTTTTCTGGTCTGGAGCTGATAGCTTGCTTATTTTATATTGAAGTTGCACTCACCTTGAAAGTGTTGATATCTTGGAGGAGTGGTGCTAGGAGGCTTCAGTTGTTACAGATAACTTCAACCAGCCATGTTCATTTGTGGATAGTGATGGCTTGGTCACAGTGACTCATAGAGTACACAGCCAAACCAAAACAATATTTTCTTGATGATTTGATTTTTAGACCTGTTCCTGAGGTTATTTGTAGCCCTGATTCTGAAAATTACATTGGATAGACAGTATTGATTAAGGTAGTCCTGATTAACATAGTTCTAGGTGTCCGAGAGACCGATCCATTCACAGAGGTCATTGGAGGAGCCCTAGCCATGTGTGCACATCTAACAGAAAACAGCTACTGGATTGGGTCAGGTTGAATCCCTATTCAGCCAGGAAGCTGCCTGGATGATCTTGGTTTTTTATTTCTCATGTCAGGGCAGCCAGTCAGTTATATTACATTTCTAACAGAACAAAGCAAACAAACAGAGAAAATACAAAATGTGTGAGTTTGGTGGTTGATTAAATGTCCTTTGACCAGTATCTGGCCACTTGGAGTGCTTCTGGTGTTGCTGCAAGAAGGTCCTCCATTGTGCATGTGGCAGGGCTCAGGTTGCATTGCAGCAGGTGGTCAGTGGTTTGCTCCTCTCCTCACTCGCATGTCGAGGATTCCACTTTGTGGCCCCATTTCTTGAGGTTGGCTCTGCATCTCGTGGTGCCAGAGCGCAGTCTGTTCAGCGCCTTCCAAGTCGCCCAGTCCTCTGTGTGCCCAGGGGGGAGTCTCTCATTTGGTATCAGCCATTGGTTGAGGTTCTGGGTTTGAGCCTGCCACTTTTGGACTCTCGCTTGCTGAGGTGTTCCAGCGAGTGTCTTGGTTATGGACACACATTTAACCAAACCACTGTGGGCTTGGGGAGTGGTATCAGAGTGCTATATGTTGACATGCACTTCTTAGAGGAATGACAAGATATATAAAGCTGCTTGTTCTGTCCACAATTGATTATGTTTGTAGTATCAGTATCCCAAATATGTATACTATTTGTATAAATATACATATTATAAATGTGCAAATTCTTAAGATGAAAATAGCAAGTACAGCAATTCTTTTTTAAAAAGTACTTTGAATGTTAGCCAAGTTGCATCTTGTTCTGTGTTTGTGGTACTCCTGGGTTAATCAATGCAAACCATAAATGCAAATAGGTGTTTTGAAAAATCAGAAACTTTATTAAAATGTAAATTTTAATTTTTAATCAAATTAGATATTTCTTTTCATTTTCTAGTTTCATAAAATTATATAATTTTCTCTCCTTAAAATAGTGCAGACTGTTAACAAATTTAGTAGCAAGCACTCAAAGAGGATGTTAAAAAGCACTTCAAATAACATGACAATCTCATCTTTACAGTAATACCAGGTTGTTAATTAACTGAGCTACCCAAATACTGAGATTATAGTTAAAATGGCTCTGAGTGGGAGGTGATAATGATGCGCTGCCTGTTTTACAACACATTATATGCAGTGCACATTAATTCCAGTTTTAAAAAAATCCATCATTATTAAAAAGCTCCCATTTTAAAGGGTGAAATCACTCTGAGAGAAGCTTACCTTATTAACCATGTCTATAATAGATACTGCTATATCTGGCAATGGAAAGATACGTCAAAGTGTGTTTAAGGAAGAAGTTGGCTCTTTAATCAGCTGCAAGACAGAAACACCAGTGCAAATTAAAAAAAAAGATGAATAATTTTGAAAATGTTGCTTTTGGAAAATGAAATAGTTTTAATCCTGTGCAACAAAAATTTAAAATGATACACATGGGAATTGTCTTCCATTAATATAATTTTCTTGCAGCTTCATGCCAATATGTCTGTAGGGAATGGATTATCAAAAATGGGGAAAATGCACAATTTATAATAATAAATAGATAGACTGCCAGTATACTTTTTAAAAGATGAGTTTTGCCTATAATATGACATTTTGTTTTTAAGTAAGATAATTCTCCATCCTTTTGAAATCCTGTCATTATTATTGCTTTTCTCCCAAGCTTTCAGCACCAAAGCAATGGCCAATGACTGCTCACAATTTTTCCAGAACACTTCTTTCAGCTAGTTTGCACATGCTTAAATCCTGATCAAACCCAGAGCGTTGAAACAGAGTTCTCCTAAATACATTTAAAATATCGACACTTCCTGGGAAAGAGATTTTTTTCCAGCACTGGTACTAATAATTTAATGCTTCAACATGCTAAATGTTTTATGTACCTCAAACTTTGCTTCTGCATAACTTCTCGCTCTCCCACTGCTTTAAATAATCTGCATGTTTAGCATGTGTATTATTCCTTAATTGTATCACGCTCTTTTGGTAACAATACTGATTACATTGCATGCTTAAGCATAGATGAGAATATTAACTTGTGGCAGATTGATCAGCGATGACTACTTAATTAGCTGGAGCTTGTCAGGCTATGATCATTATGTCTCTGCTTGAATGCCCCTGGATGATGCGATCTATACTATAGAAACTCAGCCAACTGCTTGTTGTTATCTCAGCATGCCTTTAAAAATCTTATCCTTTGAATTATTGATCAAGCAATAAGTATACCATTATTATGCATGATTATTGATAAAGTAAATCTAATACCAAATTGCATAGAAATCATACTGAGATGGAAAATAGGTCTACATTCAACATGAATCGTTGGGGTTTTCATCCCTTGTGGGGAGTTTTTACAGGATTTTTAAAAAAATAGCATTTTGGGTAATACACTGATTCCCCTCCTCTATGTACTCAGAAGCTGCTTCTGTGAGAACTGGATATTGGCTCTGTAACTGTTTTCTGTAACTGTTTTGTGAGATGCATTAAATGAGGGGTCCTCAAACTTTTTAAACAGAGGGCCAGGTCAGGGTCCTTCAAACTGTTGGAGGGCCAGATTATAATTGGAAAAAAAAGAATTAATTCCACTGCTCATATCTTATTTGTAGTGCAAAAAGACTTTAAAACAATGCAATAATTAAAATGAAGAGCAATTTTAACAAATATAAACTTATTAGTATTTCAATGGGAAGAGTGTGCCTGCTTTGGCTGATGAGATAGGGTTGTTGTTGTTGTTGTTGTTGTTGTGTGCTTTCAAGTCATTTCAGACTTTGGTTGACCCTGAACGAGGGCCAGGTAAATGACCTTGGAAGGCCGTATCTGGCCCTCGAGCCTTAGTTTGAGGACCCCTGCATTAAATCATACACATTTCAAATGCTGGGAAGTTTCTTTCATTTTAAATATCAAATTCATCTGTGTATCTGTGTTCAAGACCCTATATATATATATATATATATATATAGAGAGAGAGAGAGAGAGAGGGGGGGGGGGTTCTGTAAATGTTTGCTCACCTCGGATAACAACAAGGAATCAGAGAATCATAGAATCAAAGAGTTGGAAGAGACCTCATGGGCCATCCAGTCCAACCCCCTGCCAAGAAGCAGGAATATTGCATTCAAATCACCCCTGACAGTTGGCCATCCAGCCTCTGTTTAAAAGCTTCCAAAGAAGGAGCCTCCACCACACTCCGGGGCAGAGAGTTCCACTGCTGAACGGCTCTCACAGTCAGGAAGTTCTTCCTCATGTTCAGATGGAATCTCCTTTCTTGTAGTTTGCAGCCATTGTTTCGCGTCCTAGTCTCCATGGAAGCAGAAAACAAGCTTGCTCCCTCCTCCCTGTGGCTTCCTCTCACATATTTATACATGGCTATCATATCTCCTCTCAGCCTTCTCATGGAAGATTATGTTCTGATTCTGCATCATGTGACAATCTTTGTGAAAGTTTTGTATCAATTTGCTGTACTATATCTCATGGTGGAATCTATTACAGATGATGTGAAAAATTAATGTGGAAATTCTTAACTCTAAATGATATGTTTCTCTCTTCCAACCTCCTTTTATGTCTCTCACCCACTCCTGCATGCCATTATATTCAATATTATCCAGCATTACTATGATGGATAATTGGGCATCATTTAAGACTGTGAAGAGTAAGATTCTTAGCAAGATCTAAAAGCTTGTTATGGGATATATGCAGATGTTTTAAAAGACAATTTAATTAAATATTTTTATGTTTATTTGATTTATATTGCACATACCCTATGGAACTCAAAGCAGCGATATAAATTAAAATCAAACATCTAAAAGAATATGAATTACAAAAGTTCTAAAAGCATGTGTAAATTACCCTACAGAAGAAATTAAACATTTTTGCATAATGTGGAAGATTAATTGAAGATTACGTGGTGCCACCACGTATTTAGTTGTGTATTTTACATTTGTTTTCACATTCAATTGCATAGGGCTGCAACTCACAAATACACAATTATCAAGAACTTCTGTTAGGATTTTTACACTCCATTTTTCAGATGTAGGATCTCAGCTCATATTTCCAAATTTACTGACCACTGATAACAAAAAGTGTCTCAGTGCATTGAAATTCCCCATTAAAAAATCATCATATTTTGTCTCAGTGTAGTAACAAAATTAAATGCACTTTTAAAACATTAAAAATAAAAACAATTGCATCTGTTAAATAAATGTTACATATTCAAAACAGCACACCCACTTGCACACGACTATATCCTGGTCATCCTGGTCAACCAAGGCTGATGACTTGTTAAAAGTTTTTTTTCCTGCTGGTGAAAGACAGTAGCGAGGGGTCATATTTAATCTCCTTTGGAAAAGAAGAACCAAAACCTAGGAGCCACAAAGAAGGCTTTCTTCCATGTCTTCATCAGTTGAGACTGGTGAGAAGGAGAGAAAGATCAAGATCAATAATAATAATAATAATAATAATAATAATAATAATAATAATAATTTTAAAACAACTTTATTTTTAACCTGCCCTCTCTCCCCTACAGGGACTCAGGGCGGCTTCCAAAAGTAAAATAGAATAAAATGGTAAACATTCAATGGCATGTGCAAGTGACAGAATAAACAAACAATAAAATTGAGAGTTAAAATAGACAGTCAAAATCAGCGAATAAAAACAAGCTTAGCAAACATACAATCAATCAGGTCTCATCATTAACACATTCAGCAGTTAAAATTTGTATCAAATATAAAGTATAAAAATATGGAAATGTGGTTCTCCTATAAGTTAAAGTAATCATTGACAGTATCATCAGTCAAGGTAGGAACATTGCTAGACCAATCCTCTTCCTCTCAACAGAAGTTTTATGATGTTCTGGGCATTAGAAACATGCAGAAAAATGGGGTGGGTCCAATCCCTCAGTAATTATTGTGTTAATTAGCTTCTCTTCCATCTCTGAAGTATGGAATTTGTTAAAACAAGAGTGTCTTATAGCAAGTAGTTCTACTTTGGAACTGAAATGGACACACTCTAAAGGTCAGAAAACATTTTTGAAATTCTTGAAGATGCCATGTTTATTGGAATGCTAAATGGCAATTTTCATGCTGACTCTGGCTCCTCCCAAGTGTTTGATAGACAGGTTTGTTATCTGTCAAACATCCTTATCACTCCAAAGGGGAAGGCCAGTCCCACCTTCCCAGTTTCATTCTGCTTCAGCTGAGCATTAAATGGGACTTTAGCATTTCAGCTAAATTGGATTGAGTGAAATTCTTTTGAGGTACTACTGAGAGCTACTACCAAAACAGGGACAGACAGTTTTAATTTTAGATTCGCATATTGTGAAAGATCACTTTTAAAGGACTTCTGAGCGGTGGTACTTTGACAGCCATTTTGAGGAGATCTGTGAAGATATCTTTCTCCCTTTTTCTCTTCTAAGAGAAATCTGTTCTATTTCTCAAATTGTCACCCTAGAGGGAATGGTTTATTTGGGATGGATCATACATCTAATCCTGTTCTGTCCTTTGACTGGGCAATGGGTGAGGCCAGGCCCGTAGCCAGGATTTCGTTTCGGGGGGGGGGGGCTGAATTTTTTTTCAGGGGGGGTTTCGCGGGGGGGCTGAGTTTCGGGGGGGGGGCTGAGTCTGAGTGAAAGAGGGTCTAGCCTAGCAAACCTTTTGTATCATTACCCCAATACCCCCATGCATATGGGATATATTGAGTATGGTGATCAGTTCATGATATGAATAAACATAACAGTTTAAATAATGCACCAATAAGGCCTTTTCGCGAACCACCATAAAAATTTCGGGGGGGGGGGGGCTGAAGCCCCCCGAGGCCCCCCCCCCCGGCTACATGCCTGGGTGAGGCTCAGTCTGGCTGGGCCCATGGAGAGGAACGAGCTACCCTTATGAGAACTCTTATTTAGAGCCAATTTATGCTGTGAAGGCAGGTGTCAATAGGGTGAGCAACAAGAAGGATTGGGTGCACATTCTGGATGGTATGGCTTCAGCTGTGGGTAAATGATGGACATCTGGTTGCTTCTCTTCCATCCCTAGTAATTGAAGGAGAGGCTGCTCACAATGGTGGTTCCTTGGACATGAAAAGTTTAGATTCCAAAAACAATGCAGGCCTGCCGAGGAGCTGAATGCACAGCTGAGCCCCTCTAGCGGCAGCAAGCATGCAAAACAGGCATGGATATGCCAGTCTTCTGATTTTTCTTCTGTTTCCAAGGAAAGGGGGGGGGGGAGAACATGCTGATGGAACTACTCCATCAGGATTTATTCCCCTCACAAGTCTCGAAAGAAGCAGAAGCATCCCTCAGTCTCTGATGGATTCAGATAAGAAAGAGGGAGCGTGGTATCCAAATGAGAGGAAATTTTCTTCAGAGCATGTTTCAGTTTAGCTGCTGAAATTTTTGGAAGATGGAGAAAACTCTTCATTTGACTTCTAAGAACCTGCTGTCTATTGATATAGCTGAAGGGGTACTAGAAGTCATTTTTGAGGCTAAGTAGGGGTCTTGTTCATAAGTTTTCCAACTGCTATTGGTTATGTTATGGAAGGGGAATGGTTTCATCTAGTTAAGTTGAGAATGGCTCCAGTCTACATTAAATATTTTACTCTTTAGCTCAGGGGATCATTGAGGAATTGAAGCCACCCCTAATTATGGCAGGGTAAGTTTTGGAGCTGGGGGTGGTGACGGCTGACAGGGAGCTCTGGCGTGGGCTGGTCCATGAGGTCACGAAGAGTCGGAGACGACTGAACGAATGAACAACAACAAAGTTTTGGAAATTATTTTTCTTCAAGATGCAAATGGTACTTCCAAAAGATTATAGGAGTTTCAAAGCTTTCCTGCATAGGTCTGGAGAGGGGAATTCTTTGGCTATCAGAATTGCTTCAGCTACTTCATTATTTGCCAGGACTGCTACTGGATGAGTTAAGAACCTGCTGCTTCTAACCCCCAGGGAGGTGACTAAACTCAAACAGAGAGACAATATGTTAGCAAGGTCTCCAGCCTTTATGGTGAATGCCAATCTGGCTTTGGTTTAATTTGCCCAAAGAACTATAATGACTTATGTTCCTGACAGGCATTAATTACAGCTAAACTTTTCAATGTGGGCACTCACTGTAAGTCAGTAGTTCTCAACCTGTGGGTCCCCAGATATTTTGACTTTCAACTTCCAGAAATCCTAACAGCTGGTAAACTGGCTGGGATTCCTTGGAGTTGTAGGCTAAAACACCTGGGGACCCACAGGTTGAGAACCACTGGTGTAAGGTGAATTTGTCCACCTGTACTTTTAGGAGAGCTAACTTGTTTTGGAGTGCTCTGAACTTAGGGCAGTGATAATGATTAACAGATAACAGTCCTGCCTATCAAGCACCGAGGAGGAGCCAGACAAATCACAAAGGATTTCCTCCTCACAAGTTCAGGAAAATACAGTGTGTTCTGATCTCCATCTGTTTGTCTTGCTAAATTGTAAATTGTAAATAAACAAAATTAATATAAAATTCCAGTGAACATCTCTAGCATTTTGTTCCTCTTCTATTGGAAAAGGAACAGCATAAACTCTGACAGTCATGTCAAAGTTTTTCCTCTGTGTGGGTAACGTAAACACAGTAAAATAGTCTTCAAGCAAAAGCAGGCAAGTTGGTCAAGGTACTCAATAGTCCTTTTATTGCTGTCTCCTCACAGAAGGATTCAAAGACATCTCTTCCCATCCTTGTCTGCACCCATTTCTCTACATCTTCCCTTTTTATCTTCCCCTAGCCCAGTGGTTCTCAACCTATGGGTCCCCAGGTGTTTTGGCCTACAACTCCCAGAAATCCCAGCCAGTTTACCAGCTGTTAGGATTTTTGGGAGTTGAAGGCCAAACACATCTGGGGGCCCACAAGTTGAGAACCACTGCCCTAGCCCCACTCTTCACCCACACAATCACTCAGCTGATGGTCTTCAACATGTTTGAGCCATTCTGTTGGATTAAGAAGTTTGCTTTCTTTCCTTAAAGGTGATTCCCTCGTCTTTCCTCACACTCTTACGGCATCCTGTTGACCACACTTAAAATAAAATGAACTCAGAAATGCCTTGCCTAAAGTCCCTGAAATGTAGCTCATATAGTTGATGTGTACTGTGCATAATAAAATTCACCACAATATATCCCCATATAATTGTTCATAACAATAGTCTGGGGACTTCAACAAATTGGCTGGCATTCTATTGGGAATGTTCATATTCATGTTGTACACCAACTTATGGCCAGAACTACAGCATTACTTAAAGGTGGTATTTCCAGGAGGGGAACATTGTTCTAGCTGTGCTATTAGGACCATTATTTAAGCGGAGCAAGTAGCACAGCCATTTCGAAGTGGTCAGGATCATAGAATCATAGAGTTAGTAGGGGCAACTGGTTCTTCCCAGGTAAGTAATTCATATTTAAATGTTCACAGGCACAACACAATTTGCACTACTATAGAGCTGGGTAAGTATGGAATATGGATTGCATATGACTCCCAAGGCCCCCTCATAGACTCTGTTGATGAAATTTGGTGGTAACCTGCTAAAAGAATGTTAAAATGTGCAAATATTCTTGCTTTGTGCAGTAGCAAAATAAGAATAACCCTTTAAAGCATGATTCACTTTTTGAAGACTTTCCACAGTTTGCTTGGCAAATATTTGTGGTGGTAGTTGTATGTGTACATCCCACAGCAGATTGCAGGTAGGGTCCAAAATTGGCTCCTGGGGTCACAAAAAACTGCCAAATTCACACTACAAGAATGATTACTTTGGGTATTATCTTTGTTGTCTAGATCCCCATAAACAGGTATTATGGGTTAATCAAATGTCACCTGGAATTCTGCAGGGAAGGAATACTATAGCTAAACCATGCTGCATAGAAGGCTTTTGAATGTTGTTACATCTGACCAAATTCTTCACTTTGTAAACACAACAAAACATGTCTAATAAATGACTGTGAAACATAGTAATGTGCTTATTTATATAAAGTTGGTTTTTAATTATGATTCTGAAAAGTTTTCCCAAGAAACTGAGTTAAACAGCATCAAAGTGTAGTAGTAACGATAGAACTGTTGAAACTAGTTTTAACTATTGGACTCATCATTTTTGGAATGATGATTGTCCTGCGCCTCGAGTTAACTTTCGGATGCCCAATTTTCGGTGGGAACAGAGTTAGAAACTCACACTAAAAAGGTGTAACAGTAACCAAAATAATAATTTAAACAAAAAGAAAGATCAGTAACTCTTCCCAGGGTCTGACTAAAAGAAAAACTTTAAAGCAGTGGTTTTTACCCTGTGGGCTGCGGACCACCAGTGGGCCACGAGGACAAAATTCTGGCCAACAAGCCTCCTGCCTCTTTATTTTATTTTATTTCTGCTCCTTTTGTGCCACCTGCCACTTCTTCCCTGTTACTGTGGGATTTTCTGCCTTGATATTCTGGGTTTTTTGGCTGTGTGAAAGGGCCCTGAGCTATCTGAGTCCACACTGCCATATATTCCAGTTCAAAGCATATAACGTAGGATTTTATTCAGCTGTGTGGAAGGGCTCCCAGAATGTCAGGCCAGAAAATCCCACAATATCTGTCTTGAACTGGAATATATAGCAGTGTGGACTCGGATAACCCAGTTCAAGGCAGATATTGTGGGTTATATGGCTGTGTGGAATGGGTGTCAGAGAGGGGAACTCAGGGCAGCTTACAACCAGCAACCTTAAATGCCACCAACAATAAAAAAAAGTTAAACATGAATTAAAACATCATAAGTTTTTAAAAAATCATTTAAAAGAGACAAGTCCAAGTCCAAAGTCATAATTCAAAATCCATCCATTGTCAATCACATGTATATTTGTATTGTCCTGTTTTTTTTTTGTTTTTTTATGCTGCTCTTATATGTATTTTTGCTGTCTTCCCGTGTCTCTCCGGGTAGATGGGATGGGATACAAATAAAGTTGCTGTTGTTGTTGTTGTTGTTAAAGCTGTTGGGGACAGTTTCTTGGGTCTCGTGCTCTGTTTTTTGTATTTTTTTCAACTTCAGCCCCTCCCCGTCTCTTTTTTTTAACACAAGCATTAACAAAATTCACAGATAATAACACAGCCCAACTAAAATAAAATTCTTGCTGTCTTCGTTTTTAGGCCTGTTCCTGGGGTTATTTGGGGCGCTGATTCAGAAAATTGCATTGGATAGACCACATCAGCTCTGGATTATTAAATATGGTTTTCTGTGGGCGAGCTGATGGTGACTACTGGATGGCATGTGTTCCGTATCAGAAACTAGAGCTGATGTGGTCTATCAAATGCAGTTTTCTGAATCAGCACCCCAAATAACCAAACTAAATCTAAAGTTGATAATAACTGATTCGGAACCCTTTTGGTACTATTGTTGGAGAGTGGTTTCTGAGCAAGTGATTCCTGGTTAAGTGGTCCCTGGTCAAAAAAAAAAAAGGTTGAGAACCACTGCTTTAAAGGAACAAATGGGATCTTCTTTCTGGTCTCCTTTATCTGACTTTGTTCTCTGTTAACAGCCCTATATCCCAGAATATCAAGGTAGAAAATCCCATAACATCTGCTTTGAACTGGGTTATCTGAGTCCACACTCAGATAATGTGGGATTTTCTGCCTTGATATTCTGGAACATAGGGCTGTGTGGAAGGGCCCTGACTTTTCTAAACTATAAACTTGAGTTTCCTAAACTATAAACATGGAATATGTTGCTGCTAATAGACTCCTGGTACCCTAACTCACTAAAATGGCTGTAAAGGGCTGCTGAGAAGGACTAGAGGCTGTAATCACCTCTGGGCAGGTTCTTACGATAGGGTCTAACTAAGGTTCCCTCCCACAGAACACTATACAGAAAATAACTGAACCTATTCTAACTAAGGGGATAACTGAGGCATGTCAAAGAAAATAATAAAAGCCTCTGTGGGACATTGATGATCACTAGTAAATCTCCTTGTGACCAGTGCTTCGGTGTATTGTTTCAGTTGGCATGACTACTTACCTATGAAAACATTGTATAGTTTGATATATAAAAAATGTCTCAATATAAAACTTGGCCTCAGTTTCTATTTTGTAAAAGTAGGAAGTATTTGTTACCTAAAATTTAAGACTTCTGTACGAGAGGACAAGATGAATGTGAAATACATTAGAAGCGCTATACACATGATAAAATAGTATGTTGTTTTTAAAATAATTAGAGAAAGAATTTTGGTAGGCATTAAGTTTGATTTACCTTAACAAAGTGTTTACAGTCATAATTAAGAGGTATATTAAGCCTGGCATCAATTAGACAAATTGATGTGAGCATCTGATTGGGTCCTGAGAGGGTTAGATTTTTCCCAGCTGTGAAAGAGATCATTTTGAAAGCGAAAAGGGTAATTAGTAAAATAGCGAGTTCAACTGAATGAATATGAGTGGGTGAGTTTTTGAACTTTGACAATCTGAGGTCGATGGCTCTGGCATCTAATTGTGTTATGAAAATGTTTTAATTTCTTATTTGCCAGAAAAAAAGAAGAGTGTTGTTCTTCCAAAGATATCCATGTTTCTTTTACCTAGAAGGCCTTGGTAGAAGTGATTATATCCTAGCAGAAGGAGAAGGAACAACTCAGGGGTCCAGAAATAGGATATAATACAGCTTCACCTAAATTATAGTACATATGACTGAAAAGAGGGAGTATATAATTGAATGATTCCCCTATCTATATAAATAAAAATGTAATGTTCGTTTGTGGGATTAACATAACTCAAAAACCACTGGATGAATTGACGTCAAATTTGGACACAATACACCTAACAACCCAATGAGTGACCATCACTAAAAAAATGATTTTGTCATTTGGGAGTTGTAGTTGCTGGGATTAATAGTTCACCTACAATCAAAGAGCATTCTGAACCCCACCAACAACAGAATTGGAGCAGTCTTCCCACACAGAACTCCCATGACCAACAGAAAATACTTAAGGCCATCCAGTCCAACTCCCTTCACCAGCGCAAGAAAATGTAATGAAAGCCCTCCTGACAAAAAGCCATCCAGCCATAGATATAGATAGATAGATATGATTCACACACGCACAGATATAGTATCATAGATTTGAAAGGGACCCCTAAAGAAGGACTATGATATGTTGCATATTCCAGAGTAGGCAAACCAGACCATCTCCACATCAACACTGACAAAGAAACAGCAAGAAATACTGTTTACAAGCCTAAAGAAATAACATATATTAGAAATCAACACTTTCTCATTACTTTATTTTCCAGATCACCAGACTGGGAAACAGCAATGCGTGGCAGGGGGCGGCTAGTCTTTAAGTAAAATCATGTTCAGACATGTGCCAGCTGGGTATTTTGGGGTATATGGTGGTAACAGATTCATTTCAGTCTGAGACTAGAACAACTCTTGATTGTTTTGACTGGTGACATGATTTGGGTAACAGGGAGAGAGCTGACCTGTTGATTATCCTGGATCTCTTGTTAGCCTTTGATACCGTTACTGTGGTTCTGATCCAGTTCCATAAACTGACTTTTATTCATCCTCATGACTATTAAATTTTGGGGTACCAGAAGTTTTCATTTGGTCTCCCATATTCTTTAATATTTACATAAAGTTCATTGCAAGGTGTGGAGTTTGGTGGTGGGGAAATATCAGCATGCTGGTTATATCCATCTCTACTTTTCCTTGTTTTTGGTGTCTGTTGGGGTTATATAAATACTGCTTATATGCTGTGATGGATTGGATGAGGAATAAATCATAACACATAAAGTAAATCCCAATAGTCTATGAAGTGCTGGGAAATGGGATTGTGACTTGCCCTAAAAGGGGTTGCACTGTAGTGATTTCAGCTAGGACCACAGATAAGGAGGTCTGTGCACGGTGAGCTTCTGCTAAACCAGATCAGCCAGGACAGAAAACAAACACTCCAGGTTGAACGCAAACTACAGAAGTTTATTACAGTTTGGCCAAAAGGGATGCAAGGACCAGCAAAGCAGTTCAAAATGTACAAGCATAAATTCATTGAAAAACACAAGAATGTTTATGTATTTCTGACATCTTTTCAGACTTCCCTCTCCTGATTGGCTGAAATGCAGGGCTGGCTAGGATCAGTGCAGGGATTGGCTGAGGGTTCCCCTGATGTCACAGCTAGAAGGAGAAGATACCTGTGGCAGGAAGAAGAATAGCTGCTGGCTGGTCAGTCAGTTCAAAAACCCAGTCTCTTACAGAAAACCCAGCTCACTTGGAGGTTGTGAAACAAAGTGAAGTGGTTCTGTGGGTATGCAGATGATCTCTTGATTAATGTAAGTATCCAGTTCCATGGAGACAAAGGTGCAAGACACAAAGGGTTTGACTTTATCTGACTTTGGAGATCGCTAGAAAGATCTTTGTTAATTGTGTAGCAATCTTCATTCCCAGGAGCTTATGCAAATGGGGCATGGGCACAGCAGATATCTTCAGGATACATTTGGTGCAAGTTTATACATTTAGAAACTGATATAGTATACAAGCAATACAGATTACACAAAAGTATCTTTCATATATTTATTAAATGGTTTATTATTTATTAGAGAACAGATTATAACTGCTGCTAGGTCCTTCTGGAGTCTCTAGCAGGTTCGACAATTCAAAACATTGAAACAGCAGAAATGTTTTAAAAATAAAGAAAAACTCACATTTCTTGCCTGAAGTCCTCTTATTCTTAAACTTTTGGGGAAGGGGGTGCCATGACTCAACAATAGCACTCCTCCTGGAGGAGCAGTCATGTAAATTGGGACTATTCAAAGTGGACCAAAAATATCAGTTACCATTTCTTAAAAATTCATTACTAATTAATGTTTTATAGTCCCGTTACACCTTTCCTTTTAATGTAAGGTGGGTAGCGGAGGAGTAGAATTGTGTGCCTGCAGTTGCGTCTTATGGTTTCATTTTTGCTTTCTCCACAATAGAGAAACAATCTGGAAAGAAGTTCTTTCCTTCTCCCGCTACTGAAAAGTTGTACTACCTTTTCAGCTTTTCTAAACTTCCCAAGATAAGAAAAATGCTCACATTTCTGAGAAGTTAAAATTTGATCATTTGATCAAGTCTAAATAATTAAATCTTTGGAAATGTTCAGTACTGAACATGTACTTTGATGTTCACATATCTCATGCTTTTAGAGCTGAAAAAGTTTAGAAAAACAAAACTGATCAAAATAGAAAGAGAAATATTAGAGATTTCAAATTAATTCTATATAAATACAGACGGATTAAGACAAAAAAAATTCTACAGAGGCTTTGAATGGTTTGTTGATTAGAAACTAATGTATCTCCTTGTCTAAGATAAATCCCCCAAATAGGCAGCAGCTGCTGGTAATTTGGTTCAAGTAATTGTAGAGCCAATAAGTTGAAGTGCTTATTAGAAGAAACTGCTTTCTTATCTGCTTGCAAGTTCAATTGAGTAATGCACTCTACATGTGGTCTGATGCTGGGTAAATTATAAACCTGATTTAAAAACACTCCATCCATAAGAGCTCCTATTTTGCTCATCCATAAAATTTTTACTTTCTTCATTACTAATGGCTTGCTGTAGCATATGGCATAATATCTATCAAATTAGGCTTTGAGGACATCTTAGACTGGCACCCTGCTGGCTTGAAACATATGCTTAATGTGCACTGCAATGCTTTTAACCCCTTGTATACCCTCACTATGTTGCATACTATCAAGAAAACAAGGGCCCATGCAATCTAATAAGATTTGTGTAGCAGAGCTTGCTGCTCTGCTTGGAAACTTGTGGGTGCTTGCATTGGGTAGGGAAAATCTGTCTCTTACAAAATCTGTGCATCACTGAGTTGTCCCCTGAAAGTTTCAGTTTAAACAAGACTAAGTGCTGATTCTGTCAGAACTGCTTGAAGTTGGCTTTCCTCATCCCACCCATGTATCTGACAATGAATGCTCATGGCAGTTATACACATTGCTAGAAATCTTGTAATGCATACTGTGTGATTGTGCCATATTTTATTCACATAGTCCTAACTGGAATAATGTCATTATACAGTACATAATATAAAATATATAATGTACACTGAATAACATTGCTTGTATTGAAAATATATAAGGGAGATATAGTACAATTACACTTCCCAATATGGATTAAAATATTTTTTGAGAATTTTTGAAAATCCAATTGATGCAACAAATTGTGTATGTATTTGTCAGTCTTACTAGTTTTGTAGCTTTCATTTTAAATGTTCATGGTTAAGAAGTCTGTAAACTCTTACTGGTCACTTATCACACCTAGTCCTGCTGGCTATATGTTAGTGCTTTGAATGGTGGAGAAATTTTACAGGAATAGAAAAAAAGGTGCTGAGGTTATGCAGTCAAAGTGACCATAGTCAGTATTTGCTCATATATTATTTCCATGCTAAACATCAATACCGGTATTTAAATAGTCACAAAGATATTTTACTCTTTATTATGGAATCATTTAACATTAGCATGCTGGAAGAAGCAAAGACCACCAGCACTGACTGGACTGGCCATGTTGTCCAAATGCCCGATCACCGTCTCGCAAAGCAATTGCTCTACTTCGAACTCAAGAATGGGAAATTGAATGTTGGTGGACAGGAAAAGAGATTTAAAGATGGGTTTAATGCCAACCTCAAAAACTGTGGCATAGACTCTGAGAACTGGGAAGCTCTTGCCCTTGAGCGTTCTAACTGGAGGTCAGCTGTGACAAGCAGTGCTGCAGAATTTAAAGAGGCATGAATGGAGGGCAAAAGAGAGAAATGTGCCAAGAGGAAGGCACGTCAAGCCAACTCTGACTGGGACCACTTTCTGTCTGGAAACCGATGTACTCACTGCAGGAGAACATACGGATCAAGAATAGGGCTCCACAGCCACCTATGGACCCACCGCCAAGACACCACATCAGGAAGACAATCATCCTCGGGCTACGAGTGATCGCCTAAGTAAGTCAAGAAATAAATTGAGTTTTGGTACATTCTGGCATGACTCTGCAGGTACATGTAGAAGCAGTTCCATTACACTACAGAGCATGTTTTATTATTTATTATGTTCTTTTTCTTTCTTTCTAAATAGTTAATTTTCAGTAAAAGGCCACTTTTCTATTAATACATTCTCTTTTTTCTTTGCATAATGTGCACAATATTCTACCATCATAAAAATGTGAGGTATTTTCACCACCATTTTCTTGTACATCTATATTACCCATTGCCATTGTAAAATGTAAACTAGTTTACATCTTTGCACTCCATGGCTGCCATATCTTTCTTTTTTGCCTCTTGTGCATGATTCTTACACTGCACTTCCTGTATGTTTCCTATTTGCAAGGCCATGTCTCAATCCACACTTTAGCTTGTGTTGACAGTCAGGTTTCATACAATATACAGCATGAAGTTCAACCAAACCTGTCTTTGTCTGAATTGTTAGTCTTTTAGCCTCACTAATTTTGAACCTTGTTGTGGTTGGTGTTGAATTTTTCCATCTCACCCATTTATTTAGCTTTAAAGTCACACAGAAACCCATACCATGATTACAGTCTGTCTTTTGTTTCTTTGAAGCATGTTTGTTGTACATTCCTTTCTTCTGCCTATTTTGTTTCTGACTACAGTGACCTATTTTGCTTCAGTAGAAACAGCTTATTCCATATACTCATGTGAGATATAACTACTAGGGATGTGTGAGCCATTAAAATGGTTCAAAGTGATTACAAATCTGTAGGGCACTGGCATTTTGTTTCTAAAGTATAGTTAGTGAAAAATTCATAAGTATAATGAGAGTAATGAAATTTAGTTACTATTTCGTTACAGTAATTGTGCATAAATTACTATGGCAGGGGAAACTTCAGGGGCTCCTTTCGCCCTCATTTTTAAAGCTATCAGGGTGAAACTTGCTACAATGGTAGAACATATTTACCACTGTTTGCCCACCAAATTTCAGGACATATCACATATCCACAGATGTTTGAGGAATTTTCAGTTTTGATAAATAACATTTAAAAAATGACAAGAGCTATCTCCTTGAATTTTTTATACAATGACAGGAGATAACAGGGCATCATTCCTCCAAACTTTCAGAAATATTCATACATCTACTGATTTTAGGGATTTTTAAAAAAAGTTTTGAAAAAAGTTTTTTTTAAAGCCACAACAGCTATCTCATTAAATGTCTCTCATATTAAGCAGTAGAAACCAATATTAACCAATTCTACATTTCATATAATCCTAGAGTTGGAGGAGACCCCCAAGAGCTATCTAGTCCAACACTCTTCTTCCAGGCAGAAGGGCACCATCAAAACTCTATTAATTAGCCTCTAAACTAATTAAAAATATGGGTTTCATCCATTTAGGAATTTCTTATTTATTTTGAGCATTTATATTCTGTCTTCGTTCCCGCAGAGGGACTCAGGGCAGCTTACAACAGGCAACCATTAGATGCCAAACAATGCATTAAAATACACAGTGACAATTAAAACAGCAATTAAAAACAATTATAAACATTCAATTTAAAACAGTCCACCCATTTCTTCCTAGCCCAGCACAGAGATTTACTTACTAGAAGTAACCATCAGTTCTCCACTTTGCAGATTCAACCATAAACTAGGACTCTCATTGGCTGCTGTTACGGAGGAAAAAATCTCTCTGTCTGCTATCCTGATTGGTGTTTTCTGGTGCTGATGCATTCTGAGAAATATAGTTTAGGGCGGGGTCTATAAATATTGTGAACATAGGTTCCATGCTGTAAGAAAGTTGCGATATAAATAAAATAAACATAAATAAAGAAAATATGCATAAAGTAAGAAATGTAGCTGCCAAAATATAGCAGCACAGATGTTTTTAAAATATAATATTGTTATTCTTAACTGAAACAAGCTTTGCCCCCTCTCTAGTTATAGGCACAAGGGCTTTCAGTTTGTTATCTTTTTTCTTTGGCAGCCAGCCTGGTTCTAAGTGTGAAAGTTTCACAGTTTCTTATCTCTAGTCTGGGCACTCCACCCAGAAACTGTGGAATGTAGGTAACTATAGCTTTTTCCAGGCCTTTTCTGAGAATAATTAAGCTTGCAAAGAAGGGGCTTCTTCCTCCTTCATAAGAAATACTGTCTTTTAATTGATATAAGTTTGCAATGCATGCTCTTTGATTAAATGTATTTTTGCAAACTATTTTCTTGGGGCAAGGTTTGAAATTCAGTATCTCTGGAGGTGCCAGCGTCCTGCTCGGCCACAGATGATGCATGTCTTTGGGGTTTGCCTTCTCGGATCATGCTTTTCCTCCATTGGTCCCTGAAGGGCAAGTAACTTTTATTATTGTTTTGCATTAAAACATGACATGGTTGTTTAATGAGAGCTGCAAGGGTGTGTAAGTTGGCATTTCCAGTTTCTGTAGCCCCTTCAGTATGTCAGGGGTACTTTGTGTACTGAAAGTTGCTTTAACTAACTATGTCATGCTTTCATTTTTATTTATTTTGCATCTGAAAAAGACAATGGAGGTTTCTTTTAGGCTCCTGAGTTATCTGAGCCATTATACACCTCTTGAACTCCTTTGATGAAACTAGATTGCAGGTATTTTACATTTTCTGTCTCATTTTGGTATTGGCCTGGCAGTGCTTCTTATAAGTCAAAGCACGGTCCAGAGTAACTCCCAGGTATTTTGGTGTGCTGCAATGCTCCACTGGGATTCCTTCCCAGGTAATCCTCAGAGGTCGAGATGCTTGTCTGTTCTTAAGATGAAAAGCACATGTCTGCATTTTAGATGGATTAGGAATCAGCTGGTTTTTCCTGTAATATGCAGTAAGAGCACCTAAAGCTTCAGAGAGCTTCTGCTCAACCATTTCAAAGATCCCTGCTTGAGTGATGATGTCACGTGTGTCAGCATAGGTGATACTCTCTGTCCTTCTGTCAGTGGCAGGTCATTTGTGGAAATGTTAAACATTGATGGAGCAAGCACATTCCCCTGAGACAGGCCGTTCTTCTGTTTTTGCCATCTGCTTCTCTGACCTTGGACCTCAACAAAAAAGTTCCTGTTTTGTGGCAGATTTCCTATCAAGAGGGTGAGATGGTAATAGTTTGTGATTTTTTTTTTCAGGAGGAGGTGATGATTTACAGTATCATAAGCTATTGACAGATCTATGAAGACAGCTCCTGTAATCTGCTATCTTTCAAAACCATCTTCTATATGCTCAGTCAGGTTCAGCACTTATGATGTTCAGCTTTTCCCTTTCCTGAAACCGGCTTGCTGTGGAATCCATAATTCTGTGCAGGATAAGTCTCTCCAGAGTTTTATAAAGATGGCACAACAAGAAGATTGGTCTATAGCTTTTTGGATCATTAGAGCCTTTGCCTGGTTTCAAAATGGCTACGACTCTTCTTTCCTCCAAATTTTAGGGATCTGACAGGATGCAATGCAGTTGTTCATCAGCTTCAGCAGCCAGCACCTTGCTTTTGGGCCAATGTTCTTAATTTGTTCCATCCGTAGATCATACAGGCCAGCTGCTTTGCCATTTTTACATTTATTGTTGGCCATTTCCAATTCAGTAGATGTAAAAGGTTCATGAAGGTTGTTGTTCTCAGTATCTGGTTTTCTGACTATTGGTTTCCTTCCTAGTTTGGTGGCAAGGTTGGGTTTCCCATTCTTCAGAAGTTGATGTGTTATCTAATCTGCCTTTGGCATGAGTATTAGTTTGTGAGGGATCATTGCTCAACCATCTTAACAACCTCCACACCTTCTGACTATTCCTGCCCATATCAATTTCTGTTATCAGCTTTATCCACTATTCTTTCTTGGTCTTAGAGATGGAGGACAAAATTCTCTGCACTGCCTGAAGAATTTGCTCACTGAATGGGTCTTCATCGTGGAGCCTGTTATAGTCTTCCAACAAGGCAGCTATATCAGGAGTAACGCTCTGAAGATAGTGTGTTCTGCTGCCTCTTGGTATAGAAGCCCATGAGCAGGTTTTTACTATTTCAGTAAAGCCCTCATATTTCTCAGGGTTTGGGGTGACCGATATGATCTTGTCATCTAACATATCTGAGAATTTAAACCAATCTGCCTTTCTGAAGTTGAATCTTCATTTAAATTGAACTTCCTGAGCCCTTATAGTTGGAAACAATTGGCATATTATTGGCCAATACTGTGTGTTTGGTATTGGAGGTCCCACTGATTTAGTGCATTGCTGCACAGTGCTTTCACTCACAAGTAGGAGGTCTGGGTTATATCCTCGGTGCCATCTCCCACTGTTGTAGGATGGTGGGAGCTTACTATCATGAATAAGCATTAGTTTATGCAATTCAGCCCAGGAGAGGACAGCCTCGCCATTTTTATCCTCCTGAGCATAGCCCCATATGTGGCTACGGCTGTTAAAGTCACCAATTACTACTGCTCTTTGGTGCCTATGAAAGTTCTCAGGAGAGGGGGAACAAAACTCTTCATTTGGGGGCTTGTACATAGAAGTAATTGTGATGTTACTAAGATCTACTGTTATAACCTCTATATTATTTTCTTCAGTGTTATGGACCCTGCTGACTTGGAAGCCTGGTTTTATAAAGACAGCACTTCCATACTGCACATGTAGTCTCTCCGCTACTAAGATGATTCCTGGGACTTTTGGTCTTTTCTGTTTATCCCTGTGTGTTTCTTGGACACACAACACATCACATTTCTTATCTCAGCACAGTTCATAAAACAACTGTTCTTTGGCAGCTGACATGCCTTTGATGTTGATTGAGACTATTGCGATAGTTGTTTCTGAAAAGGTCTGTTGGTTTGTTTCTTTGTTTGTTTGCAAGTCACTTCTGGTGTGAGAGAATCAGCAAAGACTTTGCCCAGGGAATGCTCGGATGTCTTACTATCCTGCAGGGTGGCTGCTCTCGTGTCCCCTGTGTCGAAGGATAAATGTACCCAATTGTCTTAACTGCCTTGAGGCTGTACTTCACAAAACGGATCTAATTTGGCAATTGACTCTTCCTTTTCTGTACTGGATCTGAAATTGTTTTCAAATGGCCAGTTTGAGCATTTTTCGAAATGTAGTCTCTTTAAAATCCTTAAAATCCATTTGTTAGCCTTAAAATCAGCTTTTGGATGACTTTTGTGATGGCAGTCCACAATGAGTGCAAGAAAGGGGTGGGGTTGGGCTGGATTGGCTCTGTTTGAACTTTTTCTGTCCCATTTCCTTTGTAGGGCTTCCTACCTTCCTATGCAACGGCTGGAACATGCACACATCCCTTGCGGGGGGTGAGAAAGGCGGGGTTTAAATGAAATGAAGCACACAGACCTTTGGGTTTGAAGGGTTTGATCTCAGAGTGAGGGTTATCAACACAAAAGTATTAAAAGCAGCACATGTGTTTGCTGAGGTTTTTTTTTGTAAAAGCATTCAAGACTTGGCTGTTTGGTTGTGCATTTAAGTAATCAGATCTAATTTGCCAAATAGTCACTGTTGAATGTTTTTACGTAGAATGTTTTTATATTGTGAAATGCTATTTTAAATTGTAAGTTGCTCGGAGCACCTTGGTGGAGAGTGACTAATTAAGAAATAAAGTGAAGTGAAGTTACTGGTAACTCCACCCCCCTCTCTCTTGAAAATGAAAACTCAGCATCCCAGCGCCCTTTTGCATTGCTCACAGATCAGATTTGGGCCCATCCCACGAATCTCTGTTCCTCTGCACACTTCACACAAGCCGTGTGTGAAGATCCCCCCCCCCCCAGTGTGTGTTGGGGTGTGTGTTGGAATCCCTTTCCCATCCAAGAGTTCAGTTCTCTGTGTGCCCCTGTCCTGGCCTGGGGTGTCTCCCACCCAGCCTTTCCCTTAGGATCATTCTTCCTTACCTTGTAATTGTCCCCACATCTTTTTGGGTGTCCTCACTTCACTTTCAACTTACCCAGAGCTCTGCAGAGTCTTGTGTTATGAATAAAGGGGACTTTGGTTTATAACGTATTTTAAAATGTTATTTAAGTATGATTGACTGTATAACAGTTGGCTGTCTTTAATTGCATTTTTGGTCAGAAAAGCAAGATCTAAATTTTATTATTTTTATTTTTTTACTTGCTGAATTTATATTCTGCCTTTATCCTGAGATAGGATCCAGGACAGCATTTAATTGCAGAAGGAAAGAATGAGGTCACTCCTTTATTAAGTTGTTGTTGTTGTTGTTGTTGTTGTTGTTATTATTATTATATGGTTTTTCCTTTGTATCTATTTTCTGCTTTATTTTCTTGGTGAGATAATCTCATCTTTTATTCCAAGCGCTATGTAAACATAACCTCTCTCTGTGTGTTTACTAAAGCAAAAACAACAACAATTCTTCAGAGGTATGACTCTGTTAATCTTCTTCAGTGTAAAAAGCAAAGAAGGAACCTAATACTTAAGACAAATGGATTTATTTTAGAATGACTTTTTATGGATTTCAGTCCACTTCCTCAGATGTGCTGATAGAACAAAAATACAATATCTAACTGAGGTTCCTGAAAGCTTAACCTAAAATGGTAAATCTTTAAGATCGCACTAGATTCATTGTTGCCCCTCCTATTTGAAAAAATAAAAGTTTTGATATGCTTACAGTCTTGTGGCCTGTAGTGTACAAAAGCTTATGGCAAATAAAATGAGTTAATTTTAACATTATCACAATATGTTTTGAAATTATTTTTCTTTCTCAAAACTTGGATAGTAAAAAAGCCTACCTATTGAATTTTCAAGATTTATAACTGCCTTGTGAGAGAATCAGATGTAATTAATTGTTTTTCTTGCCTCAATCTGAATTTAAGAGGAATGAATAAATATAGGTAAGAATCCATTTAAGGCAGTCTTGAGGTACAGACAGTCGCATTTTGAGTCTACCTCTTTAAAAAAAAAGGTTGGGGGAAGAGGTGGCAAAATCAATACAAACCAATAATAACTTCACATTTGTGGAAGCACCCGTAATGGCTCTCAAAAATATTGAGACACATCCAAGTACATTTTAGCAGAGCTGATATTTATCAAAAGTCATTTGCCCCCAAGCAGATGCTCTCTTTCTTTGTGCTCCTGTCACAAATGACTAAGATATATGACAGACAATTACAGCATCTGTAGTTAGCAGCCTTATAATCAACACCATTATTTAACGATTGGTGCAATAAACTGACTCCTGTTACTGTTTATCAGATATCAGTCAGTTCTGGCTATTTTCTACACTTCTCTATCTTCCCACTTCACAGTATGGCCACTGCCTTTTAATGGGTAGTCTGAAACAAGTGCCATTTTCACATATTTTACAGACTGCGGAAGCAAAGAAAGAAGCAACCAATTATATGTATATGTTGTGGCCTCTCATTTGAGAATCTCTCTCTCTCTCTCTGTGTGTGTAACTATCTTTGTGCGGTCTCTTTAAACCTCTTGGGTGGGGGGATAAAAAAATAGCAGCTTTTACTATTGCAGATAAGAGCTTTTCTATTTAGTCTTCGGTGTGGAGAGGAAAAATGTCTCCTGTTTAAATATTCATGTAAAGAGTGAATAAAATGTTGATATACTGGATTAGTCACAGTCTCTGGCAACATGACTTCGGTTTGCTCATGAGGATGGAGCGGGGGAAATCATTCATTCGTTTAGGGTCTCCTCCCAAATGTGCTAGGTGAATGGCAGAATGATGATAAAGTTCTTTTTTTTAATTAAAGGGAAAGGACTTTTTCTCTTACTAGTTCACCCCGCAAAAAGGATACAAAAAACTTTTAAAACATTTATTGCTGAAATATTTCTTGGAGGCATCTAAGGCAATTTCTTAATGAAAGGCAGTCAAAAGTGTATGAATTCATGCTTCAGAAAACAAACATCTCAATTTACAGTCATGGGTTCCCCTGTGAAGGTTTCAGTTGCTGATAGTCTGCATAACATAAGTTCTATTGGATTGCATGGGCTAAGATTTCCTATTCATAATAGAAGTTTTTGTTCTTGCATTTCTATTTAGTTCAGATAAATAGCATGGATGTATTGGAATTATTTTAAATAGAGTAGTCACATTGTAGGGGCTGTAGTCTGAAAATGGATAATAGGAGTTGTAGTCCTGAAAGGAAAAGAGCAGATGCAGCAGTTTTAGAAAAGTAGCTTCCTCCCGAATTCTTTGTATGGGAAACTAAAAGATAAGACTAGTGTTGGCCATTGCTCAAGTTAGTCAGTGTCAGTCCAATTGACATGAAGTTCCAGTAAGTTTCCATCTTAAGCTGGTTCCGTGTATAGAATAGAGAACCAATTAGAATATAATATCCTATGAATAAGCCAAAATGTAAAATATCAATCAAAATTGTGTTATTTGATCCTTGTGAAATGATAAAAGACCGTGACTCCATCTTTGGGGTGGTAGTCCTTTATACTTCAAGCCACTGTCTGTCATTTGCTTGGTCAGCAAATAAAACCTTCTTTGCTGACTCAACTCATCTGTGTGTCCATCCCCACACTGCCCCTTGAGAGCAGAATACAAGAGAACCTCTGAGAGTGTGCAGAGTTCCTTCTTCAACATGGCTGAGACATTTGTATAAATGCTTTCTGTTGGGAAATCTGAGCTGTCAGGCTCAAAATTAACCCTTAGTTGGAGGTAATTCCACCAAAATATAGCAGAATACCAGTAGTAAACTCCATTAACTAGCAGAAACTTACATGTGGTGAAATCTTTAGGATGACTCAGGATTGCAGAGTCAGAACTTTAAGTTCAAAAATATTTATTAAAGTAAAAGGAAATGCATTCTTGATAGGAAAGCTCTTGGGGCTAACTAGCTTACTAAATCTCATCTTCTAAAGAAGGTAAAAGGTAAAAAAGTTCACGCAGCTACATTTTGCCTACACTACAGAGAGGCAAAATACATCCCCACAGAGAGAAAGGAAAGCAGAACTGAAATGGTGGAGACTGCATGGTTCTTCCAGGGCAGTTTAAACTTAAGAGGAAGTTTCCCCACAAGATTCCATTACTATGTCATCAAAGAGGGGAGGAGAAAGTGGCTAGCAGTAAAGACAAAAAGCCTTTTGGGGAAATATGCATAGGAATGTCGGGGAAAGGGAATTCCTGAGCGTAGCTCTGTCTCTAGTATAGTTACTCATTGAGGACTAGAAACTTGACACAGAGAACTTGTGTAGTCCAGGGATTAAACCCAACACGTTCAAACATTAGATAAACAGACAACTTGTAAGTTTTGACTGTAGCATGACAGGTGCACTTGCTATAAAACTGTGGTCTGAATGTTGCCTCAGGGAAGCAAGTTGTGAACCAGAATGCTACAGTTCAGTTTCTACTAGGCAGAGCTAAATTTTAGACAGAAATCAGAAAATACTTTCCTTACATAACTGTTGAAAAACTAGGGATTGATCTAAAAGAAATGGGTGTGCTACAACATTTGTTTGTCCTGACAGATGTCCTATAAGACCAGAGGTTACTATAAGGACAGAATATGGAGAAGTAGAACGGCTTCCAGTTGGCAAGGGGTAAGATAAGACTGCATTTTATCATGCACTATCATAGTTAATACAATGAACTCATAATATAGAAGGGAAGATCACATTCAGAGGAAGAAAGCATGGAAACTGAGGGAAGGAAAACAAACAATTTAAAATATGCAGGTAATACCATACTACTAGCAGAAAATAACAACAACTTGAAATTAATGTTGAGGAAAATCTCACATAGATTTTCCCAATAGTGTGACCCAACTATGTATATTGGATTTATTAATTGTATGTTTTATCTTTAGTCTGCAATTTGTATTGTTGTGATTTTCATGTTCTTACAATCATTATGGTTTTTTGCAGCCTATGCATTTGTACAAGTAAAACAAACTCTGATCAAAGCTCTGATCATATCAGCAGAGGGGTTGAGAGAGAATTATCTTGATACTTGAGAAAGGTCATGTGGGGAAACTCAAATGAGGTCATTATTATTATTCCACTTTAATTTCCCCAAAGGGGATTCATAGCAGCTTTATTCTTCATAGACCAAGATGAGACTCTCAACTGGCATGGCATTCTGTCTCAGGAATGGGACAGGGCCACCCAAGCATCAATCTGCTGAATATTTCAGAACAAGATATCATCCACTCATTGAATCATGCAGCTACTGGGGTTTCTTTCATCCACTCTGGTAGTCATACCATGTGCTCGGTTGAAATTCTGTCTTCTCCAACACTCTTTTTTAGTGTACTTCCATCTCAGGGGAGACAATCCCTAGCAGTTGCTTCACATTCCACAATCCATTTATTGCTCCCTTTTCGGGTGACGCTACCCCTCAACCTATTCAGAGGAAGGCCATTCCAGCCACCACAACTCACAGTTCTGCTGACATCATATGCTTATCTAATGCATTTGAAGTTTCAGTGCTCTAGACTAATGGCATATAGTCCAGCAATTAACATTGTCTCCACATCAATGTTGTCAAGGTGTTAGCAGTTACCAAAGCTGTTTCAGCATTCAAAGGGAAGTGTGACCCAGATAGCTGCACACAACAAGTCCCTAATTGTTTACATAAACAAGGAGGAATTAGATCTCAGACACTAAATACTCTGGCAATGGATCTGTGGGACTGGTGCATGCATTGCCATGTGCTTCCCCTAGCATTTCATGTCTTGGGCTCAAACAAGGTACTGGTGGATTCCAGCAGAACTTTCAAATGAGTGCATGAGTGCGATCGTTCAACAATGGGAAAACCCCTCAATCGCTGTATTCATTTCCAGGATGAACAGGAAATGCACCCACTATTGCAGCAGAGCAGACATTGCTGATGATGTTTTTGTAACAGTGGAGGTATTCATTTCTCTCTATATTTCTTTTAATATCATTTGTAGCTAGGAGTCTATTGAAAATTCAGGAAAATGCAGTGGCTTGTGTTCTTATGGCACCCTAGTTGTCAATGCTTCTTTCACACCACATATATAGATCTATCACCAAAGGAAGATCAGGAGTTATTAGAAGAATGTATACAGTTAGTTCTATGGGTTTCTCAAAAGCACTCCACTCAGTACTCATGCAGGACCAAATAGAGCATATTTGTACCTTCACTCAGGATAAAGAATTTCCTCCCTTGCTACCAGAGGAGCAGATCAAATTAACATCCCTTCTACACCTGATAGATAAAAGACTCTCCATTTCATCTCTGAAAGTTCTTCTAGCCACCATAGTAGGCTATCTGGCATCAGCTCTTCTAACAGCCCTCCAGTTCAAGAGTGATGTGGTGAAGCACTTCCTTCAAGGCCTTTCACACATCCTCCTATGAGAGCCCCCATAATGTCTTGGTTGTTGTCTAGTATAGTCAAAATTGTCCTTAGACTCTGCATGGTCATAGCAGACATCCGTCTGGTCACTTTCAAAACAGTGCTTCTGGTGGCACTTACATTTGCATGGAAAACTAGTGTGGTCTGCAGCCTGAGAGCCAACCACCCGTGTCTTAATTTCCATAAGAATAAATTAGTTCTTTATGTGAATCTTTCCCCCCTAAAGTTGCTTCACCATTTTGTCATACCAGTTTTTTTTTAACCAAAAGCCAGATTGATAACTACAGCACATACTACACTATTTTAATATAAGGAGAACACCAGACTACTGCATTCATTGAACCACCTATATGAGAAAGTTGCACAAGATTTTCCTCTGCTATAGTGACAAGAATGTGGTTTCCTTCTCCTTGCAAAGACTCTCAAAGTGGGTGAATAGAGTTCATCAACCTGTCAGCTCACTAAGAGGCCCCATTCTCTACATTTGTGGTCTCACTCAACATGAGCATGACTCAGTTCTTGTGGGTTTTTTCGGGCTATATGGCCATGTTCTAGAGGCATTTCTCCTGACGTTTCGCCTGCATCTATGGCAAGCATCCTCAGAGGTGAGGTCTGCTGGAACTGGGAAAAAGGGGGTTTATATATCTGTGGAATGACGAGGGTGAGACAAAGGGCTTTTGTAAGTTGGGCTAGGTGTGAATCTTTCAACTGACCACCTTGACAAGCATACAATGGGCTGACTGTGCCTGGAGCAAGTCAGCCCATTGTATGCTAATCAAGGTGGTCAGTTGAAAGATTCACACCTAGCCCAACTTACAAAAGCCCTTTGTCTCACCCTGGTCATTCCACAGATATATAAACCCCTTTTTTCCCAGCCCCAGCAGACCTCACCTCTGAGGATGCTTGCCATAGATGCAGGCGAAACGTCAGGAGAAATGCCTCTAGAACATGGCCATATAGCCCGAAAAAACCCACAAGAACTGAGTGATTCCAGCCATGAAAGCTGAGCATGGCTAATTCTTTAGCCTGGTTGAAGGGTTTTTTTCTGACCGATATCTACAAGGTGGCTATTTGGTCATAACCTTGTGCTTTTATCCTGCATTATTGTCTAGACAATCATTTCTGGTGAAGAGGGACCTCTCTCCAGGGTGAGATAATTGTGCTACTTTAAAACCTTAAAATGAACAATCCTTAAGAAATAGGACATTGGAAAATAAGGGTTAAAAGTGCTTTTTCCAGAGTTGTTATCTCCTAATCAAAACAAAATTGTTGCCAGAGGAACAATTTGACTTAGTTTACCAGATTTATTTATCAAATTGCTTAGTAACTACTGCTACCACCTGGAATGCTTCTCTGGTCTATTGGAAAAGACATACTAAAGTGACACCTGGTGTTTGATTGGATTACTACAGTTTATTAGGATTATTGGAAAGGGCACACGAACTAAAGAGACCTCTGGTGTTTCACTGGATTGCTATCACCTAAAATGATTTTGAGACAAACAATACATAATGCCTCTAAAATACTCTTAGATCATCAGAACTAATGTGAATTTTTAAAGAAATTAAACTAAAGATGGTATTTCCTCTCTGAATTTAACAAGTTAAGAGATTGTATGGATCAAATGAGAAGAGAATTAAATAAAGTAAATGAAACAGCTATTCAGTTGGATTCCAGAGTCCAGAAACTAGAATACTCTTCAGATAAGGTGCAACAAGACAATGAGAAAACATTGGATGACCTCACTTTAATTGATCTTCAGTTGAGCGAGAATACAGTTATAATCAGAGGTTTTAAGGAACAACAGAATGAAGATATCCAGAATAAAATGATTAACAGAGTCAGTGGCTCCCCTTCAACTCTGGAACTCTCTGCCCAGGGAAGCCAGAATGCCTTCAGGTGGTAGGTTAAAACCGTTTTATTCTGATAGGCTTTTAAAAAAGGTTTTTCAGATTGTATGTGATTTTATATGCTTTTAATGATGGTTAATACTGTTTTAATACTTGTATATTTGTGTATTTTAAGTTGTATTGCAAGGGTTTTAGTTTTCTCTCAATATAGAGACTTTGAGTCTCTGTATGGAGAGAAACAGCAGGATACAAATAAACATAACAACAACAACACTCTTATTGATTTTCTGAAAATTCCCTGTGAAGAGCTCAGTGGAGATATGGATAAGATTTTTTGTTGAGAATATTATATTGCAAGGCAAAGAAACCTTCCCAGATATGTGGTGATTACCTTTGCAAGATACTACCTATGAGATGTACCCATACAACATTACCGAAACAACTTGATAATTGAGGTCAAAAGGTGTTATTATTTTAATGACATACCTCCTAGAATTCTTAAGAAAAGCAAAGACTATATATTTTTGACATAAAAGTTGAAAATGAAATTAATTACATTCATAGAATCAAAGAGTTGGAAGAGACCTCATGGGCCATCCAGTCCAACCCCCTGCCAAGAAGCAGGAATATTGCATTTAAATCACCCCTGACAGATGGCCATCCAGCCTCTGTTTAAAAACTTCCAAAGAAGGAGCCTCTACCACACTCCGGGGCAGAGAGTTCCACTGCTGAACGGCTCTCACAGTCAGGAAGTTCTTCCTCATGTTCAGATGGAATCTCCTCTCTTGTAGTTTGAAGCCATTGTTCCACGTCCTAGTCTCCAGGGAAGCAGAAAACAAGCTTGCTCCCTCCTCCCTGTGGCTTCCTCTCACATATTTATACAATGGGAGTTAGAAGGCTTATTTACATCTAATCAAAATAAATACAGAATAAACACTGTTCAGAAAGCTGCAGTTTCAACCAGACGGATAGAGGAGGAGAGATAGATCCTGCATAAAAGAATATGTATGTTTCACTGCTTAGGGAAAAATGTGTAATCACCTTATCTGTTTACAAGAAACTCATATCAAGAAGAAGGAAGAGAGGTTGCTCATCAATCCTAATTTGGGTCATCACTTTGCAAGTTCAGTAGATAAGAGGAAAAAGAGGTGTGGTCATTTATGTAAATCAGAAATATCAGGTCAAAAAGTATTTCAAGATGAGATTGGATAATTTATAGGAGTTGAGATACTACTTCAGAGAATCAAAATTCTGGTAATGGGTCTCTACGCCCCCATAGATACCAAATAAAAATAATTCAGAAGCTGCTTACACAAATTAATGAACTTTCATATGAGAGTGAGATATTGATGGGCGATTGGAATGGAGTGATATTGCCAAAGCTGGATTTTGCCAAAGCTGAATAGAGTTTTAGAGGGGGGGGGGGAATAAAGAAGATCAAGGCAAACTTCTTAAATCTTCAACTGGACATTCAACGGGAGGCTTATTGAAGCATTATTGCATGATGAGAAAGTGTGAAACACAGACTTAGTTAAAACAATTTTTGTAGAAAATTTGAGCAAAGGAACTGATGCTAGCAAAGCCTTCATCACAGGGTTTTTATACAACAAAATGGAAATACATGGTGGCTCTGCAAAAGGGTCCAGAAATACTGGGCACAAATGCATATGATTTTAGAAGAAATTGGTGTACTTAAAATTGAAATGACACCTGCACCTGATCTGCTTGTGATGTTATATGATCAGTAGAAAATGTGGAAGGTTATTGCTATACATGACTACAGCAGCAAGAATTATCTATGCTCAGAGATTGAAACTCAGTGACATAAGTCTGTGAAAATAAGTGAACTTGCAGAAATAGATAAACTTACTCTATTAATCAAGGAGAGATCTCTAACCAACTTTAAGAAAGACTGGGGCCCATTAACTGTGCTCCTCTAGTAGGGGTGGGGCCAGACCTCCAACTTTGGGTTTGTTTTTTTTTTGGACTAGAAGAGTCTTATTATGTGAAGAAAGGATGTATCAGTGACTCTTCATTTAATGAGTGTAGAATATTGAGAGACTATAACCATCACATAGAGAATGCTTTCTGTCACTTTGAATGTATTTTTAACTTTATTTTAGTTAGTTAGTTAGTACATTTATATGTAGGTATCGTGTTAATTTGTTTAAATAAAATGATTATTAAAAAGAAAAAAGCTTTATTTATATATGTAAAAAAGCGCCTACAACTCTTAAGGCATACCCATTTTTAGAGATGTTTAATATGGTGTGGCGGGGGTGGTATATCTTAGAATCAAAGAAACACAGTAATATGTGGGATGATCATCTACTTTTTTGCATACTGGTCCTCAGAACCAAGCTCCAATGGATCCGGTAGATCCACTCTACCTTTCTTTGGCTATGCCTCTGGATACACTGCTCAAATAAATAGTTGAAACTAATTGTTGCAGTATGTCGTGCCTTGTCATGGGTGATTATATTTTCATAAGGATCCTTGTAGATAATGGAGTGAAGATATTTTGCATAGGAAGAATAGGCTACAAAAATAGACACTTTATTATTTTCAGAGTAATCCAAAACTAACTCATAAACCATGGTAACCAAAAAGCTTTTATCAGCTCAAATATGTTAACTTTCAGTTGCCGTGATGAGAAGGGTAAAATCTAGTTCCTTTAAAGTATGTCAGAATTTTAAAAATAAAAAAAAAAACTCGGGAAACTTATTGTGCTTAACATTTTCCCAATTAATTGTATGTGTTCAATATAGAGATCTAGCTCCCTCTAGTGTATTAAAAACAAAAAGCTTAATCTAGCATTTAATCTATTGATAACAATAGAGATGTAATGATTTCCGTATGTATTGAAAAAATATTTCTTCTCATAAGATCAGTATATATTCGGATGTTGGTTTTTAAAAAATATATTTAGAAAAACTGTAGCTCTTGAAAAATGTTTCAACAGATGCAAGCAAATACTGATTTTAAATAAAACCACCCTTGAAGTGAATATATATAGAAAAGTCTATTGTGCTATTATCACAACTTTAAAAAGATTTCATAGACTAATACCTCAGTTTGAAAACAAAAGAATTGCACTGAAGGAAAGATATAGTCCAGTAGTTAGGCTCCAATAGAAGCCAGCTAGTTGCTATTGGGAAATCATCCTTGAAACTATTCATTTCTTACTTTGCACAAAAATAAAAATAAATGCTCAGCTCCCAAAAGTTAAACACACTGCCCATTGTGGCTAGTGACTATCAGGACTGATATGGCAGGATGGCCAATGAGAAATATGCCAAAGGAAGAGCTTAAAACGTCTGGTTTTGTCTCATTTCTCCTCTTGTAATGATAACAAGTAATAAGTTCTTCCCCATTTACTCTAGATCTCAAGAATGAGCAACTGCCGATAGGTGGGGAGCATACTGATTCCTTATGATACTAAGGAAACATAGCAACATGCCCACATGTGGCTTCTTCTTAACTTTATTTTTGACTAAAATTTGTCCATAAAGATGTGAAAGCAATTTTGTCACATTTTGGGGCTCTACTGGGACGTTTTAAATCCAGATTTTAAGAGGGAGTAAATGAGAAGTCAACTTCTAGTTTATTTTCTGTTGAGAAAAAGACTCCTTTCAGACCTACATTTATGCCATGCTGAGAAAAATTTGGCTCTGGAGGCCAAAAAGTGTACAATTGTTCTATTTTACCCAATAAGCTAAAATTAGAAACACAAGGCCCATATTTAGCACAAAGGATTGAAAAAAGTAACTATTGTGGGGGGCGCTAGAGGACCTGGGTGGGCTAAAAAATGCCTTGAATTCAGCTCTTCTCCCACTTCTGGTCTAACCAAATTGAAGAATAGTATCTTATGTTGGTTCAGTATTCAGTCTCCATATTGAATTTGTTCTAGGAAAAAGTTGTGCCATATCATTGGCTAGTTGAAGTTAGAATGCAGGCCAGTACTTACTTAGGCAATCCCTCGTTGTCCGAGTAGGATAGTCTTCCAGGATCAGTGTGCTGGCAGTGGGTCCGTAGGTGACTGTGGAGCCCTCTTCTTGATCTGCATCTTCTCCCGCAGTGAGGGCATTGGTTTCTAGGTGGAAGGCAGTCCCGGTCGAGGTTGGCTTGATGCACAGTCCTCTTGGCACGTTTCTCTCACCCTTGAGCCAAGCATGCTTCCAAAGTGGTTGTAGTCCTTTGTGTATGTGTGTATTTAAGCTAATACTCAGTTTGTGGACTATTAAGATAGTACAATATCACCTCCTATTGTAAGGAGCCCCCGGTGGCGCAGTGGGTTAAACCCCTGTGCTGGCAGGACTGAAGACCGACACGTCGCAGGTTCAAATCCGGGGAGAGGCGGATGAGCTCCCTCTATCAGCTCCAGCTCCTCATGCGGGGACATGAGAGAAGCCTCCTACAAGGATGATAAAACATCAAAACCATCCGGGCATCCCCTGGGCAACGTCCTTGCAGACGGCCAATTCTCGCACACCAGAAGCGACTTGTGGTTTCTCAAGTCTCTCCTGACACGATAAAAAAAAAAACCCTCGTATTGTGACACTATGATTGACAAGCCATGTCCCTTCTGATGAAAATCTAAAGTTCAAACCTATCTTACTATTGTTAAAAGTATTATGAGATAAAATTGTAGCTCATTATGAAAATTATTAATAAACATCCAATCAACAAAGGGGGGTTGGGTGGAACTTCTCGCCATACGTGTTACATTTTTACTACCATTTATGAGGAAATCTGATGCAGGGGCTCTGAAAAATCACACCCATGTTGATGTATTATAAAGGTCAAGCCTAATTTCTGTGGTTTGTTCAGACAATGTTTTAGATGCATCATAAATAATTTTGGCTTAATGAGGTTTATTCTCAATATTCAAAGGGAAAAAAGTAAATTTATTGGACCCTGTCCTAATAATGCAATCTAATCAGCACAGCTCTGGTCCTCAATAATTTTAGTTGAGGTTCCTCTGTTCCCTCAAACTCCACTGTGAATAGAGGCTTCATGGAAACATAACCATGACTCATAACTATTTGGTTTGCATCCTAAATCTCTCAACACTATTTATATAAATTCAAAAATAAACAGTAACAAATGGAACCACTGAATAAGCATTTTGAAAAAAGAAAGAAAATAAAATGTATAGTCAAACGTCTTTTCTTCCTTTTTTTAGTAGCTTGTCTACTGTATGTAATGAAATCATAAACAGAAAATTATAGCTTCATTCTAGGGAGTAAAAAACTTATTCCAACAGATGGCATCAAAACACCGGTCTGAACCATAGATTGCTGATTGTTAATTGCTTCTGTAAAACAATCCTTTTAAACAGAGTAATACATTTTATACAGATTATAGTTCTAAGCATTTGAGTTTTTCAATGTATGTTAACATTTTCTCCTTCAGTGTAAGATTTAGTGTTTGCATAATTGTCAGATTACACAACAGTGACACAGCCCCCTCCTAAAAGAAAAAAAAGGACCAAAGGAGAGAATTATGAATTCCCAGAGATGTAAGGAATTATGAATGATGAAATCTTTACATTGAATGAATTACACAAACTATTGTCCACTCCCGAAAATAAAATAAAATATTTGTCCCAATGTAAAGAATGAGCCTAATATAGCTCGGTTTTTCTTTTTTCAATAAATTGGGGGCACAGGCATGAAATCAGAAGGAGATCCTTTTGAAAGTCTAAACTTTGATATTATCAGAAATGAAAGCCCAGGAATACCAGTGATCGATATTTATTTAACACTTCGATTATGATTTATTTAACATACCACAATGCTGGAAACTCATTTTTCCATTTAATGTTTTCATGTATCTGTCAGCTTGTCTCATCCATTTTTTCACCAATTAAAACACAACAAATCACAAGACGGGAGCTTAGAGGAAGAAAGAAGAGAGATCAATAGTCCTCACCTGTGAGAATCCACACAAACCCTTCTTCCCATATAGCTACATAGGGGAAATATAGTAAGATTTTTCTCTATAAGCAAACTCAAGTGTCTTTATGAAATCATAACAATCCCTTCTCTTTTCTCATGTCCATTTGCATGAAGATAATCCTCAGTACTTTGTGGCAGGCAGCTTGCTCATTCATTGCTGCTAATTCAGAATATTGCTGAACATTCACTTGCTCCAAACTAGACTGATTAGTCCTCTGGCAACTGGAAATCATAGGCTCAGATATTCATGGGATACTACTTTGAGTCTCCTTTGTGGAAAGAAAAAATTGGGTATTATTATTATTATTATTATTATTATTATTATTATTATTGCACAAAGAGTTTAATAAACCCCTACAAAGCATGAAATAAATTTATTTTTAAAAATAAACAAAATATAAAATCCATAAGAGAGGGCTATGATAATGGTTTTTCTTCTATATGATTTTTAATATCTTTAGCTTGATGAAGAAGCCAGTGGACCTTCAAAAGTTGCATAGCCCATTTCTGCATTTTGGTTGGTCAATAAAAGTATCACTCTTTTGTGAATTTTGTATTTATTTATTTTTTGGATGTATGGCCAATACAACTGCCTCTGAATATTTTTATTTAATTATTTATTTAATTTTGTACTGCTTTTCTAACCCCTGGGGAGACTCAAAGCGGTTCATAGGAAAAATAAATACTAAAAGTTCAATGCCTCACATAAAATGTAAAATACATCACATATTTAAAATAACATATAACTATGAATTAAACCAATAAACTATAAACAATCGGAATAGACAAAACATAAAAAACTTTATTTATTTATTTATTTAAATTTATATTTTGCCCTTCTAACCCCGAAGCATACATATGGCAAACATTCAATGCATAAATAAACATTAAAAACATTTGTCTTAAAATGTTTTTAATGTCTCTGTTTAAAACCATCTTGATCTTCTGAGTCTAATCTAATTGTCCTGGTAAGGTATCACTGTTTTATTGCACTGTCCCAAAAGCTTGGTCTCACAGTCAAGTTTTTACTCCAGGAGGGGAGATCCATAGCCGGGGGCAATCACCGAGAAGGCCCTCTCTTTCATCCCCACCAATCACACCTGTAACAATGGCGGGACGGAGAGCAGGGCCTCCTCAGAGATTCTTAATCTCTGTGATGGTTAATAGGGGAGATGTGTTCGGACAGGTAAATTGGGCTGGGGCCATTTAGGGCTTTATAAGTCAAAGCCAGCACTTTGAATTGTGCCCGGTAGCAAACTGGCAGCCAGTGGAACTGGCATAACATGGGAGTTATATGCTCCCTGAAGGCTGCCCCAGTTATTAACCTGGCTGCCTCTCATTAGACTATTTGAAGCTTCCAAGCAGTCTTCAAAGGCAACCCCACATATAGTGTGTTGCAGTAGTATATCCTGGATGTAACGAGAACGTGGACCATCGTGACCAAGTCTGGCTTCCCAAGGTACGGGCACAACCGGCGCACAAGTTTTAATTGACATTAGACATTGCACCAATCCCTAGGTTATCATTTAACTACTTCATCTCACTCCCCAAATGTTTGCTTGAAAAATCATGGTTTAAGTTGTTTTCTAAACAACAGGAGGGAGGGGGCAGATCTAATCTCACTGGGGAGGGAGATCCACAGCTGAGGGTCCACCACCAAGAAGGCCCTGGCTCTCATCCCCACCAGTCATGATTGCAAGGGTGGCGGGACCGAGAGCAGGACCTCCTCAGCCAATCTTAATATTCTAACTGGCTCATAAAAAGAGATTCGTTTGGATATGTTATTAGGAAAGTACATGACAATTATAAGCACGAAGCCTGGTCTATGTGGTTGTCAGTGAAAATGAATTTTATTCTAAATACTGTAGCATATGTAGAAAAAATAAGCAAATGAAATAAAAACTAGGCAGCAGAATAAATAATACACAATACAGTGGAAACTTCGGTGTAACTAGTCCTCTTAATTTCAGTTACCATAAGTATGTGTAACACAGTGCGACCAAGTAGTATGAATCTTTCTCAGCTGCTTAACCTTCGCCACCCATATGCAGCTCAAGCTTCAGAAGATTAGCAGACCAGCTTTATGGATATAGTAGTGAGGGGCTTTTTTTTCAAAAAAGAAGGTAGGCTTTGGAAGATCACCAGACCAGCTCTACGAACAAAATTCTGGAATGACAGTCAGCCATAATGAGTAGATAAGCCTTTAGATGATCAGTGGTGCTTTTAAAAACCATTAGTAAAACTACTTCAGGGGTTCTTTACACAAGAAAGGGAGCTTTGTGCTTCCAAGAAGACCCCAAAACACTTTTATGTATAGAATAGGTGTTCTAACATAAATTATATACAGATGGTATTATTAAGAGGACACAGCTGCATGATCTGACATTGCTTGGAGAGTTTGTGGCAGATTGTAAAGACAGAAGGATATTTCTAAAATATGTTAAGTAGAAGTTGTAGCAAGTACCATGTATTGTGTAACAAAGGCTTAGATCTATGCTGGCAAAGTATCCAAAGAGATACCAGGCTTCAGAGTTGGAAAGAAGCCAAAGGATTGCCCATTGTTTTGTGGAAGGGGAAAAAATGTTGTTTTTTTAAAAATAAAAGTCAATTAAAGCATATTTGTCAATTGCACAAATTTCCTATAAAGTGCCTCAACAGCCGAAAGGCAGATAATGCTGTGTTCTTTGTCCTCAGCCTTCCTAGTATTTTTTAATATCTTATTGCTGTGTTCCATCAAGTTGCTTCCCATTTATGGTGACCTAAGGCACAAGGTTTTCTGAAAAGAGTTTGTTCAGAGAGGGCTTAACATGGTTTTCCTTTAAGGTTGAAAGATCATAACTAACTCACATAATTAGTTGTTTCCTCAATTTTGTGCTGCCAAAGTAACCTCTCACCTGCAAATTTATCATATTTCCAACTGCATATGCAGGAGTCGCAGTGACACAATGAGTTAAACCCTTGTGCCCCACTGAACTGCTTATCTGAAGGTTGGTGGTTTGAATCCACAAGACTGGGTGAACTCCCATCTGTCAGCTCCAGCTTCTCATGAGGGGACATGAGAGAAGCCTCCCACAGGATGTTAAAACATCTGGGCGTTCCATGGGCAAAGTCCTTTCAGTTGGCCAATTCTCTCACACCAGAAGTGTCTTGCTCAAGTTGCTTCTGTCACGGAAAAAAACCCTGCATACTTTTTCGCTCTAACTTCACATTTTGTATTTAACTTCATGCTTTTTTTTAAGTTTGCACTTTAGACTCGCTTCTTTTGTGGATATTTCCTTGTGTTCCTTGAGGGAAATGACATAGCATAAGAAAATACATAATTATGATCTGTTGGCAAGATAGGAAATGTTGTCCAGCAGTCCCCTATATTTCTGTACGAGTGTTGTTAGCCACACATAGTTGTAGATGGTTGGGAATGTTTTCATCACTCAACACTGGAGAGCTCTCCCTATTGTTACTGTTTCTGCACAATGGGTACATACTCTGTTTTCCTTAAAGTAAGACATGCCCATAAAATAAGCCGTAGCAGGATTTCTAAGCATTTACGCAACATAAGCCATACCCTGAAAATAAGACATAATGATAGGCATGGCTATGCAGCATACGAGGTCGGCTCCTCCTGTCAGGTCCCGGTCATTCTGTG
The DNA here is from genome assembly GCF_025583915.1 of Anolis sagrei ordinatus. Taxonomy (NCBI): domain Eukaryota; kingdom Metazoa; phylum Chordata; class Lepidosauria; order Squamata; family Anolidae; genus Anolis; species Anolis sagrei. Next base: position 16,018,481 of record NW_026846588.1, on the reverse strand, counting down.
CGTTCTGCAAGCTGAGGCATAGAGGGAAACATAGAAAGTGAAATTAAAAGTCTCCTCAGTGAAGTGAGGAGCAGGACACTCTGCTTTAGGTATTGTGTGTCCTCAGGGGAAAGAAGTAAATCTATGGGTGCCATTTTACTCAGCATGGTGGGTCTCTCTCCCCCAGCATTGACCAGCAGCAATCTGTGGGACTCTCTCATGCCACTCAAACACCAGGAATAGGTGAAAGGCTTCAGCAAGCAGTCTGCTACAGAACCCAGAGAGATAATCCCATAAATGCAGATTGTTGTGCTATACTTAATAAAATAAGACATCCCCTGAAAATCAGCCATAATGTGTCTTCTTGAGAAAAAAATAAATATAAGACAGTGTCTTATTTTCAGGGAAACATGGTATTATGCATTTTTATATCACATCTAGTCTTCAAAACATTGATCTAAAGCAGGGGTCCTCAAACTAAGGCCCGGGAGCCGGATGCGGCCCTCCAAGGTCATTTACCCAGCCCTCACTCAAGGTCAACCTAAGTCTGAAATTATTTGAAAGCACACAACAACAACAATCCTATCTCATCAGCCAAAAGCAGGCCCACACTTCTCATTGAAATACCAATAAGTTTATATTTGTCAAAATTGTTATTCATTTCAATTATTGTATTGTTTTTAAGTGTTTTTTACATTACAAATAAGATACTGCAGTGGGCAAAGGAATTCATTCATATTTTTTTTCAGATTATAATCCGGCCCTCCAACAGTTTGAGGGACTATGATCTGGCCCTCTGTTTAAAAAGTTTGTGGACCCCTGGTCTAAAGGAATGAATCCACCCTTTTAATGTTCAAAATTAGGACTGTTTTCATTCAATATTGTGCTTCTTCTGACTCAGTGGAGAACAGCTCAGAACTCTAGGTTGATCAAAGTAACTACCCTTTTTACTTGAATCTAATGGTCACCTTTTTTTTGGCTAAACTGCCTTGGCAAAAAAAAGGGTGCGCATTAGATTTGCATAATATGGTAATCTTAGCGCTGAACTAAAAGCAAAGGGGGCTTCAGGGATATCTCTAATTTAATGGCCATGGCTCAATGTGATACAGTCCTGGGATTTATAGTTTGGTAAGGCTTTGTCTCTGGATCATGAGGAAAAAGAAAAAAAAGAACTCAGTACTTAGTAACACAATATGCAAAGGCATACAGGTTTTGCTTACATTTAAGCTTTTGCAGCTATAGTGCTGTACTTAACTCTATGGATTGTTATATCACTTTTTTTTAAAAAAAGTATACAAATCTGATATTCTCACCTACAGTACATATTGCTGCATAGGTGATAGTGATGTTTTGTACCAGCTTGTTGTTGTTGTTATGATGATATTTATTTATACCCTGCTTTTTCTCTCCACAAGGAGGCTCAAAGTATATGAAGATAATTTTAATAGGCAGGGAAATTTGACATCTGCATTGCTTCTTCTAGTAGACACACTAGGATGGATAAACATAGAGGATGGTGCTGTTGTATCCCAGAACCAAGTAATCACTGTAATCTCTTAATCTGTTTAAATTTTTATGATATTTTTGTTGAAGTTTTATGCTATGTCATTTGCTGTTTTAGCCATGTACGCCGCTTTGAGTCCCACCCACGGGAGAAAAGCGAGATATAAAATAATAATAATAATAATAATAATAATAATACTCCAAACATATCAAAATAGAGTTGAGGAGTGTGCACTGTTCTGGTAAAATTGTAATACCAGCTTGGTCCCGATATGATTGTTTGTTCTGAGTACTCTAGCTGTCGGAAGTGAGAGATAGAGCAATGTACTGATAATGTATGTTGTAAATGGGGGGCAGTCTCTTCCACCAGAAGAAGTAGCTAAACACACTTCACATCAGCTATGTGTAACCAAGCCCAATTTTCTTCTAAAGAATAGAGTAGGACTCTTTTCTCTTGGTTGTGGTCCTGAGCAATTTGAATTTTTTTTTTAGAGTTGTAAAAGCTTTATGGAACATCTTTCCCAGAGAGTTTTTCTTTCATGCCAGGCAAAATTGTGGCTTTTCCACACAGTCTTTGTCTGATCTGTCTCACTTTTTACACTTTAACGCTACTGTTCATTCCAGTATTGTGGCTATACATATATTTACTTGCTCGGAGACAGTTATAGGTCTGTTTTTTTTTCTGCTATTGCAAATTTTCTGTTTTGTGTTTGTTGAGTTCTTCCTTATGACATTTCATTTCAGCTTTTAATCCGTGTTGGTTTTTATTTTAAATAATAAAAAGTAATGTGTGTTATACAACTCAAGATTATCAACATAAATATTGGGGGGGGGGGAAGAGATGTTATTAATTTGCTTAATTTCTGTAGCTAGGGTTCCTGTTCATTTAAAGGATCAGAGCAGGGGCTGTTATTTTGGAATTAAAGTCCCAGTTCTGGTGGGTCTGATGATTTCAATTCCTGAGTGACCTGTAAATGTTTTGGCACCTGTCTCTATGCAAGATATGTTTTTGATTATTTTTCTGTTCAAGATGCGATAATCCAAGATTTTATTTTTGCTTCGCTATATATCCTGTGCTAAATGGTCCAGCTGGCAAAAGTGGGGTTAATTGTACAAAGTGGGAGGGAATCATCGTTGACAGTAAATCAGTAATAAATATGCAACAATTCAGTTCCATTTACAGTCTCCAACATGCAAATGTAACCCTCTTATATAATCCAATTATAAAAAGTCAGCAGTTCTTCCTATTGCTGCATCTAAGGTTTGAGTGTTTGGTGGTATGCCTTTCATAAAATAAATAAATAAATCTTGTTTACCTTTTAAAGAGCTACATTGGGGAACTTTCTTTTACAATAGAATTTGCATTTTAATAAAAAAGAACTATCTTTTTTTTACTTCGTCTCCTACATGCAGCTTTTAAAAACATGCATATCAGCAAAGAGTTATATATATTTATATTATACTAGCTTGGGGACCCGGCGTTGCCCGGGTTATTAGAGAAAGTGGGTAATGGCGGGTCTGTATGCCAAGTTTGGTCTTTATTGGTCTTTGGATAACGGCTGCATTATTTTCAGGAAGTGAGTGAAGGTACTTGAAGTCCCATCATCCATGGCCCATCCTCCTACAAACAGCAGCAGGATATAGAGTGGGTCATGGGGGCTCTGTGTGCCAAGTTTGGTCTTTATCAGTCATTAGATGAGGGTGGCAGTGGTGTCAGTAAGTGAGTGAAGGTATTGCAAGTCCCATCATCCAAAGTCCATCCCCTTTCAAATTGCAGCAGGATGTAGAGTGGATCATGGGGGCTCTGTGTGCCAAGTGTGGTCTTGATTGGTCATTAGAAGAGGGTTGCAGCAATCTTTGGAAGGGAGTGGAGGTACTTGAAGTCCCATCATCCATGGTCTGTCCTCCTCCAAACTGCAGCAGGATGTAGAGTGGGTCATTGGAGCTCCATGTGGCAAGTTTAGTCTTGATTAGTCATTGGCGAGGGTCTCAGTGGTCTCAGGAAGTGAGCAAAGGTACTGCAAGTCCCATCATCCATCTCCAAATTTTTCCAAACAACACCAGC
>NW_026846588.1:15920358-16012104 GCF_025583915.1 Anolis sagrei ordinatus | reverse complement strand
TCACTCCTTTCCACCTGCTACTAAGGAGGCTGTCGAGGCCCTGAACCGGTGCCTGGCCGCTGTAATGGTCTGGATGAGGGCGAACAAACTGAAATTAAATCCAGACAAGACAGAGGTACTCCTGGTCAGTCGCAAGGCCGAACAGGGTAGGGTTACAGCCTGTGCTGGACGGGGTCGCACTCCCCTTGAAGGCGCAGGTTCGCAGCTTGGGTGTGACCTGGATTCATCGTTGAGCCTGGATCCCCAGGTTTCAGCGGTGACCAGGGGAGCATTTGCACAACTTAGGCTCGTGCGCCAGCTGCGCCCGTACCTTGGGAAGTCTGACTTGGCCACGGTGGTACACGCTCTGGTCACATCCCGCCTTGACTACTGCAACGCTCTCTACGTGGGGCTGCCCTTGAAGACGGCCCGGAAGCTTCAGCTAGTCCAGCGCGCAGCAGCCATGTTACTAACAGGAGCGGGACGCAGGGAGCACACAACGCCCTTGTTGTTCCAGCTCCACTGGCTGCCGATCTGCTACTGGGCCCAATTTAAGGTGCTGGTGTTATCCTACAAAGCCCTAAACGGTTCCGGCCCAAAATACCTTTCGGACCGCATCTCGGCCTATGAGCCCACGAGGGCCTTGAGATCGTCTGGGGAGGCCCTTCTCTCGATCCCGCCTGCCTCGCAGGCACGTCTGGCGGGGACTAGAGAGAGGGCCTTCTCGGTGGTGGCCCCCCGGCTGTGGAACACCCTCCCTGTTGACATCAGACAGGCGCCCTCCCTTATGTCGTTCCGTAAGAGCCTAAAGACTTGGCTATTCGAGAAGGCATTTAACTGAGTGCTACATTAACTGGTAATGACAACTGGAACGGAATATGGATTACGAGATTGGTTATGATTCTAGGATGTGACGGAGCGGATTATTTAGTGTAATTTAGATTATTGTGTATTACTGATATGTTGATTTCCTGTTTTGCTCTATTGTATACTGTTTTTATATGTTGTACACTGCCGCGAGTCGCCCTAGGGCTGAGAGCGGCGGTCAATAAATGAAGCAAATAAATAAATAATTAATAAATTGATCCGTCATTGGATGAGGTTTGCAGAGGTCTCAGAATGTGAGTGAAGGTACTGGAAGTTCCATCATCCATGGTCCACCCTTCTCCAAAACTGCAGCAGGATGTAGAGTGGGTCATGGGGGCTCTGTGTGCCAAGTTTGGTCTTGATTGGTCATTAGATGAGTTTTGCAGCAGTCTTGGGGAGTGGAGGTACTTGAAGTCCCATCATCCATGGTCTGTTGTCCTCCAAACTGCTCCAGGATGTAGAGTGGGTCATTGAAGCTCCATGTGCCAAGTTTGGTCTTGATGAGTCATTGGCGTGGGTCTCTGTCTCAGGAAGTGAGTGAAGTGACTGCAAGTCCCATCATCCATTGTCAAATTCTTCCAAACCGCACCAGGATGTAGAGTGGGTCATGCAGGCTCTCTGTGTAAATTGTGGTCCTGATCCATCATTGTTGGCAGTTGTAATGGTCTTAGGAAGTGAGTGCAGGTATTGCAAGTCCCATCGTCCATGGTGCATCCTCCTTCAAACTGCACCTGGATGTAGAGTGCGTCATGGAGACTCAGTGTGCCAAGTTTGGTATTTATCGGTAATTGGATGAGGGTTGCAGTGGTCTGAAGAATTGATCAATGGTACTGCAAGTCCCATAATCCACGGTCCATCTCCGGCCAAACCACAGCAGGACGTAAAGTGGTTCATGAGAGGTCTATGTGCGAAGTTTGTTCCTGATCAGTCATTGGATAAGGTTAACAGCGGTCTCAGAATGTGAGTGGTGGTACTGCAAGTCCCATCATCCATGGTTCATCCTCCTCCAAACTGCAGTAGGATGTCGAGTTGGGTCATGGGGGCTTTGTGTGGCAAGTTTCGTCTGTATTGGGAGTGTACTGACCCAGCCCCCGACCTTTCCTTTCCTCTCTTTGTCATCTCGGAATGTTGGAAATGAGGCTGGCCAATCAGAGACCATATGCAAATTTCCTTCTGTCATGCCCCGTTTCTGCCATGAACCCTCTTCTCCACCAGGGGCTCCTATTGAAGCTGGCCAATCAGAGACCATATGCAAATAGCACCACAGCGGCAGCCAATCAGAACGCTGGCACATACACTTCCGCCCTCCCTCCGTCCTTCCTCTGTCCTATACAAACAAACACTCTTCTTTATTATATACTAGCTTGGGGACCCGGCGTTGCCCGGGTTATTAGAGAAAGTGGGTAATGGCGGTTCTGTATGCCAAGTTTGGTCTTTATTGGTCTTTGGATAACGGCTGCATTATTTTCAGGAAGTGAGTGAAGGTACTTGAAGTCCCATCATCCATGGGCCATCCTCCTACAAACAGCAGCAGGATATAGAGTGGGTCATGGGGGCTCTGTGTGCCAAGTTTGGTCTTTATCAGTCATTAGATGAGGGTGGCAGTGGTGTCAGTAAGTGAGTGAAGGGTTGCAAGTCCCATCATCCAAAGTCCATCCCCTTTCAAACTGCAGCAGGATGTAGAGTGGATCATGGGGGCTCTGTGTGCCAAGTGTGGTCTTGATTGGTCATTAGAAGAGGGTTGCAGCAATCTTCGGAAGGGAGTGGAGGTACTTGAAGTCCCATCATCCATGGTCTGTCCTCCTCCAAACTGCACCAGGATGTAGAGTGGGTCATTGGAGCTCCATGTGCCAAGTGTAGTCCTGATTAGTCATTGGCGAGGGTCTCAGTGGTCTCAGGAAGTGAGCAAAGGTACTGCAAGTCCCATCATCCATCTCCAAAGTTTTCCAAACAACACCAGGATGTAAAGTGGGTAATGAGAGGTCTATGTGCGAAGTTTAGTCTTGATCCGTCATTGGATGAGGTTTGCAGAGGTCTCAGAATGTGAGTGAAGGTACTGGAAGTTTCATCATCCATGGCCCACCCTTCTCCAAACTGCAGCAGGATGTAGAGTGGGTCATGGGGGCTCTGTGTGCCAATTTGGTCTTGATTGGTCATTAGATGAGGTTTGCAGCAGTCTTGGGAAGTGAGTGGAGGTACTTGAAGTCCCATCATCCATGGTCTGTCGTCCTCCAAACTGCTCCAGGATGTAGAGTGGGTCATTGAAGCTCCATGTGCCAAGTTTAGTCTTGATGAGTCATTGGCGAGGGTCTCAGTGGTCTCAGGAAGTGAGTGAAGTGACTGCAAGCCCCATCATCCATTGTTAAATTCTTCCAAACCGCACCAGGATGTAGAGTGGGTCATGCTGGGTCTCTGTGTAAATTGGTCCTGATCCATCATTGTTGGCAGTTGTAATGGTCTTAGGAAGGGAGTGCAGGTATTGCAAGTCCCATCGTCCATGGTGCATCCTCCTTCAAACTGCACCTGGATGTAGAGTGCGTCATGGAGACTCAGTGTGCCAAGTTTGGTATTTATTGGTAATTGGATGAGGGTTGCAGTGGTCTGAAGAATTGATCAATGGTACTGCAAGTCCCATAATCCACGGTCCATCTCCGGCCAAACCACAGCAGGACGTAAAGTGGGTCATGAGAGGTCTATGTGCGAAGTTTGGTCCTGATCAGTCATTGGATAAGGTTAACAGCGGTCTCAGAATGTGAGTGGTGGTACTGCAAGTCCCATCATCCATGGTTCATACTCCTCCACACTGCAGTAGCATGTAGAGTGGGTGATGGGGGCTCTGTGTGCCTATTTCGGTCTGTATTGGTAGTGTTCTGACCCAGCCCCCGGCCTTTCCTTTCCTCTCTTTGTCATCTCGGAATGTTGGATTTGAGGCTGGCCAATCAGAGACCATATGCAAATTTCCTTCTGTCATGCCCCGTTTCTGCCATGAACCCTCTTCTCCACCAGGGGCTCCTATTGAAGCTGCCAATCAGAGACCATATGCAAATAGCACCACAGCGGCAGCCAATCAGAACGCTGCCACATACACCGCCCTTCCTCTGTCCGATAGCCAATCAGAACGCTGCCACATACACCGCCCTCCACAATTCCTCTGTCCGATACAAACACTCTTCTTTATTATATATATAGATATAGATATAGATATAGATATGTGTGTGTATGAGAGAGAGAGAGAGAGGTCATTTTTCTTTAATTTTTTTAACTGCTTGTATTTTCTTGGAATATATATAAAATAATCAAACTTACAGATATCTTAATTAAAAGAACAAAAATGTGAATTGAGAATGTATACTTAAATAACTATGAAAAGCTAAAAGGGTATCACGTATGTGTGTGAGAGAGAATTATTTGTTCTTAAACAATTTTAAAGTGTTGGCATTTTTCTTCAAAACACATTTTTCAGATTCTTGGGATAGATATAAATAAACAAAAGTTACAGATTTCTTAATTAAAAGAATGAAAATGTGAATTGAGAATGCGTACTTAAATAACTCTATGGAACACTAAAATGACATCAGTTGTCAAAAACTCTTTAAAAACTATGCTGAAACAATTGGCTAATTAGGAACAGGGAGAAGAGCACTGTTTGCTTTTCTATGCGGCTTGGACAAATAAAGCTAAGCACGAATATATTAGTTGTTTTGAAGAATCTGTTGTGTCAGTATTTGGCATGTCTCTTTCTCTGGCAGCAATTAAAGGTATGTGGAAATGTAAATGCAGGCTATCTGTCATTGTCCATTTCCTGGTAGTGAAGCTTATAGCCTGCCTCCCAGCAAGATCATTTTGCCAGCATGGCAGCATTCTGGCCGCAAAAACGCATATTTGATTACCTCATCAAAAGCCACTAATCCTGATGAGGCCTTCCTTTAGAGAAGACTCATTGTTCATAATAGGTCAGCGGTTAGGCAGCTCTCAGATCTGACTTTAGGCTATATATTCTGCTTACTTACTGGAGCAAAAGTGATAGGTCCTAATGGAATTGTGGAAGAGAAGTTGAGCGATGCATCAGAGAGCACAAGCAGACAGTTGGTGAAGGGGGGGAAAAAAGCCAACTGGTGTCATATCTTACAGCCAAGTGGAATCTACTGCACACTGATGAAAATTGGTCCCAACTTTTCGGGACCACTTTTATATTGTCCCGTAAAAGAAAGGCTGTGATTTATCATGTATTTTGCTGGACTTGGATGTTTACAATTATTATAGAAGGCCAAGAAAATACATCACACAGAAAGACACAAAGACATGTTATTGTCTCCAGAAAACATGAATAACATAGTCAACAGGAAACTCTTCATTCCAACCAGATGCTTTAGCTGGTGGGATTTCTGCTTACGTGCTATTAATTGTGTCAGGGAAGTAACAATTCTGATTAGAAGAAGCTTATGTGTATGGATCAATCACCTGGTATCCCATGTTGCCCTTACATCCGGAAAGAATATTCATGCCTTGTGTAAAGAAGTGGGGCGGGGGGGGGGGGGAGCAATATAATTAAATATCTTCTAAATCATGTGTTCATTCAGTTATCTCTAAATCTCATAGACTTCCCAATAACTTATCCAGAGCAAATGACAATCTGATAGTCAATAATATTATGATAGTCTTACAGGACAGCTATGCAGACACTGATATATTAGTTTTTCTCTAACTGTAATTTTTAAAATCTTAGGCTTGTCTCCTTTTTAGGATATTTTAAACTAATACGTGAAAAGTTGTGTGACTTTTGCACCCATTTTCCTCTAATATATAATTTTAGTATGCAGTTGTATTCAAAGAATATATTATCAATGGTCATGTTGATGGAAGAATTCTGCCAGCAAAACTCAAGAGGGCCAGATGTCCTCTCCTATGTGGCCCTGTGCATCTTCAATAGCTTTGTAGGGTGCAGAAAGCTCAAAGTAGAAGAGAGTAAAACAGAATATCTGTTACATGAGGTTGCATGGTGTGTGGGAACTGTGTGGAAAATGGGAAGGAAAAAGCTTCCTCCATGGTTTGCTGATGTATTTTTGTTAGCACAAGGCCTCACTTGAATTCTGGCCATTTTTTCAGGTGATTTTTCTAATATAGTATTTATTTATTTATTTATTTATTTATTTATTTATTTATTTATTGTATTACATAATGCCTTTCTCACCCCAAAAGGGGAATCAAGGCAGATTACAACATACTAATGGCAAAAATGCAATGCTAAAATACATGTAAAAAAAGAAGTAATAATAACTAAACATAAAGAAATAATAATAACTATGAATTAAAATCATTAAAAGCAATAAACATAAGACATAAACAACATTTAGTAGATTATAAGTGGATGTCATTCATACAATATATGCATTCTTATGTTCATTTCCCCCTATATTATACATTTTTGTATGAATTTTCATCAGAAAACTCTTGCAAAATTTGGAGATGAAATTTGAAAGGGTAATTGTGTTTTAGTTTGTATATTGATTCAAAAATGAAAAACCAGCTAGTTTTCAGTTAAGTACAGGTCAAATTAATTTCTCCCATTAATTCAATTCAACCATGTTCTTGGTACATGGACTTGTGTATTGGTGATCTTTTTTAAATTGGAAGATGTCAGTTTCTATTAATTATTCTACTGGACATTTAGTCTTAATAGACTATGATCTAAGTGTTAGTGATTTTTTACAATAGCTGGAGTCTTGTCATGTTTTTTCTCTATCAAGTATGATTGCTTTCCTGGCTCTAAATGTTCTTATACTGAATTACATTGGTTATAGAAATGTTCCTAGCTATCTTTCATCTAAAGCTGCAACTTTTCCCAGTTCAGGACACTTTGGAATGAGATTCTTTTCAAGAGTTCAGATGGCTGTTCTGATTTATCTTTCCATTAACAATTCTGCTGGGCTATATCCAGTAGGTATTAGTGGTGATGGTCTATTGCTAAAAAAAAAAAAAAAGCAATATAAGATCATTCTCTCTCAAGTTCATTTTTCCTGGTCTGCAATATACTCTCTATCTCCCCGTTTGCTTGAGAATAGCTGTGGCTTCTGATATTATGTTAAAAGGTACTGCATTTGCCATCATTAATTTATTTGAAATGTCAAAGCAAACAAACTACACCAAATATAACAAGTAGAGATAGCATATAAATATTTTTGAGTAGTTGCCCACAAAAACCAAGTAGGGTTGGCCTCCCAGTTCACACTGCTCCACGGCCAGTCTTTCCAAGTGTCTACTGGGTGATGATGCAGTGAGTAAAATGTTAATCACTTGTGTTAATCCATTTTTTCTGTATCTATTCTTTTCTGTATTTTATTATCTCTGCAAGGACTTTCAATACTAGGAAAACATGCCATTGTATTTCTCATTTCTTTGCATGGATGGTGAAGAAGGCTTATTTGAACAAAATCGACTCATTTGAAATGTGATGCTGGAGAAGTGGATTGCTAAAAAGACAAATAAATGGTTCCTATAGCACAGTGCTTCTCAACCTGTGGGTCTCCAGGTGTTTTGGCCTACAACTCCCAGAAATCCCAGCCAGTTTTCCAGCTGTTAGGATTTCTGGGAGTTGAAGGCCAAAACATCTGGGGACCCACAGGTTGAGAACCACTTCTATAGCAGATTTGAACTCTCTCTAGAGGCCGAGATGACTAAACAGACTATTGTATTTTTTCCATATCACTAGAAAAAACAATGAGTGCTGGGGTACAGTAGACAGCACTAGGAAAAGGAAAATGGGTAGACTCAATTAAGGAAGCCATGACCCTGAATGTACACAACTTGATCAGAACTGTTGATGAAAAGATGACTTGGAGGCCTCTTAATCATAGGGCCACCATAAGTCGAAGTTGACTGATGGTAGTTAACAACAAGCAGCAGTTTAACAAATACAAGAAGTGTGTATCTTTTGTTTTTCTGAAACTCTTGATTGCTATTCATGCAATTTACCATTGAATCCTTCTGGGGAACTTGTCTGTGATAGCATTGTTTGGGTGTAGGTCCAGTGCTTCCTATAGCAATGAGTCTAGGAGGTGGTGCTGGAGAACTGTTTTGTGGCCATCAGCATACCCCTTAGGGCTCTGTCTGATCTATTTGACAGATTATTTTTGGCAGATACATATTGTTGTTATCATAATTATTTTTGTCTCTACCCCACTTCTCTCTCAGGATCAAGTCCCAAAGTGACTCACAACCTTAAAAACTATCCAATTAAAAACCTACAAATTTAAAACAATTTGTAAGATAATGCAGCACCCTTGGCCCATTCTTTCAAAAAATCTGGCTAAAAAGTCTTTCTGAATAACAAGCTTTTTAAAGTGTGCCACTGGAAGGACAAGACAGAAGGGGGCATTCTGGCTTCCCTAGATAGGAGATTTCAGAGTTGAGGGGCAGTCATTGAAAAGACCCCCTCTTGTGTCCTCACCAATCATGTTTGTGGTAGTGCTAAGATACAGAAAGACCTCTCCTAAGAGCCTGGGCAGACTTGTACAGGAGATAAGATCTGCCAAATGAATTTTGTTTATTTGGAGTCTGTAGGTATGTTCCATCAATACGTTTGAACAACATCTTGGAAGGATTCTTCCTACAAGGTCATTCATTTCTGTTGCTCGTTGCAGTATTAGGAAGGTAGCCATTGGCATTACTAGATGCTCTGTTGAAAAAAGCAACTCACTGGATTATTACTTGTGCTGCTTGTTGCTATTTATATTGGGATGGAGTGGGATGGTGGTTGGAGAAACGTATTTTTAAGACTAATAATAATGGTATTATAACACCTCTAAAGTGTCTCGCAAAACTTTTAAAATTAACTATTTAAAAATAAGTATGAATACTGTTTGTTACATCAATAAAATAGCTTCGTACTTCCTCACTATTTGAAGCAGAATATTGCAAGCTGTTATCAAAATGGGACAAGTTAGAAGATAGTTGTAAGTTGTTACTTCTAATATCACAACTCAACTCCATTTCTTCTTCCCTTATAAATCAAAGAATTCTAAATCAGCTCTGAATCTAGATCAGTGATTGATATTGATGATAAATCTGATAATGAATAATGGTAATAAACCTAAACAGGTTAAATCTCCCACAAGACAAGATAGAAATGTTCTTGACCAGTCAAAAGACAGACCAGGAAATAAGGATTGGACATTGGTTGTGTGGAAATCACATTCCACTTCAAGATTCAACTTGACAATTTGGGTAAATTCTTGGACTCAACTATTATTTTAAGTCAGAATTCTTTTGTGTCCAGAAAGGAGTTTGGATAGTTAAAACTAGTATACTAATGATGCACAATCCTAGTGATGTTGATCCCAACTATGCTAAAACATGCCATAATCACATCCTATTTGGATTACAGTAACAGGTTTTTTGTAGACTCAGCTAGTCCATAATGCTGTAACAAAACTATTGCATGAACTATGGTACTTACTGAGGGCAATTACAAACAGCTTTGAGTCTCTTTTTAAGAGCGAAAAAGCAAACTTCTTATTGTTGTTATCATCATCTGGCTACTAGTCTTGCCAGGTCCAATTCGAAGTGCTGCTTATGATTTATAAAACCCTGTATTACTTGAGCTTAGGCTGAATTTGGATTTGAGGTCCATATTTTCTGCAGCCTTGTTCTAGAAATCTTAATGGGACATTCTTTTCCTGGGCATGCCCACTTAGATAAATGTTTGATGAGGACACAACCTTTCAGAGAGAATCTATACTGGTCCCCTCTCTGTTGTCCTTCTTCCAGCAAAGACTTACCCCCACCCCGAGAGCCATTTGATGTCTTTGTTTTTCAATCTGAGTGTTACTTTTTCTAGTAGCCCTTTTTGCCATTTTTGGAAGGCATGATAGATAGATAGATCAGTAGGTAGATAGGGTTCAACTTCTACCTGTTTAGAGAAGGAGACATTTAGCTAACTTGAGATCACAATTCATATGTCTGAGTTGAATGCAATCTTATACAGTACTATAAGACTCACAGGTGGTTGTTGTTATTATTTCTGAACACAGCACGGTGAAATGTGCCATTGTAACTAAATTTAGAGATAACTAGGGGGATGAAGAACAGAACTTTAAAATGTGACTCCTGTCCTTACCTTTCCATGCTTGCGGTATCATTAATATTGTTAAATAAAGAAATTTGAAAGCATTCCTTTTGATGCCCTAGATATTTTTATGATTTGGATTGTACATATAAATTGTACAATGCTGCTATAAACAAAGCTCTCCTGTTTGCCCTCTTCCCTAGCTTACCTCTCTTTGTTGTATTTCACAAAGAAATATAAAATAAATCCTGGAATTCAAAAATCCTAATCAACAACTGTTTGTCTTTATTTGTATAAAAAGTTACTTCATTGGCAGTAGACATTATAGTGGTTGCATATATGTTCAGCACATCAGCAAACACTTGAAAAAATGCTTAGAATATGTAATACTAGAAGAGTTGAAAGTAACATAGAATTTTGTTAATGAACAGAAGGGTAAGGGATTTTGTCCTTTTTTATCCTAATGAGATAAATGTCACTTTAAAAAAATGTTTTGTTTCAAATCTCCTGTATAGAGTGTGCAATGATTCCCCAAGTCTTGATTTGATCAACTGAAAATGACCCTGAGCATAAATTCCAAGTGGCGCAATGCTCAAATTCCTTAATATTTTCTACCCTTTTATTAAAACAACGTGGTGTTTTAAAGCAGCCAAATAATTTAGGATGGTAGATACTGAAACAAGCATTTCCCCTCCTTTCCTGTAATTTGAATAGACTTCAAAATGCATAGAGAGCACAAAAGTGTTCTGGTTCATATAATTTGTTGACAAGGATAAAAAAACCAAGAAGAAAGGGAATGATTTCCTAAGCGTGTGAATCAGCCCAGCTTTAACAGATATTTTTCTGTCATGTGCAGCCTGAAGGCTTATGCCTATCTGAGCTTTATTTGACAATTACCACTTGCCAGCATAATTAAATGATAATTTATAAATACTGAGAGAGCATTATGTGGAAGAGCAAATAGGTGCTTATCAGGACACTGAATAAACTCAATCTGCCTCACTGACAATTTTCATCTCTTATCAGGGTTGTTAACTGCACTCTCTCTCCTTCTTTCTCACAGGCACTCTTTTCTGTTTGATAACTCTTAGGTCGATTGTATCTATCTGTCCTATGTGTTACTTTCATTCTCCCATATTTTGAGCATAAATATGTTTCGTTTATTTATACAGTTTTTAGGTAATATATTTACTAAAAACAAAAACTAAAGACTAAACACATAAGTTGATAACAGAAGAGAATGAATATTATTTTATGCCTATAGCGAAAAGCAAAACTTGTACAATTATTTGCGAGCTGAAAGTGATTGTTGCTGTAATGTTGAAGCAATATTTTTATTGATTTGAACTTGCCCTTAATTAGAATTGTTGGAGTTCCTGAAGTCTTCTTCTATGGTGTGTGAGAGGGTGGTGGGGAGGAAAGGGAGGGAGGAGACAGATTTTCAAATAGAAAGAATAGATTCAAATTTCCAGACAGAATAGCAAATACTCATTTTCTCGAGTGATATAGAAAAGCCTTATTCACAGAAAGAAATAACGCTGAGTAGTCATAACATCAAAACGACATTGTTTGCATGCTGGATGTAAAAAATTACCAAGGAAAGAATTCTGGAGAGCTTGAATCTTTTGTCCCGACAACATTTCCTCCGTAGGTCCTTGAGTCATTATAAATAGTAGTCCACTTTCTCCAAAAGAAGGCAGGCTGCTGTTCAATAGGTAAAAGCACAGATTGATGGTGGGCAATCTACATTAAACATATGGAAGGGGGGAGGCAGAGGGAGTGTCCTATGTCTGAATGGAAACAAAACCATTGAATGTGGGGGTTTTTTAAAGAAAAGAAATACATTCCATTTAGAAAAAGCATGTACCAGAAAAAGAAAGGGGTGGGGGCAGAAAAAAAACCCTTTGTAGGTCACAGAGACAGAATTTATGCTACCACGAAACTAAATAATTTTAGGAATTTCTTAGTGATTTGAATGAGCAGCACATGGGTAGTTTAGGTGGAGAATGAAAAAGTAAAATGCTTCAGTGTTTAAGGTTACCAGTTCCTCAAATTATTCATCGTTTATTGTTTGTAAATAGTAATTATTCACCCCCCTCCCTCTTTGCCCCAACCTGGAAATTATCCTTTATATGCAGATATTTAAATATACACTTCTGTAGCAATCCACACACTCAAAATACATGCTAATGTTAGAACAGGTTTTTGTAGAAGGAAATTATTTGAAAGTGGTGGATTAGTTTTCACCTTTTAAAACATAGTGCTTCCTATAATCTTCAAACATTATTTAGGATAATGGAAGCCATCATCCTAATTCTCAAATGTTAGCACTTCCATTAGAATTTCCTTCTACCTCTTATTTTTATATTAAAATACAAGGCTTAAAAAGGTATTATCTTACTAAGGAAGAGCAATTGTACAGATGATTTGATTGAATAAAGGGAAGAGCTGTACAGGCCTTTTAAGATCAAGGATGTATTGATGGAAAGCTATCATTAGAGACAATTAATGTTCTCCAAGGGAAGAAATTGATTATGGTCAGAGACGGACCCTAAGGAAGAGATATGTCTTAATGCTTCAAGGCCTTAAGGATTAGATGCTCTATTCACAGCATCTGCATTTTAACCCTTTTGAAGGATTCACTTTTTCTGAAAAAAGTGTACCTAGTGCTGGGGAATGAATGCTGTATGCTTTGTTTTTACTGTAGTGTGCGCGCATAAGTTAAGGATGTGAGCTGACTGAAATTGTGATTTTCCCAAACTAATGACATTATACTAAAAAGCACTAAAGTCATTTTGACCTTGTATTCACATATGATGATGGTTTAGATAAAAATTGTGGCAGATGTATATTGTACTCCAGTGTATTTGTTCGCATGTATGTACACATCTCAGAAGTGATGGTTCTGTTAAAGGCCAGTCTTTAGAGTAAAAAAAAACTGTACTCCTCTCGTATGTGCTATGATCCTGACATACAACACCCAACTCTTTTAGCATAGAAAGCACTTCTTTTAGGTTTCAAAGTGATATTTTAAAACTCACATCTTGTTCCCCATTTTTTAGGAAAATATGGTATGTTTGCTACAGTGTTATGCTACATATGTACTATGTAGATTGGTCTGGCTTTGGGGAAAAGTAGCAGGACTTGCTGAGTGGCAATTGTTGCCATTTTGTTCCTCCCATTCTCTCCTCTCCATAGTGCCAAGCCTTTTGTTCCAGTCCTTACCGTGTTCAGTCACATTTCCAAGCCTGATCCAACTCCCCACCCTGTTCTTTCTATGTTGGAGAAGGGGACAACCAAGTGATGCTCTTCCAGATTAAGGATGTGGACAGCCATATGTATTCAGTGGGACGTATCATGGGTAGCTGTGGTACTAATGGGATGAATTTGGAACAGTTCCAGAGATAATTAATCTGAATTGCAGCTGGATTATTTCAGTGGCGTAGATAAACCCATAGTTTGTGGTTAAGAATTTCCTACCTACTTCTACTACAATCCTGTTTTGAACTGGAAGAAGAGCTTAGATGCTGAAAAGTGGATTTTTTCCCCAGTGGTGGAGACCCCATATCAGAAGTTTTGGATGGTGGACTTACCAATCAGCACAGTACCATTCCTAGGCTTTATTATTCAAGACTAAGCAAAAATGAATGAATTAATATCTTCACTTATACCTTGACATGAACATTTTAAGTTTCCATTAAACTATACATTATACTGTAAATGCTGGATTTGAACATGTAAGTCATGTTCAAATCCAGCATTTAAAAAACAAATTACACAGAGACTATTTGTCCTAAATACTATCAATTTATCTTTTAAATATCCTATTTCGTCCTTCCAATTAACAGAAGATCCACCATCCTCATCCTTTTTTCTGGTTAGATTTTTCAAGATCAAAGAAGAATTTTAGAGGAATTTTCTATACCACCAAAAGGGGTATTCATAAAATCAAAAGCCTTTTTCAGGAGCAATCCTAGGCACAGTTATGTAGAAATAAGCTTACTTTAACACATTAAGATTACTTCTCAGAAAACAAAAGTTTGCACTATAAATTCATCTGCAGTAAAATATGAAAAAGTGACATAACTGAATTTATTTTCTTCTTATATGAATTAGTTTTCATTATTAATCATCTTACCATTGCTGACTGATAGTAAAAGGGAATTGTGTTCGTTTTCTCTTTTGCAGTTGTTTAATTTATCTTTTAGATTTATTTTATGCAGTTTATTTAACTGAAGGTTTTTGAGAAGACACAAATACCTGTATTTAGACAGATAGCTTTCTGGTTTTTTTTTTTAAAAAATGTGTGCTATCTTCTAGCTTGTGTTTAGTCTTTCTTAATATTGTTCTGATTCTGAAGAATAATACCATAACATACATTCGGTACACAAAAAAAATAAATTGTTTGGTCAACATTACTGTAAAAATATTTGTTTATGCACTGAATTCATTTATAGGCTATATAATAATATCTGTAGAAAATGGGCTTTGGAGCGAACATGTCTATCATGCATGGCAAGGATAAGAAGATTACGCTAAGAGAGGGAAACAAACAAAATGAGACTTTTTCACAAGAGAGAGAAAGAAAAATAGAAGAGTATCAAAGAAAGCTGATAGATTTTTGAGCGTGTCACATTTTAGACTTTGTTTTTATTTCATCATCATAATCATAGGGGAGGGGGGGGAGAGAAATCACTGGGCAAAAGGCAGCCTTCACCTGTGTTATTCTTTCAAGCTGTGAGCTTTCGTTAATTACAAGGTTATTTAATACACACAAAACATGTTCACACACACACACATACACATTAAGGTTGGTAACATATGTTGTTGTCAGCATGTATTTAGCACCTGCAGAAGATGTGACAGCTTATATGTAGAGCCCCCTGCTAGGCCAACTGTGAGCACTGTCAACAAATTTTGGTATGTTAATTTTTTATATTAAAAAGGAGGGGGAGGAACCTGGAAACTAAGAAAATAATTAAGTAGTGCAGGTGTTGCAAGCATCACAACAAGATAATCTAGTGTCATAGAAGGATTTAGAAAGTTCTTGCAGCAAGACTTGTAAGTGGCCTGAAATGTTAAGGTAATTTTGTGGCACAAACTAGTGCTTCCACATAGAGATGATGATGATGATGATGATGATGATGATGATGATGATAAACTACTGCTGATACTACTAAAACTATTGCTGTGGGAATTTTAGCTGGCAGAGAAAGATCAAATGGAGGGGGCAGTTTGTAAGAGCGGTACTCATACCCATTCATCCACTCACATAACAACAACAACAGCAACAACAGCAACATTAATAATTTATTTCTAGATCACCCTCTCTCCCCGAAGGACTCGGGGCAGTTTATACATACAAAAAGGCAAGCATTCAATGTCTCAGGTGAAGACAAACATATCAAAAAATACACAATAAAGCAACAGTAATATCAGTGACCTTACGACAAAGAATTAAGCATTGTGATGAAAAATAAAACAATTCAATAAGACACAGTGAACTAAAACATTAGACCCAGAGTTTAAAAGTCAATATGAGAATCCATGAAGTAGAATGTTGGACTAAGACTTTGGGAGGCAAGAGCTTAAATCCCAGCTTGGCTATGGAACCTCACTAGGGGAATTTGATCAAGTCAGGTGCAAATAAGCTGTAGAATTAATGCAGTGTGACACCACTTGAACTGCCATGGCTCAGTGCTGTGGAATCCTGGGATTTGCAATTTGATGAGGCATCAGACTTTGGCAGACAAAGCTAAAAGCCTTACAAACAAATCCTAGGATTCCATAGCAGTTAAAAGTGGCATTAAACTGCATTAATTCTGCAGTGTAGTTACACCCCTAGAGTAGGGCAAAATCTAACCTGCTCAGAACAAATCTTGCTAAACAAAACCCATGATATGTCCAGCTTAGGGTCGGAAACAACTTGGAAGCACATACAATTTAAAATGTAAGGCAGTTAAAGCACATGTAAAAATGAATTACCATCGCATAATAGTCGCATCCCCCATTTTTGGGGTGCCAAAAATTGTATTTGTTGTTTTTCTTGCATAATAGTCACACCCTCTTCTTTGGCGTGTGTGACTATGGGGTTCTTCAGAAAAAGAAGGAAGGAGGGAAGATCCGAGTTCCAGAGACCTCAATTTCAGGCCTCGGAGGAAGAAGAAAGGAGAGAATAGTGGAGTGTCATAGACCTCCATTTTATAGTTTTTAAACTGCCTTGTCTTTGGAGAAAGAGGGAAGGAAGGAAAAATCAGCCCCAAATGGCTCAGTAGTTTAAAAAAACAAACAGAAACTGAGCTGTTTGAGGCTAGATCATCCCCCCTTCTCCTTCTCCCCTTTCAGAGATAAGGCTTTCCCCCCCAAAAAACAACAGAAAATAGAGAATCAAAGGCAAATTTTCCCCTTGCATAATAGTCTCACTACCTTTTTAAAAAGGGGGATGGGAAGTGTGACTATTATGTGATGAAATACAGTTGTTCCTTGTATGTGATGTTTAACTGCATCACACAAGGATTCTAACTTGAGATAACTGCACTTAATTTTCACTCCACTGGGGACAATAGAGAGTGTCTTTTTAGTGGCTGTACCTGGGTTTTGTCAACTGACTGAGTGCATGCTGCTTATTAAGGGTAGTTGTATGCTTAGGTTGTTTAAAATCACTATTAATTTCGTTGTTTTAGTAAAATGATATGATTAATTGTTCTTTCAGGATGACATACCATGTTTTCAGTTAGATATGCTTTATTAAACCATGCAAAGACCAGGTAGATTGAGAGGAGAGAACAGTGTGTTTCATTTTAATATACCTTACAGGTAACATGGGATATGATGTTAATCAATTATGAAGGAAGACTATTGCATGGTTCCAGCATCAATTTGTGGTGTGCCTTTACTGCTCTGCTGCCTTGTGAACTCTCGTGGATGCTGCAGGTGTTCTAAGACTCCTAGATTGTATTTTGCCAATGGCTGTGGTTTGCATTATACATAGATGTGTTTTAAAGTAGCTTTTCAATGCCTTTTGTGAAATGGGAAAGACATAGTTATTTTTAATATTCTGTCATTTCAAAAATGTTTTTCAAATATCTTTATTGAACGCCATTACGCCTTTCTGCCTGTGTCAATTAAATGTTAGCACTAAAGTACACATATCAGTTCCTTGTGACATGTGATATGGGCATGTTCAGTGTTACCTCTTTTTGTTAAGATGTATTGCAACACTACATTTGTGTATTTGGCACTTATAGATACAAATGTTCCAAGTTTGGAAATATAAACATTTGTAACCTATCATTGAATAGTCAGAAGTACCTCTTGCTTTCATTATGTATGAAGATCTATTTTATAGATGACAAGTTCAAGAAATGTTTTCTTGGAAGTATGATCAGTTTATAATACAGGCATATGCCAGCCAGTGTTTGTATACTGTACTTTTCCACTTCCTCATTTCGCTTTTCCTTTCCTTTCCCTCCCCTCTCCTCCCTATTTTGTTCTTATAATGTTTAAAAATCCAACATACGTTTAAAATGCAGATTTCCTAGTTTAGGTTAGTTCCTTTAACCAAACATATCCTTAAAGAATCAAGTTTGACATACTGGCCAAGATGCTACATCATGCTTCATAGTGTAAAACTATAGTCGTTTAGTTAAGTAGTCATAGTGGTACACAATCTTTCTGCTGAACAATTTACAACCATTACAAATGTGCTTACTTGTTGTATCACTGTGCAATGTGGGATTCAACAGTGAACTAGTGAATCAAGCAGTATACTGAAATCATTGGCCATAGGTATGCACCATCCAGGAGTGTTCAATTGCATGTATAAGCATTCCATTTGCAGAGCTCTGCTTATGCAACTGTAACCTGAATGCAGATATTTCACAATGTCAAAAAGGTACATAAGGGAATGTGTGTGTATGTGTGTGAAGCATCAAAACAATTGCAGCCATCAACTAAAAGAGTCAAATTCTCAGTGCTTATCTCTTTTGGCAAATCATTTACAAGGTAGGGACAAATTTCAAGAATGTTCAAGGGCTTCATGTGGTTCTTGGCCATGTCTTTTGAAGTGTTTCATCTTAATTCAAAGAGCATCATTAGGGACCTCTTCACACTGGGTACTTTTGCCCAATTTTGCTGCTTTTATTTGTGGCAAGGACAGGGCCTGCTGTGCACCATCACACAACACATGGCAGGCCCCACCCATATTCCTCCCAAAGTGGAGGGTAAGTGCCGAAAGGCACTTTCTCCACCACTACGAGGAGTAAAGTGTAGTTTGGATAGCTCTGAATAAGTTACCCCCATTTCCCCCCCCCCTTTTTTTTTTTGCTGTATGGTGGCAGAAAGGGTGGTGGGGGAATGCGCATTGCTTCTCTTTCTTCCATCTGACAGAGACAGCATGACAATGCACCATCTCCCATCCCCATTGTGTGATGGGGGAAGAAGGGAGGAAACGTGGGGTGCGACAAGCCATCCCACACACCTTCCCTTTCATGGTGCAACAGCATGGCCCGAAAGATCCATGTGAAGAGGTCGTAGGTGATGAGTTCATAGTGTAGCCTGATAAGTGTGGAGGGAGACAAGGGTGAGGAAGAAGTGGGTGGTAGAAAGTAAAAAGAGTGGCGAAAACAGAGAGAGAAAACATCTAGGCTGGTTTGGTTTTGATTCCATCCACTATTGATCCAACGGCTGCACCAACAGGAAGCAGCTGCTGAAAGAGTCCCCACTCAGTTGCCCATTTCTGCTCCAGACCTTGCGGCTGCTCAACTAGCTCCATGAGGCAGAGTTTCTGAAGTAATCACTGACATAATGACCAGCTGGTTACAGCACTTTCAAATAGTTTCCAAAGGGAACCCCATTGTGAGTGTTTTACAATAATCCAAATGGGATATAATAATGGTCATAACCATAATCATAATAATGAATTTATTACCCACCTCTCAATGTACTTGAGGTGGGATACAACATAATTAAACAAGAGATAAAATACTGTTGAAAACATACAACAAGATACACAGACTTAAAAAAAGTTAAAATCCACTGATAAAATCCAGATTAAATTTCACAATTTATAATTGACCAGGTAGGCCTCCTGGAAGAGATGGGTCTTCAATTTTGTTTTCAAATTCCGACAGCTGATCTAGCTGTCTAATCTCTTCTGGCAGATCATTCTGCATTCTTGGGGCAGCTGATGAATAAGTCCTTTGGGTGATGATACCCAGTTGGATCCTGGCAGACTGGAATAACTGCCCCCCAAAGTACCTAAATGTGTGTGGTGGATTGTATTTATTTATTTACAGTATTTATATTCTGCCCTTCTCACCCCGAAGGGGACTCAGGGGACTATGTCACAATGTACGTATACATGGCAAACATCATGTGATACTGGGTTAGATTACCTTTAGGGTCAATTTTAAAATTTTCTACTTTATGGATTAGTCAGCTACAGTCACTGTGCAACTTGACCCATTGTTCACATAGAGATGGTGGGCTCATCAGTTTCTACTGCATAAGCCTTATCATGTTGTGTGTATCCCAGAATTCCCTTCAAGTTATTTGAGGCATGGTAGAAAGATGCACAACCTGGAGTGACAATTGCATGACTCTTGGAACATACGATCCAAAAAGACTCCCATGATGAACAACCGTTTTATCCATGTCCTTAAAGGAAATGTAAAAAGTGATGAGCAATTTGGAGGAAAGCATCTTTTGGAGGAATAATGATACAAAATAGTTTAAATATTAAGGTAGAGTCTGTAGCTGCATTGCATGTCCGTTGTTGTTGTTGTTGTTGTTGTTGTTGTTGTTATTATTATTATTATTATTATTATTATTATCCTTAGATCCTGCTTTTTCTCCCTGTAAGGAGACTCAAAGCAGCTAACATTGAAAGCATTACAATACAATTTAAAATATACAAATATTGAAACAGTATTAAATATCATTAGTATTAAAATTTTGTATCTCACTTTTTTATTTTCAACTATTGTTTCTCTGGGTATCTTTATGTTGTTCTTTATCAGTTTACAGTCCTCTCTATAAATAGCACAGTAGTGTTTGTGAGCAGATACTTGAAGTTTTTGCTAGAAATGGCAAGCTTTGGTATTTCTTGGTACCAGATTTAATCATTGTGCTGCCCTCTACTTTCTGTCTGTCCAACTAAATGTTTTCATGTGGTAGTAATGTCCCCACACTCTCCCCTAGAGCTGCACTTAGACAGTTTTCTGGGTTAGCTGAGCCTGCAGCATATCCCACACATCTTGTTTGGAGTCGTCTCAGACTTCGTATCAAAGGAGACGTGGTGAACAGCTTAAAATAAAAAGTCCAAGTGAAGTACAAGGCTTAAAGTGCATTTCCATCCATCTGAACAGCTGTGGATTATAGAGATCCCAATATTTCAGTATTTATGGTTTCTCTTTTTCTGAAGCATCAGTCAGACTAAAAGAGGGCCTGAAAACAGCAGGCATTCCACCTCTGAGATAGCAAGGTTAGCAGGCACTTTGCTGGTGTCCCAGAGGAACTATCATTGTAACAAGGATCTGTTTGCTGTAATCACAAGCAGTGTTGACAGAGTCTTTCCTACCATCTGCTCAAGGGGGCTAGTGTTAACTCTATCAAATCCTAATATTTTAAGAACGCTGATCTCTGGACCCAAGAGGCCTGGTGACAGGAGTTCTTGCCAAGGCCTGTGCTAGCATCCCTTCATCGGTTACTGACTGTTTTAATGCCCCTTATATGAAATACTAAATATGTATGCATGTGAATGTTTAAGAAATGATGGAGGTACAGAAAGATGTTACTTCTGTCTGTCACTAGCTGAAATCATTCTGGGACGAGGAAGAATGTTTTCTAGTGTTTAGGGCTACACTCTTGACTTTTTAAAAACGGTTATTTCACATGCAAGTAAATAATAAAGTGAGACTAATCTTGAAGTGTTATTTGCAAGGGGTCCAGTAAATTTAACTAACATGTTCAAGAAAGTGAACCATAAACTATTCCAAGGGATGCAAAAGCAGAAATAAAGGTACTGATATACTGTATGCTGGTATAATGAGGCAAAGCAATTGTCACCCCCCCCCCCCATACTTTTACTGTTTTCTTTGATGAGCCTCAGTTGTCCCTTTATTTAGAATGGGCTTAGTTCCTTTTTGTATAGTTTTCTGTGGGAGGCCGAGCTTGCAGTCCTTCTCAGCAATTCCTTTGCAGCAAGTCATTCTAAGACCCGCCGCAAACTAGCCTCCTGAGGGAGCAAACTGTGCGAGCACGTCCCTGACGTCATGAGACTCCGCCTCTCTCTCCGCCCCTTTCTCCGCCTCTTTCTCCGTGCCAGAGTGGTTTTTCCTTTGCTAGGGCAGCATTGCCAGCGTACTCTCTCAGTTGGCAGAATTCAACTGAGAGAATACGCTGGCAATGCTGCCCTAGCAAAGGAAAAACCACGCTGGCATAGAGAAAGAGGTGGAGAAAGGGGTGGAGAGAGAGGCGCAGTCTCATGACGTCAAGGACGTGCTCGCACAGTTTGCTCCCACAGGAGGCTAGTTTGCAGCAGCTCTAAAGGTGCCAAGGGGCCTAGAGGCTGTAATGTCTTCCACCTCAGAGGTTGAGGAAACTAAGTTTAAGGCTTGGAGAAACAAGTTTGAAGTATTAAGGAACCAAATTTACGGTTTAAAAGAGAAAAGAGACTTAAACTGGAGGTTTTGACAGAAGTCAAATCCAGAAAAAGGACACAGAAAAGAGGCTAGAAAGAGGATCTTCTTGGAAGCAGTCAAGAAGAAACCCAGTTAAGTTCTAAGCTTCCATCAGTTTCATTAAATAACTGTTTGTTGGTCAGACCTTGGGAGGAGTTAGGATGCTGATCTTCAATACAATTAAATACCTTTTTGTTTACTGTTACACCTTCTGTTGTGAGTTTCCAACTCTGTTCTTGCCAAGAATAGGGCACCTGAGTTAGCTTGTGGAACAGAACAGCAATAGTACAGCACATCTTTGTGCACTATCCATAGCACACAGCAGTTATACTACTCTCTCCAAGCTTCCAAGTGTCCCATTTTGTTGTATTATCTGGCATTTTATAGTTGTATTATAAGTGTCAGTGGTTGTCTCCTGATGGTAAAGGAAATGGTGAGCATTTATAAATAAAATAAAATAAAATAAAAGCTAGTGAATCCCTGCCAGAAAGGGAAGGGAGCCACACTGGTCCCCCAGGAAACATTGGAGAACCATACCTTACATCAGCAGTTCTCAAACTGTGTTCTGCAAAAGCATTGTAGGGGTTCAATGAAAAATCTTTAAAATCAAATTTAAAACAGATTTAAAAATAAAACCACACGATGCCAACTATTTGAATTATAGTATCTTTAATGGCTACAACTATTGCTATCAGATATATAGTTGCTAGCTACAAATTTCAACATTTTACTAGATGAGTGTGAGTGATCATTACACCACAAACCACAGTTTAATGGCTACAACTATTGCTATCAGATATATAGTTGCTAGCTACAAATTTCAACATTTTACTAGATGAGTATGAGTGATCATTACACCACAAACCACAGTTCTAGGACAATGTGTTTGTTTCTGAGCCACATGGAGTAGCAGAATTACCACAGGAGAAAGAAGTACCATTGTGCCAAAACATTAATGAACAGTGGTAGCACTACTGTAAGGCATTTCCTGCTGTGCTTTCAGCATCCATGCTGTGCCTTGTACAGATGTGTGAAAACTATGTTTGTATTTTGATGGTTCATGTGTTCTGCAGGAGTTTTTAAGAATGGTATCCAGCTGTGGCAGTTCATGGAACTGGGCTAGATAAGTTGAGGAATCTTAACTCTTAGAAAGGTTGATGGGAAAAACAGGTACTATGGGGACCTTTATAGACTAGTTATACTGGTTATAAAATAACTTGTCTCAGATTAGCAGCATGAATAGATAATAGACTTGGAACCTGGTAATGCATACTTTAGTTACATTCTGAAATGTGTGTGGAAAATTGTGCAGAATGAAGCAGTCAGTTTCTTAAATAGAGCAGAATACTGGGATTATGTTATTCCCTTGTTAAAACAACTAGACTGGTTTCCGGTTTGTTTCCACGCACAGGTCAAAATGCTGTTTATTACCTTTAAACGATTAAATGCTGTAGAAGCAGAATATTTGAATGATTTCTTGTCTCCAGGGGGTTGGATTTGATGGCTCGTGTGGTCTCTTCCAACTCTCATATCCTAATTATGTTTCTCATATCCTAATTGTCTTTCAAATTCAAAGACATAGCTGTATTGGTCTGAAATATCAGTATGCCAATAGATCTTTTAGTACCTTAGAGGCAAACTAAGAGAACAAAGTTGGTAGCATAGGTTTTCATAGAATCATAGAGTTGGAAGAGACCTCATGGGCCATCCAGTCCAACCCCCTGCCAAGAAGCAGAAAAATTGCATTCAGAGCATTCATAAACTATGTCTAGTTGATGCACAGAGGGAAGTACCTAGCAATAGATTTTTATAGGCAGAGACTATGTGCGAATACAGTAATGCAAAACTTACGATTACAGTGAGGATGTGACAAGTTCCGTTTTAATTGTGCTTGGTGAAAAAAGACACCTTGGCCCCAGAGTGTCGATTTGGGACCTACTTCTTCACTAATTTGATTCTTATAGTAAGTAGTGAATAGTTTTAGCAATTTTCTTCTCACTGCAATAAAGTCAGAAAACTGTGTAGTTTTGGAAAGGCTATATGTTGTCTGAGATTTGTTCTACAGAGGATGCACTTGTGGTTGTTTTGTACAGAAAACAGCATTTTCTGTATAGAAAAATGTTTCTTCACAGAAAATATTCACCGAACTACTTTTTCCTTCATGGAAACTGTTGTTTTCCTCTGCAGAATGTTTTATTTTCTGTGCAAAACAATCACATGTAAATTTTGTGCAGTATAAGTACTGAACTGTGAAAATTCTCATCAGGTCAAGGATTCTCCTCATCGGATTCTCTCACTTGTTTGTTTAAAATATTCTTCCTATCTCTTTGTCCAAGAGAGAGTCACTACACCTACTCTTTGATTTTCTGTTTTGGTTCATTTTAATGTTTGTTTGCTGTTATATGTATTTCTGTTGTTAGCCCCTCCCAGTCATCAATTCATGGAAAGGTGGACTACAAAGATTTGCAATAAATATCTAATAAATAAATAACAGTGTGATAAGTAACAGTGTGATGTTTAAAGAAACTCAGATTTTATACAGTGCAATGCAAAACTTATGATTACAGTGAGGATGTGACAAGTTCCGTTTTAATTGTGCTTGGTGAAAAAAGACACCTTGGCCCCAGAGTGTGGATTTGGGATGTACTTTTTCACTAATTTTATTCTGATGAGTGAACTTGATGATTGAAGACTCTTTCTAGCTGTATTGCAACAACCCATGTTTCCCAGTTGCTTACATTCCTTAAAGCTCATCTTTTTCATTTTTAGTTGCTTTACTGATAATGCTCATATTTCATCTCTTATGACTTTTTTGCTGACTTTCTTTACTTTATCTCTTCTCTCGTGGATGCCTCTGTTAACCCACCTGCTGCTTTGCTTTAGCATGATAAAATATAAAGAAAATGATTCCAATAGCTGGATGACCTTTCTGCATGGAGATCATTTAAACATTCCCAGTGTATCTACCATGATTGCCAGTCCACACTAGCCTTCACCTCATCATGTACTACAACTGCATGGGCATCGTATAGTGAGGAGCTAAGGTGAGAGCAAAGATGCCAGAATGAAAAGAACAGAAAACACTGTGTAGGACTCAGCAAAAGAAATACCTTTATGCCTTATAGTCTTTGTTCCAACTCATTGGCCATTGATACATCCCCAAAACCTGAAGAATCTTATGAGTATTTCAAAGCATGTTCACGTACATAATTTTCTGTTCCAGAGTTCGCTTCTTTTTACCATATTACAGACTAAGGTTTCTTTTTGGCTGTGGTTTACTGGGCATGATGATAGTGGGGGGGGGGGGGCTCAGAAGTCTGCTGCACCCACTGCATTTCTTTTGATTCCGAGTATAAAGGGTTTTTTTTTGTTATATAGAGATCATTGACATATTGATACCACTGAACGTGAAGCAGAGAAGTAGGATGTATATGAGTCTCTCCACCAGTTGAAAGAACATGTGGAGAGATTGGAAGTCTACATGGACATTCCCCGCTCTAGTCACCTTTGTTTCCAATAATAGTCACATTAGATATATACAGGAAAGAGTTTAACTGTGCTCATGCACTCCCCCCCCCCCCCCCCCCCCCCCCCCCCCCCCCCATCTACCAAATAGGCAAAAATTGGGGAAGAAGAAGAGGAAAGGTGTTTTATGCCAACAAAAGAGAGGGAGCTAGTCCACGTGGCCTTTTTCTTAAGTTTTTTCTACACACGGAATGAGATAGAACTAGCTTGTATAAAGTTATGTGGATTTCATTCCAACAAGTAATGTTCAGTACTGAAAACACTGTGTTCTGTTTAAGTAAAAAGAAAGTGTGATTAGGCTACTAAGTACCTGAAAAAAAAACTGAATGTGTTTAATGTATTACTTTTAACAGCAGAGATGGATTTCTAGCCAATTAAAGAACGGCATGATCCCTCCCACCATCCCATGTTAAAAATGGCAGCTCTCCAGTTGTCCCGATTTGGAGGCACATAGCAATTCAAAATGGCCACAACAGAAAAACTGTAAAAAAGAAAACTTTAAACATTAAATATTCTGTGAGGCAAGGCAGGATAGGTTCTTAGGAAGAGAGAATGCCAAGAACATAATCTCTGTCCCAGGGGAATCACTTGATTATAACCTTACCCTGATAAGTTTGCACCACCATGTTCAGATTTAATGAAAATCTTTACTGAATACCTGCACTCTAAAGATATTAGAAATGCATATACATATAAGATAAACGTACATTGCATTTGTGCCTTCAGCTCTTTTTAAATTCAGTAGGAAGTTCACACTCAAGACCTGCGTCATTAGGCATAATTTGGCCTTCTGAACGTTATTATACTTCTGCAGATATATTATATCTTACTGAGGCTCTTCATACTTAGACAGAGAATCCCTTACCCTGCTCACATCTAACCAACAGGGACTACCTTAATGCATAATCAAACAGGCTGCTGCTTAGAGATAGCTTACTGGACTTCAATGTCAAACAGTTGCAGTTTGCAAATACTTTATACCCAAATGTAAGTCGGTGGAAGCAGTATTTCGGAAGACAAAGCATCTAAACACATTATTAACCTAATAAGGACATCAGAGTCACCCACGGAAGACTGTAAGGATTCTTCTTAGGATTTAGAAGCAGACAAAAGGGTGTAAAGCATTTCCCAAGGTTTGGAAGCCAGACTTCGTTTTCTCTTCTTTTTATTTTAGGCCAACATGGTCTGCAGGGTGCTGCTTTACTTTTCTGTTGAAAGCAGGGGGAGAAAGAAAGAAAGAAAGAAAGTGCCTCAACATGCGTTTTTGGCCAGTTTTGTTTTAAATCACCTCCTCTAATTAGGAGATTTCTCCTCCGTACTTTAAAAGATGCCAAGCCTGGCATTACTCCTTTTTAGTTAGTTTTTTTTTTTTGGCAGGAAAAACCCTTGTAATAATAAAAGTTTGTTTCTACCCTAAACCTTCTGCTACAAGAAATATTAATATACAGTCAGTCAGCATGGGAGTGGAAGAAGTCCTCTGATCATTTCGTTGATAATGGACATGAACTTTGAAAAGTTCCCAAGTTCATGATAGCTCATTTGGGAGGTTCCTCTGCTCTCGCCACTTAAGGTACATAATGATAGAAACTTGCTAGGACAGAGCCATTTTGACCTGGCAGATTTACTTCATTTGATATGTGGGTCACTTATTCTAAACATACCATATATTAGAAAATGGTCCAGGTCACACATTTGAAAATAAATAGCTTTATACTGTTATAACCAAGTTAAGAGTAATATAAAATGAGAGGTTTATGTAAATGTATAGTTCTTCCCTTTTGAGAGTGGCATTTTGGGCAAGTCACATTCTCTCAGCCTCAGAGGAAGGTAAAGGCAAACACACAGGGTAGGTTCACCTTACTCACCATAAGTTGGAAATGAAAACACAACAACAACAACAACAACAACAACCCTGACAGATCTCAATATAATAATAATAATAATAATAATAATAATAATAATAATAATAATGTAAAATACCATGCAGAGGAGAAGAGGAAACTGGCAAAAGAAGGCTCTCCATGGACAGTTTCTGGGGAAAATTGAGAGCAAAATTGACAAGGAAAAAACATGGAACTTTTAAAAGGGAGACTGAGGGCTTGATCCTTGTAGCCCTGGAACAAGCAATTAGAACAAATGCCATTAAAGCCAGAATTGAGAAGTTGATGACAGATTCCAAGTGTAGACTCTGCAAGGAATCAGACGAAATGATGAATCACAAATTCAGCTGCTGCAAGATTGTGCAGACGGACTACAAGCAGAGGCATAATACTGGGGCTCAGATGATCCACGGGAACTTGTGATACAAATACCAACTGCCTATGACAAAGAACTGATGAGATAGAAGCCTGAAAAAGTTACAGAAAATGAACACGTTAAACTACTCTGGGACTTCTGAATTCAGAGTGACAGAGTTTTAGAGCACAATACTCCTGACCTCACAATTGTGAAAAAAAAAAACAAAGTATGGTTCATCGATGTTGCAGTCCCAGACTCAAGCAGAATTGATGAGAAGCAACTGGAAAAACTTACATGATACAAGGATTTAAAGACTGAATGGCAGAGACTCTGACACAAGCTAGTAAAAGTGGTCTCAGTGGTGATCAGCTCATTGGGTGCAGTTCCTAAAGACCTTGGCCAGCACTTAAAAACAATCAGTACTGGCAAAATCACCATCTGTCAACTGCAAAAGGTCACCCTACTCAGATCTTTATGCATTATTCGCTGATACATCACCTAGTCCTAGATACTTGGGAAGTGTCTGATATGTGATCCAATAGAACACTCAGCATAGTGATTTTGTTTGCTGTGTATTAATCAAAATTCAAATGCCTGCTGGCATAAGTTTTTCCCCAACCTGATTGTGGAAAGATACCGTAGTAACGAGGATGCCTGTCAATTCTACAGCCTGTGGGCAGCCACTGAGAAGACTCCCTCCCACCAAACAAATCTGTAAGGGTGGCTGGACTGAGAGCAGGGTCTCCCCAAAATATCTCAAAACATGGGCAGGTCCATTTGCCCAATACAATATTTCATATAACCTGGACCTTTATAAGTCATCCCCTGCATTTTGAATTCTGCCTGGAAATGAATGAACAGCCAAGAGAATTCCAGTCCCATCTCAAAACCTGCTGTTACTGACATTATTTTAAAATTTTCTGGTTCTTTCTGTTTAGAATTTTTGCTGGTTTTATTTGTTTTATTGTAATACTTGGATTTTTATAATCATATGTATTATATGGAAGATAGTTTAGAAATATTCCATATGGCTTTACAAAAGGATTAATAAATGTATTAACAATGAACAAGTGCATGTTGTGACTAATTCTGAAAATTGATTCTCGTGTAATTCTCATTGTCCATTTTAGAACCCTTTACCTGCAAGAGTTGTAGTTTTAATAACAAAGATTGTTTGCGAGTTCTTTGATTGATTTTGCTATGAATTCCCCTCTGATTTGAGCAGGTCACCATCAGTGTTAAGGAAAATGGTCATGATCAAATTAATTCCCTCTCTATAAAACTGTTGTAGCTCAATTCATATTTGGTGACTGTAAGCATTTTGACAAGGTTGCAAAATGAGAGAAAGGGGAAATAGATTGTAGTCTTTGTCATGAAAATTAAAATATGGTGTGTTACAATTTGTTTTTAGAACTTGTCTTTTGAGGCATGTTGCATTTTCTTCACATAAATTACAATGTACACCTTAATACCTATGAATCTTATTGTCTCCATATAAGCATTAGTTGGCATTTTCCCTTTGAAAGAGTCCATAGATTTTGCACAGAGGAAGGAAAGAAAATAGCATTTCTTTGACTGAGTTACACTGATGAATTTTGCATAGCAGATCATTTGGAGCCAACATATTGACACACTATAAACTGTTTTTTAAAAAGACTAATAAGGTTAATTGTCATATGAACCCTCCCTCTGTAGTTTGCAATCTGCAAGCTTTGATTGTTTCTCTGGGGAAAACTCTGCCCAGATGGCATTTTCCTCAAGGCCCTGACCCACGCGAGGCCTGCCGAGATGGAGAACAAGGTGCTCCTCCACAGACTAATTAATTTACTATTATAGCACCTGTTCCTGAATAGATAGGGCTGGAAAGGAAAACAGTCCCTTGGCACAGTGGTAGGCTCACTGGTAAATGGATTTGAGCTGATTATATTAAGCTAATGCTTTGATCATCTAAAGGCGTTAAAATGGCAATATGTTTTTGCTGGCTGTTGGCCTCCATGTGAGTGCCGTTTGTATAATTAGAAGTGATCACTTAGAGGGAAGACAACTCCAGTAAATAGCTTTTTAAAGAGTATATCAGATTTTCAGGGTTTTTTTCAGATTCGCTAAATTTATATACAATAGCAATGTGATTTGTGTGTGTGTGTGTGTGTGTGTGTGTATATATATATATATATACATATACATATACATATAATTTCAGTTCCTTAAATCATAATTCACTAGCAACATGTATACCTCTCCGTTTTTATGAAAAGATGTGAAAAAAACCCTTTTTTGTCTTCCATTCCTGGTCATTTCTGCGGGAGTTTTTATAGAAATTCCTTTCCCCCCTAGAAATCCCCTTAGAAATATTACATTGAGTTATGCCTTGCCTATACAAGCTTTTCTGTGAGAAGTTCCTAGTTTCCTGATTAGCTCTTGCCTCAGCACTGACTCAGAATTTTGGTGTACAGTCCATGAAATATTTGAATGGTTTAATCTGCAATGAGTTCTACATTCCCACTTAACATGTTTCTTCCTTGTTTCTCAACCCTCCCTGCTCTCTCTTCTGCAAAAGCAGAAATAGGCACAAAATGGGATCTGTGTAATCAAACAATTTTTATAACCCATTGGTTCCATACAGTGGACAACCACAGCTTTATTTCTATAA
Organism: Anolis sagrei ordinatus; assembly: GCF_025583915.1. NCBI lineage: Eukaryota > Metazoa > Chordata > Lepidosauria > Squamata > Anolidae > Anolis > Anolis sagrei. The sequence goes on along the minus strand of NW_026846588.1, from coordinate 15,982,100 downwards.
CTTGGTACATTTACCTACTCTCCATGGATATCTGATGGAACATAGTGGGCAGTAGCTACTTCTGGCCAGGGAGCAAGAATTCACTGAAATGCAATAGATCTTTCATTATGCACCAGGCAAAGCTATTTATTTTTAATTTAGCAAAGTTACAATCCATTTGGGAAGTTTCTCCTCCTCATGGAAAAAAAACCTGGAATATCCTGTAGAACATGCACACGCAAATGTGGATGCACATAAACACACAAAGATTTACCAATGCTATCTTAGTTTGGACAGCTGCACTTGATTCAGTTGTGTTTTCAAGATGTCTTGCTATATATATATACACATACACACACATACATACACACACATATATATTACATACACATATGAGAATGAAAGATAATCTGTTTGGATGATACTCTAGTCAAGAAAGCTTGTTTCAATTAAAGATTGATCGAAAAGTAGCAGGCAGCAGCAAATCACTGTGTAAACAATGCCTGGTTGTAAATGGATTTACGATGTGTTAATCTGCACTCACTTTCACTTCATTGCTGTTTGGATTTCCCAAAAGGATTAGATGTCATTTTATTGGCTCTACATGACAGTAATGCTATTTCCTTTTCCAAATGAATGCTTTTAGAGGACTTTATTCTTTTTTTTCATTTTTGTTTAAAAATACAAGTGTCTACCAGGTTTAAGACAACATTGATTGACACAGAAGTATATTGGTTAAAATAATTTTTGTAATTAAATCGTATTAGATTATGCTGCACTTTGGTCCTTTCTAAACAAAAAACCTCTCTCATTTAACAGACTTTTTTCTTGGCAAATTATGTGTTTTCAAAATATAAAAGCTTCTTCATCCTAAAAAGCAATTAAGAATTAAATCGGATGTTGTTTGTATTAAACATGGTAAGGTTTGATCGATCAAGTGACCTTGATAGTTTTGTGAGCTCTTGAGGCAAGGACAGTTTGTATTTGGAAAATATTTGTCCTGCCCTCAAAATAAATTATATAAACCCCATTAATGTAAACTACTTTAAAATATCTGCAATTTTCCTTTTTGTTGTAGATCAGCCAGAGGCTGATGGTTTAACTGATGATTTAGAGAGGATTATGGGCTATCTTGTGGCACAAAGTGATGGGCTCTCCAGTCTGGGAAATTTAGGCCAGGGGAAATGATGGTTCTCTCTGTGAGAAAACTGGCTTGGAAACTGCAGGTCCTCAAGGCCAGTCAGAGGAGCCAGAAGGAGCAACAGCAGATAAGGAATGGAGTGAAGAGTTGAGTGATAAAGGTTCCCATGAGAAACTACTTGCAGCTCCCGAGAGCAACAAAAGTCTTTGTTTACAAATCAGAGCCAAAAATGGATCATGTCGGTCTGAGAGATTACATGGGAAAGTCATGGAGAGAATTCATGGGAGACATAATGCTTTCATGGGCGTCTATTAAACAATAATTTGTTTACATTAGGGGCAGTTCAGGCAATGCTGCATTAGAGTAAGAAGCTATGCCTGAGTTCTTGTGTTCCTGATTCAAGCCAAGTTTTGGTTTTCTATGTTCCTGTTCATGTACTCCTGTCGAAGTTTTTACTAGTTATGCCTTCTTGCTTGTTAACTTATGCTTTACCTGTGATTTCTGGCTGATTCTGTACTTTGTTACCTCTGGACTTTATGAGACATTTGAATTATTGTTTGGTTATCACCTGTTGCAAAACCTTTTTGGATTATATATACCTTCCTTTTCAAATCAAATCATTTATTTCGGTCATAGACCAGCACAGGTTTTCATACAAACTTGGTATGTTTAGTACATTAAAAATATAAATATAACTACTGAAGCACAATAGGGGTGAGGGAGCGGAAGGGGAAACAGGGTAAAAACATACAATGCACAGATCCATCAGCAAATTATAGATTCAGGGAAGATGATTACTGGACACACAGTTAACTTTTGGCACTAGTCATCTCCTGACGGATTTTGTATGCTGCTGCACAGAACTTTGCAACATTGTTGGTTGTAGCTGAATTAGTATCTACAAGTAGCAGGGAGGTATAAAGTTGTCCTGAATGGCCTGGGTGCTTGTATATCAGAGGTAAGATGAGCCTGGTATAGATATCCCTGTAGAACGGGCACAGAAGTAGCACATGCTCTATTGTTTCTATATGGCCCGAGTCACAAGAGCAGAGTCTCTCTGGGAAAGGGATCTTCTGGTAGTGGCTTTCGAGTACAGCTGATGGGAGAGCGTGGCATCAAGCCAAGGTGAAAGCCCTTCGATGGATAGGAACCTCTAAGTTTTCTGTGTTCCTGTTCATGTACCCCTGTCGAAGTTTTTTACTAGTTATGCCTTCTTGTTTGTTAACTTATGCTGTACCTGTGATTTCTGGCTGATTCTGTACTTTGTTGCCTCTGGACTTTATGAGACATTTGAATTATTGTTTGGTTATCACTTGTTGCAAAACCTTTTTGGATTATATATATATCTTACTTTTTTATTCCTGCTTTTTAATATGTTTTATGTGTTTTACAATAAACTGTTTGCTTATATTCCTGGACTCTTGTGTGGTGCAGAGGTCATAGGTATTTCCAGGCCTGGAGTGCAATACTTTTATCCAGATAGCTTTTGCATGTTGACAATTTAACCATTAAAAACATCCTACAAATTTACAATGTAACTTGGAATTCAAAAACAGTAGCAGAAAATCACCGTGAAATAACAAGCAAAGAATATAAAAACATATATTAAAACAACAAATTTAAATTTAAAACCAAGTGTCTTCCCAAAAAGAAAGAATCTTTGGAAAGATTGTTACTGAAAAGACGGGCTTATGTTGGAACAGAGTTCCAGAGCTTGTCTACAGATATTGAAGAGCTCTGTTCTTAGCCCCAACAAGATATATCACACTTTCTAAAGGCTTTGTAATAGTAGCCCTATTCAAAGCACATTGTAATAACCCAGAAGTAAAACAACTAAGGTCAATATTATCCTGGCCAGATTTGCCTTCTCCATGAATGAGCACAGTTGCTGCACCAGCTTCATCCAGGAAAAAACACTCCTGGTCCTTGGGTGCATCTACACTGTAGAATTAGTGCAGTTTGACACCACTTTAACTGTTGTAACTCAATACTATAGGATCATGGAAGTTGTAGTATGGTGAGACACTAACCCTGTATTTCTGAAGTCTTTTGGGTACTTTTGAGATTGACCTCTATCTAATTCCTGAGTTATCCTAGTAGGCAGTAGCGGTATCAAGTGGAACATTTACACAAGAAAATTGACTGCATGTGTTAGGCTTTACCCCTAACTCATCGGTAGAAGTTTTTTCCCCCCTGGTAGATTGAGAAAGGCAACCAGTTTTGCTTCAGTTGCCAGGATAAACATTTGTTCTGGGTAAACTGGTAGAAAACATTATAAACATAAACTCATATAGATGGGCAGATCTTCCTAAAGAATAATAATCAAACTGGTTTTTGCAAATTCAAGCATCACCTCACTAACTTTTGAGGATTCTTTGAGAGTACCCATAATCATATAAATAGAGTTGATTTACCTGAAATTTCAAAATACTTTTGACAAAATTCCACATAGATGGAAGCTTATGCTAGTGGTCATTGCATAAAAGAGGATATTTTAAGAATTAGAAATTGGTTTAAGAACATAATGCAGAATAAATCTCAGGTTTAATAGAATAATTGCAGCTGTGTGTCCTTCAGGAATATATATTGGGACTTGTGCTTTTAAACTTGTTCATAAGTGACTTGGCACTAGTAATGAGTACTGAAGTGGGCAAATTTGCTGGCAGAGGACTTCTTCACACATATGTTATGTTTACGTGGCTTGACAGCATTTTTTGACTTTGGCCATGAAGGCTGCCGCTTCCCATTACACTATAATATAGATAGGTTCCTGAATGAAATACATATAACAACGATACCACTTGTATAACTTGTATAACATAACACTCCATTACACTCCAGCCGAATACTTCTAGGGTGGCTCTGTGGCTAGAGTGCTTCTGCCGCCTAAAAATGGCAATGGTAGACAACAGCAGGTTCCCGTCTTTCCATAAGGAAAGATGGGCTGAGCTGCCGAATAAGGGCTTCCCCCATGTGATGAGGAAGGGGAAGCTGCGATGGAATGGAGCATAGGGAGGTGGACCCCCATGGCCTCTGCATGATCGCTGGTGGGATGAAGAGATCCAAGACTCTTTTGGCAGCACGTGTGACAAGATAGTTAGCCAAATTATTTAGACTGTTTGGAACAAAAGGCAGTAGCAAAGATCTTCAAAAGGAACTTTCTAGACTAGGGGAATGGGTATTAAATTGACAAGTGCAGTTCAATACAAGCAAGTGATACATACTGTAGGGGGAAATCCCTAATTTCATCTGCTTCTGGGATCTGCTTCTGATATTTGGCTGGTAATGATTAACCAGAAAAGGAATTTTAGGATTGTATTTATAGTAGCACAATGAAAATACAGATCCAGTGTGTTGTTTCTGTGAAATTGGGGAAATCTATGTTGTGGATCATTAGGAAGTGAAGCCAAAGAAAATGGCCAATATCAGAATGTTGTTATATAAATTTGTCGTTCAATGATATTTAGAATACTGTGCCCAAATCTGATCAGCATGCCTCAAAATAATATTGAACAACTGGAAATATGTGCAGAAAGGATAATGCAAAATTATCAATAGTCTATAGAAACACACCAATGAGGAAAGGTTGTACAATATTTGAAGCTCTGTAGCTTAGGAAAAAAGCAAGTTAGAGGAAACAAATAAAAGTATATACCATTATGTTAGGATGGAGAAAGGAAATGGAGCTCAGAAAGAAGATAGATTTTAAAAAGCACTTCTTTGCACATTGTATAGTTGAGACTATGGGGTTTCTTGTCCAAAGCCATTGTGATAGCCACTGGTTTGAACAGCGTTAAAGGAAGCTTAAACAAATAAATTCATGTTAAAGCTTTTAGTGGCTACTTGTCTGCCAGTATCAGAGGTAATTTGCCTCTGAATACCAGTTGTCTGAGAACATGACGGAGAGTGGCATTGCCTTTCTATCCTGCTTCCGAGCTTACGGGGTGCAAATACTGAAGTACAGGCAGTCCCAAGTTGCGAACAAGATGGGTTCTGTAGGTTTGTTCTTAAATTGAATTTGTTTGTAAGTCAGAACAGGTACTTTTAGAAATGTAACTCCAGCCATACACACATACACGCATATAAGAACTTTGGATAGCGTAGGGAAAGGTTAACACCTCTGTGTGGTTGTTTTTGCTGCCTGTGTCCCTATTCAGAAGATTTCACCTCACTTTCTGTCCCTGTGATCATTGGATTTTGAAATTGCCTTGTTTTAGAAAGCAGCATTGGTGATAAAGCTTCAGTGGAGACACCATTTTCCCCATGAAAACTCTTCCTGGAGTGAAATTCCCTTCTGAGGAGTAGATTCTCTCACTCCCTGTTGTCTCACCCCCATTCTTAACTATGAATCATTTGGAAGTCAAATGTTTGTAACTCAGAGATTGCTTGTACAGGGTGAGGCAGCATAATTTCCTTTTTTCAAAACTTAATAAAACCCATTGTATGAATCAGAAATTTTTATTTTTATTTTATAATGTAGGCGCATACCTAAAGTTTAGTTTTACGTAGTTTTGAAGATCAAATTAGGTAGGTGACGTTCCCCATTCTCCATAAACTGAGTAAACCGATTTCTGGCATTTGTCATTGACTCTTGCCTGCATAGCAGGAGTTATGTTGGCAATTTCTTCCTGGATGTTGGTCTTCAAATCTTGTAGGGCCCTTGGACGGTTCACATAAACACGGGATTTAAAAAAACCCCATAGAAAAAAATCACAAGGGGCCAAATTTGGAGAGCGGGCCGGCCACTCCAAATCCACTCGAAAAGTAGCCCTCAACGGTAAAAGCACGCTCCTCACTGTTCCAACGCATGATGGTGACTGAACTGTGACAGGACAAAACTTGATAGTCCCACCTCTCGAACGAGATCTCTAGCGCTCCGCTATGTCTTCAACTGACTGAATGGTGCGCATTTTAAAAAAGGAAGTTATGCTTCCTCACCCTGAATAATATTGTGCCTGACTGTATACTGACTTGGCATCTTTTCCTAAATGCAAACCAAATCATATTAACCTCTGTTATTTCCATCTCCTCTCTCATCCCGCCATCTTTCTTTATTCCTGTTTTGTGGTTGTTCAATATAAATAAACATTATTTAATGCACAAAACTATTTAAAAATGGCTATAATTCCCTTCAAGTTTAAATTGTATAGGAAACATAAATGAGTTTCATGTTTAGACTTGGATATCTTGTTATGCATGTATATGCAAATACAGGTAGTCCAAAATTAAAATAAAGAATTTCTTAAAATCCAAAACTCTTCTGGTGCCAAGCTTTTTGGATATGGGATACTCAACCTATAGTAATTAACATCCATTGCATTAATTTTATATTTTTATAACCATAACATATAAGTGTAATCACCTCTTTGAGTCGCCTGAGGGCTGAGAAAAGCGATATAAAATAAAGTAAATAAATAAATAAATTTTCTGAATATAATATGATGCTTGATGCATGCCTATCGCGAGTAAGATCATCCTCAAATTGATGATGTTGACCATACTAGGACAAAGACGTCTGTGATCTTCAGTAGCTGGCAATGAAGCATAGTTTGGGGTCGGTCACTCTAAAGTCCTCCACTTTGTGCATGTTTCTGGAGGAAGGAATGTATAAGCTGTATGTTACTTCATTAGTTCTTTTGCACGGACTGACTAAAGTAATTGAAAGTGTGTGAAGTGTTTTTGCTAAAAATCCTTGAAGGCAGCAAAATATACCTATCACTTTTCTTTCCTGCGCATTTTATAGAGGGAAAATACAACTGTCTCTAACTGAGAAGAATGGTGTTTAGAACTTGTCAGTTTCCTTTTCTGTAAGCCGCCCTGAGCCTTTTCTGTAAGCCGCCCTGAGTCCCCCTTTGGGGGTTGAGAAGGGCGGGGTAAAAGTACCAGTAATAAATAAATAAAATAAATTTCCTCCAGTCACTGCAGCCTGAAGGAAAAAGCCATGCATCTTCTAGTTTTTAGAGGCTCCCTGAGTGCACCACAGTGAATCTCCTTCTAAAATGTTGTAAATGTTGTACTTACTGATGCATGTTATTTAGAAATAGTTTTTTATGGCATGAATTGTACTCAGGCTTATAGCATGGGAAATACTGCTTCCCTTCTTAGAGTTAGTTGAAAATTCCAGCGAAGAGGGCGGTGGTGATGCTGGTTTATCGGAGTAGCCAGGCATGCAAGAAATATTGCTTTACATCAGCTTTGGGGTAAACTGTGTTTATTTTTTATTTGTTATGCTGTGAGCAAGAATAATACTCAGAAACAATGTTCTCAGCCTTAACAAATTAGAAGCACTAGGATCTGTTTGCCTATTAGTTTTAAATGAATGACTCTCAATCACTTCATTTCAATAACAGGTCTAGGTGGCAACACTTTCAACTTCAAATTAGTTGATATCTGCATGCTTATTTTGTGACTCAGAACCTGTTTGCCGAACAGTGTTCAGCCTGGTGCATGCTACCCTCTATCTTATCACAATATTTGACAGTACAACAGGTTTAGAAAATTGGTTCTCAGATGACTGTCGTTTTTCAATTAACATGAATGTACTGATTAGCAGTTCCATTTGCGTTATTTAAAATGGGTTCGTATTCTCCCAGTGTTCCATGACTCTGACATGTACACAAGCGTTTAGGGTAGAAAACATCAACTAGTTTTCATTTTCTGCTTGACTGATATGCTTGGCAACTAGTTTTGCAGCAGTGCTTTGCATTATTGGCTTACAGCAGCTAGCTATAATAGCAAGATAAAGACGAGGCCTTCTATGTATCTACAAGGTTCAGGCTGTTTAGCAGGTAGCTGGGCCTTTGAGGAACTATACTAACATTATCAACGAGCAAATGGGACAAGAAGGATTGGTGGATAAGAAGACTATGTAGACAGAAAAGTTAAAGCAATCGTATGTCCTGACTGCACAGGTATAATGCCTGTTTTACCTCACAATATGATAAAGTAATATGTAGTATTAATTTATACCCCTTAAAATGCCATTTCCTTCTGTGACAAAGCAGACTCACTCCTGATAAAGAAGGGGACAACCCAGTAAAAGGCTAGTTCCTAAGACTTCATTAATACATATATACTGTATTTCTTTGCTTCTGAGATGCACCCTTTCCCCCATATAAACATCTCTAAAAACTGTGTGTAATTTAGAATTGCAGATGCTTTATATATGTGTGTATCAATATATAAATAAAACTTTATTCTGTACTCAAATTATATACATTGGGTTGCACAAAACTGCAATTTACTAACAAGATGTTACACAATTGCCATATGATATGTGATGTGCAAGAATTCAGACACCAGTGACTGTTTGCTGGTTTCTAAATAGCCTGCCATTCTTTTGGTGGACATTTTGCTGCATAACCCCTTCATCAGCCCTAGCTGCCTCTCTGCCTGGATCCAATAACTGTAGTGAAATCAGAGATTGATACAGACAGTTCCAATTGCTTCTTCCTTGCTCAGATGGAAGACATAGATGGGCTATTTGAAATTTCACAACTTATTCTATGTCCTTGGTCCATGTCCTTCCTTACTAATTAAAATTGCCTCAAGAAGCTTCAATGTAGACAGTTTATCTTGTATAGCACCTTACATTAAGATGGCAATGGTGCAATAAATTGTAAGCAAGACAACAATGGACACTCTGATCTTAATGCTTATTATCCCGTCAACTTTCCATGTTTAGGACAAGATGTTAACATGGTAGTTGTGAATACTTGGACATATTTTGGGTTTAACCTGGTGGATGATCTTCACTGGGGATAAGTAAAGGAGTGTATCCTTCTATAACTTTTTATTTAAATGTTGTCTAATATACTAACAGCTGATCACTTGAGGACAGGCTTTAGATATACATGCAAAGTTTTCAAAGTTAGCACAAATTTTGTGCCCTTTTGAGTGTCCTGATAATCACAATTGGGACTATGAATTTGGAGTGTCTTTCCCAAATAGTCAGGGAACATTTGACTTAAGCAAATCCTCAGAAATAATCTTTCCCATGCCATATTGGTAATGATTGCCTCAATACAGTTTACTTTATTTATTTTTCGTTAAGTATTTAAGGTGCATCTTTCGGCATAAGTTAAATACACCCTGAAGTTCCCTTCCTGATGACTCCTGTATCACAGTTGTTTGTAAAATGAGACATTTCTTTAAACTGAAGCAATCTTTTCCTCCTTTTTTTTTATAATGAGATAATTTTCCTGCTACTACACATTTACCCTCACTGTGAACAAGAGAAGGAAACACAACATAAACTGAATTACTGGATGACGTAGATTCAAACAAAATTTGCAATAATAATGAGCCCCAAATGTAGAGAAAACTGATGAAGATATATACTTTAACCTGCCCTTTTTCTTGTTTATGTCAATCCTGACACAAAACTAATTTGTAATTACAACCTGTAATTTGATAATTTAAACATGAATTCTGCAATTTAAACTTGTTCAACTGCTAGAAATGTTTAAATGTATCTGCAGTGATTAGACACAAGAAATTAGAAAGTACTATAGTCACATGGGGTTGCAGACAAGGTCATTTGCCATATACTAATTAAACCAGCTGTAAAGGCACATGGGGAAAAAAACCTTAGCCAACATTTTAGAGCTTACATTGGGTATTATGTGACTTGGTTTCTTATACAAATGTGATGGCAATTTTCTAAGGGACAAAGGAGGGAAGTGATTGTTTCTCCTGTCCAGGATTGCAGTAATAACACATTCAATGAGGTCTGATCTTCCAAGCCTATAAAAATCATAGAATCATAGAATCAAAGAGTTGGAAGAGACCTCATGGGCCATCCAGTCCAACCCTCTGCCAAGAAGCAGGAATATTGCATTCAAATCACCCCTGACAGATGGCCATCCAGCCTCTGTTTAAAAGCTTCCAAAGAAGGAGCTTCCACCACACTCCGGGGCAGAGAGTTCCACTGCTGAACGGCTCTTTTGTTTTTCCTGTCACTATAGGCCATTGCCTTTACTGAACTCATACAAATATAAATATATGGCTATGATCTACCATATTATACTACTTAACATTCAAGTAATTTTAACAATGTATTCTGTGGTAGCCATTAGATTATATAACTTCTAACATTTCATACATGAAAATAGGTACATGTGAAGCCAAACATTATCAGAGCATGGACAAATTGGCAAAAAAAGATTAGTGAGGAAGAACAGAAAAGCTAGAAGAGGCTCCAGCTGTTTGCTTTTGCTTAAGTCTACTAGAAAAGACAAGCTTCTTCCCCCTCTTCTAATCGTGCTATGTTGAATACACAGTTGTTTTGCACTTTGAACTCAGTTTACAACAACTGAAGTAATCTGAGGACAAAGGGAGAAAATGGGTGGAGAGAAAAACTGGGACATTTTTAAAGTAGTTGAAAAAAGTGAGACAACAGGGGAATAATTGAGACCGTTGTTGCCAAATAGAAGTACTTGGAAGATATATATTTAACATACTCCATATGTGGTTTTTCACCAAAGGGGGGAAAAAACCTTTTGTTTAATTTGCAAAAAATAAATTTCCAAGTTCAGGTGGATATATTTTATAATTTAATTATGATTGTTTCATTGCTACAGTCTAGAAAAATTAAGCCACTTACAGAACTTCTTTCAAATGTTCACCTTTGGGGAAGCAATTCCCTCTTCCAAAGTGCCTGAGATCGTTGCTTTTTAAAGTGGTAAGACGGTGACAATATTATTCTTGCTCCTGGCAGCAATATTTTAAAGGGGGAGAAGTTTAATAATGCTGTGTAGTACCAATCCTAAGAAACTGCTAAATATTTTCTCCATCTCTTGGAGAAATAAAGTTATCCCTACAATTTTCTCTCTCCATAGGTAGATTGCAAGATGTTCAGCAGCCAATTTGCACAATGATCTAGACTTAATTGTGCCCTAAATATATTGCCCCAGATCCTATATGACCTTATAAGCTAAGTTTGATTAGTAATTATATGGCTGATAACCAAGGAATATCATTGTGCTATAGACTGGAAAGCAATGGCAAGCTACCACTGAATATTTCTTACCTAAGAAAACCCTATTAAATTCATGGGGTTGCCATAAGCTGGCAGGTGATTTGAAGGTACATACATTTATATTATACTTAAATAGATGGTACATGCTCTCCAGCAAAGGATCACCGCCTTGTCGGGGCGCTGGAGCTTGAGCACCTCAATGATGTCATGAGCGAAACCGTGAAGGGATACCCAAGACGGGACGGTTGTGGCAGAGAGGTCAGACCAAGCGTGATCCCTGGGGAAGGCAATGGCAAACCACTCCAGTATCCTTGCCAAGAAAACTAAATGGACCAGTACAACCAGAGATATGTCGGTATGCCATTGGAAGATGGGACTCCCAGGTCGGAAGATGGCCAAAATGCTACTGGGGAGGAGCAGAGGATAAGTTCAACTAGCCCCAGATGTGATGACGCAGCTAGCTCAAAGCCGAAAGGAAGGCTAGCGGCCGACGGTACTGGAGGTGAACGACGAATCCGATACTCTAAAGATCAACACACCATAGGAACCTGGAATGTAAGATCTATGAGCCAGGGCAAATTGGATGTTGTTATTGGTGAGATGTCAAGACTAAAGATAGACATTCTGGGGGTCAGCGAACTGAAATGGACTGGAATGGGCCACTTCACATCAGATGACCACCAGATCTACTACTGCGGACAAGAGGAACATCGAAGAAATGGAGTAGCCTTCATAATTAATAAGAAATTCGCTAAAGCGGTGCTTTGATACAACCCAAAAAATGACAGAATGATCTCAATTCGAGTGCAAGGAAAGCCTTTCAACATTACAGTGATCCAAATATATGCCCCAACCACAGCTGCTGAAGAAGCACAAGTAGATCAGTTCTATGAGGATCTGCAGGAACTACTGGATAATACACCAAAAAGAGACATTATTTTCATTACAGGAGACTGGAATGCCAAGGTGGGAAGTCAAATGACAACAGGGATCACAGGCAAGCATGGTCTGGGAGAACAAAATGAAGTGGGATGCAGGCTGATAGAATTTTGCCAGGAAAACTCGCTGTGTATAACGAATACTCTCTTCCAACAACCTAAAAGACGGCTTTACACATGGACCTCACCAGACGGTCAACACCGAAATCAGATTGACTACATCCTTTGCAGCCAAAGGTGGCGGACATCCATCCAGTCGGTGAAAACAAGACCTGGGGCTGACTGTAGCTCAGATCACGAACTTCTTATTGCCCAATTTAGAATAAAACTAAAGAGATCAGGGAAAATACACGACCAGTTAGATATGATCTCACTAACATTCCTAGCGAATATACAGTGGAAGTGAAGAACAGATTTGAAGGACTAGATTTAGTAAACAGAGTCCCAGAAGAACTATGGACAGAAGTCCGAGACATTGTTCAGGAGGCGGCAACAAAGTACGTTCCAAAGAAAAAGAAAACCAAGAAGGCAAAATGGTTATCTGCTGAGACACTGGAAGTAGCCCAAGAAAGGAGGAAAGCAAAAGGAAACAGTGAATAAGGGGAGATATGCCCAGTTAAATGCGCAATTCCAGAGGTTAGCCAGAAGAGATAAGGAACTATTTTTAAACAAGCAATGCATGGAAGTGGAAGAAGACAACAGAATAGGAAGGAAAAGAGACCTCTTCCAGAAAATTAGAAACATTGGAGGTAAATTTCAGGCAAAAATGGTATGATAAGAAACAAAGATGGCAGGGACCTAACAGAAGCTGAAGAGATCAAGAGAAGGTGGCGAGACTATACAGAAGATCTGTATAGGAAGGATAATAATATTGAGGATAGTGATGACGGTGTGGTGAATGAATTAGAACCAGACATCCTGAGGAGTGAGGTTGAATGGGCCTTAAGAAGCATTGCTAACAACAAGGCAGCAGGAGACGACGGGATCCCAGCTGAACTGTTTAAAATCTTAAAAGATGATGCTGTCAAGGTGATGCATGCCATATGCCAGCAAATATGGAAAACACAAGAATGGCCATCAGACTGGGAAAAAATCAACTTATATCCCCATACAAAAAAAAAGGAAATGCTAAAGACCGCTCAAACTTCTGTACAGTGGCCCTTATTTCTCATACCAGTAAGGTAATGCTCAAGATCCTGCAAGGAAGACTCCAGCAATACATGGAGCGAGAGTTGCCAGATGTACAAGCTGGGTTTAGAAAAGGCAGAGGAACGAGAGACCAAATTGCCAATATCCGCTGGATAATGGAGAAAGGCAGGGAGTTTCAGAAAAACATCTATTTCTGTTTTTGACTATTCTAAAGCCTTTGACTGTGTGGATCATAATAAATTGTGGCAAGTTCTTAGTGGGATGGGCATCCCAAGCCACCTTGTCTCTCTCCTGAGGAATCTGTACAAGGACCAAGTAGCAACAGTAAGAACTGACCACGGAAAAACAGACTGGTTCAAGATTGGGAAAGGCGTACGGCAAGGCTGCATCCTCTCACCCAACCTTTTTAACTTGTATGCAGAACACATCATGCGATGTGCGGGGCTGGATGAATGCAAAGCTGGGGTGAAAATTGCTGGAAGAAACATTAACAACCTCAGATATGCAGATGACACCACTCTGATGGCCGAAAGTGAGGAGGAGCTGAGGAGCCTTCTAATCAAGGTGAAAGAAGAAAGCGCAAAAGCCGGGTTGCAGCTAAACGTCAAAAAAAACCAAGATTATGGCAACAAGAATGATTGACAACTGGAAAATAGAGGGAGAAACCGTGCAGGCCGTGACAGACTTTGTATTTCTAGGTGCAAAGATTACTGCAGATGCAGACTGTGGCCAGGAAATCAGAAGACGCTTACTTCTTGGGAGGAGAGCAATGTCCAGTCTCGATAAAATAGTAAAGAGTAGAGACATCAGACTGGCAACAAAGATCCGCCTAGTCAAAGCCATGGTATTCCCTGTAGTCACCTACGGGTGTGAGAGCTGGACCTTAGGGAAGGCTGAGCGAAGGAAGATCGATGCTTTTGAGCTGTGGTGTTGGAGGAAAGATCTGAGAGTGCCTTGGACTGCGAGAAGATCCAACCAGTCCATCCTCCAGGAAATAAAGCCCGACTGCTCACTGGAGGGAAGGATACTAGAGACAAAGTTGAAGTACTTTGGCCACATCATGAGGAGACAGAAAGCCTAGAGAAGACAATTATGCTGGGTAATAAACAAGGAAAGGAAGAGGGGCCGACCAAGGGCAAGATGGATGGATGGCATCCTTGAAGTGACTGGACTGACCTTGAAGGAGCTGGGGGTGGTGACGGCCGACAGGGAGCTCTGGCGTGGGCTGGTCCATGAGGTCACGAAGAGTCGGAGACGACTGAACGAATGAACAACAACAACATGCTCGTAGACCACTGACCTTCCCACTCTGCTTCATTCACCTTTGGCAACAGTCAACTACAAACAAGTGAAGTATTTCATGTTGAAATTTGCATGTCTGATAAGAAACAACCTTTTTGCAAATTACCATAAAACCAATAGCATTCTGGACAGAACCAACAATAACTTCCAAAGCCTTTAACAAACAGAACCATCCAAAACTTCTCTAAGGGTTTAAGAAAGTTAACAATCTCACTTGATCTCACCTTGGAAAGATTTTTGACCTTTGGAGGAAGTGAAAGTTCCCCATTAATTGGACAAATGTTAAGTTATATATCATCTATATACTTACTTCCTTTATCCTATAGTAAGAATTTTTGAAGCAGAAGTAGCTGTCTGGACTATTATTAAAGAGAGGTATCAACCTATTCCTTGCCCCCTTTTCCTTTCCTTTCTGCTTTCTCTCATTTCTTCCTTTTCTACCTCTTTCTTTCATTCCTTCCTTCACTCTTTGGTTCCATCCTTCCTTCTCTCTTTCCTTCCTTCCTTTCCTCTTCCTTTCCCTCTTTCTTTCCTTCTCTCCTTCCTTCCCTCCCTGTTTCCTTCATTCTTTCACTTTTTATTTCCTTTTCTTTTCTCCTTCCTTCGCTCTTTCCTTGCCCCCTTCTTTCTTTCCCTCTCTCCCTCCTTTCTTCTTTCTTTCATTCCTTCCTTTAACTCCTTCGTTCCTTCCCTTTTCCTCCCTGCCTTCTTCTGTTCTTTCCCCCCATCTTTTTTCTTCCTTGTTTGCTTGAGAGGTCTTGGCTTTAGGGGTGCCTCCTGTTGCTTCTCTCTCCCGTTGCCTTCTGTCTGCCTTATGCTTGGTGCCCGCTTCTCCCACTGCCGGCACCACTGCCACCATCATATTGGGCTTCCTTGGTATCTGGCAGACAGCACCCGCCTAGGCCAGAGTGTGTTGATAGCGGGTGCATCAGAAAGGTGGTTTCCACCGATTGTTCCACCATCCACTATCCAGCCTTGGAGGCCAAACAGAGGGAACAGAAGAGACAGAGCGGGAAACCCTAAATACTTAATGTTTCGTGGTTTTCTGGATTATATTAGAGAGGTGTGGACCTTGTTTTCATGGACTTTGCTGAACTTTACCATGGACTATTTTGTTCCTGCTTATCTTCTTACCTAACTGGATTTACCTATTTCTTTAAAGTGCTTTTTACTTTGCTGCTTTTTAATTATCTCCAATAAAAGGATTGTTTTCTTATTCAACGTGTGGTGTTTAAAGTCAGAGGGCTTTTCCTGTCCTGGAGTGTAACACTGGTCCAGTATTGTTTGTCCTGGCTGACAGTAGCAGTTTTAGACAAGATTCTTACTTAACCTATGTGGAAATCCCTGGTATGCCCTGGTGCTTTCACATCTGAGAACTAATCAGCCCATTGCTGCTTAGCTTCTGGCATATCAATATATAAGGGGACAGAAGTATTCAAAGAAAATATTGACGCTAGCATAGTAACCTGGAATCAGTCATTCAGCACAAGTGTAATATGTGCAAGGCTTGGTATTCCATCAAATAATGTGCTGCATTCTATAGTAGCTATAGCTTATGAACCAAGTATAACATCCTGTGCAATACCGAAACAAGGTGCAAGCTGTGTATGTCATAGTGACGTGAGCGCAGGGATTTTATTCTTGATATTCAGAACTGTGGTTGAGTTTCCTACTGATTGACAGACATTGAGATCCATGCTGCTTGACAGCCATGTGTTTTTCTGTTGATAGCCACTCTGGTTCTTTGTTACTGAAGTTGTTGTCTCAATTTGGTTTGTTTGTTTCATTATTATGGCATTGAATGTTTGCCACTTTTGTTTGGAAACCACCCTGAGCCACCTAGGGGAGATAGGGCGGGATATAAATAAAGTTTTATTATTTATATTATTATTTATCTTGGAATGATGTGCTGATCAAGAGCTTCTAATTTTGCTATGGGTTGTTAAAATAAATAAATAAAATCACAATTAGTTACTAAACCATCTATTGGAACACTGATACCGTAAAACATTCTGAAAATGCTCAAGTTCCATGAAGTTTTTACTATATTCATATTTTTTTCAGAACATGATGTTCTTTCAGAGCCTTATATAGTCAGGCTTGCCTGCTCTGTTCTCCTAGGATATGGTCTGCATGCAGTTGGTTTCGATTTTGGATATGTTTGGGCCATGCATGCTAAGTGCACTTGATAATACTGGATATGCATTTGTATCTTACTTGCTCAGTTTCTTTTTCTCTCATTCTCTCGATTACATTTTGTAATAGAATCATTAAGGAGAAAAAGATCTAATCCTAGAGGTGGGAACACTTATTCCTCTTTTGTCTGGGAGAGACTTCCATGTGAGATGGTCATTTTAGATGAAGGGGCACTGAATGAGAAGATGAAGAAATATTTCTACACTTACAAATCTTTGGCAACAAAACATTACTTCATATGCAGGTGGATCTTGCTGTAGGTTTTCCTCTTCCGAAGCCCATCTGGGAATGTTAGTTTAGCTCTATTGATGTTTAAGACTGCCTCTTTCATCACAACCACATGCCAAGACAATAAGTAATTGAACTGCATGTTTTGCCTTTTAAAAAGGTGTAATCTCCTTCTGAAGAAGAGAGATGTTGAGCAGGATATTTTTTTTCTAATTTATCTGTCATCACACCATGCCGGCAAGGTTCCAAGCTTTGACTGCGGCATCTCTTTATCATTTCCTTTTGATGAACACCTGTTTTCAGCATACAAATGTGGATCTGCTGAGATGCAAAATTAAAATAATTTCAACAGGATAAGAATAATTAGGGATCCTGCCTTTTTCAGGGGGGAATTGGGAAGTCCACCTGTTTGAAGCACTATGTTTTGCTTGTTTCCACTTTGATGTAATATGTCGAGGCATATATTCTAGAGAAATAGGAACATATGCCTGCACTTTTCTCCAATAGTATTTGTTTCCTGTCTGTTTCAATTTTAGATATTTTGGGTTTTTTTATTAAAAAGAAAACACTGAGGTTGTGCAATCAAGACTGACTGTATCATAGAATCTACCCTCAGAGATGGGAATACTGCTGAAGCTACTATTTTGAAGTAATATAGTACTGACAGCAGAGTGTCAGAACTATATTATTTCTACAACAATGTAGAATACAGAATTAACTTCTTGTCTGATTTAGATGGATGGGATAGCAAAGCTGTAGGCGATCATGAGGAATAAGGAGGTGAGTTGCTATGGCTGATACAGGACAGGCAGTTTTACTTTTCCTTCTTGGCAGGACTCCTGATCCTTTAATATGAGAGAGAGAAACCTGAAGCCTTTTGTTGCTGGGGGTGAGGTGAGAGTTTTACCGGCTGAATTTATGTTGTCTTTACAGGTGTTCAGGATAAACAGCTGTTTACATGCTTAGATGTTCTTTATGTTGTTTGGAGGGAAATTATGAGTACATAATTCTTTTCACTCTATAGATGAATGGAAGGGATTCTGATATCCCCATCCATAGTTCCATGCAGTATCTCTACTCATAGGGGTATACAACCAAGATACTTGATCCCTCTATAATCGTTGAATTGTTTAGCACTAGTTAGAGTGGATACTGAATGATTTCTTTCCCTGTAGATCTTGGGACTTGGGTGAGTGCATGTTACCTTGTCATGAGAAGAGAAGTTGACCACCCAATTTACTTTCCTCTTTATGCTGTTGCCAGTTCTTTGTTTCTTGGAGTGTTATCACACCAGATTTGTCTCCTGCTACAATAGCATTGTTTCTAAAAATGCTATCCAATCAGAACTGCTCTCTTTGCTCTCTTTTTCCAGTGTTTGTTTTTAGCTTTGAATATGTTTTTATGGATTTTAATGGTGAATTTTTAAATACTTTGAATGACAGATGAAAATAGCAGTTGTAGTTTACCCATATTCTTATGCATTTTCTTATGGTCCCATTCTTAAAATCCCAAAACCAACAATGAATACTTTTAAAGTTTATCATTGTAAAAGACCTAACTGTGTGTTGTCAGGTACCTAGGCTACTCTATAATAAAAGTGTATGTATGTAGGCAACAATGTTTGTGGTCAATTTCCTATTGGCTCCCACTTCCAGAGATCACTGTGACTCCCACTGATAACAGATCAGGACCAGTTTGGCACACAGAACCCCATGACTAACAGAATATACTGGAGGGATTAGGGGGGGGGGGATTGGCCTTGATTTCGCAGAGTTGTAGTTCCCTACATCCAGAGAGCACGGTGAACCCAAATAACGATGGATCTGGACTAAACTTGGAACGCGTACCCAATATGCCCAAATTTGAATACTGGTGGGGTTTGCGGAAAATAGACCTTGAGCTTTGGGAGTTATAGTTCAGTCCTATTCAAAGAGCAACTGACCACGAATTGGGGCCAACACTGGCATGGATACCCAACACTGCCAATTTTGAATACTAGCAGGGTTTGGAGAAGTTGACCTTGGATGCTGGGAATTACAATTCACTTACAATCAAAGACCACTCCAAACCCACAAACGATGAATGTGAATCATACTTGGCACACTTGCACACATGTTCAGCGTGACCAACTCTGAATACTGGTGGGGTTTAGATGGGATTGACTTTTGATGCTGGGATTTATAGTTCACCTACAATCAACAAGCACTGTGAACCTCACCCATGATTGATGTGGACCAAACTTGGCACACACATCCAACATGGCCAACTTTGAATACAGGTGAAGGTTGGGTGTGATTGACCCACAAATTTGGAATTGTAGTCCATCTATATCTAGACATCACTATGAATCCAACTGACAATGGATCTGGGCCAAATCTGACACACATAACTTTGAGACCTGGCAGGATTTGCATGGGATTGAATCTTGATTTGGGAATTGTAGTTCACCTGCAATCAAAAAACCCTGAATCCAATCAATGATGACTCTGGGCTGAATTTGGCCTACATACACAACATAGCCAACTTTGAATACTGTTAGAGTTCCCGGGGGGGGGGGGTGACCTACCAATCTGGAAATTGGAGCTCACCCATAATCAAAGAACACTTAACTCAGCATTGATGGATCTGTACCAAACTTGTCACACATACCTAACATGGTCAACTAGTGAGGCTTGTTGAGAATTGACTTTGGAGTTGTTGTTCACCTGCATCCAAAGAGCACTGTGAACCCAGCCGATGATGGATCTGGATCAAAATTGGCACAATACCCAACTTGGCCACCTTTGAATACTGGCGGATTTGGGGAGGATTGATTCTTTATTTTGGGAATTGTAGTTTACCCACAATCAAAGAACACAGTTAACCCAACCTATGATGGATCTGGACCAAAGTTGGCATGCAAAACAAGCATGGTCAATTTTGAATGCTGGCGGGATTTGCAGGGAATTGATCTATGACATTAAGAGTTCTAGTTCACCCACATCCTTATGCATTTTCTGATGTGTGAATTCATAAAAAACAAAATCAATGACTAACTTTTTCTAATAAATAGCGCTACAGACCCACTTTGACCAACAGAAAATACTGAAGGGTTTTGGAACTGACCCACCAGGATGGGAGTTGTAGTTCACCCTTCATCCAGAGAACATTCTGTACCCCACTGGTGATGGATCTGGATCACACTTGGCACACAGAAACCCCATGACCAACAGAAAATACCGAAGAGGTTTGGGAGTGAGGGGCATTGATCTGGACCAAAATTGGCACACATACTCATCATAACCAACTATAAATACTGGTGGGGTTTTGGGGAGATTGACCCAGTGTAATAGGGTTTGTAGTCCATCCACATCCAGAGAGCACTATGAGAGCCCCACTGATGATAGATCTAGACTGAATATGGCACACATATCCATTATTACCAATTTTAAATATTGGCAGGGTTTGAAGGGGATTTGTGATGAATTCCATACCTTTTAAGTCCGAGTAAGCTCAGGGAAAAGGCCCAGGAATTTTGGCAGCCATTTTGTGTGATGCCTGGAGGGAGCAGCCATCTTAGGTTAGTCATTTCCTAGGAACTTAGGAGCAGCCTGGAGGGAAATGTGGAGAGCTTGTAATTGGCTAGGAGAGAGAGTGGGTGGAGCTTAACTTGAGTGGAGGAAAAAAATGCCTTTAAGAGTGCGTTTAAAATTCTGACAGCTCAGTCAGGGTCTGGTGTTGCTGCAAGAAGGCCCTCCATTGTGCATGTTGCATTGCAGCAGATGGTCTCCACACTCGCATGTCATGAATTCCACTTTGTAGCCTCATTTCTTAAATTTGGCTTTGCATCTTGTGGTGCCAGAGCGCAGTCTGTTCAGTGCCTTCTAAGTCGCCCAGTTTTCTGTGTGCCCAGGGGGGAGTCTCTCATTTGGTATCAGCCATTGATTGAGGTTCAGGGTTTGAGCCTGCCACTTTTGGACTCTCACTTGCTGGGGTGTTCCAGCAAGTGGCTCTGTAGAACTTAGAAAACTATTTCTTGATTTAAGTCGTTGACGTGCTGGCTGATACCCAAACAAGGGATGAGCTGGAGATGTCGCTGCCTTGGTCCTTTCACTATTGGCTGCTACTTCCCGGCAGATGTCAGGTGGTGCAATACGGGCTAGACAGTGTAATTTCTCCAGTGGTGTAGGGCGCAGACACCCCATGATAATGTGGCATGTCTCATTAAGAGCCACATCCACTGTTTTAGCATGGTGAGATGTGTTCCACACTGGGCAGGCATACTCAGCAGCAGAGTAGCATAGCACATGGGCAGATGTCTTCACTGTGTCTGGTTGTGTTCCCCAGGTTGTGCCAGTCAGCTTTCATTTGATATTGTTTCTAGCACCCACCTTTTGCTTGATATTCAGGCAGTGTTTCTTGTAGGTCAGGGCATGGTCCAGAGTGACTCCCAGGTATTTGGGTGTGTTGCAGTGCTTCAGTGGGATTCCTTCCCAGGTAATCCTCAGAGCTCGGGATTGGGTGGTGAAGGAAAAAGATAGGTTTTGATGAGAGCTAGAGGAGTTTGTGAAGCCAAGAGTTGGTCAGTTAGCTAAAAGATTGTTAGCTATTAGGAAGAATAGCTAGTATAGAGAATAGACAGATCCATGGGAAAGGACTGTCTGGAGTTTTAGGATTACTAGACAGAGGGAAGCCTGCTAGTTTTCCTGAGGGAGAGAGGAGAGTTTCTGAAACTAAGATTTGAACGGTTTAAAGTAACCATATGCTTCTCTTCATCATTGCTACCATTAAGCTTACATGCCTGTATTGCTGAAGTTCTCACAAATAAACAACATTGTTCTTTGTGAACCAACAACTGTCTCAAGAGTGCCTCTATGTGAAAGAAGTTCCATAGCAGTAAGAGATACAGAGTTTTACAGATGGTGGCAGCATTTATTTAAAAAGTATCTTAATGTTTTACTTCAGAGTACAAAGCCCTGGGTGCAAATTCAGCACTTCCCAACCTAATCAAACCTCCAGCCAAGCCAAAAGGAATATTTCTTGTGGAAGTGTTTGCAGCCAGTGTGTTGGTGGCAAAGCCTCTACAGCCTCCAAACTCTTAATTGAATTTGTTTGATAATCATCTTACATATTGGTGGTACAGCATCAGGGACCATAAATAAGAATCTTGATGTACAGTGGTGGGATCACCAAAAGAAAGGTTTTTCTGCCACAAGATTCTTTTGAAGCGGCTTTTGGTAATTTTAAACTGTAAGCTCTTTACAGAATTCAACCAGGGTGATGGGAGTTGCAATCCACCTACATTCAAAGAGCCCTTTGAACCTCATTCGTGGTGGATCTGGACCAAAATTGGCACACTTCCTCACCATGACCAACTTTAAATACTAGTGGGGTTTTGGGGAAATCAACCCAGGATGATAGGAATTGCAGTGAACTCACATCCAGAGAGCACTGGGAACCCCACTGACAATGGATCTGGACCAAACCTGGCACACTTCCCCATCACAAACAACTTTACATATTTGTGGGTTTGGGGGCAATAACAGAAGATTATGGGAATTATCATCTACCCACACCCAGAGATTCCTGTGTACTCCTCCAATGAAGGATCTGGACCAAAACTGGCACACATACCCATCATGACCAACTCTGAATACAAGTGGAATTTCAGGGAGATTGACCCAGGGTGTTGGGAGTTGCAGTCCACTCACATCTGAAGAGCCCAGTGAACTTCACAGACAATGTATCTGGACCAAATCTGGCCAACTTTACTACTGGTTCAATTTGAGGGCAATGACAGATGATGATAGGAATTGTAATTTACTCACATCCTTATTCATTTTCAAATGGAACCATTCATAAAATCCAAAACAAACAATGACTACATCTAATCGTTATCATTACGGAATCCCTTAACTGGGCACTGTGTGGTATCTAGGCTAGTATAGAATATTTTTCAGTGTTTTTTATTGTGGAGATGAGAAAAATACAAATCACAGAACCTTTAGTTCAGCTCTAGTCAGGTTGTTCTAGGACAGATGGCCTTGACTTAACCTTCAACATGTTATGAGTTGTGTCACAAGTAGAACCATACAAAGATATGGCTTTGACTTCACAGCCCTTAACATTGCAAAATATATCACTTATTCATGAGCAGGACTTCCTTAGATAAAGGAAGCATACAGACATATGCTTGAATGTACTCTAAGTAAAGGTTACTCTCTGTGCAAAGCTTTATTACATGTCATTAAAAAGAGACAGCAATACAAGATTTATTTGGTGTGGAATATAATATATAACAAAAATGGCAACATCCTTGGAAGGAAATATTGCAAACCTACCTTGGCTTACTGATATAATGGCATGGAAAAATATAACTAGCTGCAAAAATGAAGTTGCTTTGTCTTGCAGCCCCTTTCTGTTTTTTTTACTGATGTGTTGGGCATTGGTTACAACTAGAAAGCTAATTACCCTAATTAAAGAATAACAACATGGGAGCAATGAGCAGATACTTGTAATTAGGGTGTAATTTTTAATCCCTTCATGGCTACTTTCAGAAGCACAGCAGTAACAAAATTTCACATAAATTGGAACAAAGAATGTAACCCAAATTAAATAAACGTACCTTCCCAATTAGTTCATTGGTGGCGGAAAAAACAATGAGACCATGGGAGAATTGTTGCAATGTTTTATAGCAGAAGCTAGCTAGAGGCTCATCAGATTGGATGGATGATGTGTCCACCCCTTTCCCCAGTCACATCCTTCATTGCTAAACCCAAAACGGGCAAAGCTGCCCACGTAATTTCTATGTATGGTTCAGCAGCAGCAATCTCAAGAAATGGCTGAAGAGATGTCATCTTTCTTTCATTCTTGAAATCACTGAGGCCATTGCCATGCATGACATGATATTTTGAAATCAATAATACAAGGAAAAAGACTGAAGACATATTAATCTGCAAAATAAGCAACATCTTTATCTGCTCAAGCAATTCTGTGTGGTCTTAGAGCATTCCTTCAAAATATAATTTTAAAAGTGTTATTGAAATACTATAAGAGATTATGCCTCTAACAGAGGTTCTTCATAATTTTTGTTCCATGAACTTCTTTTCCAGTCAGGTGAAAACCACAAACCCCTTCTCAGAATGTAGCAACAAATAATGTTGACATCCAACAACAGCATGTCTTTAAATTAAATTTTAGGCTTATTCAAAATGATGTTTTACAACTTTCCCACAATTCCAATACTTGATCTCCTTCTATTTTTTTCCAGATAGTTTCTGTTTGTTACTGTGTTTCCAGATAATTGGCCAACTAGATCACACGATAGTTCGCATACAGCAGGATTGTGATCACATGTGATCTAGTGCCAGGTCTAACAACTACCATAATTTCAAAGTTTGGATGAATGTAAGCCATTTTTCGAGATCTGCAACAGCTGTAATGTGATATGAAATGAATACTATAATTTATTGCATACATTCATAAGTGAAGGAAATACTAAATTTCAGTTAGAGGTCAGAAAAAAATTAAAAAATCAGTTCAAGCTTACAAACTCCCTGAAATCTTTCTGTGGACCCCTGGTAAAGAACTGCTCTCTAAAATATTAACTATTAGTATTTGAGGAGCAATAAACAGGATCAACTCTCCTTTTCATACCTGGCTTACTTCTTATTATGCTATTTTTTTTTGTGGCTGCTTACTCTGTGGAGGAAGTAAGGAACATTTCTTTATTGAAAGCAAAGGATGTTGGAGGATCTTAGGAGGAAGCAATGTTCTGTGTCGCCTCTGTCTCCTTCACTAACTCCAATGGCAATCGTGGTGATTTCTACCTAATCTTTTTAATAGTCACTATGCAGTGATTTAAAAGAAAATGCCTCTTGCTTTAGAGACACGGATAGTTCTAAAAGTTCACAACTTGTTCTCATAATTACTATGTGATGCAGAGACACTTCAAGGGGAATTAGAAGGAGAGCTGATCCCTCAGTTGACCTGATGTGAAGAAGCCAATGGTCCTACTTCTACATTGTAATGGAGATGGTCTCCATAACAAACAGAAAAATATAATGGACTATTAAATGGCAATTTCTAGTTTTTCAATCAGCTGACTGGACTCTGCTGATGTTGGAATAGGGCACCTGCAAATGCCAGGAGCTCATATGGAACTCTGTGTCCAGCTGGGAGCGACAGTGGCGGCAACATAATCATGATCCTTGCCTTTTTTCCTATACTGATGAATGCCCTGTTTGGACAGCAGACTGGTCTGAATTGGACCCAAGCCAGCTGTTCACACTGCCCCAAAGTCCCAGAACATCCCCTGGCTTTGCCTGAAGCCAGTTTAACAGAGGATCACTTTCATTGTTCACTGGAAATACTGGAACATCACAATGATAACCAGAAGTTCATTCCGGATAAGTCTGGGTTGTTATACCCATATCGATTCAC
Organism: Anolis sagrei ordinatus; assembly: GCF_025583915.1. NCBI lineage: Eukaryota > Metazoa > Chordata > Lepidosauria > Squamata > Anolidae > Anolis > Anolis sagrei. The sequence continues at coordinate 15,956,767 of NW_026846588.1, read as the reverse complement.
CCTAGATCTCCACACTAAAATAGTGGATGTGGCTCTTAATGAGACATGCCGCATTATCACGGGGTGCCTGCGCCCTACACCACTGGAGAAATTACACTGCTTAGCCGGTATTGCACCACCTGATATCCGCCGGGAAATAGCAGCCAATAGTGAAAGGACCAAGGCAGAGACATCTCCAGCTCATCCCTTGCTTGGGTATCAGCCAGCACGTCAACAACTTAAATCAAGGCATAGTTTTCTAAGATCTACAGAGACACTCGCTGGAACACCTCAGCAAGCGAGAGTCCAAAAGTGGCAGGCTCAAACCCAGAACCTCAACCAATGGCTGATACCAAATGAGATACTCCCCACTGGGCACACAGAGGACTGGGTGACTTGGAAGGCGCTGAACAGACTGCGCTCTGGCACCACGAGATACAGAGCCAACCTTTGGAAATGAGGCTACAAAGTGGAATCCTCGACATGCGAGTGTGGAGAGGAGCAAACCACTGACCACCTGCTGCAACGCAACCTGAGCCCTGCCACATGCACAATGGAGGACCTTCTTGCAGCAACACCAGAAGCACTCCAAGTGGCCAGATACTGGTCAAAGGACATTTAATTAACTGCCAAACTCACAAATTTTGTATTTTGTCTGTTTGTTTGCTTTGTTCTGTTAGAAATGTAATTGTAATTGACTGGTTGCCCTGACACGACCCTAGATCTCTCGATCAGTTCAAAATGGTTCATGTGATTCTAATCTCCTCTGAAATTGAATTGGGTCATCCAAAGCTCATACGGGCTGGTTCCCTTAACTCTTCAGTGGAAGCATTTGAACGGCCCTAATGGTTATCAATTTATCTCTAATTAATTGATCATATAGATGATAGATAGATCTGGAATTCTTTCAAATTGGATTGCTAGTTATTTTAATGCTCAGTTTCCCTCCCTGGCAAAATTGAAACATCTGTTATAGTAGCTAAGTATTATTAATACAAATCTGAAAATATAGTGGGTGAAACGAGTAGTATGTGTGGGACTATTCTATTGTGAGAAATTGCATAGAGAGAAAGTGAAAGAAAGAATACTATACACTCAGCCCTGGAGAAATAAGTATTAACTCTTTTGTCATATAGAATTTATTTTTGGTTCAGAAGACGTCTAACTTCTATTGTTGCATCTCTGAGCTTTCACAGGAGCAGACATACCCAGGGTTCTTACCCCAGCACCTTAAACCTTGCCTGAAGGAAGCATGGGAAGTGCACAGAGCAGTGTCATGTGAGGGCAAGGCTTTAAATAAAAAAAATTACCACTCAGCACAATGCGACTCTTCAGGAGTAGGTATCCTGCATAATACAGTTCCCATCCCTTAAATTGTCAAGATGACCCCCCACATGTGAAATATCTTTAGGAAGGACCACCCGGCTAGGAACTCAAGCTGTACATGTTATCTTGGTAGGTCTAGTCAGGTTCAGAAATGGCCTGTTTAGGATCCTTTGTATTTTTGTTTTAATTGTTCCCTGTTTTCTGAATAGAGCAAAATAAAGGAGAAATGAACAATAATAGAGCTGTGTGAGATTTTAAAATATATGAATCTATAATCATTTCCCTCTGCTTTCAGGGGAGCCAAAGAGTAAATATCAAATCCCTCAGAATGATTGAACTTTGAATCTTCGGTATTGTCCATGCCAGAGTTCTTTTTTAAAAGCCGGTCCTGGGTCCTAGCAGCTACAAAGGAACATTTAAATGATCTGAGAGCTGGTTGTGGTGTGTTTGGATGATGAAGTAGTTAGAACTCATTTTAGACCAGCAATTATTTATTCCCTTTCAGCTACTTTCAGGCTACCCCCCCCCCTTACATTTTTATACATATTTAACTTTCTTTTGTGTATTCAAGGTTATGACATTTCAAGGTTATGAGATTTCATGCTGTCATTTCAATCAGTCTTCCTATTTAAAAACAAAACAACAAGGAAACAGTATTCCTCCCTTTTTTTCCTTTTCTAAATGTTGCAAAAGGCACAAATCAAAACAAAATAAAACATTCCAGGCTGCAATAAAAGCTGTTATATCATTAATAGCATAACCTGACTAATACTTTGGTGCATTTGTGGAACGGACGCAACAAGAACAAATAACATCTATTTTAAGACTGAATATTTTGGGGTTCACATACAAAATTCCTGATATTTATTGGTGGGAATTGTTTTGTGTAAGACACTAGGGCCAGGATTCCTAAGCATGTTAGTAATGCAATATGTTTTTACTGGGAAGTAGTGCGACAAATGACAAAAAAGCCTCAGATAATAATAACAAAGTATCTTTGGCAAGCTGCATTTAGGAATCACAATGCCCAAAATGGTCCATTTTAAAGTTGTGAAATTGTAGGGCCAGCTAACATTTTTCCCCATGTGTTAGTATGAGGTGGACATTGCATACACTGAGCTAGTAGGCATGCTGTGTTTCCATCTGGTCTTTTTTACAATTGCTGTGATCAAGATGATATCTGCTAGCTAATCAGTTTTACTGACAGTCAAACTCAGAGTTGTTGAAAATATCTTCGTAGTTGCATCTTCCCCTATGAACTTGCACGCGTTCAAAGATCTGCTGAGGAGGCCATCCTCTCACTCCCACCTCCATCACAAGCATGGTTGGTGGGGACAAGGGAGAGGACCTTTTCGGTGGTGACCCCTGGCTCTGGAATTCCCTTCCCAGGGAGATTAGATTAGTGTCCACCCTGTCCACCTTCCATAAAGACCTGAAAACTTGGATGTTCTAGTGTGCCTTTGATTAATTGGTTCATCAGCTGATGTAGCCCTTCTAAGCCCTAATTTGCACTTTACTTCCAGCCCCACCCTGCAGTTGTATTGGACAAGCCCTTGCCCAGCCCACCCACTGTGCTTGGCTTTTGGTTGTTGATTGTTGATGGTTTATGTTTTTATGATGATTTGTATGGTTTTTGTCTTAATTTTTGTAATGCAATGTATTTTGCTGTGCTATATTTTACTTTTTGTTGACTGGGTTTGGTCCCCATGTAAGCTGCCCCAGATCCCTTAGGGAGATGGTGGCGGGATAGAAGAATAAAGGAATATTTAATCCTTGCACTGAGTGTTTTATATTGTGTGGCTATTGTCATTGATCCCCCCACCCCCCGGGATAACCAATCAAAAGTGTATTAAATTATCAAGTTTCCAAAAAAAAAAAAATCAAGCCAACCATTGCATTTGAGCCCAACTAAGAGAAATAAGGCTGCATGCAGTATGTTCTGAGCACACAGACTGGGAAGTATGTCCCATTGAACACATATAGAAGTGTTCTAAATAGTTTGTGACAATTCATAGTAAAGTGAATTCTGAGGGAAATCACAATGATATTAAAATGGGGGAAGTAATTTACTTTCTCCCTGATTCAGGCACTGTAATGCCTGTTGTGATTGCCAGACCATTATAGAAAGCCACCTGTCTTGCCTTCAGTGACCATAGGCTGCTCTTTGCTTAGTTCAGGCCTTCAGACTTCCTAAAACTGTACTTCCATATAGTTTATTTTTACCAAAGTTTTATCACCAAACAAATGAAAAAGTGTCATCACCAAACAAGTAGAAAACTAGACATGATACATTTAATTGAACACTGATGCTGGTTGTGAATGCAAAATATTTGGACCAGAAATGTTTTGGGGTTTATTGGAAGGGGGGGGGGAGAGATTTGTATTACCTGTAAATGTACAAAAGGAGACAGGACTCAAATTTAAATATAACACCCATTTATGTTTCATATATACCCCATACACATGGCCTAAAGGTAAGCAAGAGCAGTTATGCACACTGGACTTTTAAAAAAAGTCAAAGTGTCACTATCTCAGCCAACTTTATAAACATAAACTGTATCTGGTCTGATTTAGCCTAGACATTATAAACCTAACAAGAAAACACTTCTGTGAGCCATTTCCTCACATAAACTCATTCATATCTTGACCACGGTGGTCCACTCTTGTTACATCTAGAATAGACTACTGCAATGCACTCTACATGGGGTTGCCTTTGAAGACTGCTCGGAAGCTTCAAATAGTCCAACGAGAGGCAGCCAGGTTAATAACTGGGGCAGCATACAGGGAGCATACAACTCCCATGTTACTCCAGCTCCACTGGCTGCCAGTTTGCTACCGGGCACAATTCAAAGTGCTGGCTTTGGCCTATAAAGCCCTAAACGCCCCCAGCCCAATTTACCTGTCCAAACACATCTTCCCCAATGAACCATCATGGACATTCAGATCCTCTGGGGAGGCCTTGCTCTCCGTCCCACCATTGTCACAGGTGCGATTGGTGGGGACGAGAGAGGGCTTTCTCGGTGATTGCCCCTTACCTATGGAACTCCCTTCCTGGCAAGATTAGATTGACCCCATCCCTCCTGTCCTTTAGAAGGATGGTAAAAACTTGTCTGTGGGACCAAGCTTTCGGGACAGTGCAATAAAGCAGTCATAGGAAACATTACCAAGCCAATTTAGATTTGATGCAGATGACCAAGATGGTTTTAAACGGTGCATTTTAATATTGTGATAAATGTCTTTAATGTTTATGTTTGCTTATATGAATTCTTGTCCCGGCATTGAATGTTTGCCATATATATGCTGTGCTCCGCCTGAGTCCCCTTTAGGGTGAGAAAGGTGGAATATAAATGTTATAAATAAATAAACAAATAAATAATACAGTGGACCACCAACTCAGCATGTACCCCAGCCTGGATCAGCTCCGAGACATGTGACTTATGAAGATGGGCCCTTAACCAAGAAAGCCATGGCCCTTAGTTTGCAAGATTTCAGCATAATTACTTTAATTACCTTACAATTAGACTACTTAATGCAGGGGTTTTCAGACTTTTTCAGCCGCAGAACTCTTTTTGAAGGAAAAGTTTCTTGTGAAGCCCCAAGAAATGTTCCAGCCCTCAGTGGCAATGGTGGTGGCAGCAGGGTTCAAGTGCCGCTCCTCTATTGGGTCCTTGGTAGGCAAGGACCTGCTCCCTCTGGAAAGGGCCTTGCAGCTGGCCCTGGGCTATCCCCTGCAGAGCCTGTGGGTCCCCTTCCCCACCAGCACTGCCTCCGTACCCCCGGGGCCAGCTCTCTACGAGAAACCTTTAGAAAAAATCCTTGTATTGATTTTTAATTGTCTTTATTCGATCATTGCCTTAGGAGCCCTTGTGGGTTGGTAGATGATATGGATATGCTATACATATATACATACACACATGAAACAATAGTGCCAGCAAAAACTTTTCCTTTTCTAAAGAAGCTGCATATTGTATCAACATGTTCATGAAACTGTCAATCATGTCTCAAGAGCAAATTGTCCAGTCAATTACAAGATGAATCCCATCAGTAGCTATAGAAAAGTTGTTTCATCTTTATTTCTTCTTCTTATTTTCTATTTTCTTTTCTACATTCTCTCTGATGTGTGTCATTTTATGATTGTTTGCATTGAACTAACATTTGCCATTTTAGTAATCATTCCCCAGTTTGGAGGTCTTCACAATCTATTTAGAGGGCTTCACAATCCATTTTTTCTTTATTGCTCTGAATAGTTTAGGGACATCAGCAACCTAATCACCCCTAACTCCACATGGTACATCAGGAGATTCTCTACATATCAAGTTTGGCAGCTACATCTGTTTATATAGAGAGGTGTGTGTGAGAGAGAGAGAGAGTGAGTGTGTGTGCATTAGGCCTTGTGTAGTCTTGTACAGTCGGTCCTCTTGATCCATGGGTTCTGCATCCATGGATTTAACAACCACATCTCATTTTTTAAAATCCAAAAAAACAAACTTTGATTTAGCTGTGTGCCAAGCACACAGTGATGTGTAAGCATACCCTGCTATAGCCTTTTACCTTTTTTACAGACTCACAGGTTCCCTCTGGCACATCTTTTGTATAAGGGATGCTATTTTACTGCACTATTCTATATAAAGGGACATGAGCATCCACAGATTTTCATATCCATGAAACCAAACTCCAGTTTATACGAAGTGTTTACTTGATATGCTTCCATAAGTCATGTCACCATCATCTTCTATGCCATACGTGATAGAACTTTAAAAACAAAGTCAAGTGGAGGCAGGATGGATGTGATTTCTTTGTGAAAGATCAGTTTCTGTGACGGCAGTGTCATTTTGGAAAACATACACAGATATGCAGTTAAGCAATGCATGTTTAATATGTATTCCTTTTATATTTTTGGGTGTATTTTTAAAATGGCAGTTTCATTCTTGGGAATGAAATAATAACAATCAATAACAATATACCTAATTCCAGTGTTGTATTGGGAATGCAGGGCAACCACAGAATGTTTCTTCCCTTCCCCACTTCCTTTCATTCTTCAGCACCACTCAAAACCAAACTTTGGATTTCCAGCCCTCTAGAACAAGTTTTCAAAGCTTGCAGAGGGGGGTGGGGATCTCTTCCTTTTCCAATCCAATAACAGGGCTTCTGTGTCAGTGGATCTCTGCGGATGAATTTAGACGTCTGTTGCAATTTAAGCAAGACATCTATTAGCTGGTAAAGCAAACATAAATATCCATTTTAGGCATATGAAACTTCCCTGTGCAGACACAACTATCTAGACATATTTGTATTCTGAACATTTATCCAGAAACATCTTGTACATTTTGAGAAAGTCTCCTAGTGCAGTCAGACTCTCCTTATCCACCCCCCCCCCCCATAATATTTCAGCTCTTCGGCACTTATTTTAAAGATAGATGGAGTCCCCCTCCTGCATGAAGCAGAACATTGTGTGGTTGGAGTTGGTGTGGGGGAGAGAGAGAAAACGCTGGATGTGATTTCAAAAAATGTCAAAATATGTCAAACGCAGATACCACTCAAGGGTTTCATTAACTGAAGCTTTGGTGATAAGTGTCATCTTGTGAAAGACCCACCCATCTCCCCCAATGCATTACCAAATGTACTAATTTCCTTGCTGAGCTTGATGTTTATTGTATAGCTGAAATTGAAAATGGTCGGTAATGGAGTGAGCTTCAATCCAAGACCAATTCTGAATCTAAATTACTTGCTTCTTTCAATAGCATCGACAGAGGAGAGCTTTGTGCACCTTGTACCTAATCAACCCTTACTGTGACCCTAAATTCAGCAGTCTTCAGAGATTAATAATAAAATCCTCAGTTCAAACAATTATTTGCCCTGAACAAGTTGGCCATTTCTTATACTGAAAATGAAAGAATGTGACATTTCCCCCCCTTTTTAAAGCTCTGCATGTTGCGGACCTCCACATAGTTTTGATCTATGACCTGCATGTGGCTTTACAACTATAGGTTCTCTTCAGCCTGTACTACGTTTTCTGAGAGATTTAAAAATTCCTATCTTTTGGAAGCTTCACATTTGATATAATTGTAATTCTCTATTTAAATGAAAATAACATACCTCTGGTATGTGTGCTGATGCAGAAGATCTAACATGGCTTGTCAAATAAAATAATATGCAGTTAAATTTGATAAATTGTTAATTGAAAATATTAGTATCTTTGGCACCAGATTGTTTTCAGTATAGACCATCTAACCTAGGGGACAACTACCTTTCTAGGCAACCTATATACAAAATGGCATTGAATGTTTGCCAAGTATATGTACTGTGATCCGCCCTGAGTCCCCTTCGGGGTAAGAAGGGTGAAATATAAATAAAGTGTTGTTGTTGTTGTTGTTGTTGTTGTTGTTGTTGTTATTATTATTATTAGGAACTATATTTGTTCTATGGTATGAGGTTATGCATATTTCTGGTATATGATGCCTTCCTCTTAGGTCACTTCTTCACTGCCATATGAATGCAGATTATCTGCTTTGAACTAGATTATATGGCAGTGTAGATTCATCTAATACAGTTCAAAGCAGATAATGTGGATTATCTACTTTGATAATCTGGATTATATGGCAGTGTAAAAGGGGCCTTAGATCAAAGGAAGGTGACTTGACTGAGGTCACTCGGTACAGTGACCAAGTAATTACAGCTCTTTGAGTCTCCCGGTCCCAGAGCCCTTCCACACAACCATATAAGCCAGAATATCAAGACAGAAGATCCCACAGTATCTGCTTTGAACTGGGTTATCTGAATCCATATTGCCATATACCCCAGTTCAAAGCAGATAATGTGGGATTTTATTCAGCTGTGTGGAAGGGGCTCCAGTCTAACACTGAAAACCACTACACACTGGCATCTCTGGAATCCACATCCTTCATGGATTCCTAAATGCAAGATTTTTCCTGCAGATCCAACTTTGAGGGATTGCTGTGGGGGTAGTTTTCCTCACACATTCAAGACTGTGCATGTGGATCTAGATTGACTAAGGTTTCATTAAATAGATATGTTGCATTGTCTGCTTTGACAGTTTCAGACTCCAGGTTTAGGACTAAGTATAAATCTCCCCTTCCTTCTGTCTTCCTGATGAATGCTTCTGTTAAAATAGACAGTCCCAACCCTTTTACTCACATATCTACACAAAACATCTATTTATCTGGATCATGGAATTATTGAACATCCTTCCCTAGTTTGAGGCTGACCCAGATCCTGCCTGAATGGTACACTATGCACATGAAAGAAGCCATAACACAGGAAAACAGAAGCCTGAAGAGGAAGGAACACACCCATAGAGTGAAGGATTATCTTCTGGTTGACTTTTAATAGTATTTATTTCTTTCCTTGGTAGCCAGTTTTTCCCAAGAATATGGAGGAGCTGTAGTAGCACGAAAAATTAAAGGAGGATGAATAATGGATGGAGGAGGGTAGCCAGTAGCTTTTCTTCTACTATTAATTCCAGCCCCTCCAATTTTTGTGGGTGATTTTATGTGATTCATCTCTGCAAATGTCCTCTTACTTCATTCCTGCATAACCTGTGGCCCTGCAGGTGTTTAGGACTCTAACTCTCAAAAGCCCTAACCAGCTTGTTCAGTGGTCACAAATTCTGGGAGCTGAAGTCTAAAACACCTGGAGTGTTGTTCAGGCCTGCCTTACTTAATCACTAATTTATTTATTTATTTATTTATTTCTATTCCATTCTTCCCAATCCCGCAGGGGACTCGGGGCAGCTAACAAAAAAGGTACAATTCGATGCCACTTTTACATAGGATAAAACAAAACATATACATTAAAATCAATAATTAAAACATATAATCTTAAAAACAATTATATTCACAACCATGCAGTCCAAAGGCATATTCCAGGGGGCTTTAATTCCAGCTTGCATTTAAAAATATTCATCCACATACCACTGAATCCAAGGCACTATATAGAGAGTAACACCAAAAATTGTTTTATTTTTATTTACTAAAACACTTTAAATGTGCCTGTTATCTTCATATTGAGGGTTGCTGTATTGGTTTACTGTGTGGTATCCCTGGCATATATGGACTATAACTTTCATTTCTTTTGTACTGAAAGATTACCTCCATTTGGCAAAATTCTGAAATCACAATGAAAGTCAATGAAACAATGCTTTAAAAAGCAAGAATACCTCTATGTAATCTAACAGTCTGAGATATTATAGAGGTATGTCCCCGACCATGTGATCAATTTCTAAAAACAACCTTCTTCAGTCTTCAGTAGAATCCATGCTCTTCTAATTTGAAGGTGCAAGCTATAATTACAAGTGTGAAATAATGGTTTAAGGATTGGGCTAAAACCAAGGTTTGAATCCCCACTTTGCCATGGAAAAACACTGGATGACCTTGGGGAAAGTTATAGTCCATACACTCTCTAGACCTCAGAGGAATGCAATGATCTAAGGAAGAACATATTCAGGGCCCTTCCGACTCTTCATGACCTCATGGACCAGCCCATGCCAGAGCTCCCTGTTGGCTGTCACCACCCCCAGCTCCTTCAAAGTCAAGCCAGTCACTTCAAGGATGCCATCCATCCATCTTGCCCTTTGTTGCCCCCTCTTCCTTTTTACTTCCATTTTCCCCAGCATCATTGTCTTCTCTAAGCTTTCATGTCTTCTCGTGGCCAAAGTACTTCATCTTTGCCTCTAATATCCTTCCCTCCAATGAGCAGCTTGGCTATATTTCCTGAAATATAGACTGGTTGGATCTTCTCGCAGTCCAAGGCACTCTCAGAATTTTCCTCCAACACCACAGTTCAAAAGCATCTATCTTCCTTCACTCAGCCTTCCCTATGGTCCAGCTCTCACATCCGTAGGTTATTACAGGGAATACCATTGCTTTAACTATGCAGATCTTCGTTGCTAGTGTGATGTCTCTACTCTTCACTATTTTATCGACTTTGGTATCCCAGAATATCAAAGCAGATATTGTGGGATTTGCTGCCTTTATATTCTGGGATATAGGGCTGTGTGGAAGGGCCCTCAGTCTCTGTTTTGGATATCACTGGATAAGCATGACAACATGAAATATGTATCACTTCTGATTTCTATCAGCTGTAATGAGTTGATTCCCACCAATATCAAGTCCTTTGTTAATTATCCTGATAAAACTGTTTCAAACTGAGAACCACTGCATTTTGTTCATTGAATGATTAGTTAAGGATTCTTCTTCAGCTAATATTTCTATTTCATGTTATTCTAAATCTGTTAATTATCTTTAGAACTTCAATAATGTCCCAAGATGTAATTGATGCTGGCTTTCAGTGTTCATTTTGCTTGTTATGGATGCATCATCAATAACAACAACAACAATAACAACAATACACTTTATTTATATTCTGCCCTATCTCCCCACAGGGACTCAGGGCATATTGTTAAAAAAAAATAATTGTTTGCTTTGTATGGTTGTTCTTATAACCTTGTTTTTAGAACTTCTAGCTCAACTGTGAGAATATAAACATGCAATAGCTAGTTCTAGTTTATGAAATCAATTAGAAACCAGTTCCATTGTTAGCTATAAACATATGGCTTGGGTTTTTTCTTCTTCTTTCTCCTTGGGGTGTGAAAGAATCATAGCTCCTGCTGATTTGATTACTGCTCAGCTGTCTCAGCTGTCTTTGTTATGAGTCTGACAGATATGGGGATAAGTTAACTTGGAAGAGCACTAGGTGGCACTAGAGAGCACGTATTGCTCATAGAATAATATACCCACAATAGCTGAATAAATAATGCTTAATTGCAATATTGCGTTAAAGAATATTGTAGAGCCCTAGATTCATTTGCAATATGTTAACTTCTAGGAAACATATTCACGTTAACTGTATTGTTTGGGCAGCAAAATACAACAAAATCTGTAGTGCACAAATGAGTAATACTTTTACTGGCCAACCAACATGCAAGAGAACACATCACGTAAACTTTTGAACACTTCACTAGCTTCTTCATAGAATAATAGAGTCAGAAGAAATCACAAGGACAGTCCAGTCCAAGCCCCAACAGCAGGCAAAAATGTTAAAAATTATACAGGAGAAAAGAAGTGACAATATTAGTTATACATTTTGTCCCAGGTGCTATTCCTGTTTGATTATTTATTTATTTATTTATTTGCTGTATTTATATACCGCTTTTCTCAGCCCGAAGGTGACTCAAGGCGGTTTACAGTTGGCACAATTTGATGCTCCAACAACATAAAATATAATTAAAACATTTAACAAATAATATAAAACCATATAAAACCAATAAAAATATACGTCCTCAGCATCTCCTTACTAAAATCATTTTCCAATCGCATTGTCCAGTCATTCCATGGATCTAGATTTGCCAGTTATACTGTGTTTGCAAATGCTTGCTCTAAAAGCCAGGTTTTAACTTTTTTTTTCAAAATGTTAGGAGGGAGGGGGCTGATCTAATGTCCCTAGGGAGGGTATTCCATAGCTGAGGGGCCACCGCTGAAAAGGTCCTGTCTCTCATTCCCACCAAACACATCTGCGAAGAAGGCAGGACCAGGAGCAGGGCCTCCCCAAACGATCTTAGAGTCCTGTTGTCAGTTAAGATGGTCTAATTAGAGAAATATCAGCGCTGATCGAGACCACCCTATGCCAAGACCAGAGACAAAAGGCAATAAAGGCAAGTAATAAAATTTCAACTCTATTAGCAACAGAAAAGTAACCTCTATTGAGATCAAAGCTGACTGCCCCTTTCTTAGTCAGAGAACATTGGATTTCTCAAGAGGGCAGAAAGAAGGTAACCTTTTTACCATTTCTTTTTTACAATTCAATTTTGCCATTTGATGCAATACTTTCTCTTTTCTCAACCTTAGGAGCCTTACTTTTCACAATGTTCTCAACTTCTATGCATAATAGGTGCATAGGAATAATTTACATGAGTCTTCTATAGAGTAATGGGTGCGTAGCCTATGTATGCCAATCTGGTGTAATCTACTGAGTTCCAGAACTGTCTGTCTATTGTGACCATTGAAACTATTGCTTTGGGGAAGGGCCGGAAAGCCTGTGAGTGTGGATGTCAACTGCTATTATCAAATAATCTGTGTCATCGTAGCCATGGACACTATTTGATAGATCCTTGTGAACTTTGTATGGGATAGTTGTAGACATAATACTGATATTGATATTATATTTATATAGTCTCTGTACTTTGAATAGGGTATTCTGTGTTGGGGTCAGGGGGTGCCATGAAAACATAGTATCAGCATTGGTGGCTAGGTGGCAGAGATGTGCAAAGTGCTGTGGTAGTATTTGTATTATTGCATTAACAAGTTCTTGAACCTCTACTAATATACTTACTGCTTTTCTGCTCTGAGACACAGAATCATGGCTGTTAGATCTTCCTTTCTCTGGTTAGCAATGGTTAAAATAAGTATAGCCTTGTCGAAGGCTTTCGTGGCTGGAATCACTGGGTTGTTTGTAGGTTTTTCAGACTATATGGCCATGTTCTAGAAGCATTTTCTCCTGACGTTTCACCTGCATCTATGGCAAGCATCCTCTACATTTATGTTTAAAAGGGGATATTTATGTTAATTACACTGTTTCTAACTTGGAATTTACATTATTTTACATGACTGCATTAAAAACTTCATTGGAATTGCCTACATGTCATTCTTCCTCACACTATCCCTTTTGGAAATTTGGGAGATAAAGGGACTGCTGCTGCATAAATTTGGAATAACCCGGTTTATCTGAGTCCACACTCAGATAATGTGGGATTTTCTGCCTTGATATACCGGGATGTAGGACTGTGTGGAAGGGCCCTCGGTTTCTCAGTCATCCACATACTGAAAGTGAATGAGTGAAATTTCAAAAGAAATACACAGACAGAGGAAGGATGGCTGTTCTTGTGTGCTCTCGAGTCGACTGAGTTATGGTGAGGTAATCCTAGATATTTCTTGTTAAGATTTATTTAGAGGTTTGCCATTGCTTTCCTCTGCTCCTGAGAGAATGTGACTTTCCCAAGGTTTTACTGGGTTTACATTGTTGAGCAGAGATTTGAACTCTGGCCTCCTGTAATTCTCGTCCAATACCACTGTATCATATCACCTGTCTAACAGGGGAGATGCAAAAAAACAATAGGACAGAAAACACTGTAAGCCAGACTTCTCACTTAAGTCTCTAATCCGGTAAAATTAGAACTAGCTAATTTGTGATTGTATAACAAACCTAAACCAGTGCAGTGTAGTGGTTTGACCTTTGGACTTTGACCTTGGAGCAGGCATGTAGCCAGGGAGGGGGGCTTGGAGGACTTCAGCCCCCCCTGAAATTCTCAGGGTGGTCCACAAGAAGGCCTTACTGGTACAGTATTTAAACTGTTATGTTTATTCATATCATGATCTGATCACCATGCTCAATATATCCCATATGCATGGGGCTATTGGGATAACGATACAAAAGGTTTGCTAGGGTAGATCCTCAGCCCCCCCCCCCCCCCCCCCCCCCCCGAGTCAAAATTCTGGCTACGGGCCTGCCCTGGAGGCAAGTGTTTGAATTCCCACTCGGCTATGAAACCCACTGGATGACTTTGGGCAAATCACAGTCTCTCACTTCAGATAAAGGCAATGGCAAACCTCTTGTGAACAAATTTTACCAAGAAAACCCTATAGCTTGAAGACTTACAACAAACTTAATATTGTCACTGTGCTATTTTTCCTGTGATGGCTAAAGATTAATGCCAGTGAAGGCAAATAAAGTCAATGAGAGCAATGCTTTCAGACACATCACCTGGAAGACCAGGAAACATACAGTCTATGTCATAATTTCATATGTCAAATGTCACAATTCCAGATCTGACTATGTACTAACATCATTGAGATCAAATGAAAGATGTTCAGAGTGGGAACAGTTCCCTTTTTTAAATAGGAAATGGTTTTTGTGTCAATCTCCAAAAAAAATCCCGAGAAAGTAATAGTACTTTCTAATGTTCACAGTCATATTTGCAACCAGCACAGCCCCCAACTTGGCGGAAAGTATTGCATTTAGAACTTCTGAAATGTCCAGACAGCAACAAGCTATACTCAATAAGCACCTAATTAAACTCTTGCAATCAACTATAGTTTCAACATTTCCTTTCCATAGTGAGAGCAAACAGATGATGCATCATAATTAAAATGATTTCTAAGCTGCAGGCAGCTTAGCAGAATATAATTGAGTTTGCTGTCCAATAATTGATTGTCATGTCAATTGTGAATCTGAGCTGAATACATCAGGTGGCTAACAGAAGTCACTCTCAATTTTCTTGCAACAAATCTCATAACGAAAGACAAGCCTCTGTGATCTAATTACAATGGAGCAGTGCTAATATAAGACTAAGTAACTCAAACAGATAACAAAACAGGTGAATATCCTCCACCTACAGATTAAGTAGATACACAAACAATTTGCAGACTTTCTTGGCAGTGGAGGTGAAGAGGACAAAAGATCAATTTTTCATGAGAAACAAGTGTGTAAGAGAAGGAAGCCCCTAGGTTCCTTGTCTTTTATGTGCATTGTGATTGGCTGGCTGTTTTGACTTTATGAATCTTATTAAGGGCCTGATTCTGAAAAGTGTTCAAATCACGAAGTGGAAAGAACTAGCATTCCATTTAAGGAAAATACGGTTCTCACTCATTACTGTCTTGCCAAGAAGAACTATTCTGTCACAGGGAGGAAAGTGCAGGTTTGCTGTCTTCTGCCCCAGGCCTAATGGTTCTAAGTTACTGGAGGATAGATTTTGCTTGAATATCTGAAGGAATTTCTGGATGGTATTAGTAGTTCAGCAATGGAATCAATTGTATGGAGTCAGGGTTCTCAAACTTTTTTTAGCTGTGGAGCCCTTTTTAAAGCAAAAGTTTCACATAGAGCCCCAAGAAATCTTAAATAGATTGAGAGAGAGAGAGAGAGAGAGAGAATATGTATCAGGCATGAGCAAATTTTGGACATGGGGCCACGTTGCGTTTTTAAAATGGACAAATGGGCTGGGCCAGTGGCAGTTGATGGAAAGTGTTTGTGTGAACTAATTGGGGGAAAAAAGAGAACAAATTCCTATGCACTTCACATATTTCATTTGTAGTGTAAAAAAGAAAGAAAGAACAACACAATCTTTAAAATGAAAATTAATTTTAACTAACATACACTTAAGAGTATTTCAATGGTCAGCTACTTCTTTACCTTTGCCATGGGAAAAGTGGGTGGGGATCTGTTGTGGATTTCAAATCAACACAGCCAGCTCTAGCAACCTCTTTAGATCTGTTTATCTCTTCCTACTCATTGAAGAGGCGAGTACATATTTGTCTTCGCCATGGGCACCTTTGCTATGGATTTCAGCCTAACACAGGCAACAGGCAACAGACCCAGTTCTATGTCTCTCTCCCTACTTATTTTAGAGGCCAACTGTTTATCTTCACCACGACATTAATTGGGAATTTCAAACCAACACAACCTGCTTTCGCAACATATCCAGATCTTTGTATCTTCCCTCCCCCACAGCACCTAAACATGCAAGATTTAGCAATATAACTAGTTCTATGTATCTCTCCCTACTTATTATCCAAGAGACCAGCTATTGAGTTATTCTGGCCATGTGGCTCTCTCAGTGGCAGCACAGCTCCCTTGGCAGCATCGCAGGTCAATTGGGGGAAGCATGGCTCCTTTGGGGGCGTCATGGTTCCCTCGAGATGATTCTCAGTGGCAGCGGCAATGGCTTCCTCATGCTTCCATGTGTAGGTCTCGTGGTCCACAGGACCACACTGCCAGCATGCTGCAAAGGAGGGAAGCAATGGGCTGGAACGAGATGGGGTACTCTAGAACCCCTGAGCAGTTCCCACAAAGCCCCAAGGGATCCGCGGAGCACACTTTGAGAACCGCTGGTATATAGATGGTTAGGTGCTCTTCTCTGAATGTCTTCAGAAAAAGTCGATGCTGCTAACTTCTAGGGATGCTGTAACTGGAAACCTTGCATTCAGCAGCAGATTGGATTTCCAACTATAGTCTATGGTTCTATTTTATGATTCTGATTGTTAAATTGTTCCTGAAATTAAGATGCATTCTTACCACTGCCTTCCCATGTTAGTCCAAGCTGGATAAGACTGATTTAGCATGACGTTTTTCTTGACAAATCCATGTTCACATGATTCTCGCCCTGTCCTCGATGCTCACAGAGCATCTGCTTGCTGCCTTGAAGGAAGCTGTAGTAAGTAGGCACTTCTCCCTGATGTAGTGAGGCATTTACCTTAAGCCTGGGAAATATGAAGATAACTAACCCCCATCACTAATATTGTGTATTTAGGCAAGGTGTTGGAATGTGTGGTGGCTGCCCAACTTTAAACGTTCTTGGTAGAAAAAAAATATCTGGACCTCTTTCAGTCTGGTTTCAGATCAGGATATATTAGAGGATAAAGCTTTCAAGCTAAACTGATTCTAACCAGACTTTTATAGTTATGTTGTTCAAAATTTTAACTGTCTACCTTTAAATTGAAAACAATGTAATGTATTTTAAAGTTTTTAAACTTTTGTGTTTCTTTATTGTTATAAGGTGATTTTATTGGAAAGCTTTCTGAAATCAGTTTTGAGACTCTTTCTCCTCCTCCTCCTCCTTAACAGTTATGAGAAAATGGAGAATAGCACTGGGAAGTTACTAGATAAGTTCTCACAATGGCACCACCATTTTTATCCAAGTTTTTAAGATCTTTTAAAAATGGGAGTGGTAATTCTTGGTCTACTATTCTCCTTTTTTCATTTTCTCTCTCTATTAACACCTGTTATTTTTATTAATATTGTTAGAAACAATGCCCATTTTAAACTTTTCCATTTTAAAGTTTGGATACAAATGTCCAAAAGAAATAATAAATAAATAATAATACTTGCCAAAATAGCAAACAATAAAAATAAAGAAAGACTGCATTACAGATTGATTGACTCAGTCAAGGGAGCCATTGCAATATCATAGCATGGCTCTCATTCATACATTGTGTGTATGTGCACACCTGCCTTCATCTCATTTGCCAATTTATGGTAACACTAAGGATTTCAAAGGATTTTTCCCCCCGGCAAATAATACTCAGAGATGACTTTGCCAGTTGCTTTCTCTGAAATATAACCTATAGCATTCACTCAATAACATCATGTAATTATGTAATGTGTAAGTATAAATCTGTATGTGATTATATTATTTTATCTCTTTGTTACTTTGAGGTTTTTTTTGTCATGACCATTTTCCAAGCTAGTAAAGGTAAAGGTTATCCCTTGACATTAAGTCTAACTGAGTTTGACTCTGGGGGGTGGTGCTCATCTCCATTTCTAAGCCAAAGAGCTGGTGTTGTCCTTAGACGCCTCCTAGGTCATGTGGCTGGCATGACTGCATGGCAAGCTATTTCCTTCCCGCTGAAGCAGTACCTATTGATCTACTCACATTTGCATGTTTTTGAACTGCTAGGTTGGCAGAAGTTGAAGCTAACAACGGGAGCTCCCATCCCGCAGATTTAAACTGTTGACCTTCCGTTCAGCCAGTTCTGCAGTTTCGCAGTTTAACGCACTGTGCCACCGTGACCCCTGTATTTATTCAGGCTACGGGGCTGTTATTCTTGTACGATGGTTCTGTGTAGAACACCTTTCTTCAAGGTCTCCGTAAGTTTCTTTCTTCAAGCTCTCCTCATGTTCTTCTAGCATTTAAATCCTTGATTTTGTGCCTTGGTGTGGCTGACTTAAATTTGAATGCAAAAGTAGAAAGCATGGTGTGTATGAGAGATAGTGGAGAGAGAGAGAGAAAATCTAATTTTTTGTTAAAACATTTAGTAGTCAAGGATGAGAAGACATTAAGATAAGTTCCCTATTGTCAAATATTCACCAATGTTTTGTTTTAAGGATTTGTTGTTTGTTTTAGTCTTTTTCTTTTTTTTTCACTAAATAAGACTAATGAGCTTTTGTTGTTGAGAATTTCAGAGATAAGACCCTGTCAACAAAAGACTTATGTTACCTGTGAGAGAATAAGGGATAGCATGCCCTTTATTTTCAAGACTGAGCTGCCTATGGACTAAACTGGAAGTGGGGCACTTCGGCGTTCTATAAGTTTTTGACTGTAGTTCACACAATACCTTAGCATTGGCCATGCTAGCTTTTACTGAAAATTTTTGAAAGGCCAGAAATTGTATTCCAGTGTCAATTTTAGGATGGACTTCACTTTGGCATTAACAGAAACAAACACCACTCTCATCATTGGAATATAAAATGCCCTATCTTTTTAAGTTACAACTGTAGAGCCTTGGTCATTCCTTGGACAAAAATTAAACAACTCAACAATTGACCATTGACCCAGCTAGCTGGAAGAGGCAGTAGTCAGATTCTATGCAGAAGCAACATTGTGGATCCCCATGCAACTAGGTTGAACCATCTGTCATGTACTCCAACCTGGACATGACCCCTCTAGTATGCACCTCAGTGATTCATATGGGATCCCCCCAATTGGGTATGACAGGTCTTCCACCATAGTTGGATCCATTTCCATACAAACCCTCACTGAGATGAGGCCATCCCTGCCTACTGCCAAACCTACACTGCACACAACCATGTAGATCCTCTGTTTGTGGTATTTTTCACAATAATTGCCAATTGATTATGCTAATTTTTCTTTATATTTTTACTTGCTGATCATCTATCATCATTTGGCTTTATATGGGTGTGCTCTGAGTGCCCTTTTTCTGCTGCTAGTCTTCCTCATGAGTGCTTTCTTACTCCTCTAGGAAATTGCTCCTATTGAAAGTGCCATTTCCTGGAAGAGAAAGAACATTTCAAAGTGAAGGAGATAGGCCTCTGCAACAGTACAGGAGCCCTCGATGGCGCAATGGGTTAAACCCTTGTGCTGGCAGGACTGAAGACCGACAGGTCGCAGGTTCAAATCCGGGGAGAGCATGGATGAGCTCCCTCTATCAGCTCCAGCTCCTCATGCAGGGACATGAGAGAAGCCTCCCACAAGAATGATAAAACATCAAAACATCCGGGCGTCTCCTGGGCAACGTCCTTGCAGACGGCCAATTCTCTCACACCAGAAGCGACTTGCAGTTTCTCAAGTTGCTCCTGACACGACAAAAAAAAAACAGTAGAGAAACGGGGATCAGAGTCAAATCTTGGACTGTTTAAGAACCAGTTTGCCAGAATTGGGGTGATCTAGCTGAATAACATCATTGTTTATTGTCCTGCTTTTCAAATATCCAAGTTTCTCTCTCTCCTCTTCCTCCTTTCATTCTTCCTCCTCAGCTTACTACCATTGTTAGTAACAATTCAAAATGCAAACCAGTTTGCACTCAATTAATTCAACAGTAAGATAGTAGATCAATATTCTCTCAGTAGGTTCATGCAAAAGCAAAAACCTGCAACCTCCCTTAGCTATGTGTTCTCCTTCATTAATAATTTTTGCCACCGCCTTCTGATGTGATCCAAGTTTTTGTCTGTGAAATGTTGGAAAAGCATGTTACTACCATCTACTAGAATAGAGTTCTGGTATTGAATTTACATTCTTGGCTACAACTTCCCATATATGCATGTATTTTTACTTATGACACATACAGTGGAAAAGAGATGCATTTAAAGTAATAAAAAAAAAAGAGTGCAAACTTATGATAGACTAACATTTTGATTTGGTAGAGTTAAACTATATCTGCTCCGAGGAGTGACTTCCAGATGATCAAGCATTTGCCAGGTAAAGCTGCATATGTATTTGACCTAGTAATCCACAAGGTATGCCCTCTAAATGTGTTTGGATGAATATTGTATGAAAAAATAAAATAAACAGCAATGTAATACTTGACTAAGATACAAGAGTTGTTTTGTCTTCTTTCCAGTATAACAGTCTTCTGCCCTTGCATTACATTCATTTTGATAAGGTATATATGTGGTAAGAGAATAACCTTATGCAGTTGCAGTATTTTTCTTTTTTTTAAGGCAATGCAAAGTGTAAAAATGCATTAAAATATATACTGTATTTAGTAAGCACATAAACCTGTTGTTACTATAGCTACATGATGCTATGATTCCCCTGCAGCAAAAATATACATCAGCAGCTACCTGCTGATTTTGTTGAGAGCTACACTCTGTCTGCAATTATACAGTTTGGTGATAGCTTCAGTGTGCAAACACTTTGAAAATTTAAGCGGGAAGCACAGGAGAAAATATATTGTAGTGGTGGTAATACGGAACTTGAATACTATCTTAGTTGCACGGTATATCTTATGATGGGTATGGCCCAGGTGTTCATGGCCTTGATGGTATTGCCGCCATTGAGGTTGCTTTTGAGAATATTTCCGACCCTTTGAGTGTATTCTTTGCTGACCATAGTTTTCACACGTTCATGTTTGATGTTGTCCAGCTGTAGTATGCCCAGATATTTATAGGCCTCTGGCTGATGACACTTTATCGCTTGACCATTAGGCATATTTATGCCCTCACCTTCAATGATTTTTCCCTTCTTCAGTGCCACTGTTGAATATTTGTTGAAACCAAACTCCATGGTGATATCAGTGCTAAAGATTTGGCCATTTCCTGACCTATTTATTTATAACTTCTGGAACAGCCTGTGAACGAAAATCATTAAGGGGAATTAATCTTTAAAGACTTAACTTCTATATTATTAGCCACCTAGTGAGATCTGTCCTTGGGCTGAATATGTCACTCCCTCTGACCACCTCCCCAGGACATACGAACACCAAGATCCCAAAGGCCAACCAAATTTCTTTGGCTGCACCTCTCGGCGATCTTCACTGAAAGGCCATCCTGAGGGCGGTTCCTCCCAAACCTCATAGTTTTTTAGAGTGAAAACCCTCATTCCAGCCTTAAGCGTAGCCCCTTATCACAGTCCACTGTCCCCCAAAACTTGTAGAAAGTGTTATGTGAGTCTATCCTTCACCCCCTAAGGGGTGTGACACAGTCCCAACTGGGACTATTTCACGTCTTCAGGTGTCCACCTATTCCCTTTTTCCCACCAGGTTGGCTAACAAGCACTTTATGCCCTCTTTTAAGTCATGAATAAACAGCACAATCCCCTCCTCCCAAGAGGTGTACTCCATCGGCCCTATACAATTCTGGCCATTTAAACACAATCTCCATGTGGGGGATCACCAATCCCCTAGTTTGCCCCATGGCAAATTTCAGCTCCCGGCTGACCTCAAACATGGCAACAATCTTTATTCCAGGCCAACAGTGCCCGATGTAAGTGAAATGGGCTTGCACAAGCAATCCTTTCTCCTTCAGTAGCCCCAGATCCTTGCCACTCAGGTGAACAATTAACATTTCAGGAGGAGGACCCCTCCTCTCCTCGTCTACTCCACCATTCAGTTATTACATGGTTAATCAAACTCAGTTGAGTTCCAAGGTGGCTTCCACAGGCAGACTTCTTTGCCCAAAAGACCAAACTGTGTCCACAGATGAGGACTTGTCTCTACACTGATCTGCATCTGTAAACTGAATAACAAAGAGGTCAATAAGCCTAAATGCACTGTTTTGGAGAAGGCAGGGTGGTTAAAGTCTTTAAAATAGCAGAAATGGACAAATTACCAATGACAAACAAAGAAAAACACAAAAAAACGTTATCATGGTCTGAGAACCATTTCTAAGCTTTGTAAAAAAAAAAAGGAAAAGTTTTTATAGAAGGCTTCATAATTTAACCTGTTAGAATCTGTGTAGGGAATTTATAAATAATAACTATCAGGCCAGAAAGAAGAATAGAAAAACATTGTAATAGAAAGGAAGAACAGAATTATATATGAATGTCTCCAACCCAAGGGATGGGAAGTCACTAAATTGGGAGGGCTGGGAGGAGGGGTGAGTATAACCAAATGTGAATATTGTATAGATATTATTAAGTATTGTATTGGTTCATACATATATATATATGTATATCGATTTGTTTCATTGCTTTTTATTAATATGCAAATTGAAAATAAAAAACATATTAATCACTAGTAAGTCTAAGTTGTTAAAGTGCCACCTTCCAATGCACTGAATATCCTGGTCATTAAATTCCTTGGCTGTCAGTGTTGAAGCTGTCCCAATACAAAAGAATTGAGTACCAAAATTGACTCCCTCACTGTCCAATGCTTCCAGAGCTTTTGATGTAAAATCCCAAAACTGATATTATGTAAGAGGAAGGGAATCTGCATACTGAAACAGAACACCAGGATCTCTCCCCCCCCCCCCCCCCCCCCCCCCCCCCCCCCCCCCCCAACCCACCCTTTACCTCCAAGTATTGCCACAAATCCTGCATTGGGTAAAGATTGGCCTCCAAACAGACAAGTAAGTCCATCTTAGTTCCCTTACTTTTCTGGTCAGTTTTTGAACATCGGATGTGCAGGATTGCGGCTTTTGACCCAATTCCAGGTCTTCTATTTCCAATGCTCTGGCCAAGCCATCCCTACAAGATTTAGCTACAAACTCACTTACCCCATAAGGCTCCAAAAAAGGCTATCAGAGCCACAACATGAAAAAGCAAAGCCTTGAAAGGGGAATGGCAAATACTTTGTCAAGCCTTGCTATGTAGATGGCCCTGTTGGTTCCCGCTCATCCTGTACTAAACCACACTCCCATGACCACCCTTCTAGCAGGAGCACACAAAAATTGAGAATGTGATTCACTGGGATAGGCCATGAATTGCCCAGCCTATGATTGGATCTGGAGGTCTCAAATTATACTCCTGACTTACAGTAGCCAGTTGTAGTCCTGTTAGCTATTCTGATGGCCCGGTTAGCCTAACTCTGTGAAGGCTCCACAGGTTGTAAGGCATGGTTGTAGGTGGCACCGACGCCCCTGAAGTGGGTTCTTTGAAGTGATCTATCTGTTGTTGGGCGAGAGCATCGGTTATACTGTTATCCACTCCCGCAGCGTGATGGGCAGAGAATACTGTATTATGTCTCAAGCACTGTAATACAAAAGGTCAAACCAGATTCATTGTTCTTGGTGACAGGGAAGTCATGGAATTATTGACTTGAACTGCAACAGCATTGTCGCACTAAAATTCAACTACACTATTAGAAAAATCCTCAGCCCACAACCGAACTGCTACAACTATTGGGAAAAATTCCAAAATGGTTAAATCAGACAACATTCCAAAAGAAGACCACCAATGGTGCCACTGCTCAGCCAATCACTGACCTCTAAACCATACCCCAAAAGCTACAGACCCCTCTGCATCTGATGCCACCTACAGAACATCATGTAACCTTAGTTCATTTTTCCAAAAGAAAGCACAACTGAATAAGCCCAAGAATTCTGCCCACATTAGTAAATCCTCTCAAATACTTCAAGATATTACAATCCTGTGGTGAGGCTGAGTCACACCACAGGTAGCATCACATAAGTGACACAGGAATGCCCTACCAGGAGCAACCACCCTACAAGCAAAGTTAAGATGCCCAATGAACTCCTGGAATTCTTTTGAATGTTACCTTTTTTGACCTAGGAAATTATGCAGCTTCCTATCCAGATGTTCAAGCTTCTCAGTGGGCAATCAGCAGCTCTGGGCTACCATATAAATTTCTAGTCCTAAAAAGGTCAGTACCATAAGAGGCCTTTCTGTCTTTTTATGTGCTAAAGGCACCCCAAACTCACCAGCCATCACCTGCAACTGCTGCATCAATTCCCTACACTGGCTTGAGTTTCATATCCAAGATACCTCATTATGAAATTAATGCAAATACAGACATTTCAAAATAACCCCCCCCCCCACAAAAAAAAACCTCTTGGTATTCTAAAAAACCTTTTGTTCCCAAGCATTTTAGAGAAGGGATATTCAATCTGTATATGGTTAGGTTTCAATCCCCCAAAATGCAGATATTGAAAAGATCACCTGTCATTCTAACTGACTAAATATATATGTGTGTTGGGGGGGGGGGCTCTTACCAGCTGTTAAACTAGGACACAGCAGAGCTTTAATTGAGGAAATATTAACCTTAGTATGTTAGACATCAATGATTTCTGATCAATATAAGATGCCCTGCTTACTGACATACTTTCTGGGCTCAGTGCCTTCATCTCTCTTTACCCACATTCTGCCTGAAAGTGATAGAAAAAATCCTTTGTTATCCATAGTAAAAAAAAAAATCACAGAAACTGAAGGAATGAAAAGATAGGTAACATTTGGGAAGGACATTGGTTTGGACAGTATTGGCTGGTAGGCTAACTTCTTATCCTACCATGACTGGATTTTATCCATGGGCCTTTATTTGTTTCCACCAGATTATCAGTCTTCCCACCAAGTGGAAACAGGTCTAAAGAAAACTTGATGTTTTCGGGTTGATGGCAAGCACTCTAACATTAGAAGAATCATTAAGTAATCAGCTCCTTGATTAAATAACAGATGACCATGTTAATCGCTACAGTGAAAGAACACACTGTGCCCCCTTTTTAATGTTGGATTTTGTAAGCCTTGGTGATTGCTAAGAATTAATTTTGTCTTTCAAGATTAGTAATAATCTATATTCCTCTTTCTTTCTTTCTTTTTTTCAAGAAAGAAGAAAGGTTCACCAGGTTCATCACACCTTGGAGGATAGAGAATGTTAAAAACAGATCTATTTTCTTTTAGTCTAACCTTGTCTGGAAGATATAGGAAAACTAATTTGCCTTATTTACATATGGCACAGTCTATCCAGTATTCAAGGGCCTGTCGGAAACAGGAACATTGTGCATTTCCATGGTAACAGATGGCATGCTGACAGTATCTGGCTCGTTGCAGCTTCGTCTAGGCAGGCCAACAATTAATCAGCCATCTACATGCACAAAATTCTTTGTGAGTGAATGGCACTGCTTCTCTGTAGTGCTGCCTGGGCTTTCACAATTTTTGTATTCCTGCAGGGCGAAGTACTTTTTTTGTCCCTTGCATTTGTATTTCTCTTTGCTTAAAAAAGGAGAAAGAATCTGATTAAAAAGAATATCAAAATGGGGTGGGGTGAGGAACCTGCACATTAATTTTTAAATGGCATGTATTATTTTTCTGGGTGATGTAAAACAAGGTGAGGACTCTGCTTCTTTTTCAAGACCTTGAAGTTCTTCTTCCCTAACCACCAACTGTCATTTTCTTTCCTTAATGTGTTGCCTCAGCACGTTCAGAGGAATGAGGAATCTGCACGACTATGAAACACAGAGTAATGCTTCCCACCAGATAATCTGATAGCTGATCTCTCATTTAAAAATCAATCAAGCCTCTGGTCTTCATCCTAATGGGGGAAACTAGATAATATGTGTTTCTGATGTGGTTCCTGACATTTGGGCAATGCGATCTACTTGAAGGGATCTCAAAGATCCCACTTCGCTTGCTGGTTACTGGTCCTCATGTTTCTTAATGAGGAGAAAAAAAGGCCTATGCCTCTTAAGAAGTGGTAAAAAAGAAATCCATGAGTACAAGGCAATTTTTAAAAAAATCTTTCAAGTATATATGATTTAACAATTGTAGTTTTGTTAATATCATGTACAATGCTTCAAAAGTCGTGTTTGATTTAAATCCATTAATATGCTGGTACAAATTGCTTGCCACAAAATTACAATCTTTCTTCTTTAAGACTGAAATCTGGCACATCCTTGTTTGAGAGTTGCTTCTGGATGGGCACACAAAGGTTTACCCTGTAAAAGAAATATTGGTATAAATATGCTTTCCACATGATTGAGAAGACAAAAATCCTTCTAATGTTCAGAGATATCCAAACCAATATCACATATTATCTAGTTTCTCTCCCTTAGGATTAGGACCAGAGGCTTGATTGATTTTTAAATGAGAGATCATCATAACCGCTTGCATATTCATAATGAAGTTTTTTTTTATAAACCAGCAATAATTTTTCAATAAAACGGTACAACTGGTGTCATAATTACAAATACGGTTACACCTGTGCTTTTAGTTGCCTTTGTTGTCGAGCCTCTGCACACACTCCTCCCCAAAGATTTACAGTACACCAAGCAACTTCAAGCAAATAATATGATTTTTTCCTTTTTTATTGAAACCTATTTTGTGGACCTGGAGTTTAGAAATGCTGAAGTGCTAGAGGTTCCGGAATGGACCTAGCAGCAGTTGTATCCCTACAAACTCTAACAGTTCTAACCTCTTAATAAAATGTATCAATTTGATGATTTTGTATAACTTGTATTTTATATATTGTATACTGTGTCAATTCCCACTAGATGAAATGTATAAACTGTTTCTAATATATGTATCAAAATGTAACCTGAAGGCAACCGCCTCTCAATGCCCCAGTTTACAGTATTCCTTGAGAAAGGGGACTGTGGCCAGGACACCTCCAGCCATTTCCCAAGCCAGATAACTATCAAGCCTTGTGTATATGCAGATAGATGATGCCATTTGTCAACAAGGTGAGTTTGGGGTGTCTGTTCATTCAGTTTGAGGCTGAGAGCCTGCTGCTCCCACAGAAAATGGGGCTTAGTAAATCCAGATCCATTCATTTCTCAGTTCTGGCAACCAATCTCTTGATTATCTGGAAATAACACCTTTGCCTCACATGGAACTTGACACTTGAGGTAATCAAGGATTCATCAACATAGTCAAAGCACCATTTCCTCACAAACTATGCCCCTGAAAGGGGCGTCTCTGCAACAGATTGGTTCCTTGAATTAGCAAATCACCATCTGTCTTCCTTTCCACCATGGAAATCCTGCCTATGGGCTGTGACGTCAACCCCCAGACAATCCGAGAAGTTCTTCCTCGTGTTCAGATGGAATCTCCTCTCCTGTAGTTTGAAGCCATTGTTCCGCATCCTAGTCTTCAAGGAAGCAGAAAACAAGCTTGCTCCCTCTCACATATTTATACATGGCTATCATATCTCCTCTCAGCCTTCTCTTCTTCAGGCTAAACATGCCCAGCTCCTTAAGCCGCTCCTCATAGGGCTTGTTCTCCAGACCCTTGATCATTTTAGTCGCCCTTTTCTGGACACATTCCAGCTTGTCAATATCTCTCTCTCTCTTTGTATTGTCGAAGGCTTGATTCACTTTGTTTGTTTGCTTGCTCACCCGCTTGTTGGTTTGCTCACTCACTCTCTTACTTGCAGCATTTTAAAGTTACTAATTAGCAAAATGTCACCCAACTTTTCACAGGAGAAAACATTTTAGATCTTAAAATATTTTTAAAGCATAAAAATCAAAACAGGCTCCAGCATAAAAGAAGAAGAAATCCAGGAGAAATAAAAACATTTTAGAAGAGATGTAGGAAAAGCCAATCATATGCTGTAGGTAGGAGTCATCCAGAAAGGCTGAAGGGAGAGTGCTTTAATTTATACCACATTTACGTTTATGTTTTGATTTTGGTTTATTAAATGTGTATCCTTCCCATTCAGAGAAGATGCTGGGTTCCTATACAATATTCTTTTTTATAACATCTGTAGCTGATTGTTTTTTAAATTATATTTTATAGATGCATATTTTGTGTATGCATGCATATACCCACATTAGGTAACACCATTGAGCATTCTGACTAGAAGTCTAGTCATGTATAAACAAATTCTATCAGCAGTGGATTTATAAATCTTTTGACTTTTAATAAACATTTTTCCTATCCATTTTCCCCTCTAAAACAAAACAAACGCAGGTCCTCTCCCTGTCCTTCCCTGTCTGACAATCCACAACAAGGTCAATGGGACTCCACCAGAGTGAGTAGGTGGTGGATTGCAGCCCCAGCGACACAGCTGGTTGCATGGCATCTTAACAGCTAAATTTGATGGCACCTTCAGAGTTTCTTAATTTTTACATCTAATATTTCAACACCCCCCATTTCCCCTCCTTCAGGGCATCACTTAGCCCTGTAGGGAGACAGGGCTTCCCCTGCAGCCAAGTTGCTAAGGGGAGAAGGCAGGGGATAATTCTGATGTATGTGGCCAATTATGTTGACCTTTGTGATACATCAAGCTCAGTCAGACCTCACATCTTGAGTTTCCCACCTATTTATGTCCCTTCATAGCAGCACAATGCTTTGCTGTCATGTCAGTTTGTGGTCTCATATTTTTACTACTCAGCAATGTACAATTTGAGATTGTGATTAGCATCTTTAATTCCTTTTTTTAAAAACCCTTGTTAGAAAAGGAAAGCTGAAGCCTAAAATAGTACACCTGCTGTTTTCTAAAGAGTATTATTTTAGTATCCTGGGGACATGCAAAGTTATAACCTACTGATGCAAGGCTTACATTTAAAGGGGCGCACGCACACACACATAGCAAAGGGAGCATAAACCATCAGCATTATACCAGATTTTTTTTTTAAAAAAACCCATTAGATTTATTGTAATCAAGCAAAACATTTTTTTCTATTACTCAAACCTCAACAATCCTAAATCCTTCAAAATTATAGTATGTTCTGTAGATGGTGACCCTAATATGTGTCATGTTAAGATATATACCTTCTTTGTTGATAAGAGGGTTCAAATGATTACTGCCTGATCAGAGAATAAAACAGTCTCCTCTATGATTAGCGTTTCAGATGGAATTATTCCCTTAATAAGTGTATAGATAGTAAAAGTGGCAAGACTGCCCCCCCCCACCGCCATTTTGTCATTCATATCAAGATTTAACACTGAAGGTGCTATAAATTTTTGACATTTTTTTAAAAAAACATTTGTAAAAAAGCATTTGGTAATCTGTTTCTGCGACTATTTAAGACTTTAGCAAATCAGGAAGTAACAGTATAATTTTTTTCAAAATGTGTGATTTAAAAGAAAAGATTGTTATGTTCCTTCAAGTCATTTCCAACATACAACAAATTTCACGCAAGCCTTCCATGGTTTTTCTGGGCAAGACCTGTTCAGAGGGGGTTTGCCTTTGCTGTCCTCTGAGGTTGAGAGGATGCCAACTGGTAGATCTTCATGACTGAGAACCATGGTCTCCAGAATCTTAGTCCAATGCTTAAAACTATGCTGGCTCTTTTAAAAAGTTAACTTATTAAAATAGAGATTCTAAATTAGTTTTAAAACAGGCAATAGGATAACTGGCCCAATTTGCTTTCTCACTTAGTTGCCAAACAAATTGACCTTAGATATTCAGCGCCACTGCCTCTGTAAAACTAATCAAACAGGAACATTCATAGACTATTTTTGGAAGATTGTTGCAAAGCTTTGGTTTGGAATATAACAGAAGGGCCCAATGTACAATCACCCTGGACAATACGAACAGGGAATAGAGAGAAAGGGTTCCCTGAAATGCAAAAGGCAAAAGGTCCCTAAGACCAAAAGTAAAACAATTAWATAATTGCAATAATGTATAACCACAACCGGTTTCGACTATATGCAGTCTTCTTCAGGTRGTARTAGAAATCCAAAATAGTAAGTTTTGTAAAGTGGACAATTCTTCAACTAAAGTCAATATATGAAGATAAACAATGATGAGGACCTAAAGGGAACACATTCAGTGGCTAAACATAGTAAGGAAAGCAATTATCAAAAGTAAAGAAAAAAACATTCAAAGCTAGAATCAAAATACTCACATAGGTTCTCCTACAAAGGTGCTCTGCTTTTTAGTAYGTTTCTCTGGAAAGCACAAGGGAAGCAGGTGGAGATTCCAGTATATAAAGAGAAACTAATAGTGTATGAAGAGAATTTTAAAGGGGCCCCATATAGGTATCAGTGTGGGTGTGTTCCAGTTTGCAATAGTAAGTTACTCAAAAGAGAAACTTGTTTTAAGAGGCATGTGCCAGCTCACATGAAACACTGAAATGAAGTAGAATCATTCAGACCCTTAGGATATAGTTTCAGGAGTGAAAATCCAAAAGGCTTCACGTTGTAGTAGTCTAGTAGACAGAGGCGGCCGTAGGTAATTTTGCCCCCCCCCAACCAATCATTGATATATATTTTCTGTTCGTCGTGGGAGTTCTGTGTGCCATATTTGGTTCAATTCCATCATTGGTGGAGTTCAGAATGCTCTTTGATTGTAGGTGAACTATACATCCCAGTAACTACACTTGCCGCACTTGCTCCCTTGCCTGACCCACTTTGGGTCCGGAGGCGTGCCTGAAGACCCCGGCGTGTGCACCAAAAGTCACCTCTTCTCCTGACTTTCTCCTCAGCCATTGGGACCAGAGAGAGAGAGAGAGAGAGAGAGAGGTGGAGATGCCCACCTTTCCTGAAGGTAGGCGCAAAAAACAAAGGAGGGAGCGGAGGTGGGAGATACCTCCAGCGAGAGGCTCTCTCTCTCTCTCTCTCTCTTGGTCCCAATGGCTGAAGAGAAAGTCAGGAGAAGAGGCGACTTTTGGGCGCACGCTCGGGTCTTCAGACACGCCTCCGGACCCGAAGCAGGCCAGGCACAGCGGCTCCACCCCTTGGCCCACCCGCGGATTGGGGAGAAGAGAGGAGGTGGGTGGAGTGCCGGGGGATCAGGAAAGGGAGCCGGTCATGGGGAAGGGATCGAACGCGGAGAATGATTGAGCACTGGCTCTGCTCGCACACCCAGTGGCCGGGTGGAGCAGGAACGAGAGGGACCAGGCAAGGCTCAAGGGCCTGGCCCCTTTGGGAAGAGGATCGCCCGGCAGCAAGGCAAGAAAGCCGAGGCTCCCCACAGACTGCTAGGGCTGTTGTGAGCTGAGGGGGCGCTCCTCAAGTGGCGGTTGAGGGGCATTTACAGAGGTGCCTCTGCGCCCCTGGCAAAAAAAAAAGTGTTCTGTGACCACTTACTTCACGTAATGGATGAGCCACCCCTGCTAGTAGATAAGTCTATTTATGGAGGATGTAACCACCTTTAAAACTAGTACCCTAAGTGATTCTGTACTATGTTTCATGTTATTGCCTATACAAAAATTTCAATGCCACCTGCTTCCCTTGTGCTTTGCCTGTATATGTACGGAACATTGTAATCCACCCTAAGTCACCTGCGGAGTAAGAAGGTTGGAATATAAATACTGTAAATAAATAATAATTCAGGCAGTTCCCGAGTTACAAACAACCAGGAGTTGGAGTAGATGGCCCATGTGGTCTTTTCAAACGCTATTATTCTATGACTTACAAATGACTCATAATTAAGAACAGAAGTGAGACAGCAGTAAGTGAGAAAAATCTACCTCTAGGAAGGGAAATTCACTCCTGGGAGAGCTGTCATAAGGGAAAGATGTCTCCACTGAAACATTTTCACCAATCCTTGTTTCTACAACAAGCCATTTTTTTTTTCAAAATCCCATTATCACAGGGACAGAAAGTAAGGCGAAGTCTTTTGAACAGGGGAACAGACAGCAAAACAAACACTACAGGGGTGTTAACCCTTCCTTATGCGATATATATGTCTAAAGTTACACTTTAAAATGTGACTGTTCCCCAACTTACATACAAATTTGGGGAACAGTCACTTTTTAAAAAAAAACATAGCAAGATATATGTGTGTGTGTGTGTGTCTGAGGTTACACTTTTAAAATGTGACTGTTCCCCGACTTACATGCAAATTCAGCTTAAGAAGAAACCTACAGAATCTTTTAGCTAAAATTTCTATCCAAATATTTCTTGCAATGTCTTTTTGAATTACAAACGGTGATCAAATCTGACTAGGACAATGCATAGAACTTGATGACGTCACTGGGGTATACTTTATGACTCAAGGCCCTTCCACACAGCCCTATATCCCAGAATATCAAGGTAGAAAATCCCACATTATCTGAGGAAAACCAGCCAACCTCAAACTGGTTCCAGAATGTCAAATTTACTTAACCACACCTGAACTTGGACAGGGGCCATATCAGTACCTGGATGGTGTGATGGTCCAGAAGAACTGAAGCCTGAAAAGACAGAACCACTATGGACTGGTAAGTGTCAATATGCTCTACATAGGGCTGCACTTAACTGTTGTCCTATGAGGTTTCTGCATCTCAGTTTTCCTGCCTCAGTGTAGAATCTTATGTTTTTCCCTGTTGAAATGCATTGTATTAATCTTGCTCAGTTACCCAATTTGTTAAAGTCATATTGAATAATCATTTTGTCTTTTGAGGCATTAATTGCCCATCCGAGTCTGGAGTCATGCAGTTTTGATGAGTATTCTGTTTATTCCATCATGTCATTTATAAAGATGTTAAACAGTACTGGGACCAGGACAAATCTATAGCACCTCACTTCTTGATTTTCCTCTTAATTTCTTCTATTACATCAAATAGATTAATGTTAAGAAGTTGAAGGGGTGAAAGGATGGCAGAAGAGTTCCATAGAAGGCTTGCAGAACTGGGCTTCCTTCTTTGCACTTGTACCCTGACCCCAGACTGGTTGCTTTAGAACTCTGGTTCACCATTTTGTAACAGTTTTGTGATTTCTAAGCTAACCGATTTCAGCTGGCAGATATAAAATTACAGAGGGGCAGATATAAGGAGTTTGGAGGGTTGCAAACCTCACCTTTCCCTTGAGATCAACTGTATTAAATCCCCTCTTGGAAACATGGAAAAGAACCACCAGTGGTTCTCAAAGTGTGCTCCACAGAGCCCTTGGGGTCTCCGCGAAGCATACATTTTCCTCCTCTTTCCTGCTCCCCCCCCCCCACATTGCTTGCCACCAGAAATCTTTTCTCCTCATCTCCCTCACCCCAAAAGACTTTTTCCTCACTTGTCTTGCTTCCAAAAGCTTTTTTCCTTACTTGTTTGCTTCCAAAAGCCCTTTCCTCTCACTTCCATCACCCCAGAAGCCTTTTTTTCTCTCACTTCCTTCATCCCAAAAGCCTTTTTCCCTCACCTTCCTCACCACCCAGATCCTTTCTTCCTTGCCTTGTTTGCTTCCAATACCCTATTTTCCTTCCACCACACAGGGGGTGCTTTGATTGTGCTTTTCCTGCATGGCCGAAGGGGGTTGGACTGGATGGACCCTGGGGTTGTTCCTAATAATAATAATAATAATAATATATATTATATTAATAATAATAATACTTCATTTATACCCTGCTACCATTTCCCAAAGGCTGGGTGGCCACCTTGATTGTGCTTTTCCTTGATTGTGCTTTTCCTGCATGGCCGAAAGAGGCTGGACTGGATGGCCCTTCCACTGAAATACTGTAAAGTTTATGTTGGTCAAAAAGTTTGCCCTTACCTGATATATATACATTATATATAATATAATATGTAATATAAAATATAAACATTTTTTGGGCCGCCATAAAAAACTTTTACTTCAAAAAGGGCTTCGCAGCTGAAAAAGTTTAAGAACCCCTGTCTTAGGATACCGCTACAGAATCATGGCAGCCCTGCAGCGATATCCTAACAGGCAGAATCTTATCCACGGTGACATGTTAAAGCGCCTAGTGCATCTTTCAATATACAGAACAGTTTAGGGCATAAAATCCAGACTTCGGTTATTTAAACTGGAAAATTTGAAGATCCCATTTTTCCAGTTCATTCAAGGGCAAGGAGATAGTCACATGAGTTTAATATTCTGTTCTGCATGGGCTTTCCATTCAGATTATACTGCTTTTCTAAGATAATATACATATCTGTTGTTTTTACATCATATTACCGCCCTCCCCAAATGTATTGAAGCTTTAGATATTATGTGGTGAGGTGGCTGCTGAAATGGAGGAGGCACAAGAAACTTGATGTATGTACTCATCATTCTGAGTATGTGTCATTCGACAATATATTTCTGAATCTGAACTGTTAAAAAATGGACCTATACAAAATGTCAGCTGGCAAATTGCATTAAACTTAGCATGTTTATCAGAATATTTTAAAATGTAATGTTCAAGTGTGGGGTGGAAGGATGATTCTGCAAAAGGCAACTATTATCAAGGTGCTGAAATTAATTGGCTGCTTTAATTGAGGTAGATTACTAGCTAATGCTTTCTTGAATACAGTAATTCTCCTATTAAATTATCTTTGAATAATTACCTGAAATTTCTCAGCTGCAAGGACTGATGGCTATTTAATTGTGCAGTGATGTTGCTAGATAATTACTTAACAAGGTGTCCTTTAATAGTTTAATTCTCCTTTCAGAAAAAAAAAACTTCAAATACTACTTTTGGTATATATGTGGTGTGTGTGTGTATTCACTATGGTTTTATTTTTCTGCATGGATGAATCTGGATCTGGAGCTCTTTGGCATTTTGGATTCTCAAGACAATATTTAATTTTAAATGGATTTCAAATAGATTTTTTTTTTGATGTAAAATATGTACTTAAGTTCTCCATTCCATGGATATGCCTCCCAGAGGTTGGTTTTGGTATAAGATATTCTTAGGTAATGATTTTTTAAATTGAACATTATTTATTATTATTATTGTCGTGTCAGGAGCAACCGCTCCTGTTGTGAGAGAATTGGCCGTCTGCAAGGACGTTGCCCAGGGGATGCCTGGATGATTTTTGATGTTTTATCATCCTTGTGGGAGGCTTCTCTCATGTCCCCACATGAGGAGCTGGAGCTAATAGAGGGAGGTCATCCGCCTCTCCCCGGATTCAAACCTGCAACCTGTCAGTCTTCAGTCCTGCCGGCACAGTGCTTTAACCCACTGCGCCACCGGGGGCTCCAATTGAACATAATAAGCAGACATATAATATAATAGGAATATATATCATTAATTTTCACAAATAGACCCTTCGACAGGCATTTCATCTCCTCTTCAGAAGGAACATGATGTTGAATAATGGCAACAGATTAGAGCCAACCCATACAAATGAAATTTTGGATTTGAATCCATGTCTTTCAGTTGTGGAAACCATGCTTCAAGTAAATGTTGTGAGTTATGAAATACTGCCCCATGAATCTAATTACACAATTTCAGGCTCTCAGAAAAGTGTTGAGAACCACTTATCCCAGTATGTTGGGTGAATGAACTGAATTTAGAGCTATTCAACAAAGACCTTTCCAGCACTTGAAATCTTGCCATTGGCTCTTCCTGAAAAAAAGTATAAGAGAATGTCCTGCAATAGTGATGCCTTGCTTAAGAAAGGCGGTATACTTCAGGTCTCTGTCTTTCTGTCTATCTGTCTCTGCCTGTAGCGTCCTGATTGGTTCCCCTGTTCTCCTGTTCTTGATGGTGCTTTGATCCTGACCCCTGATTCATGTCTTGCTCCAGATTGCTGCCCAAGGTGTCACCTATCTGCTATGAGATGAGATTTTTCATTCTTCATTTCACTTATACTCAAAAATGCTATGTCTTCCCGTTCCATGTCCCTTGAAACCATTTGCCGCATCCATATTGAAGGAATTGTGCTGTTACAATTGTCATCTTAATGCCTATCTACACTTGCCAGAATATAATCGTTTTCCCCAACTATTCCATTTTTTGTGTGTCCCATGATTTTCGGGATACCATATTTGTTTTTCACACCAATGGAAGAAACACAGTAGATGTTGTATGATATCAGAAGTAGGGCAACCAGTATATAAAAATAACAGACATTACATATGAAAAAGAAGCACAGTCATCTCATGTATCAGCTTTCTGGGAGAAAAGTGACAAGATGATGTGCCAGTATAGTAAACAATTGAAACTCGGAAGTGCAAAGAAAATAGGATTATGTGGAAAGATGACATGCTGACGTGGTGAAAAGAAACAAACCTGAAAGGGCAAATGGCCAGTGCTAGAATCTCAAAAGGATTATGGAGGGGAAAGTATGATGCATACCAGCTGTTTGTTCACTGGAAAAGAAAATTATTAATTAAATGGCAATGAAAAACAGAATTTGAAGAGAGAAGTGGGACAGGGGAAAGGAAATCACACACAACTATGTTGATCATCATACACATTCCTAGATCTGACCCTCCCTGTACTGAAACATTATAGGGTGGGGGGGGAATACACACATACACATGCACACCTAAAAGGAATCAAGGAACATGAAAGGCACTGCAGACTACTTCAACCAGAGAAGTCAGCCATAGCAGAGCACCTGATGAACCAGCCTGGACACAGCATATTATTTGAGAACACAGAAATGCTGGACCACACCAACAACCACCATGTCAGACTACACAGAGAAGCCATTGAAATCCACAAACATGTGGACAATTTCAACAGAAAGGAAGAGACCATGAAAATGAACAAAATCTGGCTACCAGTATTAAAAAACTCTAAAATTACAACAGCAAAACAGCAGAGAGGAAACAACCAGGCACATCTTAACACCTCTCAACAAAAGATTTTCCCAGGCTCAGCCA
>NW_026846588.1:15887865-15919592 GCF_025583915.1 Anolis sagrei ordinatus | reverse complement strand
TGCCATAGATGCAGGCGAAACGTCAGGAGAAATGCCTCTAGAACATGGCCCTATAGCCCAAAAAAACCCACAGGAACCTAGGAATTTGATTGTCCTTTAAAAATCCTCTTGCAAGATCACTTGAAATATTCTTGATGAAAATGGTTAATACACTGAAATATCTTGGCAAAGTCACCTATTCAAAGTCAGTCCAATGATCAACAGTCCCACAGAGGAAAGTCTAGCACCCCTCTGGATTTTCTCTAAGACTAATTCATAGTAAAAATTATGAGTATAGAATCTTTCAAAACTCTTCATAAACATCACAACTGACAACCTTAAGAAGAAATGTGAAAACGATGAAAAATACTGATTATTAATGTTAGAGAAATTGAGTGAAATTGATAAGTCCTATATCGTTGTTATTCTTATTACTTATAACTTTTTACTGGATTGGGACTCTAGGCAGGATACAAATGTTACAAAAGATACAACATTGAAATCTGCCTCATACAAAAATTTAAAATATGACTAAACTATAAATACAATTAAAAGCATTTACAAATTTAACAATGAAAAAGAAAACAAATATGAACAGTACAGCACCTTGTAAAAAGTCCTTTTCTGCTAAGTAATCACCTCTGAAAGACATAACAGTCTTCTTCTATCTACAGAAGGACTACAAGGAGGATGACTTCCTAATTTTTCTGCCTGGGGGAAACCACTCAGGAGGTCCTTTCCTAGGTAACCTAGGAAGGCAAAGCAGACAGAAGGGCCTTCCTAGAAGTTCTCGGAACAGGATAACATGGGAGAATATGGTCCTTCATATAACTTGGATCCAAGCATATAGGACTTTGTGCACTGAAACAGACTGGCATGATAAGTTCTCCTTAGCGTCCCCATAACTCAGAAATAATTGACTTCTGGCACAACAACAAAATAGGATAATATGGTAGTTTAAAGCTATGATTTTGAAAGATTAGATGGGCCATTCTCAACTGGAATTGTTTAGGAACAAATAACCTTGCTGATGCCATAACTGGATCAACACACTACTACAGAGCAAAATATATTTCTATATGTAAGTAAATATATTTCCC
Organism: Anolis sagrei ordinatus; assembly: GCF_025583915.1. Lineage (NCBI taxonomy): Eukaryota > Metazoa > Chordata > Lepidosauria > Squamata > Anolidae > Anolis > Anolis sagrei. The sequence continues at coordinate 15,918,513 of NW_026846588.1, read as the reverse complement.
TTGCTGTTCCAACTGCTACTTGCTCCTTTCTGATTCCTCCCAATCTACAATTTGTAATTCCTGTTTTCCCTCTCCTCCTTGCTTTGACCTCTGCATGTTCTTCATCTGTTTTCCCCCTGCACCCCTCCCTTGTCAACCCTCCCCTTCTACTCCCCTCAGTCTTCCTCCCTCACTCGCCCACTCAGTCATTCTCCCACATCCACTCTGGCAGCACTAAGAAAGGGGCAGACTCATCAGTCACTAAGTGGGTGGTGTTGATGAGAAATTAAAAAGAGGAAATAATTGACCATAATGAAAGAGTTAAAGAATAACCTGCCCCTCCCTCTAATTAGCATTAATAATTGGCATTATCCCATGTTTCAAAGAATTTTGAACAACAGAAAATAAAATGATGGAATTTTTGGATCAAAGATTTATTTCTCATGTGGAAGCAAACTGGTCATCTGGTTCCCTTTTAGAGTGGGTCTATTTCTAGTCCAATAATGTACCTTTAGGATCGGAACCTCTATTTTTTTCAGGAAAAAATTGATTCCAAGATGTTGATATCCCCACCCATATTATTGCTATTGTAATGTTATTCCTGCCTGCTTCCCAGACTTCTTTTGGGGACATTGCTTTCATAGTATGTCCATGCAGCAGTATTTGCTATTCACATTATTTTCAGCTGTTGTTATATTTGCTAAAATAAAAATGGCAGTTATAAGCCAAATCATAAGTAGCACTATTTCTTCTCAATACCCATTTTCAGATATACTTCAGGTATTGAAGGATTCCTAACCATTCTTTTAACATAAAGTTTTGTACCAGAGGCAGAAATAACTTGGAAAGAATGGGGATATACGACAGAAAAGAAGAGCAATTCAATTTGTTTTAGCAAACTTTTTCTTTGAACCTAATTGTATGTCTATATGAAATAAGCAGATCAAATATGACTTTCACAAGTAAACAAAAACATTTTGAACCTTTTTGAAACCAATTCTTTCGAAATCGGGGATTACAAGTTGAGTGTCCTGCATCCAAAATTCTTTGCCCAAAATTATTCCTTATTTCAGATGTGTGTTTTTTCCAGGTTTTGGAATACTTGCATGTATATTATGAGATATCTTGGTGAAAGTGCCACCTCAATCTCTTAATGCTGCAGCTTTAAACTGTGGCAGGCAAAAGGACCAGGCACTTTTGATCTCAAGAGAGATTTTTTTTAGAAAATAAATAAAAGTTAGAAAAATACAGAAAAACAGAAAAGCACAGGCTTGTGGGTGAAAAGGAAAATTTAACAATCAATGGTGCAGTTACAATTACTTTTATTAGTAAAACAAAGTAAAGGCACCCTTTGAGGCAGTGCTAATGTCCAGTATGACTGGTCAAAAGTTCAAAAGGTGGGAGTATATTTATTTATTAATTATTTATTTAAAACTTTTATATCCCGATCTTCTCAACCTTCGTAGAGGGACTCAGACTGGCATGATATGCATATCATGCATATCAATAATATTTTACACTTTCTTTGTATCCATTGTTTTAATTAATTTTTCTACATTAGTCCATTGTCTTAGCATGCTATCTACACTCCGCCCGAGAAGGATGGATTGCAAGTCCCTGGTTCCCAGGATCTCCTATTCCCAGTGGGGAGGGTTGTGGTGTGCTCTCAAAGGGACCCAAGTGTAAACATAAAATTCATTTATTGTTGATATCCTTTGTACACATACCTTAAATGTATTTTTATGCACAATATTTTCAAAAAAAATTCTGCATGAAGCAAAGTTTGTGTATATTGAATCACTAGAAAGCAAAGGTGTCACAATCTCAGGTTTTTGAAGGATTTTGCATTTTGGATTTCTGGGTAAGGGATACTCAACCCATATATTTCTTTTACCAGCATCCACTTCTCTTCCAATTTCCATTTTTTTAGTTGAACTTACCTATATCTGTGCTCTTTCACCATACAATGTTCCTCACTACTTCGCAGTTTGCTTTTGGTGGACTTGCTGTTTCACGGTTTTTCAATAAATATTCATTTAAAATATATATTGAGGTATTTTCGCTGTTTCGTGGGTTTTTGCCACCGCCGCTTTTCGAGGTGCTTTTGCTCCTCAGTCCTCTCTCCCTCCAGCTTTGAAGGGCCTTTCGTTCCTCTCCTTCGCTCTCTGTCTCTCTTCACCTGGCAAAAGGAAAGGTAAGGAGGGCTTGCTTTCTTTCTTCGCAGCCACCGTACTGACAGGGAGGCGGGAGGGGGAGGGGGAGGAGGAAGAGGAGAAGAGGAGGAGGTTTATTTTAAGTTTATAAAGACTTTTAAAAAGTGTATAACTACTAAGATAATGTATAAATATTAAAATAATATTAAAATTAATATAGTGTCCCTACTTTGTGGATTTTCACTTATCGCGGGTGGTCCTGGAACCTAACACCCGCGATAAGTGAGGAAACACTGTACTGGAGAGAGTGCCTATCCCCCTTTCTTTCTGTCTTGCTCTTCACACAAGCCCAGTAAGGGATTCTGGAGGCAGCTGCTGTCTACTGTATTCACTATAGACAGTTACACATGGCTACAGTAGGATTGGCTAGAGTAGAAAAAATAGAGAAGGGAAAGGGTCGACAGGAGGGTGTAAAAAGGCCTTGTAAAAAGGATCTCCACTCTCTAAAACTGCGTTAAGTGAGGTCTAAAGTACTTGTATTCTACTTTCAGAGACAGCAGTAGTCTTACTTGCGCTGATCCTCATTACTTTGCATTTGCCCTCAGAGGAATAATTGAAAGCAGTAGCCATAGAGGACCCAGCATGGTGTAGTGGTTTGAGTGTTGAACTACATCTCTGGATAGTAGAATTTGATTTCCTGCTCTGCCATGGAAACTCACTGGGTGACCTTGGGGCAATTCATACACTCTGAGAGTGAGAAGCCAAAGGCAAACCCCCTCTGAACAAATCTTTCCAAGAAAGCCCAGTGACAGGTTTGCTTTAGGGTCATCATATATCAGAAATGACCTGGAGGCACATAATTCACAGAAGGAAATTAGAGATTAAGTATACTTGTACAATTAAATAAATACTAGATATTGGCACAAGAACAGTAATATCAACAATATGTTAAATTAATATAATTTAGTCTCATCGACAATAGCATTTTAAAATACAGATACCTAATTTATCCGTGTTTTATTAATAAGCAATGTAAAGTAAATTGCTCCGGCTTGCTTCCTTCAGTATCCTTCCATTGTATTACCTGAGCATTTTGACATTCAAAATCAAACTTTTATGTCTGATTATCTTTACATACCAATCATGGTTAATTATCCTCATATTCCAGTGATTATGTTTGGTGATTGGTTGCAGCATTGGGTGGGTAGGGATGTGGACCTGGATTGTTTTCAGTCTAGTTATAGAAGCTGCGTGGTGGTGCTGGTGTTACCTTTGGCATACCCACAGAGAGATCCTGCTGTACTGAATCCAAAGACTGAAATAGGTTGATGTTAACATGTTCATTTGCTGCATCGGATCCAGATAATCCATGGCTCTCCAAAAGCAACTAAAATCAGTTTCTATTTATTTATTTATTTTGTATATAATAATCTTTCCTTTGTCATTAATTCAAGAAAGTCCCTCTGTGTTCTGGCACCCCAGCTTTTACTTTTTAGGAAAAACTGTTAGCTTCCCAAACCCTTTGAGATACATAAGAACTAGAAAACAATTGCTGATAGCCATCTCAATAAGGACAGAATGCCAATTCACCAAACAACCCAGATTATTCATATATTAGGCTATGATATGTTTACAGGGGTTAGAAAAGACAAAATAAGAGGACAGGATCAACAGAACTGTCAAATATAAGATGTTTTTAATTCTAGCCTATAATTATAATCAGCACTCAGATTTGCTAGTTTAAGTTTTTTGTATTTAATTATTTGCAGAATTGATTAATATGTTCCCTCTAGGAATCTCTGGGTCTTCCAACACAATTCTATGTCCAACTCATGATGGAACTTGGACCCAAACATTTCTAGAGAGATCACTTTTCCAAGTATTTGTCGATCCTCCAGCACAATTCTATGGTCAACCTCCAATGGAAGGACCTAGAAATTCATTTAGAAGTGTTCTCTCAGATTTGAAAAATGGATTTTTATTTGTGTTCTTTCCACTTTCATAGGGGTACTACACTCTAAAGCTCATCAAACTAGTTTTCCTTAGGGTCCTTTGACTATATTATACTTGCCATCCCCTGCCACACGTTGCTGTTGCCCAGTCCATGTATATGTCTTCTCTGTGTGTATGTGTGTGTGTTTATGTGTATATATGTGGTTCTTGCGCATGCGTTGTAATTTTATTTTATTTTATTCGGCTTTTTAAGTCTCTTCCACTGTGTTTTTCAGTGTTTTTGTGAGTGATGGTCACTCATTGGCCTGATAGGTGTATTGTGTCCAAATTTGGTGTCAATTCACCCAGTGGTTTCTGAGTTATGTTAATCCCACAAATGAACATTATATTTTTATTTATATAGATATAGATGTAGATATAGATATATGCTTAGCACCTTAATGTGATGAACCTCACATATGCTGTGCTGGCTAATATTGGCTAATACTGGCAAGGGTTACAATCCAACAATATTTGGTGAGCATACATTCTTCAACACTGTTCAAAGCTAACTTTTAAAATACTCTTGTCAACACTTGGCAAAGCCTTCCCATTTGCCCTTTATTGGACATTTTGGCTGCACTAGACAGTTGAATGCAATCCTTTCCTTGACATAACCATATGAGACCATTATTACTTACAACAGGAGCAATTTTGATGTGATTTCTTTCAAATCACTCTCTTAGCAGCCCTAGCATTTCCTTGAGAGAGAGAAAACTAGGAAAAATTAATGGCCTAAATCCTATTGTTAGTTCTCTACTAGAGCCTGTCCTGATTTTATAGGGACACTCAGAATTATCTCCTGTTGTCCCATTTTTTCAGCTCTTTTTAAAATCCCAGTTTCGCTCTTCTCGCATTTTACCCCTTTGTTCTCTGCTTACATCTGTTGATACCTGAGATTGTTGCCAGCCTTGGATTAAATCTACCACAACAATTTGCAAGGCCTAAAACTCTGAGAAATTTTTTGAATTTGAAAGTGTGACACCATTATCTTATGAAAGCTGCTTTTATCTTTCGTAATTACTGTTGGGCTAGCTGCTAAAATGTTATGTCTGGAAAGCTGTCTTCATTACATTCACATTTGCTTTAACACCTTAGTATAAATGAGTCCACTGTGCCATTTTAGTACTGCTGCTAGTAGAGTATCAAGCTCTCCAAAAAGGACACCAAGTGCCAGTTTGTCATCACTCCCAAGCAGAGCTTGGAAATGACTAGCTAATTAAGCCATTATGCCACTGACTTGCTAGATTTTTCTAGTGTTTTGGCTTAGCTCACTAGATTTTCTAATTAATGCTGATTCATTCCCATGCTTCGATGACTTGATTTATTTCAGAAAGTTAGAATTTAATAGCATGGATGGCTCTCCCTTTGGCAGATTCTGTAAGACAAGAAGACTAGGGAGAAGATGGGTTAGGATTGGAGGAAGCCCATCATGGTGCTCTGTGGCTAGGTTAGGCTTGCCATACTCCACTGCCTCAAATATGGATATCTAATTTGCATCTAACATTTCTAATTTACAGTCTAGTTGTGCAAATTCAGCACATTAGTTGTTCCATTTTTCTTCCACTATGTTTCAACCTTCATATCATTTTTACAGTTATAAATTATCAGAGAGAACAAGTACAGAGCAATGTTTGAAGTGCTGAAACAGGGAAATTCAAGTCCAACTCTGCTTAGTCATGGAATTTATTGTCTACCTTGGGCCACCACTATATCTCAACAAACCTGTTTTGCAGTCTGCTTGCTTATTGTATTCTGCCCCCCACTTGATTATCTACCTTTCTAACATCTCCATCCACACTGGATGGACCCAATATAGGACACACTGCCAAGTTCCATCCATGGTTTGTTTAGCCATTCCTACTTTCAAGTAAGAATAGTCAGACAATGTACACCAACATGCTTCTTGTCAGCAATAAACCAGGATTCCCTTAAACCTTGGATTATCAGGACATGCAGTCTGAACGAGTAATAGTTGAAGAGTTATGACTACATTTAACAGCTTTTGGGAGGCATCCAATCTGTTGCCCACTTTATAGTGTGGTTAAAAGCATGCAATACTACCTGCTTTGAATTTTTGGTGAAAACTCATATCCCAAATGTCTGTCTTGGGTACTTCAGTTTGGATAAAGGAAGCATCTATGATGTGGCGTATATAATAATGCCATATTTCATCTCCACCATCTTACAAGAAGAAACAGGCCTTCCTTCCCCAAACTGTATTATTGTCTTTATTTATACCTCGCCTTTCTCCCTGTGGGGGCTCAAGACAGCTAACACTCAACACTAGAACATCTTAAAAGGTGAAATACAAAAGTAAAAAAAACCAATTAAATAATAAAGGTGTGGTAAAAACAAAACTAAAATACAGCAAATACACTAAAATGCCCTTTAAAAGTCATATTCCCCCCAATCCCACCCATAGCACCCCCTGAAAAAAAATCCACAGCACCCCCTGAATTGATCATTCAAACTATCTTCTTTTAAAACCTGTCTGAATAAAAAGATTTTAGCCTGTCCCCAAAAGGACATCAGGGAGAGGGCCATTCTGAGTTCCAGAGTCGAGGGACAGCCACCGAGAAGGTCCGCTCTCTCATTCCCACCAACCGAGCTTCAGATGGAGGTGGGACCGAGGGAAGAGCCTCTCCTGAAGATCTCAGGGCACAGGCAGGTTCGTACAAAGCGATGCAATCAACCAAATAGCCTGGACCTGAACCATAGAGCATTAAAGGCCATAACCAAGCACTTTGAATTGTGCCCGGAAACAGACTGGCAGCCAGTGGAGCTGCTGTAACAGTTTCGAGAGTTGTTCCGAAACTGTAGGCTTCTATGTACAGATTAGCTATCTGAAAATCCCATCAGCTAATTGCATACATTTGTTTGTGCAATTACCTAATTGTGCAGATTGTGGCTGAAATTGTAGGCACTTTTTGTCTACACAATTAAAGAACTAAATTGCCTCAAAAGCAAACCTCACGTCATTAAACAAAGACCAACAAGCAAATGTGTGCCAAGAGTCTATGGGGCCTAATTTTGGGCTCTAACTTTCTTTCTTCCGTGGCATCTGTATTTGTTTATACTGTCGGTCATCCTGCACTGCCTTATTTGCACTGTATGAGTCCATTTTGTCTCCTGCTGCCATAGTCTAAGTGAAGTCTGTTCTGGACGGCAGCCTTGGTGAGATTGAACAATGCTGCATGGGTGAGGCATGCCAGACTTCACACTTCTATTTCTCTGGTTGTCTTTGGTAAGTAGGAGTTTTCTCCTAGTGACCAGACAAGGAAGATTTACCAAAATACTCCAGACACACACGGACACTCACTTTTGTTCACAAAAGATTAACCAGTGTACTGGTTGACCTATTTGTGGCAACTCAATTGTACACCATGATTGAGAATAGGATAGGAAAATGAATGGACAGTGTTGTTATCCCACCAGGGACTTTAAGGTTGCAAATGTATACATTCTGAGGCAGTAGAATAATGGAGTTTGATCATCTAAACACTATTGTGGTAAAAACAGTACAAGAAGCATTCAAGAATATTGGTGTGTGGGGGGGTGGGGGCTATTGAAGGAAAGAAAAATAATGTCGAGAGAGAATGACATGGTAATTAATTTGCAGAGTATCAAGGAATGAGACACTCAAATGCTGTGGCATACTGAGTGTTACATATTATTCTGCTCAAGTACAGCCAAAAGGATGGGCCAAAACACAGCCTCCATTCTTAAAGGATGAGAAAAACACTTTAAAAAATATTTTTAAAATACAAACATTTTAGAGGAAATTATAGCAAGATGGCATAAACGTCTCTCCTATCTTCCTGAATCCACAAACTGTAGGTTGTTTTTTTTTTTAAGATAGAAGAAGTAGGAAATCAATACAAAAAATCTCAAAGAAATTTTCAGAAAGGGTTCCAGCTGGTTTATAAGCAAGCAAAACCTTCAGGAATGAAAAGAAGAAAGTTTATTGAGCAACTTACTATATTTTTTGCAACATGCAATTAATTGAGTGGATTATTTTTGATGTTCAGTAGGTTCTAGCTCCACCTTTTATCACTGCTTGTGAACTAGTAATTAAATTTAAAGACAGTGAGAGCACATCTCCACGTCCTGTGTCTCACTGAGTGATAAAATGGACATTATGTTCTTTTTTTCCAGTTAACTTTTGGGAGTGGGGAAAGGAGAGATATCCTAATTAAAATTCGGTTTTCAATAGTCTTGGCCAGGCATATCCCCAGTGGGTACCTGGGAACTTTTAACAGTTGATATGGCAGGTGGAAGAAGACAAGGCGGCATCAAACAAATCGGCTTTTCCGACGTGCCTTTGGAGAGTGACCATATATCCCTTTTTGCCTGTTCCATCTATAATGTTGCCCTCATAATGCACTTTGCCCCATACTTAATGAAGGCCTAACCCCACTGTTCCTCCCTTATGAGCTGCTCCCTCACAAATACATTTTTTCCACTATCTTACCTAGGGTTTTAGCACTTTTATCTTGAGCATTTGGCTTGCCTATTGTGTTCTACTTCTTCAGTATATTATTTTGCAACTGTTATTTTGTTGCTTTATGTATTTTATTGCATTGCAATTTTTTGTTGCCTGATATTTTATTTTATTGTGTTGTATTTTTGGGTTTGGCCTCATGTTGGCTGCCCCGAGTCCCCTTCAGGAAGATGGTGGTGGAGTATAAATAAAGTTTCTGATTATTATTGATTATCATCAAACAATATATTCAATAGAGATAATACATATTTTATCATATAAGGGACTTTATGCATCTAATTCTTTGCAATGACTTACTTCTGCACAATTAGGTAATTGCACAAACAAATGGAAGCTCCTCATCTTATTCCAATTCGAACTCAACTGGCATGAATGAACAGATGGTCTGTCATGGTATTATTGGCAAGTACATTTTAGAAACTTGTTTTAAAATACAATGTCCACGTAAAATTTAGATTCTACCTCACATCAGATTCTGAAAGAAAAGACAACATGAATTATTCTTCCTTCATGATTTAAAACTGAAAATGGATCTAAAATGGATATGTAATACCAGTGAAATGGTCTAGGCTTAGTCTTTTTCTAGTATTGAAAAGAGTTCATCTTTGGATTGAAATATTTTTCTATGAATTTGTGGAAATGTCTATTTCTCCCAAAGGATTGGTTCCCTAAAATAAGTGAAGGGCTCACTTCTTCTAATTATTTTTGAAATGTTGTTTCATGGAACCACTGCCAACTACAAATGAATAAAGGGCTTCCTATTTTGCAAAAGTAAACAAATAAATGGAATTGGTAACAAATTTTACAGCACTTATAAAGGTCCTGAAATTGCTGTAAACCCCTCCTCTTCTGGGATGTATAGTCCTCTGATTTCTGTAATCCTGGTTGTTCAGAAAGTGGAAAAGACAGAAATCTTGTTAAAATTATAGGATAATTGCTTGTACTTTCTATGGCTCTTAACTTTTGCCAGCAAAATGAAGAAAATTCAAGTTCCTTCCAGGACAGTGGACATACCACTTAAAGCTTATACTAATCAGGGAAACTAATTGATCTTTGAGGCTATAACAGGATTGTGTTTCTTTGAACTTGCTTCATTTTACTATCTTATATATATATAGTTTAATTGTGATCAAGAAATTGTATCCTTCAAAATGTGGTGATACATTTTAAACTAATCAATAAGTGGGCTATGTTTGAGAAAATAGAATATTTCTGAGAAAATTTCTTAATCCTAGTGGAAATGTTTAATTTCTAAATTTCATGACTGCCTAGGAATAGTATTACTGTCCAGTTTGAAGTATGGTATAGTAATAGCTGCAATTTTTACATGTCACATATTGAGTTCATTTAGAAACTGGAAACAGGTAATATGATAGAGGATCTCAATTTACCCCAGTTTTTGAAATACACACAATTATGTATGTGCCTAATTCACTTCAGTGCTAGAAGAGGCATTGCGTGTAGAATAAATCAATCTCTGTGCTGAGCTCCATGCACACACTGCCTTCCAACCAAACTTTTCATTACATTGAAAAATAAATGATCAGGCAGTTGACAATCCATTTTATAATTTTTGGGATCACATAAATGTATGACTTCTCAACCCAGAATTGTTTTAAAGTCCTTATATGCCTAGAATTTTGAAATATATTATTCAAATAAAAGTAGATTATATGTTTCCCGTGTGGCTGGCCAAATGTCTTTCCAACAAAGGGTAAAATAAGAAGGCTATTTTTTTTAGTAAAAGAGTGATCTTTTTAGTCATGCTTGGCTGCCTTTTCAGGATTGTCTCCATTTATAATGAGATATTCTTGGACTCATTTGAACCAGAAAGTTTTATGAAATTGTTTCATTTTTACATTAAATACCTTGAATTATTTTAAAAGGCTAGCATTGAGGCAGCATTTAAAGTATAATTTTGTGACTAGGTTTGGTCTCTGAGTCTTTTAAAACACATTTTTAAATTAGCATATTCTAGTCTGTGTTAGTCCATGTCTGTTGCAGCAAAAACAAGAATGGGCTTTAAAGATTATCAGATTTATTATGGCATAAACTTTCATGGACTAGAGTTTGCTTTGTCACATTGCTCTGACAAAGTACATCTGATGAAATGGGCTGCAGTCCGTGAAAGTGTATGCCGCAATAAACCTATTAATCTTTAAGTACCACAAAACACTTGGTGTCAACATTAACAGATACTTAAACTGGAGATGCGTTTGGCATCTCTTGGAGATGTATTTGTCAGGATCTTTCATAGCTAGTGATGTGTCACTAATTTAAGTCTTATCTGATGGTAAGAACCTATAAAGGGCACACTTATTCAAATCCTAGTTTGAGTTTTATTGAGGAATTGTGACTGTTTAGATGATGTTATAGTGGAAGAAGTTCTAATAACTCAAAATACATACCTAATACTGCTAATATCTAGATGTTCTTTTATGTTCCAGAACAATGGGGAGGAAACTGATTATGTTTTAGGTAGGATGCCATAGTTCCAGTGTGAGTGCTGGTGATATTTTCATGATTATAATCTGCCTCAAACAAGTTTGGAGAAGTAGTATAGAAACTAACGTGAAGAAACCTAGATAATAATCAATGCATTGTATTTTTGCCAATATCTTGCCACTATATTTATGTATTGCATTTTGAGGCAGGTATTTTTAAAGATTGGGTGTAATGGTAGCCTTTAATAATCAGTCTTGCGATTGTTAAGTTTTTATATATTTACAGAGTGATATCCCTGTTGGTAATTATTTCCAAAATCATATCATATTGATTTTGCACAAAAAAATGTATAATGACTCAAATGTGATTTTAAATGTACAGATTTAGTCGTTTAAAATAGCATATTTAGTTATGTTCTGCATTAAAATATAGATAGCAGCTACTAGCACAGGAGTCTGAAACTCTCTTACCCCTTAACTTTTGGGATAAAAAGAGCTCAAAACATCAACCTGTTCCTATGTACATAAATATAGAATTCTTTGTAAAATTGTGTGTGTATGAAATGGCAAGATTACTTGTGGTGCTCCAGTTTTTGCTTATTCAATGTGTATACAGAGTAAAGCAATGAATAGTTATTTTGATTCTGAAATCATTTCTGAATACTGTCTTCGTTTTGTCTGTTTTTTCTTCCTTTTAAGATTTATTTTCGCCTTTGGCACTGATCTGAAAAACGTCATGCTTGCTCAAATGTAGTTACTCACCGTTCCTAAAACCGCCGTCCCCTTCACCTCCAAAAAACACCACTGGGAAAAACAACAGCGTTTTCATGGTCCGTGCTTATTATTATTCTGAGAATGTACTAATTTGTTACATCCAAGATGACGGTTACTTTGGTCTGTGAAAGGGGCAATGTGCCAACCACTACCGTTAAGTAAAAGGCCTCCTTTTATTGCAAGTGGTGGGATAGAAAGTAACCCGCCGTGCATGTGGGTATGGAATGGCAAATTGCCAGTGGAGTTATCTGGGTATCAGCCTTTCTCCTTTGGGTTTTGAATGAATCTAAAGCTATGATTTCACAAAGTGTCGACATGGAAAGCTGAAGACTTTAAGTGTCTCCCTTCAATTCTTGTATTTGGCATTAAGCTTGGATAATTATCTACTTACATTGATCCCATAACACAAAATATAAGTGTGGAAGCAAGTTTTACAAAATAAAACTACGAAATAGGTTTAGCCATATCACCGTGAATTCTTTTTAGTTCTCTTCTGGTCCACGAAAAATTAGAATGAGAATGAAGTATGATTCTATACATTGAGCCTGTTCAAATCAGGGTGGTCTCATCATTTTGTTTTACATGCATGATATTGCTTGAGGTCATTAGTTGTAAATCTTCATATAAAAAGGCTGAAAATATATTCAGTACTTTGTACTTACCGAATACATATTTAAAAGCCTCTATGAAAAGTTGAGACCTACATGGCAGATTTTGAGGCATTGAATGGTCAATTTAGTCATGTAGATTAGCTGTGTCTAAACAGTACATGGGATGAATTGTTACAATGCTTTGATGAAATCTTTTTCTTGATATATAGGCCGGCTGACCAATTTTCTAATTTTACAGATTAGTATCTTGCCTTTCAGCACTAATATTATCGGTAGCTACATCATCTTCAGACAGCTCTCCAAAATAAAGGGTAACTTTAGTTGCCTTTTAAAAAAATCCCTTTTGTTTTGTGGACTGTAGCCTAGAAAATGAGGATCAAATTGGAAAGAGGCTTCCGTTTCTCCTTCATGATTAACACTGGGGGCAAACCCCAATCTTTTAAAATGCCATCTCTTTTTTGCCACCAGTTTAAATAAGTGGTTCATACACAGTAAGAACCTGTCCAGCATAAAATATAATTATTTTGAATTTCCTCTTTTTTTCTAATGTTAACCAGAAGACACAGAAATAAAGAGTATTATAGCACCTTAAAGACTAACAAACTTTGCATAATGCAGACTTTCATGAAATACAAGCTACGAAGATTATCCGTTTAGAAACTATTCTTCTTCAAAAATCCCTAGTGTCATCCTTAAGTTGGTTAAGTGCTTTTATAGTCCATGTTTATACTGTATTTGTTGAGTTTTTAAACAAGTTTTACATTTAAAATCTGGCATTTTTCCTATTATACAATATATTTAGGTGAAGTAATTTTTTTCTCAGTGACATGGCTACATATTCCTATATATGTATCCATTTGGGGCAAAATCTTAATTTTTGTTTCTTCACCAAAAGACATTGCAACATACTAATAATACGTTTTTGGAAACGCTCATGAGCAGATCCCAAATGGAATCAGATTATTCATTTCACCTTTATAAACTTACTAAACCACACACACCACCGAGAAAGGCTGTTTTGCAAGTGGAATGATTCAGTAATTTTAAAGAAAGTAGCTAAGCAAAGACATTTATTATAGCATTTTGCAAAAACTGGACTGAGCTGCTTTCTTTTCAGCCCATTGATGGCGGAACAAACATTTCTTTAATAAGACTACAGCACATTCTAATTTTGTTGCAAGAGCTTAGATAAGGATCAGGCCCCCTCTGAATCACTGCCTTGCCCTTTGACACTGAAAGTGCTGAAGCTCTTTGGCAAAAGAAGAGTTAGACATTCATTATTATGCCACGGACTTTCCAGTTTCTAAAGGGGAGCTCTGTGCTTTCTCTCTGATAGACTTTGTTTGCTGGAAATGAGAACTGTATTTTGGCAGCAAAGGACAAGAATTGAGGCTACTCTGCAGGCAGACTCATTATGACATAATCCTTCATTAATCCTTATTCTCTATTAATAGATCAAGCCACAAGGTTTGCTTTGGTTGACCATCTTCGCCGACACGCCACATTATTAGACAGATTGATCTGCAGTTCTTGATATATTAAAATACATGCAACACACTGTCTGGAAACTCAAAATGGATCTTCTTTTTGAAGAAAATGCCTTTTCTGCTTGAAATAAAATAATATTTGAGTCTGACAAGTCAAGATATATAAAACAGGAAAGGCTACTTTTTAAATTGGTCATTCTTCGAAATAGAGATAGGTTATAACCATGTTAGTACTTTTTAAGTAAAATAACAAGCTCAAATTAAAAGGTTTGTAGGGCGTGGCCCAATGCCAAACCATATTTTTAATCCCGTGATTCCAGTATAATTGACATACATATAATTTGCTCAGTTTTATCCTTTATACTCTCTCACCTTTAGTTCTATTTAGTTGCCCACTCTCCTTTGGATTTTCTGTTGCACATTCGCAACGTCTAAAACTTTGGTCATATCAAGGACCGCTATTTGTTTTGGGACCTAATATAAACCAATTGTATGTATTTTCCCCACTTATCCTGCTAGGTCTTCAAATAATCCTATTTCTTTCCCAGTTTTCAGTTCCGAGCATCTTGGTTATGTTTTTTTCAAGTTTGATGGAGGGGAATCAGGGTGGTTCAATGTTAAATGAAATGTAACTTTCAAAAGGAATCCCAATGGTACTGAAAAGACACCTGATAACAAGTTCAACTCTTAAATATCAGTTCTTATATGGAGAAAATGCTTTTAAAGAAAGAGGTATTAAAAGACTTGGAAGAATCCCAAAGTTTTCAAAAGCACAAAACAAACTGAGAAAGAAAAGAAAGAAAAAGAAAAGGTGACAGGAGACCAGAAGATCCCAACGACATGGAAGCATTCTCAGTAACCATAATAATAATGGCAATAATAATTCTACTGAATTCAGACTTCCAAATTCAGACTGACAGAAGTTTTGGAGCACAACACTCCTGACCTCACAATCATGTTTTAAAAATCCAAGTGCGGATCACCGATGTTGCAATCCCAGGTGACAGCAGGATTGAAGAGAAACAACTGGAAAAGCTGACACAATATGAGGATTTAAAGATTGAACTGCAAAGACAAGCCAGTCAAGGTGGTCCCAGTAGTAATCAGCAAACTGGGTGCAGTGCCTAAAGACCTTGGCCTGCACTTAAACACAATTGGCACTTACAAAATTACCATCTGTCAGCTGCAAAAGGCCACCCTATTCAGATCTGCATGCATTACTTGCCAATACATCACACAGTCCTAGACACTTGGAAAGTGTCCGACGTGTGGTCCAATACCACAGTCAGCATAGTGATTTTGTTTGCAGTGTAGTAATCTTGTTGTGTTTCTAATAATAATAATAATAACAACAACAACAACAACAACAACAACGTTATTTATATCCGCCCCATCTCCCCAAAAGGACTTGGGGTGGCTTACCATGTCATTATGGCTGACAAATGGAAGAAGATTGAGAGGCAAAGAATGGAACTGGGCATACTGGGAGTATCTGGAACCCAGAAGAGAAGCAGAACATCACGATTTTTTTTCAGGCCCTGCTTGTGTTATTGATTAGTAACTCTGATTCTCGGCCACAGTTTTGTCCTTCTCCACACAGCTACAATCTAGGACAAAGCAAGAATAGATGTGGCATTGTAGAAAATATGCTGTGCCTAAGGGCATGGTAGGTTTAGCTAAAAATAGTAGTCTTTTTCCCCTGAGGTCATCCCATCCTAGGGGAAGAGGGAGAGAGTCTCCGAGCCTCCATTTAATGACTTTGGGAAGGGGAAGGCTGTTTTGTTTAAAGGCCTATACCAGAGCTTTCCAAACTTGTGTCTTGACAGGTTGGTGGGTTGGCTGCAATGTAGAGGTGTGTTGCTGAAAATAACAAAAAACCTTTGAGTCTGTGTGAAATAAACAGTACCACCTTGCATGCATTTTTACACAGCAAGTTTTTAAAAGTGCAATACTTACCAGAAACTGATGTGCGTGATTGGGACGGCCAGCAGTTCCATTCACGGTATGGGGTTGTGAGCCAGTGTACACATGCAAAAAGAAAAAAAAAGATCCTGATGCACCAATGATCCATGAATTTATCTAATCCCCCTTCTAAAATCATTTAATCTCTTGGTCAAGACAAAGTGTGGCAACAACTTATATAAGTTAATTATGCGTTATGCCAATCATTGAGATCTAATTCTGTAACTGTTTACTCAAAGCAAGTCCCATGAGCTCCTAATTAAATAAAACATTGAAGTTGAAACCATCTTTTATTTCAGAAACAAAAGTTTTCCAGGTTCTTCAAGATTTTTTCATAGAACAGGCGCTCCAATCTCTTCAATATTTGGTTTACCCTCTACTTCACTGCTTCTTAAACCCAAATGGCTTCAAATTTCATTCATGCTGTAGGGTTATCCAAGATGCAAGTTCACAGCTTGGGAATGATCCTGGATTCATTGCTGAACCTGGAACCCCAGGTTTCGGCGGTGGCCAGGGGAACTTTTCCACAGTTAAAGCTTGTGTGCCAGCTTCGCTCATACCTTGGAAAGTCTGATCTGGCCACAGTGGTCCATGCTCTGGTTACATCCTGAATAGATTACTGCAATGCACTCTACATGGGGTTGCCTTTGAAGACTGTTCAGAAATTTTTAACTAGTTCAATGGGTGGCAGCCAGATAACTCACCAGAATTATATAAAGGGAGCAGGCCCGTGGCCAGGATTTCTGGGGGGGGGGGGCTGAGTTTCGGGGGGGGGCTGAGTCTGAGTGAAAGAGGGTCTACCCTAGCAAACCTTTTGTATCATTACCCCAATACCCCCATGCATCTGGGATATATTGAGTATGGTGATCAGATCATGATATGAATAAACATAACAGTTTAAATAATGCACCAGTAAGGCCTTTTCGCGAACCACCATGAGAATTTGGGGGGGGCTGAAGCCCCTCAAGCCCCCCCCCCCCGGCTACATGCCTGGAGCATACCACCCCCCTGTTGTGTCAGTCTACTTCCGAGCACAATTCAAAGTGCTGGTCTTGGCTTATAAAGCCCTATACAGTTCCAGCCCAGTTTACTTGTCTGAACGTATCTCCCTCTACGTTCCACCTTGTAGTTTAAGATCGTCCGGGGAGGCCCTGCTCTCAATCCCGCTATCTTCACAAACGCGTTTGGCAGGGACGAGGGACAGGGCCTTCTCAGTGGCGACCCCCTTCCCCGGTCTGTTGAATTTGCTCTCCAGCGAGATTAGGTTGCCTTCATCCCTCCTTTCTTTTAGGAATAAACTGAAATCATGGTTTTGGGACCAGGCTTTTGGACAGCAGAAATGACAGCACTTTGGATGTTGAACTGGACTGGAAGTGGCTATTTGGTTTGATAATAATGTTTTAAATTGTTTTAAACTTACTGTTTTTATTGTTTTAAATTGCTGTTATATTTGTTTGCACGTTGCAGCATCTAATTGTTGCCAGTGTAAGCTGCTCCGAGTCCCGCCTCGGGGGTTGAGAAAGGTGGGTAGAAATGTTGGAAATAATAATAAATAATAAGGACTTTTGCTGCAAGAGTACCATAGAGTCATACTGGAGGGCCTAGAAAATGCCTGGAGGAGACATATTTTGTCAGTCATTAATAAATGAAACTGAATACCAGTCCCATGAATACTGGAGTTGTACTGTAAAAAGTTTATTGCATGCATGAGCTTCTGGGTACACAATGTGAATGTTATGGAGATGTGAACTAATCAAAAGATAAATCAGTATATTTTTGATATTTCACTCCTTTGTAGAATTGTTTTCTTAAAAATAAAGTACTTGGCCTGCTATATAATATCACATTGGCCAGAAGGATATTAAAGCAACATTGGTATTCTTCAAATTAGAGGGGAAATGTTTTGTAGCTAATTGAGCATTTTCACACAGAATATTGTGTATTTGTATGGTCTCTAACCAACCTGGCCGTTTATTATTTCAAAAAAGACCCTGAAATGTCAACAGCAGAAATGTTAGCATTTTCTTTTTTACTACTGAAAAGTTTGTTAAGGTCACTGAAAAGGGTAATGCTCTGAGATTTATAACAGAATGTATTCTTGTTACCTCCTAACCCAGTATTCCTTTTCTATTTTGACAAATGATTATTTAGCAGTTCTGAATTGCAAATACGTTTGTTCATTGTACAAGTACAATATTCAACAGGGATTCATCTATTTTAGGGGGAGGCAGATTTGTTGTTTGCACTCTGTCCTATGAATACCCTCATACAACATGAATATATGTGCCCTGTAATTTTATTACTTTACTAGCTGTCCCCTGCAACGCATTGCTGTGGCCCACTCTGGTGGTCATGGGGGTTCTGTGTGGGAAGTTTGGCCCAATTCTTTCATTGGTGGGATTTAGAATGCTCTGTGATTGTTGCAATCCAGAGCAGGGAACGAGGCCCTAAGATAACTATCCACCACACTTGGCTGTGAAAGACAATCTTTTTTTATTGAAGAAAAATGGTTACAAAATAAAGGAAAAATGTAAGTCAAAAGCCACAGCAAAATCAGCAAACATGAATTTAAATGGACAAAGCAAAACCAAAAGCCTCACTGTGAAATACTGGAACCTGTTAGCAATCCACTAACCGTACTTGATATCCTAGAAATCTTCCCAAACTATGGCCAGGGAACCGGGAGAACTGCCAAGGTCTTCATCAATTCTGAAACGATGCCTGAACTGAGACAGTCAGCCCGGCGTAAGGCAATTAAAATTCAAGAATTGGTTCCGTGAACCGCCCTTCTTTTTTGAAGCCAATGTTTTTAATTCTTGAATTCGGGAGGATCGACGCAAACTGAGTGATTTACTTCTGTCTTCCCAAATTTGGCCCCTTCTGTTGTCATTAAAGTTAACAGGTGCAGAAGGGAGGGAAAGTTCAAGGTCTCCCTCTGAAACATTCTCATGAACACTGGTACTTTCATTTTCCAAATCTACAGAAGTTCCTTCCTCACTAATTTCAGGAACATTGGCATTTTCCAAACCTACAGCAGTTTCTTCCTCACTAATTTCAGGAGCATTGGCATCAAAAGGTACATTTCCATTAGCATCAGTAAATATATTTTCATTAGCATCAGGAGGAACAAACAGAGAATCAGGTTCAAGTTCAAACTCAGGCTGAACCCCAACAGTGATTGGAGGTAAACTACAAATCCCAGCAACTACAACTCCCAAATGTCAAGATTCTATTTTCCACAAACTCCACCAGTGTTCACATTTGGGCATATTGAGTATTCGTGTAGAGTTTGGTCCAGATCCATCCTTGTTTGAGTCCACAGTGCTCTCTGGATGTAGGTGAACTACAACTCCAAAACCAAAGGACACTGCCCACCAAACCCTTCCAGTATTTTCTGTTGGTCATGGGAGAAATGTGTGCCAAGTTTGGTTCAATTCCATCATTGGTGGGGTTCAGAATGCTCTTTGATTGTAGGTGAACTATAAATCCCAGCAACTACAACTCCCAAATGACAAAATCATTTTTTTTAGTGAAGGACATACATTGGGTTGTTAGGTGTCTTGTGTCCAAATTTGGTGTCAATTCGTCCAGTGGTTTTTGAGTTCTGTTAATCCCACAAACGAACATTACATTTTTATTTATATAGATGGCATCAGCAGAATCCCAACTGGCAAAGATTGCTAGCTGACATGGCACAAGTTCAGCTGAACTTGTTTAAATATCAACCCCTGCTTTTTCTTTTCTTTTCTTCTTTTGGCTCTTCTGCCACAAATTAAAGCCAGCAGAGCAGTTCTGCTGGGAAATTTCTGAACTCAGCCTTTTGTCTGATCTTAACTACCTATAGTCAGGTTTATATTATTAATAATACCTCTCTCTATATATAAGTGAATGTACGTATGTATGTGTCTTTGTTGGTTGATTGGTTTGTACCACAAAGGCTCCTACATGGCTTAATGGATCTGCACCAAAGGTGGCACATATACCCTTTCTTGTTCAATGTAATATAACTGAAAAAACACCCCTTTTGAATAAAAAGTTGAGGGGGGGGACAGGGGACAAAGTGGATTGTCTTTAGCTAGGTGAAGTGTCCCTCTGTTACGTTACTGGGAAAGAAAGGTAATGAAGTAGATTGGCTGCTGCTAGGTGAAAAGGGAGGGGGAGAGGAAAGGATGGGAGAGAGGGAGGGAAGAAATGAAGGAAGGGAGGGAGAGGGGGATAAGGCAGGGAGGGGGAAAAAAGATGGAAGAGAGGAAGGAAAGAAAGAAGAGGTGAAGGAAAGGAAGGAAAGAAAAAAGGGAAAGAGGAGGAAGGAAAGACATGAAAGAAAGAGAGAGACAGAAATATGAGGAAAACGGAGGAAGAAAAGGAAGAACCACAAAGAAAATGTATACTCGGACAACACTGGTTATGTATGCTAGTTTATTATAAACAGAAAAAATGGGCAGGGGAAAGGAGAAATTAGCAGCACCATTAAGGCGAACCGGTGCTTTTAGTATGAGCTGTGTGGAGCCCCCGGTGGCGCAGTGGGTTAAACCCCAGTGCCAGCAGGACTGAAGACCGACAAGTAAGAGGTTCGAATCCAGGAGAGGTGGATGAGCTCCCTCTATCAGCTCCAGCTCCTCATGTGGGGACATGAGAGAAAGCTCCCACAAGGATGATAAAAAAACATCAAATCATCCTGGCATCCCCTGGGGAATGTCCTTGCAGGTGGCCAATTCTCTCACACTAGAAGCAACTTGCAGTTTCTCAAGTCACTCCTGACATGACAAAAAAAAAGTATGAGCTCTCATAGATTTTAATCTACATCTTCAGTCCACTGGTGGATTTTATATAAAACCTCAGGTACATTAGCAGTTATACTGTTGTGAAGGTGCAATCACAGCAAAATAGGATACAGCAAGATGCAATTTGTGTCACTCACCATAAACATTCAGACAGTTATATAGTGGATACTGGTCTTTCAGGGTGGTTCTCAGACTGTTCTGCCATATGAAACATTAAAACTGCTTACCAGGAGTCAATTCCCTTGAAGTCAAAAGCTTTGCCTTGTTGCATAGGAGGTTGTGAGAATATATGTATCAATATAAATACTAAGAATTGTCTGTTTAGGCAGATATTATGAAATTTGGATTGAATTTCAGCTGTTTTTCTTTATTATATAGTTTAATCATAGACAAAAGGGTCAAGTCGTAAGATAAAACACAATTCTGGATGTCATACCATTCTATGGATAATCTGTTAAAATATTTGCCATTATTATTATTATTATTATTATTATTATTATTATTATTATGTTGTTGTTGTTGTTGTTGTTGATTATGATGATGACGATGATTATTAATATTATTTTCCAAAGAGGATTGTCTTCCGGTATTCTTGTGGGTCCGTATGAGGTTGTGGAGCCCTATTCTTGCTCTGCATCTTCTTCCACAGTGAGGGCATTGGTTTCCAGGTGGAAGGCGGTCTCGGTCGGGGTTGGCTTAACGCGCCTTCCTCTTGGCACGCTTCTCCCATTCACCCTCCATTCGTGCCTCTTCAAAGTCACAGCTGACCTCCAGCTGGAGCAGTCAAGGGCCAGGGCTTCCCTGTTCTCAGTGTCTATGCCGGTTCTCAGTTCTCAGTGTCTATATTTATACCCCACCCTTCTCATCGCTAGCGGGACTCGGGGCGGCTTACAGACCATGGCAAATTCAAAGCCACATTATATATACAACAAATAAAACATCAATTTAAACAGTCAAAATATAAGTACAATGAAACAGTACAGTTAAGATATAAGTACAATAAAATGTAAGTACAATACAATAGCTTAAAAGCATACATTCAATCCCAACCAAAGTGGGCTGATGGAATAAAAACAACCAAAGCAGATAGCAGGCGAGAAGGGGCAACCCCAAGAACGAGGTCACCCACCTGAACTCAAAGCACCAACAGCAGGGCAGCAGTTGTCCAGGCGGCAGGGCCGTGGAGGCCCCCACTTCAGGCCGGCATGATAGAGCTACCGAATGCCAAGGCAGTGGGCCGTAGAGGTGCTCTGTGCAGGTGTTGTATGGCCCCACACAGGTATTGCTATGACCGGGCAGCAGGCAATGAGGTCATTGAAGTACTCAGGCGACAAGGCTGTGGGGGGTGCGAAGGTGCCCCACCCAGGAGTCATAAGTCAACAGGGCCAAAGAGGTATTGCTATGGCCCCACATAAGTGTTGCTAAATATGTACCCAGATTTATTTAATATAAATGATATTAAAAGCCATATTTATCATCAGCACTTGGCAAAATGCTCAAAATATTTTTGCAGATTTTTATTTGCTTATTGGAATCTTATTAACATATTAGTATGGGAATGTAATGCAGAGGTGTTTGTGGCATAGAATTAGACTTATTACACAATACCTAAACATACATAGGCAGAAAGCTAATATTAAAATTAAGTGAAAATGTATTTTAGTAACTGTTATTCTGCAAAAAAAGTTTTTTTAAAAGAATGAACACAATTACTGCTTCTTAAAAGCACTTTCCTTTTTATTGCCCATTAAAACAACAAAGGCTCTCATTTTGACGCCCTCAATTCGTATGTGATCGTAAAATCAGAAGGAGAACTATTTGCGTTTATTTGCAAGTTAAACATAAATTGGTCTTGTGCTGTAAGCTTCTTTGAGTCTCATATTAGGAGATAAAGCAGGATATAAAATAAATAAATAGTATCATGAAATGATTTTCTATCCTTGTCACAATACAAAGTTTTCTAATGGAAGCATTTCTCAAAGATGGAATAAAAACTGCCCTGAGTCCCCCTTTGGGGTTGAGAAGGGCGGGTTATAAATGCAGGAAATAATAAATTAATAAATAAATAAGGAGCAGTTCTTTGTTTCAGCCATCCTGAACACTATCAGAGCATCACAGAGATTAAGATCCTCCGGGGAAGCCCTGCTTTCCATCCCGCCATTGTCACAGGCGTGATCGGTGGGGACAAGAGACAGGGCCTTCTCGGTGATTGCTCCCCAGCTATGGAACTCTCTTCCTGGTGAGATCAGATCAGCCCCCTCCCTCCTGTCCTTTAGAAGGATGGTAAAAACTTGGCTGTGGGACCAAGCTTTTGGGACAGGGCAATAATGCGGCAATAGGAAAGATGACCAGGCCAATGATTTGATGCGGATGACTAGGATGGTTTTAAATGGTGTATTTTAATATTTTGATAAATGTTTTTAATATTTATGTATTGTATGTGAATTTGTGTCCCAGCGTTGAATGTTTGCCGTGTATGTGCTGTGCTCTGCCCTGAGTCCTCTTTGGGGTGAGAAGGGTGGAATATAAATGTTTTAAATAATAAATAAATAAATAAAATGTCATTTCCACGTTAAAATAGCCCTGTCAAGTAAATTTCTCATATCTGACTCTCATATACCCACTGCACTACTGCAGGAAAAACAGAGAGTGTGTACATTCATTTCATATAAAGACACATAGGGACTTTGGTTATAAAACCTTATGTTGTCAGAGTTTTGGTTATCAGAACTTTGAGTTGATAAAACATGAGCCTTCGATGCAAGTTGTCAGGATTGAAATATGGTTCAACCAGTATTGTTACCACACCAGCCAAGCGGGCTTCCTGTAGTGTGCCCAACGATCTGCTGAGATAAATGTCTCCCTTCAGAGAATATGACGTCTCAGTACTATATTTCCTGGTTTACATAGCATGCCCTTCTGGAATGGAGATTCATCTCTGAACTTGGCCAGTCAGATCTCTGTACCATTTTTGAAGCTGATCACCAAACATAGTCTTACATGTCTGTATGCACAGTTCTGCATTTTCTCACAGCTGTTGGTTTCTGCTGGGGAGAGGAGGGGAGGAGTGGAAGGGCAAGGTAGTTCAAACCACAGAGAAGCAGCTACTCAGAGCTTGTCAGGGGGAGAAAGGGGAGAATGTGTTCTCAAGTGGAATGCCCTTTCCTTCCAGCAGCAGCTCAAAGTTGCTGGATCTTCGTGGCCTGAATTGCCGTCCCTCTTTCCTGTAAACAACAGCAGTAAGAACCCCTCTCAGGGCTTGTCAACTGATAGACAATAGAACGTTTCTGGATAAAACACAAGGACAAGCAAACAACCCTCAGAGCCCCTGCCTACATTGCTCTGTTTGAAATGCAAGTGAATGCATCTTTTTATTTTCACAAGAGACTTCACTATCTTATTAACCAGAGTTTCTAATTATAGTTTTCATCCCTTCTTTTCTATTTGGGCAGGAAAAGGGGTTCTTTGTCTTTGAGCACTTATTCAAGCTTTTCTGAATCATGTTTCAAGCACAAAATGTCATAGTACTTTTTTGTCCCAAAACATTATATTGCTTAGAACAAAAATGTACCCCAAGAACAAGATACAATAAACTTGTTGAAACATTTTTTGTCCCACTCATTTTTTCCTGAAAGTCAAAATTTAAAAAAATTACGGAACTAAGGTGATCTATATCTATAAAAATGCTCTGTGCATAATGAGTACCTTAAAAACAAAAGAACCAATGAACGAAATCACACCAAATTTGGCAACAAAACGTCTCACAACACAAGGAGTGACCATCACTCAAAAAATTATGATTTTGTCATTTGGGAGTTGTAGTTGCTGGGATTTATAGTTCACCTACAATCAAAGAGCATTCTGAACTCCATCAATGATGGAATTGAAGCAAACTTGGCACACAGAACTCCCATGACCAACAGAAAATACTGGAAGGGTTTGGTGGGCATTGACCTTGAGTTTGGGAGTTGTAGTTCACCTACATCCAGAGAGCACTGTGGACTCAAACAACGATGGATCTGGACCAAACTTGGCACAAGCACTCAATACACCCAAATATGAGCACAGATGGAGTTTGGAGGAAATAGACCTTGACATTTGGAAGTTGTAGTCACTGGGATTCACAGTTCACCTACAATCAAAGAGCATTCTGAACCCCACGAACGACAGAATCTGAGCAAACTTTCCACACACAACCCCCATGACCAACAGAAAATACTTAAGGCCATCCAATCCAACTCCCTTCATCAGGGCAAGAAAATGTAATCAAAGTCCTCCTGACAAAGAGCCATCCAGCCATAGAGATAGATAGATAGATAGATAGATAGATAGATAGATAGATAGATAGATAGATAGATAGATATGATTCACACATAGATATAGTATCATAGATTTGAAAGGGACCCTTAAAGAAGGTCAATGATATCTTGCATGTTCCAGGGTGGGCAAACCAGACACTCTCCACATCAACACTGACAAAGAAACAATAAGAAATACCATTTACCCACAAGCATAAAGAAACTACATATATTAGAAACCAACACTTTCTCATTACTTTATTTTTCCAGATCACCAGGCTGGGCCACAGCAACGCGTGGCAGGGGACAACTAGTAATATCATAAAATGTTTATCTTGTAGCCCTCATGTGTATGAAACCTGTAACAACGTAAGATTCCAGGGGATTAAAATGTCCTATCCTGGTGCCCAAATCTTACACTAAGTTCGAACCTAGTGTATCTCAGCCAATGAAGTTGTGTGAATCCATTTGGCAATGTGGCCCTCTAGGTGTTAAACTGCAACTCTCAGACCCTTCCAGACAGGCGCTTAATCTGGATTTTAAGTGAACCTTTCTATCACATGTTTTTTCATGCCATCCCACGATCCAGTGCACATTTTCAGTGCATGTCATCTAGCCATTGTCCCCACCCCCCTTTATCGCACTTGGAAATTTAAGGCCTCTGCAGAAAAGGCCTCAAAATCTGCAATTGGGTGAAAAAAGCACTGTTACAGAGCACTTTATATCCCTGCACTCCAAAAAAGGAGAGCGTCCCTTTTGATATGCTGGTATAGACTGCTCCAGCATTTACCCTCATTTTATAATCCCAAAACAACTCAAGAAGGATATAAACTAATGGAGCCAACTGGAAGCATGAGAAGAAAGCAATTCCTGTGAGAACTTTCTCCAACCATTCCTTTGTTCTCATATTTCTGAAGTTAAACAGAGCTTGAATTTACACAGTGGGCACCAGCATGGCAGGCAAGTGACCCCAAAGGGAAACAGGGTTCAAGAGGGCAAATTTAAAAGCATCAGGAGGGTGAAGAGCAGCTTACAACTCCAGTTCAATTCAATACTGGTAAAACCAACAGTAAAAACAATAGCATACCCCCTCCATTAAAACGATTAATAATTAGTCAATAAACACATTAGTAAATTATCTTGTGAATGCTGGCTAGAGTAGACTGATTGGATCTGTGGTATTTACTTACATGTTGACTTGTCATTCAAGAATTCAGTCCATAGGTCTACTCTAGTTGGAACTAACAGGATACCAACAAATGTCAGAGAAAACAAATAGATTAATCATTGTCTCAAATATCCAAGGAAAAATCTTTCAGTGGTGGTTGGTGGCTCCCATTTGAAAGGAATGCTGGTTCCACTCCAGATTTTAGATGAAATTTTGTATGAGCTATCTCAAATGCTGAACCTATTTTGGAAATAGGATTCAGCCCCTTGAATTGTTCCTTTCAAGTCTGGAATAAAATTCAGTGCAGGTTTAATGCTTTACCATTTCCCACAACTGGTACCTTCCAATGGAACCTTTCAAGGGGGAGCTTTTGTATATTCCTCTAGCAAGATGACCTGTTTCTCAACCTTTGTGCAGTATATCCATACCTTACAAAGAAAATGCATGTGCTTCCTCTTATATGATAAAAGTGGAAATCAATTGTGAGCAAAACTACATTGAGATAATGTTATTTTCTGTGTTGTCCTTGAGCCCATAAATCTTCTTAGATCATGAGTCACAATTTGTGCTTTACATAAGCACTTTGAACATTTCAAGCAGCTCAGCTTCTCTAGAGTCTGGACTCCCTATCATTCAGCACCCCAGTCCTCAGCCTCCCTGCTTTGTCAGCATAGGCTACAGTGTCTTAATGAAACTTTTAATCCAGATCTAATTAAGATCCCAGCCTGCAAATATCTTTGCAAGGCAGCCCTTCCCTAGCTCATTCAGGAAACCCTGGTTATTCCTCACTATGATGCACAAGCATTAATTTTCATGGTAGAGAGGGAATCCCTTTGTTCAAAGCTGTGTCAACTCAAACAATGATTTCACTAGACTGAACATTTATGTAAATTTGGATATGCTCTGAGTCCCTGGAAAAACTCTCACCAAAATGTTGAGCATATCAATAATGGGCTCATTAGGAATGGGATTTCTTCTTCTTCTTCTCTTTGACTGCATGTTCAATCTTATGCATTTAAAAAGCAACACAGCACAGGTTTCCTCTCCTTTATAGCATGACATGGAAAGAACCATTCTGGGGGATATGAATCAGTGCCAGTATCGAAACTCTCTCTCCCTCTCTGCATGTCTGCATGGGAGTGTAGCAGTTTGCAAACTGGCAATTAATTTGTCCAGTGTCAAAGTTGGATAGCATTGGAATGATCCAATGAAGATCACACACACGCTCTATATAAAAAGAAACCAGGTGATAATGTAGTACAGTTAATAACACAGACAATGAACTGTTAATTTAGAAGATGTACTTTTTCTAGAAAATGTTTGTTTGTGCATATATATCTTGGAAGCACAAGGCACAAATCTATTTCTTGATTGCTTTCTCTCTTCAAACACATACATACATACGTACACAAACTCTCACACAGTCAGTTTCTTCCTAAGTGGGAAGATAATCTCAAAATGAGTTAAGTGAAAGTGACAAGGAATCAGGTGCCTATGATTCACAGTAGGAAAACTAAGAATTAGCTGGAGCAGAGGAGGGGTGGGTGCGTGGAAAGACCAGGAAATGATGATTAGCACAATCCGAGGTCACACTGGACAAAGCGGACTTCTGTGACTGGAAGTGGTCACATGCTTTCCCCTCCAACTTAGTTCCCCAGCCCCCATCCCCAGCAAGAAACCATGGAGAGGATTATTGGTACACAGATTCTACTGTCAGGGAATTCGTTACACTTTGTCGCTGTATAAGTGACAACTCTGAAACTAAGCTGTTTATGTTAATTGATGCTTAATGGTCTTAATACAGTGTGTTTATCTGTTGTGAATTCATTCTCTGCCAGCACAACTGCTTACCAATGATATTACTGCTCTTTCTAACCCCTCCATCCTGAACATATCTGTTTGGAAATTTCATCCATATCTATGGGATTTA
Source organism: Anolis sagrei ordinatus (assembly GCF_025583915.1). NCBI lineage: Eukaryota > Metazoa > Chordata > Lepidosauria > Squamata > Anolidae > Anolis > Anolis sagrei. Next base: position 15,890,427 of record NW_026846588.1, on the reverse strand, counting down.
CTTCAAAACAAGTGCACTTGGGATCAAGGTGTAAATATTAAGTGGGGTATTATCATAATTTCCTGAAGCATAGTTCTATTAGTCTGGTAAAGCAAAAACAAATTAGAGTTCTGGATAATTTCAAAACTAACTAAAGTAAGCTATCATGGATTCTGTGTGTAAATGCCCCATTAATTACATAGGATTTTCTTAGGCACAGATTATTTAATATTGCCTTTCTCTGAAATGTAGCCCACAACAACTGTTATTCCTTGGTGGTCCATTTGTTTATGTTGTGTATGTGTGGATGTTGTATTGATTTCTTGGCAATCCAAACTATTTTCAGAATCCAAAATGATGATTCTCCAACACATATAAAATGTGAAGATTGTGTATTTCCCAATCACATTTCAGATACTTGAAAGTCAGAGAAAGTTACTCATGCACTCTAACCTTCACTTCACTATGAGCATCACTTTGTAAAACAAAATCAAATTTCATTTCTGGAATTTATGGACTAAATTGTAGATTTATGCTTTAGAAGAAGACTTTGGCCCCTTCCACACAGCTGTATAAAATCCACATTGAACTGGATTATCTGTCAGTTTGGACTCAGATAATCCAGTTCAAAGCAGATATTGTGGATTATCTGCCTTGATATTCTGGGTTATATGACTGTGTAGAAGGGCCCTTCATTTGGGAGAAAAGGGGGGAAAGTTATTTGGAGTCCACAACTGGCAGCTGTTGCTCTTCAGACATGCAGGGAATTTGAAATTAGCAGAATGGGAAGAGACATATGTAGAAAAAAGACATTTGATGTAATGTGCCTTCATATTTATTGACATTGCCTTCCTTTAAGCCTAGGAGAACACGATTTGCCCAAGGTCATTCAGGGCCCTTCCACACAGCCCTATATCCCAGGTTATCAAGGCAGAAAATCCCACATTATCTGAGTGTGGAAGTGACACATTTTCTTCCACAGAATCTGTATAGCCATAGCTAAAGTAGTTTGATTTGTTTCAGGACTTTGGAAGAAGTGAAACCAAACTTATCAGGATTATGGAAGACAATTGTAATTGTCCCAGGCTCTATTAAATTGAGAAGAACAATCAACTTTTGTTTATGTGCCGTCTAGTATTTGATCAGATTGTGGGAGATTTTATCAAGAGGAAGCATTTATTTTATGACTTTCTTTGATTTTCCATCTCCATTTTTGGCAGCTACTTTCCAAATATTCAGATGACAACAATACTTTATTTAAAGTATTGCCAAGAGATCTCTTTGAGAGTTAAAACATCTATTTTGGGCAATTGAGAAGAAGGGATAGAGTAGGCAACTTTTCCATTGCAGTCTAGGAAGAATCAAGTTGAATGAATCATCTCCTCCTTATTCTACCTTAATACCTAATGTGTAGCCTTTGCCAGTTCTTAAGTTCCACTTCCTTCTTTAGATGATGCACAGTGGTATAGGGATTTAACTATTGGATTAGCATTCTACAAAACCAGGGTTCAAATCTCACATTCAGCTATGGAAACCCACTGAAGGCCCTTCCACACAGCCCTATATTCCAGCATATCAAGGCAAAATAAAATCCCACAATATCTGCTTTGAGCTGGTTTATCTGAATCCACACTCAGATAATGTGGGATTTTCTGCCTTGATACTCTGGGGTATAGGGCCCACAGTTCCTAAAGGTGGTGTGCCAGCTGGGATATCTGGGAGTTGAAGTCAAAAACACCTGGAGGACCAAAGGTTGGGAAACCCTGTTCCAAAGTTTGCAAGGTATATCTTATTTCTTTCATTCATTCATTCATTCATTCATTCATTCATTCATTCATTTTTTCTTTCTCCCCTTTGCACTGCTCACCTCCGCTGCCCTCCCCTCCCCTGATGGCTTTCAGGTCCTTTTCTCTCCAAAATCCTCATCAATCTCATTTTCATCCTCCAGCCCCTTGTCCCATTTTCTCCCTTTTTTACCCCTCCACCTCTACTTTTCTCCCCTTCCTCAGGCCCGTTTTACTTTTCTTCTTTTTGTTCCTTTTCTTGGGGGTGCGGTTGTGGGTGCCCCAGAAAGCCAGAGAGGCACTGCCCTGCTGCTGCAGCCAACATCATATACTTGTCCTCATACACTGCAGCCCATAAAAGGTGGAGGGGGGAGAGGATGGAAAGCAAGAAGGATGCACTTAGGGCATGTCCCAAACAAGTCTGTCACAAATCATCTCCAACATGATGCTGTTGCTCCTTTTCTTTCTTTCAATGTCTAGCAGGTGCTAAGCTGGGACCAGAGCCAGGAACAGCTCTCAAGTGGTTATACACATTGGAACTAACTTCCAAGTAAATATTCCAAATACTGAACTGTTATTTGGATTGTTAGTTTATTCTGTGTGAAAGGAGCAGAAAAGGGATAAAACATTTCAGCAACACAGTTGATAGAAATTAGTAGGACTTCTTTCTGAATAAATATCTTATTTTTTTATACCTATATCCAACATTTTTTCCACTGATCTTAAGGTGATGTTGTTGTTGTTGTTCATTCGTTCAGTCGTCTCCGACTCTTCGTGACCTCATGGACCAGCCCACGCC
>NW_026846588.1:15755199-15884065 GCF_025583915.1 Anolis sagrei ordinatus | reverse complement strand
TGACATCATTGAGGTGCTCAAGCTCCAGCGCCCCGACAAGGCGGTGATCCTTTGCTGGAGCAAAGGATCATATCTTAAGGTGGAGCATATCTTAAGGTGATATGACTCTTCTTTTCTCCACTATAATATCACAACAACCATAGAAAGTAGATCCTAGGTCTCCCACTATATTCCATAGATCCTTGGTCTCCCCAATCCTTGTCTAACACTTTGGCCACTACACTACATAGACCCCTTCTACACAGCCATATAAAATTCAGATTATCTGCTTTGAGCCGGATTACTGTATATGGCAGTATAGACTCATATAATCCAGTTCAAAGCAGATCATGTGGATTATCTGCTTTGATAATCTGGATTATATGGCAGTGTAGAAGGGTCCTAAATCAACTGTCTCCTTCTACTTCACAACAGGGCTGGTTATACAATGTACTTAGTCATTCATAAGGAATCTCCTGAAATCTACAGTATCCGTGCATTTAACACTTAGTCATAAAACAGACTCCTGTAGAAAAAAAACAAACTAATGATTCTTGCCATCCTGTCAGGGCTTGTCACCATAGGAGTGAGTTTACGGAATTTGCTGCCGGAAGATATTGTGCTTGCTCACTTAGGGCTTATATAGAAAAGAAAGAAGCCCCTGAAAGTATTGAGACTTGTCAGTTGCTTTTATTTTTATCTTTCCTGCATATTCATGGTTTGTATCCAAACTCTTTTTTGAAATATCCTGGACTTCCTGCACTCCTTTTTCCCATTAGTCAAGTCTCACAGCTAGTCAACATTTCAGAAATCGGCTTTTATTACATTCCATGAAGCCTTTTAAAATGATATTTAGGAGTGTTAAAGTGTTATAGCACTCTAGCAATATCATACTGGCTAAGCATTAGGATCATGTTCTTTTATTGTTAACATTCCTCTTTCCCTCACTTGGTCTCTGTTGAAATTTGGGTCCTGAAAAAATCTCTATGTTTCTTGGCCACAGCCATCTTAGGTCCCTTCTACACTGCCATATAAAATCCAATTACCTGCTTTGAACTGAATTATATGGCAGTTCAAAGCAGATAATGTAGATTATATGCTTTGATAATCTGAATTATATGGCAGTGTAGATCCAGCCATAGCTAATTCCAATGTAACACTGAAAAATCATTGATAAGGCTACAACTGAAGAAGATTATTGCACTGCTATCTTGTTTACGAACTCACTAGAGGCATGTGGTTGGTCATAGTTGGAAATGGGCTGCTGGACTAGATGGGCTATTGTGTTGATCCAATGGGATCTTCTTATGGGTAAATAGCGAGGGACTGTCTACTATTTCATGGATGAAAAAAATGTGGGCAGAACACACTTGTATACAGAATTTTGCCATTTTCATGAGTCACTGGAAGTGAACAAACTGACTAATTAATGAGAGGCACAAAGGACACCAAGGGCCCTTCTACACAGCCATAAAACCCAGAATATCAAGGCAGACAATCCACAATATCTGTTTTGAACTGGGTTATCTGATTCCACAATGCCATATAATCCAGTTCAATGTGGATTTTATACAGCTGTGTGGAAGGTGCCCAAGAATCAGCTTATAGTATTAATCTGTCCATGAGAGCACTGACAGTTTGAAAATACCTAAATAAAGGAAATGGCCCCATGGTGGTGCAGTGGGTTAAACTGCTGAGCTGTTGAACTCGCCGACTGAAAGGTTGGTGGTTCAAATCCGGGGAATGGAGTGAGTTCCAGCTGTTAGCACCAGCTACTGTCAACCTAGCAATTCAAAAACATGCAAAGGTGAGTAGATCAATAGGTACCACTTCTGCAGGAAGGTAATAGCGCACCATGCAGCCATGCTGGCCACATGGTCTTGGAGATGACTGTGGACAATGCCAGCTCTTTGGCTTAGAAATGAAGATGAGCACAACCCCCCAGAGTGGGACTCAACTTGACTTAATGTCAGGGGAAACCTTTGCCTTTACCTAATATAGGAAATAACATTTTTTCGTTTATTCATTTGCTTGTTTGTTGCATTTTTATCCCAATTTCAGATACAATTTGCCTTCTGAAGGGACTTGAATCAATAAAGTGGGGAGGGTTGAAAACAGGCCCTGTCTTCAAGTTTACAATTTGGAAAGAGAAGAGGTACACATTGTTTCTACATTCATTGGTCACTGGATGGGGTCTTTACTTCTTTAGCTCCAAGACCACAGTCAGAGCTGCTTTCTTTTCATTTCATTTTTTTTATCAGCAGGAAGCTATCCAATTTTATGATTGATGTATGGATGGGCCACTTTAGGATTCCCCTTGGGCCGATGTTATTCCTTGGAATAAAGGATGCACACTCCCATAGCCTTAAAATGGAATATATTTTCCTCCAAGTTGCAGAACAATTGATACAAAGAGAGCAAATAGTTCTGTGGCACCTTAAATGCTAAATTTTAAAGCATTGTGACACAAGGCTTTACAAGCCAGTTGCATCTGATAGCTTTGGAAAAGGCAGTGTGGTTTTTCTCCGCTCCTGCAAAGAACTACCATGGCTACTCTTTTGGAATTTCTACTGCTGTTGTATCTCCTTCTGCTGCCAAGATATCCTGTGACAGGCAGCTAAACTCCTGTGTATGTTTTGTGTATGAATGAAGATCTCTAACACATCAGTATTCAAAATTTCTCTTTCAGAGTGCCACACATCAGTATTCAAAACTCCTCTTTCAGAGTGCCACACATGTAAGTCATCCCTTTAAAAACAGAGTCCTTAAAACGCCTCTGAGTATGTTTCTGAGCAGAGCACACAAATGTCCACTAATTGCACAAAGGGAAAACTGAGATTCCAACAGCAAGCACCGTAAAAAGTAGATGCACAAAGAAAAGTGGAAGCATCTGTTTAATATATACGACATTAGAATTTAATTTTACCTCTGTGATGCTTTTGTGTAGCCGCAATGTTACAGAGGAGCCAGTAAGCATGGCAGTGCGGTGTCAGCAGGTGCATGCCACCAAATTACTGCTTTTCATTTGCATATTCATCTGCTAAGAAGCATGTCATTATCATATCAAAGGGATACTAAGCAACATCTAGCTTCAAGAGATGTGGCATAGTTTCAATGCGAGCAATTAATGCGAGATGAGGACTCTCTTTCTGTCATGTCTCCTAGGGCTAGCTGTAATCGGGCTTATTATTGGATAGATACCAATACGGCCGAGTTATTGGTTGGCAAGGGAAAAGAGATGCATGCAAAAAGTGAGCAGTCCGAGGCATCTTTCCAGTAGGTAACCTCTCCTCAATGGCAAAATGTTCCCATTCAACTTTGCAGAACTGGTTGACATAACTTGGCATAAGGTTGCTGGCTGGATAGGCTGGCTGTCAACAGAGTTGCACTGTTGATCTGCATGGTGATTTTTCTGTGAAGTTGACAGTTCACAAAAGCAGTTTGCCCAAGACTGGGAGCTGTCAAGAGACAATAATTGAAAATAGCCTCAATATGTAAGGGTGAATTCCCACCCTTCTGACATCATTCATTGACGGAATCATCAAGTTGAGTGAATTAAAAATGGTCACCATTGTTTTTTAAATCCATATTGATAATTCTTTTTCCAACTAGTTTTAAACACAAAAATAGTAGCAGTGCAATCTAATCACCCCAACATGCAATGGCGGAAACATGTCTAAAAGAATGAGTGCTGGGTTCCCTGTCCATGCTCATATCATAACTCAGTGATAGCTTTTAGTTCAGCTATTAAACTTCTACATCGAGTACTTGTGTGAAAAGTACTAGCGCTCCTCATGAGAGAGAATAGTTGCAATCTGGTTGGCAGAAGGTGATTTCCTGCCGTTTTCCTGAATTGCCAGATTGTTAGTTGTTGTTTTTTTGAGGGGGCATTTCCCATGTTGTAAACGTGAAATGTAAAATTGTCTTTGGATGCCATTCTCTCACATTGTGAAACACAAATTACAAAGAAGCATTCAGTTTCCGCTTTATTAGAGTCACATAATTATGATCATGAATTAGTATGTCCTCTTGTCATTAAGATGCTAAAGATTGATAGAAACATTTGAATAGATATCAAATCTCTTGTTTATTGTCTTGGATAATATTCTTATGGGATATTGTTTTTCTTGTGCTTTAGAAAAGACTGCTATACAAAAGGTCTTCCTTTTTGTTAAATAAAAAAAGGCACTGGGAACAAATCCTTTATCTCTTAAAAGTATTATAATTCCTCTGTAACTTTTTCACATATTTATCTATAACCATTCAGAAATTTCCTAGTGGAAACCAATTAATAAAAAACGAAATTGTAAAGTATACACTTGATGTCACAAATCTTAGGTAACATTAATTGTGTTGTCGAAGCTTTTCATGGCCAGAATCACTGGGTCACTGTGAGTTTTCCGGGCTGTATGGCCATGTTCCAGAAGCATTCTCTCCTGATGTTTTACCCACATGTATGGCAGGCATCCTCAGAGGTTGTAAGGTCTGTTGAAACTAGGCAAGTGAGGTTTATATATCTGTGGAATGTCCAGGGTAGGAGAAAGAACTCTGTTTGAGGCAGGTGTGAATGTTGCAATTGGCCACCTTGATGAGCACTGAATAACCTTGCAGCTTCAAAACCTAGCTGCTTCCTGCCTGGAGGAATCCTTTGTTGGAAGGTGTCAGCTGGCCCTGATTGTTTACTGTCTGGGATTCCCTTGTTTTCTGAGTGTTGTTCTTTATTTATTGTCCTGATTTTGGAAGTTGTATTAACACTGGTAACCAGATTTTGTTCATTTTCATGGTTTCCTCCTTCTGTCAAAATTGTCCACATGCTTGTGGATTTCAGTGGCTTCTCTGTGTAGTCTGACATGGTAATTGTTAGAGTGGGCCAGCATTTATGTGTTCTCAGATAATATGCTTTGTTCAGGTTGGTTCATCAAGTGCTCTGCTATGGCTGATTTCTCTGGTTGAATGAGTTTTCAGTGCCTTTAATGTCCCTTGATTTGTGTCTGGGCGATGCTGCGTTTGGTGGTCCCTATGTAGACTTGTCCACAGCTGCATGTTATACGGTGGACTCCTGCAGAGGTGAGAGGATCCCTCTTGTCCTTTGCTGAATGTAGCATTTGTTGGATTTTCTTAATGGGTCTGTAGATAGTTTGTAGGTTGTGTTTCTTCATCAGCTTCCTTATGTGGTCAGTGGTTCCTTTGATGTATGGGAAGAACACTTTTCTTCTGGGGGATATTCGTCTTTATTCTTGTGGCTTTTTCTTGGTCTTGCAGCTCTTCTGATGTCTGTGATGAAGTATCAATTGGCCTGGAGAGCCCAGTTTATGTGGTTCAGTTTACCTTTTTGTATGGTCTACCAGGGCTTTTATTGTGCTTCTTTTTTTACTTGAGTGATGGTTGGAGTTTTTATGTAAGTATATATCAGTGTGTGTAGGTTTTCTGTAAACTGTGTGGCCCAGTTGTTGATTGAGTTTATGAATGACTAAGGCATCTAGAAATTGCAGTTTTCCTTCATTTTCATTTTCCATGGTGAATTAGCTGTTTGGGTGGGTGTTGTTGAGGTGGTCCAGGAACTTGCTTAGTTCTTCTCCATGGCTCCAAATGGTGAAGGTGTCATCCACATATCTGAACCATTTAGTGGGCTTTTGTTGCTGCTTCCAGGGCTCGTTTTTCAAAGTGTTCCATGTAGAAATTTGCTGTGACTGAGTTGAGAAGGCTCCCCATGGCTACTCCATCTTTCTATTCCTAAAATTCATTTCCCCACGGGAAGTAGCTTGTGGTGAAGCAATGGTTAAACAGGGCTTTGATGTCTTCTGGGAAATTCTTGTTGATTAGAGCGATGGTGTCTCCTACCGGAATCTTGCTAAATAGAGACACCACATCGAAGCTGATCAGTTTGTCATTGGTGTTGAACTTGAGGTTGCTGATTTTTTTCTGTGAAGTGGGCTGAGTCTTTGATGTAGTGCGTACTGAGGCCAGTATGGTTTTGTAGCTGCATGGCCAGAAATTTTGCCAAATTGTTTGTGGGGGATATTAAATTGTCATTTGCATTATACTCATTAGGTGGTCTGAACTGCATTTCACTTAAGTGGAAAGTCAGGAATTCAAGCTGACTTAGGACACACATATTCTTCTCCTTGTAGATTATAGCTAAGTTAAGGAAAGTTTCTACCTTGGCAAACAGCAACTAGGCAAAGGACAAAATTAGTTGGACTAGATCAGTCAGTGGTCAAAGTATAAAGCAGCTTCTGAAAGTTCTGTTGTTTGATTTCAAAAGGGCATGTTCACTTTGTTATAGCAATGACTCAGTTGTTCATGTTACCAAGGGATCCAGTTCACAGCTGGTTGTCTGACTATCACGTTGGACTGTTTTGCACAAGGTTGTATGTATATATATATATACATGTACATGTGTGTGTATATATATATACACACACATACATATAGTGTGTGCACGTGCACGCATGTGTCTTAAAGTTATATCTGATTTATGGTGACCCAGATTCAATCAGTCAATCTCAGCTACACTTGGCATTTCAATTTGATGCGATCTGGACACACTCACATAATCAGATTAACATTTTCAAATTGAACCCATTGAGATCCCTCAATGATTATGTGAAACAGCCTTTCATAAGCAATTGGAAATACAAAATGCAGCTAGTTCTACCATTAAAAGACAGAAATGCTGCATTAACTAGGGAGCTGTGAAATTGTATGTGGCCACAATCATAGAGCAAATTGCAGAACATAGTTTCCATAGAATCATAAGGATCTCAGCATGGATTCAAAGAAAAGAGCAAGTTTAAGCCCTCATGTTTGCGGAGAAAATACTTGAAAGTACCCAGCAGTTTCTGCTAATGGCTCAGAAACCAGTGGGGATCTTGGTGGGCCTTCCACACGTTTTTTGCTTCAAGCCCTGTGTCATGATCAATAACAGAAGGACTCATTCTTTCATTTAAGAACTATTAAACCACAGCATTACTCAGAACTCTCACACTAATTTCCTGGTGCTACCTTCAAACAATTCCTTCAGGTAACTCCCCCTTTTCCTCCTGAAAGCCGTTCACAATGTTTTTACCTTGTGTAAGAGTTAGGTGTGTGTGTGTGTGTGTGGCTGAGAGAAAAAGAGAGAGAAAATCAAATCTGGACCTTCAAAAGCTGGTCTCTGTGATGATTGCAGAATCTTGTTAGCAATTAGAGTCACTCACAAGGAAATCTTGGAAATTTCTTTAATGCTAGGTTACTACATTGCCGCAAAGTTACGAATGAAGAAAATGTAGGCAAGTTCCCAATTCAATAACCCCCCAAAGCCCCACCTCCTCAACTCCCAAAAGTTCCTCTGTACATCCTCATGGTCCTCCAGTCTGAGCCAGTTTGTCATATCAGGCTTTTTCCCACACAGAGCTCCAGATGGTTCCACTCTGTTTTCATTCCTCAACCTTGGCTGTGAATTCATGGCATGTAAGTGTCATGGTGTCTTGAACACACCAGATACAGTCCACTAGACACAAACTTCATGACCAGCAACCTGATCCCTCAGCAAACAAGGCAAACGAAATCCATGGATAAAGGGCTCCCTCTAGGCTACAGTACCAGACTGAACACTGGACAGTAGATCCCTTGAGCTATTCCAAACTCAGCAATCTTTACAAATTCAGATATCCAGATGAGTCTCTCTAGTGCCATTGAGATAGTTACTGAGCAGACTGATTTGCCATGCATCGTCTCTTCTTGTTTTGCTTTGCCTTGCCATCCTTGTCTCTTTGCTCCAGAACATACTTGCTAGCCTGTCTTAGGTTGGATTCTTCACTGTCCTATAGCCTAGGATCCGATCAAGATTATCTGGTTATCCTAGATTATCTGGCAGTGTGGACTCATATAATTCAGTTCAAAACAGAAATCAGGTAATCAGGGATCAGATCCTGAGATACAGGAGAGTGTAGATCCAGCCTTAGACATCATCACCTGCTCGCAACTCCATCTGTCAGGGATACTTTGATAGTGTTTTTCCTGCATGGCAGGGGTTTGGACTAGATGGCCTATGTGGTGTCTTCCAACTCGATGATTCTCTGGGCAGGGCCATGTCCTAACATATGGTTAAGTGAGTCAGGCAGTAGTTTTCATAGCATTCAGGACTTCTAAAATGACTTTGTGAATAATCTAGAATACTTGTGTCAAACTCAAGGCCCATAGGATGAATCCGATCTGCCATGCCATTTTATGTGGCCCTCCAACTACTGGACTGCAGCTCCAATCTTCAACATCCTTGAACGTCATGATTAGAGTTGAGGGAAGTTATGATAGTGTAACATCCGGAAGGCTGCATATTGTTCTATTTAGTCAGCATAGTACTGAATTTAGATACAAGGGTTGTGGATATGATGTCTGACTTTAAAATGTCATTTAGCCTTTCCCCAACCTCAGAGCCACGAGTGCTATTGGGCTGGAATTCCCATTAGAGCTCAGTATACTTAGCTTGCAGAAGAGAAGGTTGAGAGGACACATGATAGCCATGTTTAAATTGTTGAAAGGGTGTCATGCGGAAGAAGGAGCAGGCTTGTTTTCTGCTGCCCTGGAAACTTGGACTCGGAGCAATGAGTTCAAATTATAGGAAAGGATATTTCACCTCAACATTAGGAAGAACTTCCTGACTGTTCAGCAGTGGAATTCACTGCATCTGAGTGTAGTGGAAGGTCATTCTTTGGAGGCTTTTAAACAGAGGGTGGATGGCCATTTGTCAGAGGTCCTTTGTGCTTTTCCTGCAAGGCAGGGGGTTTAACTAGATGACCCATGCAGTCTCTTCCAATTTTATGATTCTATGAATTATCCCCAGGCTGCATGGCAGATAATCAAAAGTGATGGGAGTTGTTGTTCAATAACCTCTGGGGACCCAAATTGGGTAAAAACTGAAGATCACCAACCATTATGTTAAAAAAAGTATAGTTGGCCCTTGTGGTTCTTTGCAGGCAACCATAAGGCTGATGTAGACTCAATTAAAATGAGTTTGACATGCCTGATTTAGAAAATGTTTGCTTTTGGTTTTACCATGCTTTTTATTTCCATGCATATTGAGATGTGATCTAGTCAAATCCTACCTCCTCAGGCCCGTAGCCAGGATTTCGTTTCGGGGGGGGGGGGCAGAGTTTGTTTCAGGGGGGGTTGGGGGGGCTGAGTCTGAGTGAAAGAGGGTCTAGCCTAGCAAACCTTTTGTATCATTACCCCAATACCCCCATGCATATGGATATATTGAGTATGGTGATCAGATCATGATATGAATAAACATAACAGTTTAAATAATGCACCAATAAGGCCTTTTCGCGAACCACCATGAGAATTTGGGGGGGGGGGGCTGAAGCCCCCCCCCCCCCCCGGCTACATGCCTGTACCTCCTGGTCAGACCCTCAAAGTGGGTCCAAGGCAAATCAAAAAAAAAAGGTTGCCCATGCCTGTGCTAGAGGTTTGACTATATAGGTTTGTACTTTCAGATGTGTTACATTTTACCTGATTCAATATATAAAAACTTATAGATTTCTGCTGTGCCCAGCAATCGTATGCTTCCAATTCCCCAGTTCTTGATTAAAACATTGAAACAAAATATTCAGACATAGCAAAGAATGTTTTTGTAGTGAAAAACCTATATAAATCTGCTCAGAATGATTAAAGTCAGTGAAGTCATTGCTGTTGATTTCAGTGAATTTCATGTCACATCAAACAGTATAATATATCTTATTAAAAAGCATTCAAATTATGCACAAATCTGCTATGTAAATGTAAATTTAAGATCTGTTTAGTCATGCATTCTCTATAGAATGAACACTTGAAATTGTTGCTGGGAGAATTACAGAAATGATTTTTTTTCACCCCATTGTGACTAAAACATTTCTGAATCTCAGTCTAACCCTTTGTCTTCAGCAGTATAATTCTGTATACATTGCCATGAGAGTAAGTTCAGTTGAACAAAATGGGACTGGTCAATATGAATGGGGTTGAGTAGCAAATAAAATTAGCAGAATAGCTGAGCAATTGCAGGGTAATTTTTAAAAAATTCAAACGAAGGAAGTTAATGAAGTTGTGTGCATGTATGTGTTTTTGGCATAATTTTAAAAGATTTTGAAAGTCTTCATGGTTTCTGAGATTTTTTTAACTCTTCTAGGGGCAGCCTTAGACAGAGCAAGAAATAGCAACCATTAACCTCCAATTCAAACCAAGGTGCCTCGTTCCTAAAGGTGATCATGTTGTTTTGGCACCTGAGAGACAGAGAATTGGTGCCCTCCCACTTACTTGTAGTTAAGGTACAGTAATTTAAGAAATCACAAAAAAAAAACTTGCACCCCTTTCATGATACCTGAATCGGTCGCGAGGCTGATGCCTCACTCATCATAATGTAGGTCTGATTCGGGCTCCTGGCACAAAGCATGCAGAAGTAAGGACTGCAGCAAGGGAGAAAGTGCTCTCTTATCCCTCATGCATTTATTGAAATAGAATGACCCACACAGTTTGCACATAGAACTAGCATTGTACTATTGAGTTTAAAAATAAAAACAAAGCAAATCTTTAAACCCCTATATGTTTCAAACTGAATCTCCATCTTCAATATGCTAAAGAGGTTCAGAATTGTTCACTCTCCCCATTCATATTACTTATTGATTACTTGTGATTCTGCTCCTTCTCTCCCCTGCCAGCCACCCTTTAGTAGTCAAGGAAGACAAGGATTTTCCAGTCTTTTAAGCTTTTGCAAATAAAAATTAACTTAGAGCTAAAAGAAATTACAGAGCTAAGTTTCCAACAGTTTTATTTAGGAGACGGCTTGGTCGTTTGACATAGCAATTTGCTAGTTAAAATGAAAAGGTTGATGTATGACTGAATTAAATCATCGTTTCAAACAAGATCTGTTTAAAAATACAAATATAACTATAAATAGACTAGAGCTGCATTGTTGGATAATCTGTTCAGTAATGCTAGGCTAATAGCACTCCAGCTATGTACTAATCTACATTGTTTTAATGTCGGTAAATGTTTTAATCGGCTCAGTTGTAGCTCAGAGGCATAGTGCTGTAACTGACTATGGAAAGTAATTTTCAAACTCACGTTTCCATTTTTTATTTTCATATTTTTATGTTGACCTCTGAGTAAGGACACAAAATTTCTCAAAACTTTTTAAAGATATCTCAGGCAATAGTAGTCCCCAAATCAATTTCAGGACCTTTAGATTTTCACAAATTATAGCTAATTTTCGCAAACTGTGATGCCTGAATTCTTGATGTTTTGGAACAATTATATTAGCATTAATCACAAACCCTGGCAAAAGGACAGAAAGACATACAGATAAAGGTGTACAGCTTTAAACGAGCTGGGGTCAATCTATGCAGTTTACTGTAAAGTGTGCCCATTCCTGAACAAGAATTTGCTGTGACCTATAAAGCCTATAAAATATAATTACAGACTATCTTTCAATGATTGCATCTTCCCAGCTTATGGGGAGACCTCCATCTTCAGTCATAAGATCTTAGGATGAGGTTTTTGTCTCAGCCCTGTTGATTTCACAGGCATACTTAATGATGATATGAGAGAAGACTTTTCTGGTGATTACTCCAAGGCCCTTTCTACATTACCAAATATCCCAGGATCTGATCCCAGATTATCTGCTTTAAACTGGATTATATGAGTCAGGTAATCTAGGATAAACAGAAAATCTGGGCTCAAATCCTGGGATATAGGGGCAGTGTGGAAAGGTCCCAAGGCTGTTGAACTGCCTTCAGAGGGAAGCTAGATTGGCCCCCTCCCTCCCTCTTTTCCTTCTGTTAATATGTAATAAGATGACATTTTCACAACTAACTTCCGAGGAAGGGGCTTTCTTTGGGGAATGCTATCTCCCCCCTTCCCATGCTTTTAAATGGAATTTGAATGGTTTTAATTTGGTGATTGTTATACAATGATAACTTGTTTCATTGTGTTTGGTATTGTAATATTGGAAGAAAACTGGGATAGAAATAAATTAGATAATAAACTAATTGCCTAGAATACTGCTTGTACAATTGTGTAATGCCTGGGCATATTGATCCTTATTAAAAATGATAAGAGGTTAGCCCTCTTTTTCTTCTGTGAAATGGTAGAATATATGTATTATTTATCCATAAGAAAGGCTCTACATAGCAGATGACTTTAGACATATTCAGAGTATAGTCCAAACATCCATTATTTACACACAAACACAAATATTTGGATGAAAGGAGCAACAATGGGTTGGCTAACCCCATAGTGGCAGCAGTGATGAGAGAATAGCTAATAAGTCGTGACCTACAATATGGAACAGTTTTCTACATTTATTCATTCATAACTGCTCCATTGTTGTCGTCATTATCATTATCATATCACTATGGATTGAGGTAGGGAACAACAACAGATTAAAATATATAACATCACAAAAATAAGTTTAAAAGTCATGGCAGTTTATAAGAACATATAAGACCAATGTACATTAAAACCACCAGTCCATACTTTAAAATTCCACACTTAGTCCTACTCCCTAGTAGGAAATTGCAGACACTTTATTTATTGATTTATTTCAAACATTTCTATCCCATCCTTCTCAACCCCCGAGGGGGGACCCAGGGTGGGTTACATCCGGCAACAATTTGATGCCAATACATACAACAAAACAATGTAACACAAATTGACATTAATTAAAAAAATAAGTTATAACAGTTCCAATTAAAAACCACATCCAAGTCCAGTTCAGCATCCAGAGTTTGAGTCCAAAGCCAGACCCTTATCAGTTCTCACGAATCATTGCGATTACTTGTTAAGCCTGTCACTCAAATACCTGGTCCCAGAATCATGATTTGAGCTTTTTCCGAAAGGAAAGGATAGGTGGAGCTGACCTAATTTCACTGGGGAGTGTGTTCCACAGAAGGGGGCCACCACTTGTCTCTCATCCCCGCCAATCGGGCTTGCCAAAGAGGCTGGATCGAGAGCAGGGCCTCCCGGGATGATCTTAGACTCCGAGGTGGATTGTAGAGGGAGATACATTACCATTATTCAACAGGTGATGAAGAGACAGAGGTTGTTCAGTAGAAGATGCAGACCTAATTGGGCACCTGGAGTCTTGAAACAATTGTCTATCAATCTCCCAGCTGCTCCATGACCGTTTTGTTGCTCTCAATTCTCCTTCTTGGTGACTAGCAGTTCTTTTTGGTGTTGGTATTTTCCTGACCTTGGAATAGCTATGATTTACACTTCTTGCTATCTTTATTTATTGGGAATACTGACTTGTTGAAGGGCGTCTGGGCCAGTTGATGACCATTCTATTGCTCCCCTCTTCATCCTGCTGGATAATCTGTGACCAACCCGGACTAAACAAGCTCCTTGAGAGCTCTTACATTCCAACCACCTTGATACTGAGTCACTTGTTGGAGTGTAGCAGAGCCTTCAAGTCATTCTGAGTTATGGCAAAACTAAAGTGATTGCTATCACAGGGTTTTGTTGGCAAGAATTGTCAGAGGGAGCTTGTCACTGCCTTTAAGGCTGAGAGTGCGACTTGCCCAAGGGTTACCCAGTGGTTTTCCATAGCTGTAGCTGTAGTCCCATATTCAAACCACAACACCACATACTGGCTCACAGTACCCAGGTAAGATAGGATTACTTTGGTGCTAGGCGCATTTCCATCCTTCCCTTTGTGGTGTCAATCTCATTCTTGTGTTATGAAAGTAAAATCAGAAACTCCAGGCAAACAGGAGGAATCCATACTGTGGTTCCTGCACATTCCAGTGTTACCTCCTTCAACCACCTCTGAGCAATCCTTACCTAAGAAAACCGTATGAAGTTCATGGAGTCACCATAAGTAAGTCCATGGGTTACTTGAAGAGATGCAGACACAGATCTAAGAAAACATCCCCTTATTGCCTTCCATTGACTTAATCTAGTTTTAATTATTTTTATACTGCTGCTTTATGTTTAATGTATTTCAACCTGTGAACTTCAGAAGGAAGGAAAATATTTTTTTTATCTCAAAAGCTAATAATCCGCAAAACATTGTTGTCTAAAACATGCCTATTAGTTTCATATTTGTTTTCTTTGACACAGAAAGATCATATTCGATTCACGAGGACTGTGGCAAGGGATGTTATTCCACTAGATCTGAATTTGTGCACATCATAGCAGTCTCTTGGCCATAAATACAGGGCAGCTTCAGACATATGACTTTCATTGGATGAAATCCAATAGCTTTGTGATCCAGATGCTAATGTTTGGAATTAATTTTTCCATCAGGCGCGTTCCAAATTGTTGCTGTCCTTCCGTTGCATCTCATTCACTGCACATTGTTGGCAGGTGTAGGATAAAATGGTGATGAACCACTTGGCAATTTCACAGGAATCTGCCCCCCTCCTTTGGGATAACCTGCTTTTGAATATGTCAGAGAATATGATCCCATGACAATTCTTTATATGGCGCAACTCTCAGAGAACATTAGTAAGAATAATTAAATAAATAAAGCCTGCTCAATATTTTCTGCAAATCTTTGTCAACCAAACTGAAATGACACTCGGCAGAAATGTCAAATAGAGCAAAATTTCAGAATTAAGATTGGAATGAATTGTAAGCAAATACGCTCAAATCTTGTGTATAATTTTGGGGGGGATTTTGACAGGCTAGAATTCTTTTAAGAATTTAAGTAATAATCTATTTGTCAGAATCAGCACATTTAAGCATTTATGTCCCTTCCCTTCACATGAAAGCATCTGTTGTTGGGATTTTTGCAGAATTGACATTAGGTGGGTAAGGATTTGAAGTGCTGTATTTAAAACAACATTGAATGTCTGGGAGACCTTTCTTGTATTTATGATGCTTAAGGAACCTTTTTCCATAATTAGATCCATATTATCTTTTTATATTGATAGCAAAACAATGGCAAATAAATCAATTCTAAAGTACCTATATTTACCATGTGTTTTTAATTCCACTTTTATCTTCAGAATGTCAAGGAAAGGATTAGGAGGTAATTTTCAAACTAAAAAAAGGGGGGGAGGGGAGTCTTCCCATTGCACACACACACACACACACAATGATGTTTTCTGTACAAGTTATTTGATTGCTCTTCATAGTCTTTTGATTACAATTGGCATTTAGAGAGTCAACCACACACCTTTCTCCATGATGCCGTGTCTTCCTGTTCTCCTTATCTTTGGCTGTGATGATGCACAGCTCTCTCCTATTTCTTTTCTTGTGGGTTTGTGAGGTTTCCTTGATGTTTGTGACAGGCCACGATAGGGGAAGCTTTTATCACTGTGGGGTTTGGAGGCCTCAGTAAATTGAAAATTGCAAATGAAATCCACTGGGCTTGAATTCATCAGCTATTATGTCAGATGACCTTTGGCAGCTGCTGATAAAAATGAGAGAATGTTAGCTCTGATCCAATTTTCACCACTAACCATTCCTTTTCAAATCCATTCACAGCCAGGCAGCAGACACATGGGAAGTGAAAATGATAGG
Source organism: Anolis sagrei ordinatus (assembly GCF_025583915.1). Classification (NCBI taxonomy): domain Eukaryota; kingdom Metazoa; phylum Chordata; class Lepidosauria; order Squamata; family Anolidae; genus Anolis; species Anolis sagrei. Next base: position 15,868,606 of record NW_026846588.1, on the reverse strand, counting down.
GTTTCAAGAGAGCTGCATTGTATTGCAGATTAAGATTTTTTTTTCTCACCCTATTTCTAGAGGTCGGCCCCCAGGCCTCTGTCTGGTGTCTACCTATTGTCCAATCAGTTTCAATATCTGCTTCAGAGGACATGCTAGCCATCCTTACAGATAAGTGCTTACAGGAGAAAATGTTGGACTTAATAGTTTTGCTTCGGAAGCTCCAAGGGTCACAGTGTACCAATATTGACTGGCACATGTTAGTTTAATCTGACATCCTCAAGAATGTGACACTAGATTCTTTCAGAGTTGTTGATCTCTGGGAGGTTCCTCTTTTCTTTTATTGTGTGACTGTTGTTCCCAGCTCTGGGGTTCTATAAATGTTATTAGCCCATGATAAATATTTATATTCATGAGTCAGTGATAGTCTAAAACATCTATACAGGCAAGACAGGGATGACCTTAAGCTTGCAGTGGGTTGCATATGGATCTCTTAAACTGTGGAAATGTAAATCTGCCTGTGTGGCCAGGAGAGCCACTGGAATATCACCTTTTCCATCTCAAATCAACTGTTACTTCCTGAGCTATAATCAAATAATCATATGGTGTTTCTACATAAGTCCAGGCTAACTGGAGGAAATTAATATTTCCCCTCAAATGTTATTATTTCAAGTGAAAAGAGGAGGCTCAAATTGTTTCAACTTATTTTCAAGATCTTTCAGAAGTGTCTAGATGTTTTATGTATTTTTCAGCATTTTTTCCTATTTGAGAAAAATGAGAATATTATGTATCAAGTGTGAAGGAAGAAGGGAGGGGCATTAGTGGAAATAAACTGTGGTTCTCTTCACACTGTACCTTTAAATGCTTTTTAGATATCTCTATTGACAACAAAAGAATATGTCATAAAACATTCTCTTGGCCAAAAGACCTTTTCCATCCCCATCTCCTACCAACTGTTGTTTTCAAACTAGTGTATTTCTCTAGGATCTATGTCATTGCCTTTACACTTATTGTGCCTCTGGATAGGAATATTCATAGTGATGGATCACCTAAATTGACCTCTATCAACCTTGCTGTATGCAGCCGTTGGATGTGCTAATATGTAGTAGGACCAATTCTCAGTTCATGGGAATTGGTCGTACTACATATTGGTCCTACACAAGCAACAAGCAATGCCATGTGTATCATGCATTATCACATGCCTACAATTGTCTACATTGCATTTGATATGCAGGGCTTTCTTAAGAGAGTATATATAGTACTTAGTTGCAGATGAAATGTTCAAGATTGATTGAGTTAGAATACATAATCAGATTGTTTTTAATCCCTTTGTTCTGTGTAACCTGATTTTCTCCTATCTCTTTTTTGTGTCCAAAATTAGCTGCATGACATAGTTTGGTATCATATGTAAAAAATACTTTGATTTCTGATCTGTCTGAAAATAAGACTCTTACCCAACACAACTCTGTGGAGGAAATGTATATTTTCTCCTAACAAATACGAAAAAGGTAACTTTTTTTGCCCTTCTTCTGGAATGGGATTCAAGGTGTTCACAATCAACTTGGCATACGTACAATGATCAGTCATTAATTTGTCTTAGCACATTTTTTTAAAAACAGCACACTGATATGTTATAGAAGCCATGTGCTAAACCTTTGTTTTTGGGGCAATCCATACCAAGGCAGGCTTAAAGACAGAGAGCCACAAGAAGCAAGAGGAAAGTAGGATGAAATTGCCCACCAGCAGTTAGCACTGGGACAGCAATCAGAGCAAGATCACCATGAGCTGTCTTTGGCCCTGATGTCAATATGCCCGGTGGAAGAGCTGTAACACTATTATAGCTGATTGTCTTAGAGTCCTTCTACACTGCCATATAAAATCCAGATTATCTATTGGAACTGGAATAAATGGCAGTGTACACTAATATAATCCAGTTCAAGGCAGATAATATGGATTATTTGATTTGATAATCTGGATTATATGGCAGCATAGAAGAGGCCTAAATCTAATTTTGGTAAGATAGATGTATTGTCTCACCAAAATTAGTGTACTGTAACTGTACTTAACATCAAAATTAAAAAAGCAACAAAACTCCACCTAAGATAAAAGGAATGTATTTCCATTCAAATTATATTAGTAATGGCTTGTTGTGTGATTTCCAGACCCTTTGGCCATGTTCTAGCAGCATTTTCTCCTGGCATTTCACATGCATCTGTGGCAATATTGTGTCCGCAAGAAACTGCCCAGCAGAGTTTTTTTGGGTGGTCAGAGCGTTGTTAAATCCCATCCCACAAGACAGGATACCTGACCATTTGGCAGCTTGCTGTGAAGCATTTGCTCAGTTCCTTGCGGACAAAGTCGCTCTGAGCCTCCCCGACCTGGAGACCATGTTAATGGCAGTCTCTGAAGATGTAACACAAGCACTTGTTTGTCCGGTTTTAATGGATTCCGTTCAATTGATGCAGCTTGAGGATGTAGACAAGATCCTTGGAGAAGCAAGGGCAGCCACATGCATCCTGGACCCCTGCCCATCCTGGCTGATAAAGGGAACCAGAAGGGATTTGGCAAAGTGGGTGAAGATGGTGGTTAATGCCTCTTTACTGGAAGGCAAGATTCCAGCGGGCCTAAAGGAGGGCATCATAAAATCACTGTTGAAATTTATTTATTTATTTGCTGTATTTATATACCTCCTTTCTCGCCATACCACCAAGAACTTGCCACAATTTATTATGATCCACACAGTCAAAGGCTTTAGAATAGTCAATAAAACAGAAATAGATGTTTTTCTGAAACTCCCTGCCTTTCTCCATTACCCAGCAGATATTGGCAATTTGGTCTCTCATTCCTCTGCCTTTCCTAAACCCAGCTTGTACATCTGGCAACTCTTGCTCCATGTCTTGCTGGAGTCTTCCTTGCAGGATCTTGAGCATTACCTTACTGGCATGAGAAATAAGTGTTACTGTACGAAAGTTTGAACAGTCTTTAGCATTTCCTTTTTTTGATTTGGGGATATAATTGGATTTTTCCCCAGTCGGATGGCCATTCTTGTGTTTTCCATATTTGCTAGCATATGGCATGCATCACCTTGACAGCATCATCTTTCATGATTTTAAACAGTTCAGCTGGGATCCCGTTGTCTCATGCTGCCTTGTTGTTAGCAATGCTTCTCCATAAAACACTCAGGACTACCTTGCAGAGTTCACCAAATTGTTAAAAAATAAATAGGTAGCCTAAGCAAATTCTTTGACCCAGATGGCATATCTTTATCCCTTTTAATATCCAGTTAAGTATGGGTATGACTACTAGTCATTATGGCTCCCTTTAAGATCCCTGAGTAACATATGCGTGGAGACAACGTTGAAAGAAGGCCTTCGTAGCTTTCTTCTAGCTTCCTATAGGTATTTGATTGGTCACTTGGAAAACCAGATAGTGACCTAAGTAAGCCTTTTGATTTGATGCAGCAGGGTTCATTTTATGGCATTGTGTAAAAAAATGGACACTAGCATTATTGTATTCTCCATGAAGAAAATTAATTACCAAGGTCACAAAGGCATGGATGATCATTGTTAGATTTCGATCTTCAGAAAAGGGTGAACTCTTCCTACTAAATAAAGCTAAAATAAATGATACTTTGCAGTAGTCACTTCTGTGATTTCCTAATCAAAGCAAATGGATTCACCCAAGCTGGACCCTTTCAGAGACAATGAAAGCTATTGATAACCGGATTCTCCTCTTTCTCCACAGTTCAGTGGCTCGTAACCTGTTATTTTTTTTCACTGGTGCTAGGCACAGTTTCTTTTAAACAAATCTAGTGGTTGCTTGAATGAGAAGCCTTAACATACATTAGCTTTCTTCCCTCAAAGGGCTAAAATGTGAAAGAAATATCATAGAATCATAGAATCATAGAATAACAGTTGGAAGAGACCACATTGGCCATCTAGTCCAATTCCATTGCCATGCAGGAAAAGTACAATCAAAGCGCCCCTGACAGATGGACATCCAGATTCTATTTAAAAACCTCCAAGGAAGGGGCTTTTACCACACACTGAGGCAGAGGGTTCCACTGTTGAACAGCGCTCATAGTCAAGAAAATCTTCCTAATGTTTAGGTGGAATCTCCTTTCCTGTAATTTGAACCCATTGCTCCGAGTCTCAGTCTCCAGGGCAGCAGAAAATAAGCCTGCTTCTTCTTGTGATCAACCTTCTCTGCTGCAGGCTAAACAATACCCAGCTCTTTTAAGCCACTCCTCATAGGGCAGTGGTCCTCAACCTGTGGGTCCCCAGATGTTTTGGCTTTCAACTCCCAGAATTCCTAACAGCTGATAAACTGGCTGGAAGCAGTGGTTCTTAGTCGATTGTGTGATCATTTTGCACTTGGCTACAAAGTCATTTACAAAGTCTTAGCCAGATCCTTTGCCAATTCCTTCTGTTCTCCAACAGGCACCGTTTGTCAGCAATAAGTCAAGACAGATGTTGATATATGATATATAGGATATGATATACCCACAGTAGGCATGAATGGTGGAGCAGTTGTATTGTCTGTAGTCTAAGAACAAATTTATCACTACTATGTCTCATGTCATTATTATTATTATTTTACTGACACAAAAACACAGTATGTCACAGCAAACAAGATATATGTGCTAGATTTCATATCACAAAATCACAAGTTGAACACTTCTCAAGCGTCTAGGACTGTGTGATGTATTTTCGAATGATGTGCCCAGATCCAAGTAAGGTAGCCTTTTGCAGTTGACAGATCATGATTTTGTTGATGTTTCTTGTTTCCAAATGCCGGCTGAGATCTTTTGGCACAGTCCAGGGACCACTTAGACTGATTTATGCCAGAGCCTTTGTAGTTCGATAATGGCTGAGTTTTTTTCTGTTGTCACCTGGTATGGCAACATCAATAATCCAACCTTTTTTCTTTTCCACAAACGTGATGTCTGGTCTGTTGTGTCCCAAAACTCTGTCAGTCTGGATTCGAAAGTCCCACAGTATTTTTGCGTGTTCATTTTCCACTACCTTTGCAGGTTTATGATCCCACCAGTTCATTACTACTGGCAGGTGGTACTTGTGACATAAGTTCCAATGAATCATTTGGGCCAATGCCAATGACTAGAAATGTATATTGCAAGGTTCTGGTGAACTTTAAAGTGGGTAACAAGCTCTTAGATGACACTGTTGCCTTTTCCCTCCTCCCAATTAAACATTAGCCTTGGTCTCCTTAGTGGCCTTACTCTGTTAGAGCCAGTCCTTCCAAACAAATAAAAAGAACAGTCATGGGGAGCTTAGCAGCTGGAAGCCTAGATGCTTCACAGTGTGTCTCTATCAAGGGCATCTGGATGAGAGATTGGCCTCTTTCCTAAACTCTTGGCTGGCAGTACTGCTGCCTTTTCAGATGGTTATGCATCCGTTCCACAACATGGCAAATTTACATGTCTTTTGCATAAAGCTTTCAAACCATGACTTTAATGTCTAAGGTTCCGGATCATTACACTGAAGATTAGTCAGCGTTCCCTCTTACTAAGTCACTCATTCACTTACTTTTCTTCCTCCACTGCCTCAGATCTTGAAAACCCAGAGCCAATTGTTCTAGGCATTTCAGCTACCCTTGAGAGATAGGGGAAGGGAATGTATTTGTTTGGAACGTTATCTTTCTTCATCATAAAAACCTTCACAAAAAATTAATAAGAAACCCCAAAGAAGTTGAGGGAGGAATGTGGATGGCAAACTGCACACATGAAATCATGGGTAAATTTCAGACATTGCTTAATAGTGTATGAAATCACTGCCGAAATTAGGGAAAGGTGAGTAGGAAACAATTATTGTGGCAGTGTATCCTTTCCATCACCACTGTATATGAGATAATGGGAATCGAGCTTATGGAATGAATGCCTTGCAGGACATACCCCAATCTTAATTTTTATTATTTATTTATTTATTTATTTATCTATTTATATTTTTATCCTGTCTATTTGGCATGAGATTTCAAAGTAGCAAACAGATAATATAATTGTGTTGTTAAAGGCTTTCATGGCCAGAATCACTGGGTTGCTGTGAGTTTTCTGGGCTCTATGGCAATGTTGTAGAAGCATTCTTTCCTGACTTTTCACCTGCATCTATGGCAGGCATCCTGAGAGATTGTGAGGTCTGTTGCTCCCAAACACTAATCAAGGAGTATAAAAGGCACTGCAGACTGCTTCAGCCAGAGAAGTCAGCCATAGCAGAGCACTTGATGAATCAACCAGAACACAGCATATTATCTGAGAACACAGAAATGCTGGACCACTCTAACAGCTACCATGTCAGATGACACAGAGAAGCCATTGAAACCCACAAGCATGTGGACAATTTCAACAGAGAGGAAGAAACCATGAAAATGAACAAAATCTGGTTACCAGTATTTTAAAAACTCTAAAATCATAACAATAAATAAAGAACAACACTCAAAACAGGGGAATCCCAGACAAGAAACTATCAAGGCTAGCTAATCACTTCCCAATAAATGATTCTCCCAGGTAGTAAGAAGCCAGACATTGAAACTGCTAGGCCATTAAATGCTAATCAAGGTGGCGAATTGCAACATTCACACCTACTTCAAACAGACAAGAGTTCTTTCTCCCACCCGGGACATTCCACAGATATATAAACCCAATTTTCCTAGTTTCCAAGAGACCTTACAACCTCTGAGGATGCCTACCATAGATGCAGGCGAAACGTCAAGAGAGAATGCTTCTGGAACATGGCCATGCAGCCTGGAAAACTCACAATATCCCAGATAATATGAGCAATTTAAGCATTTCTAAAAATTAATAAATAATTTAAACAAGATGAAATATTATAGTTAAAACATTTTTAAAGGGTGATCTAGTTTTGTTTTGTTTGTTTTTTGCATTCTTAAAAACTCAATTAGGTCCCAAAGCTGCAGCCATGGTGGGAAAAAAAAACCAACATTGACACCATTTGGGCCTCCAAAGGGAAGGCATTTTACAGATAAGAAGGCCTTCTTCTGTGTCCTTCCCCCATTGTACTGCTTCTCTGATGGGTCACAGAGGAGAGAATTTCTAGGACATGTCAATGCTTGGGCAGGTGCAACTAGGATCAGGTTATACACTGTGTAGGGCAGCTTGCCTTCAGACTGGGTACAAATTTGGTAAGAAGTGTGGGGGGGGGAGGGGGGTTTCAACATGTGGAAATTGTTCAATTTTTGGTGCCCAGAGATGATAGCATTGAAAGGGTCCTGGAATATTTCGGAGTTGACCTTATTTGTTTTTGTGAGAACATTTTTTTGGATTAAGATTCAGATGAGAGCCCTAAGCAATTCAGTTGTACAAAAAAGAGATCATTTGGCTCCCACCATTACATTTAAAGGGCCAATTCTCATCAACTTGCCAACAATACATAGTCTCCCAATGTAATATCTAAACTGAGTGCTCAAGGTCCTGATAGCTACTTCCTTCCAACTCCAGCTAAAGAACCTCAACACAGTATTCCTGGTATCCTCATGTCCGCCATGCACTATCAGTGTTGAGGGCATTGTTACTGACAATATATTGTCTTTCATTAGCATAAGTGGTGCTTCGGGCAGCATTTCACAGGTGGGACAGATGTGGTCAAGCAATGTCAGAGTATGGTCAAAATGGCAAGCAGAAGAATACAGAAGTTATGAAAGACTGTAGCAATTTGCTATCAGCTGAGTAAAATAGGAACCAGAAGATTCTGCCCATCTTCTTCTCTCCCCTCTGCTTACTTGAGGTCAAACTCCCTTTCTACTTTGAATTTAGGCCCTTTCTACACTGTCATATAAAATCCAGATTATCTGCTTTGAAGTATAGACACATATAATTCAGTTCAAAGCAGATAATGTGGATTATCTGCTTTGATAATCTGGAATATATAACAGTGTAGAAGGGGCCTAAAATTACAGATATCAAATTTTAACCTGTATCCAGAAAATGAAATAACTTTGTGGGCAATGTGCTTAAAATAAGTGATCACTGAGCAGTTCCAGGATCTCTTTGATAAATTTGATTGTATAGATGCCTTTTTAATCCAGTTTCAGGTCTAGATTTTGAAGTAGAATGGCCTTTATTGCCCTGTGAGATGAACTACAACAGGTGAAGACATTTCAGTGGCTTTTAATACTTGAGTGTGAAGTGTGCAGGCACTGTTGTATTAGAGTGTTTTCACTATTTGGATGGCATATCCCTTTATAGACCTGGGAAACTATTGTTCTATGGAGTTTCTGAGGAGTCCAGTTGATCTTCTTTGGTTTTAAACATTTGCATGATATCACTGGGTGAAAATTGAAATTGGGGCTATGTCACCAAAATGAGGGTGGAACCCAGCTCATAATTTTCTTTTTCATTTAACATCAGTGACACAATTGAGTCTCTGTACCAATATGTGGCCATGGAAATGAATTGGATGAAGGCCAGTAAACTGAGTATTTTTATTGTATCAGAAGCGAACAGAGGGTACAGTTGTAATGTATTTAAAAAACACAAAGTTTAAAAAGCTTGGCATTATACTAAATGTCCTTTGACCAGTAATTGGCCACTTAGAGTGCCTCTGGTTTTCTATAAGAAGGTCTTTGTAGACGATTTTGTAGACGGCTGATTTTCTCACACCAGACCAGAAGCGACCAGAAGTGACTTGCAACATGAAATAAAATGAGTAACAGGACAGTAAAAATTGAGATATTTGTTATGTGTATGGGTTGCGCATTGGGATCCAGGTGGCTACATGGAGCCAGTAAATGTTTTGCCAACCCTATCCTAAGAAATGCTTTTAGATCCATCGATTTTGAAGTGGTTTGAGAATCTTATTACCAAAAGAGACATGGGAACATAGTCAGTATCTTATCTTTTCCTCAAAAGACCTTCTTTCATTTTAAAACCTAAAACCAAAATTACAACACTTTATTTTAAAGAAAGGTATGAATTTGAGCATACAAACCATGTCCATTTTAAATATTCTTTTGTTGTTTTTGTTTTGGTTTTTCCCAAGTCTCCATATGTTGTTGTTTTAATATGCAGGTTTAAGTGTTGAGGATGTTCACTATTTTGTCACTTCAAAGTTATTGTTCCAAAGATGGGCATCGCTTTGCAAAAAGAGAGAGAGAGAGAGAGCTTTCCTTATTTACCAAGAAAACAAATGCCTTCCAGCTGCCCTGGTAGCATCCTAGTTTCATCTCCCCCCACCCCCCAAAAATATTATATTTGGGTCTTCCTTTCAAAGGGTCCTGAAACATCATTTAATTTAATTAGGAGGTATTAGATTTGTCACCCTAAATGGATAGTATCCTTTTAACTCCCATTTCTTTCAGTATTTTTCACTATTATTTTCACTGTGGTTCCATGGGACATCTGAAAATGTGAGCCACAGTGCAGCCATCACTGCCTTGTAAAATTATTAGGACACAAAGAAGGCAGTATCATGAATTACTCCATGTTTCATCATGAGTTCTGTTGCCTCATAAATATTTGTTCAGCAAAGTCCAGAATTCACAGCATTCAACAATATATTTGTTTTTAACTGTATGCATTAGAGAGACTTCTCAGTAGCTACTGTACAAGTAGGGATCTCTCATTCAGTTCAAAAAATGTGCCAAAGAAAGAATCGACATTTGTGTCCCAGACTCCGTGCCTACACATTCAAGGGATTACTGGATGTATGAAAGACATGTTTTAAATTGTATTTTGCAGATTCTAGAAAACTTACTTTTTCCCACAAAGTAATTTTCCTCCCCACTCCCCAAAAAACCCCTCCCTATATTCCAGACAAGGCATAGGAAACTGCTGTAATATGCATTTGCTTTCTCCTTAGACAACTAATGATACATTATCTTTCTCTATATTTCTGATATGGTTATCTTCATAATGCATAGGTGGGCAAATAACATATTACAGTTATATACTTTGAGTGGATACTGACTTCATTGTTAGATCTATTATCGGAAATGGGTGACAGAACTGATAGAAGTAGCTGCCTTATACAGAGTCCCAAAACAGAACATCAGCCCTTTCCATTTCATTGGATTAGCAGAAGATCTAAAATTATAGGTGGGCAATCGCTGTATAGCATTTAAAAAAATTAGATACCTAAATGTGTTCATGGTATTTTGTGTCCTTTGAGCCAAGGAACACAGAGTAAGCTTTCCTTGGTCAGTTTATCACATGTCCTTTCTGGTTTCCAGCCAGCATCACACCACATGTCACACACCCTCTCCACCATTTATAGGGTTATCTACTTTAGGCAACATCTTCCCTGCTGTCTTTGTTTCCCAGCCACCCTTGTTTAAACTAAATACTCACAAGTTTTGCATTTATATGGCAATTTACACAAACAGTTTTTATATAAAGGTGTGTTCCTAGGCACTTTACTTCATGTACCTGAGGAAGTAGGCTTAGGGCTCATTTACACTGAGCAGGCTAGCGCAATGTAAATCTGACCTGAAGCGGCCTCGGATTCAGGATACTGATGAGTGCCTATAGCGAGAGCAAAAGTTTGAGCTAAACTGAGGTGTCTGAGAAGTATTCCATTGAATACTACAATGCAATGTGGTCTAATCTGAATATTACCTGAGCATGTTATCTCTGCCCAGGAGGAATCATAGCTGTAGCTGGATAAAAGGGTATGTGTCACTTGGGTTGCTAAGACAAAGCTGAAATATGATAACAGTTTCCACACCAGTCTTAATTGATCAAACAGTCCTGTCTGTCACTTGGGTTTCAATTTATAAAACTGGATTTATGATCACTTCCTGACTGCTCGCCTGTTCCTATAGTAGGAAATGCAATTCCTATCTAGAACAAGTTGAACATCACCTTTCAAAAAAAATAACTCCTGTCCCCCATCTCCAAGGACAAGTTTCAATTCATTTCAATATTGTATGGTTGAAGGCTTTCATGGCCAAAATCACTGGGTTGTTGTAGGTTTTTCAGGCTGTATGGCCATGTTCTAGAAGCATTTTCTCCTGACGTTTTGCATGCATCTGTGGCAAGCATCCTCAGAGGTGGTGAGGATGCTTGTCACAGATGTAGACGAAACGACAGGAGAGAATGCTTCTAGAACATGGCCATACAGCCCGAAAAACCTACAAAACCCTATACGGTTCCGGTCCAGCATACCTGTCTGAACGTATCTCCTTCTACCTCCCACCTCGGAGCTTAAAATCTTCTGGGGAGGCCCTGCTCTCGGCCCCGCCTTTGTCTCAAACACGCTTGGTGGGGACGAGGGACAGGGCCTTCTTGGTAGTGGCCCCCCACCTGTGGAATTTGCTCCCCGGGGAAATTAGGTCATCATCATCCCTCCTCAAATTTAGAAAAAAGGTTAAAACGTGGCTGTGGGACCAGGCCTTCAGGCAATCAGGTTAAAGGACAATTGATAATGTTTGACTATGGCATGGAAGAGGATTTGGATAAGTTAAGCGGAGTAATCATTAGTAGATGGCTAGCTAAACAGTCACCATATGGGCAATAGCTAATCAGAGTGTAAATATACAGTTTTAATCTTTATTTATTAATGTTCATGTTTAATTGTTATATTTGTTATTCTGTTTTTTATGATGTGGCATTGAATTATTGCCAATTGTAAGCTGCCCTGAGTCCCCCCAGGGGTTGAGAAGGCTGATGTTCGAAAATGAACATCACCCTTCTCAACCCCTGTAAAAATGTTCGAAATAAATAAATAAATACAACAACCCTTTTTAATATTTATTGGTCTGTTTCCTGTCCATTTTCAGTTTTAATTTCGAAATCTGTTATGTCTCATTTGTGCAATATAATTGACTTACTAGAGGTGGTTTTTATTGCTTTAGGAACTGGAAACAGTGTTTTTGTAATCTAGTTAACATATACAATTTCTGATCTTACTGTTTCTTTTCACTCTGATGGAAGCTGCTGAGCGCCTTCAAGTTGTTTCCAATGTATGCCAAACTAAGGTGGAACCTAGGTTGATTTGTTCAGAGGAGGTTTGCCGTTCCCTTCTTTTGAGGCTGAGAGGCTGTGATATGGCCCAGGTCACCCAGTGAACTTCTATGGCTGAACAGGGATTCGAGCACTAGCATCCTAGAGTCTTTGTTCAGCACTCAGATCCTTATATCACACTATAGACAAACTTAATTCCCATAAAGTTATCTAGTGAAGTGAACAGAGAAGTCTATCCTTCCAGAAGAACAACATCATGCATACGCTAGAATGATTTCCAGAGTCTCTAGATTGCGTCGAATTTCCGTTGAGAGAAAAAGAAATGCATTTGTGTAAATATTCTGCATTGACTTAATTTATGCTATGGAAATTAGGTTGGGATGACAAAAGTGGCATCTCAGCTGTGCAAAAATGAACATCACCCTCCTCCCCTCCTCCCCTCCTCCAAGACAGATAAGCTAAAACAAAACTCATTGTTATTCACAGATGGACCCGTGACAAATTTTCTAATTGGTGCCATTTACAGTTTGGGATCCCTTGTCAAAACAGTACTTTCTTTGGGCCAGAAATCCTCTGCCCAAAAGAGACCCTTTCACTGGGGTTGGCAGATGATTTTCCAAATAAGAAACCTTGAAGCTAGAAATCACACTGCAAATATCAATAACTTTAATGTGCGAGGTTTGTTAACACAGAAAGCAAACAAGTAAACTTGCTCTCTGGTGACTGTCACTAATATTTATTCGTCCAGTGACTGTTAATCAAACCAAGTTTACAGTCCCGTATAGCACCTGTCACAGGTGCTGATCATTAATCAGCTATTACAGCAGTTTATTCTGCTGCTGACAACTTGCAATTTTCTACTGAATCAGCTAGTTTGTCAGGTGGGAATTATGGCAAAGCACATGTGACAAAACACATCACACATTTTTTTAAAGAATCCTCTCCCCCCCCCCTTTTCATTTTCAGACTCCCCCCCCCCCTTTCTCCCTCTCTTCCCCTTTTTAGACAAACAATATCTGGGAACTCAGAAGTAATAAGGCGGAATGTATAATTAATTACCCAGCTTGCTCTAATTAGGGATGAATAAGTTGTGTCCCTCTCATCATCACAAATGTGGTGATGGGTAATACCAGTTTATGCTGTATTAACTGCAAATATGCAATCCTTCTGAGAGCACTTTTGTTGATGAATTTGATGAATGTGACAATAATTAGCAGAGACAGATGAGAGCTAAATTACTACTGACAATGTAATGCTATCCCGCTTGAGGGTCTGAGAACGTGGTAGGCTAACATGGCAGGGACTGGGGCCTCATTTCTAATTAATAGTCTCTTTTTTCTTTTTTTTTTACCCTGCTTTTTTGCCAGTGGGGGAAAAAAAGAGGAACGGTAATTGTTTTCGTCAAAGGCTGCAGGGAGTTATCAGGGTAATAAAGTTAATTAGCAGAACAAACATCCTTTCACTGCCTTACCAGATTGAGGAAAAGAGGGTAATTCAAACTGCAGAAAGATATGACTAGATGAGATGATAAGTAGAAAATTTTTTACACAGGAGGCCAACAGAAGAGAATCCATTTTCTCCTCTCTCTCTCTCTCTCTCTCTCTTTCTCTGGCTGAGCTTGTGAAAACGAATTACGCATTCCCCTCCTTCAGCTCACATAGTTGCTTATGTAGAAAACTTTATTGTTCCCAATTGCAATGGGAAATACAGTTTTTAAAGGTTCACACGGCATTATTATTTTTTGTTCAGAGCATAATTGGTTTGCTATATGAAATGCACATGTAACATTTCCTAATATATAATCTGATGAGCTGGTAGTTCTCTTTCCGCACAATAAATGTTACTTTTATTCATTGCCAGTGCATTCAGCTGACTCATTAAGCAGCATCATTTTACCAAGCTAACAAATACTGAGGAATTTCTTTTAAGTAGCATTGTGATATTGTGCACAACTAATTGGTAAGTCATCACAGCAGATCATGAGTTTTGACAAGAGAGATTCTACTCACATCCACTAGTTATTGTATGTAAGATATAGAGAGCTCAGGTGGAGGAAACTTTCTAGTATGGCTCAACATTCAAAGTTCACTTGATTTTGTATTTTTGTCACAAAATGTGAACCCCCTTATTAGTTCTTGTGCTCAAATTACAGTTGAGTTTTCAGTTCCCTGTTTCAGTTCCCTGTTTATATCATTGTTCTGAAGTGCCCTTCCATTGTGGGGCTTATTTCAAGGATGCCACCATCATCGCCCTCTTCAAAAAAGGGGGAAAGAACAGACTGTGGAAACTATTGAGATATCTCTCTTCTAACCTCCGCTGGGAAAATCCTCGCAAGAAAAGAATCCTTATTTCCCTAGCTTTCTTCTCGAGAGCTGTATGTCGTAGAACCATAGAGTTGGAAGAAAGACCACAGCGGCCATCCAGTCCAACCCTCTCCATGCAAAACTTCACAATCCAAGCCTTCTGACAGATAGTCACCCACCGCTGCTTAAAAATCTCCAGAGAAGGAGATTCCACCACACTCCAAGGCAGCATATTCCACTGTCAAACAGCTCTTAACTTCAAGAAGTTCTCATAAGTGGAATCTCTTTTCTTGCAACTTAAATCTATTGCTCTGTGAGGCAATTGAGTTATACCCTTGTCAGTGCCGTCTCTAAGCTCACTACAGTTGGATATTAATCTATAGATCCCATGTCATTGCGCCATTACAGTTAAAGTGGTGTCGAATTGTCTTCATTCTACAGCAGGGGTCCTCAAACTAAGGCCCGGGGGCCAGATACGGCCCTGCAAGGTCATTTTCTCGGCCCTCACTCAGGGTCAACCTAAGTCTGAAATGACTTGAAAGCCCACAACAACAACAACAACAACAACAACAATCCTATCCCGTCATCCAAAAACACACCCACACTTCGCACTGAAATACTAAGTTTATATTTGTTTAAATTGTTCTTCATTTTAATTATTGTGTTGTTTTTAAGTGTTTTTTGCACTACAAATAAGGAATGTACAGTGTGCATAGGAATTTTCATGTTTTTTCAAATTATAATCCAGCCCTCAAACAGTTTGAGGGACTGTGACCTGGCCCTCCGTTCAAAAAGTTTGAGGACCCCTGTTCTACAGTGTAGGTACACCAGAGAAGGTCAAAACTGAAACTGACCAAATGGCCATGGAGTAAACTTTGAAATAGTGGAAGGCTTCCGACTATACCTCTGGCAGCCAGAAAGTTGGAGCTTTCCACTTTTTTCTTCCTTGCACTGGTAGTCAGAGTATCAGGGAAAACCTGTTAAAAGGACTCTAGGGGAGTTTTTTTCCATGTCAGGAGCAACTGGAGAAAGTGCAAGTTGCTTCTGGTATGCTAGAATTGGCTGTCTGCAAGGACGTTGCCAGGGGATGCCCGGGTGTTTTACCGTCCTGTGAGAGGTTTCTTTCGTGTCCTTCTAAGGATTTGACAGGTGATGGATTATCTCCTGAAAAGAGGTTACATAATGTTACCTTCTGGCCCTTCTAAAAAGGTATGTTTGTGCAAACAAAACAGTACAATAACTCCTCTTTCCATGCTCACAGAAGGAAGGCCTAAGAAAGAACCTATACTAGTTTTAAAAGGCAGTCCTACCTGTAGCAAATGCTTTTTTTCTGGGGGGGGGAGGGGTCCATTTCTAACTTCTCACATAACCAATGTTACATCCTTAAGAGTGAAAAGAGTAATATTGTCCAAATGCTGAAATCTGCATCCAAAATTGAATTCTGTTCTTACAGAATTTTGGGGTACATGCATTCCTTCTATTAATTATCCAAATGTCATTGAATTAGCAATATATTCTTCTTTGCTGACTACTTTATCTCTTATCTTTATATTGGATTATTTGTTGAGAAGATATTATATTTTTATCCAGGAAAACATTGATCACAGATTAACAATGATCAAAAATGTGCACATTACCACCAATACTTCCAAGTTCTTTGTTCCTATAATACCTATAGAATTGACTTGCTACTTGGGTTCCTTTTACAGCTGGAATCTTTTGTTCTGAAACCAAATGTAAAGCACATTTTTACCCCAAGTTAGGAGATGGGTTTGTTTGTACATATCATTAAATTGCATTCTTGTACGATGTAAAAATTTCCTTTGTGTGTGTGGCTGAATTTACATACCGAAGTAACTTTCCTTTTTAAAAATGCATACGCTTAATATTTGAAATAAGTCAGATTGAGTCCTCAAATACTGTCACCTAGCACAAAAGATGCTGATTGATGGCATGCAATTGTCAGGACTCATTTTTCAATCCCATCTAGATGCCTTGGAGTCTAGGTACAGATGCCACTATTTGAATGTATTCTTTGCCCTGAAAACAGCAACTTCAACAAAAAGCTGAGGTCTTACAGAATTTGTACAGTCCCATACTCTGAAACATAGGAATTTTAATAACAATAACAGGGATTCCAGTCTGATTTTGGGTTACCATGTTGGATTACTTGTGCTCGGGAATGGATGTGATATATGCAACTATTTTGATTCAGCTGAACTTCTTGGTGTCTTTTAACACCATTAAGTGTGATACTTTGAAGCATCTGGCCATAGTGGTTCCCAACCTGTGGGCCGCAGCCCACTGAGAATGAAAATCTGGACTATGAACTTCCTTCCTCTTTATTTTATTTTATTTTTGTTGTTTAATTTCCACACTCCTTTCTGCAGAGCTGACCAGTCCCGCCTCTTTTGGTACTAATGTTAGAGAGTGGTCTCTGGTCAAGTCAAAAAAAGGTTGGGAACCACTGGGCCACATGGGCTAAAGAGGCATTGTATTGTAGTGGCTCTGCTTCTTCCTATAGAACTGGCCACAAAATGTTTTACTGGGACCCTTCTTCTTCTTGCAGTGGCCTTTGGCTTCTGAGTGCTTGAGAATTCCATCTTTTGAGAATTGGCTGCAAGCCATGGGGACATGGAGATCTGCCCAAAGAAATAAATTCTGTAACTTAGTTAACCACACAGAAAGTCCTAATGTCATTCTAATGAAAAGGCCTAATGATCATTAGAAGTAATCTCTTGGGAATAAGAGCAATTTGACAATGGAACTAATTGTTTTGAGTAGTGAAGAAGTCTTCTTTTCTGGAAATCTTGGGGGGGGGGGGAGGTTGGATGGCTACCTGATGGGGATGCTTTGTCTAGTGATGTTAGACTGAGTGGGGGCGGGGGGGTGGACTCAAGGCCCTTGAGATGCCTTCCAATTCTATGATTCCACAATTCTAAGACATTAAAAGAAGAGTTCCTTCAACTTTCTTCACAAAACTACAAATAGATAAGTGAGTTCAGCGGGAAACACAACATTTTCCTTTCCACTAATAAAAATGCTTTCTATAGGCAGACTTTTTCTGGGACTTCATAATATAACCTTATGCATTTATGTATGTAGTGAAAGGACATGTCTGGTGTAACATGTTTATGTCTTTTGGATTCTTCTGAATCTAGGATGGATTTGTTTGCCTTATTCATGTATCCCTATATTTTGTAATATTAGCTGCTTGATCTGGGCTGCAAGAATGTTTTGTTCAAATTTGACTAAAATACTTATAAGTTTTACTGTAGAAATCTGACCTAATCTTCATCCATTTTACATTATACTTTATACACTGCATTTGTAATGTATTGCTACAATGCTTATGAAGTTTAATACTACTATATTGTTCAAATATTGACTTGCTCTTAAGTTATTATTAAATTTTATTGTTAGCTTATTTTATACACTGTATTTAACTGTCATAGACATAATATTTATTTGGTATATTATTGCTGGCTACTTGGAGAAAGCAGGATACAAATAAAAGTATAAATCAAATTGCTGGTTCGACCTCTTGATTAGCATATATATTAGCACTGAAAAATATTAAGAGTGAGCAACATAGATTTTTACTTTTTTTCACCCTCCAGTATGAAGATTTCACCTGAATTTTTATGACCTTGTTCTTCATATTTTACTTCATATCATTCTATACATTTTTAAAATGTCATGTTACATTGAATTTCTATTTCTACATCTCTATTGTTTTTCCTCAAAAAAGTATGATTTATGTCGAATTGAGGTTGTGCACCTTTCACTTGATCACCCTCAATGTAGTCTCAAATTCTTTATTTCATTACAACCAACAGAAAGAATTCCTGCTGTTTAGTTATCTTCTCTTTATTTTTCTTTGTGGTTATGATAGCAAATTATACACTTGCACAGTTTTTTTTTCTTAAGTTGCATGAATTTCAATCACCCAATGATACAATAAGCGGAATACATTTGGGAATCTTGTTTGCACATATTTCAGTTCTCTGAAAATCTTCTACATGTAAATCTCAAAGCATTTACAGTATACTATTTTATAAAGTCTAATATTCTTTCAGTCAACAGAACATCAGCACAAATTCTTTCTGCTAAGTGTTGAAAATAAATAGGAAGTCTAAATCTCATTATTAGCCCTGATCAGAGTAGATCTGTCATCTCCAGCTCTGTGTTAAGGGCTTCTTCATAGCTTCTCCTCTTGAGTGCCACCATCCATTCTTCATTTGCAAGTTCTTGACTTAATAAGTCTCTAGATAGGTCCTACACATCATTTCCTAGACAGCAAATGCTCATGCTCATTTGTTGGTCCCTCGCTACTTCAATATTTCTCCCTCCATTACCTGATTGTGCCTCTTCAGGCCTAAATCCTAATTATTTCTGACTGCTGTAGGCCTACCGAATCAAGCAGATTTACCTTCAAGTTGACACATAACTGTTGAAGAGTACAAGTCCCATTAATTACATTCCCCTTTTCTTTCCTTCAAAGTGGAATATGTTGTTTGTCCTGTCTTCCCTATCTTTTGAACAACCCTGTGAAGTACATTAGACCTACAGATAGTACCTTTTCTAAGGACATCTTTTTGAGATTTACAGCTAAGGTGAATTCATGTCTAATTGGTGACTAAATGACATTTATCCAAAGTGCAAGCTGAATCAGGAGGAATTAGGTCAAGGACTAGAAGACACATGTTTTAAAGGTGCCCTTTAAACCCCATTCTTCCTGAGAAACACACACTTTTCCATGCCTGCATATCTCAGCAGGCATGGAAAAAAACATGCTTTTATTCCCTCCCCCCTGTGTGGACTCTTCTAGAGCATATGCATTTCTGAAAAGCCCAAAACAGCTGATCTGCTGTCAAATGGAGACACAGGTGGCTCAGGGAAGCACAAGTGTAAAGCAAATGCAACTCTTTCAAATTCTGTCTTTTACGCTTTGTAATGTTAAACAGAGCTTGAATTAATAATTGGGGAAGACAGAGATCTTAGGTAAGTTTTTAAAAAATCTACTGTTATGCACTGTACCTCATATGCGCATCTCTGGAGTTAATTTTTTAAAAACTTTCACCGGATGTCCCCTGTCCACCCTTCATTTTTATCCCCTTCGAAAAACAGATGTGAAGATGGTGGGGACTATGCAGCGGGACAGATCAGTCTTTGGATTCTCTTTGAGGTCTAGCATTTTAAAAACCCAATTCTTTGTTCTGTGTTTGGCGGTGACTGGAAGTGCCCTTAATTTCCAGGAACTGAAGTAATCTGAGGAGAAAGGGGGTGGAGTGGGGGTGGAGAGAGAATTGGGACATCTTTAAAGCAGCTGGAAAGGTGGGGAAACAGAAGATTAATTTGAACTGTCTCTGCCAAGTCAGGACATGTATTTGAGACAATGAGTTCATATTAAAATCTTGTCTCATATGTCATCATTTGATGTTATAATCATGCAATGGGAGACATGAATGTGTAAACTTATTCTACTCAACTTCCAGGTAACTGAAGCCTTAATGTCATTAATCATTCACCATACATTGCAGTTGTGCATATTCTTCTTGCACTGACTCAAACCATTCTTTTCTTTTACAAAAAAAAACCTCATCCCAAATCAGCAACCAGCACCATGCGCCAAAATGATAATTCAATACACCTCTGTAGAATTACAAAACTGCATGCAAGAAAAGGTTTGTACACAAGGTGGGGATGTTAGCAACCAGCTATATTATATCCTTGTCACAACCTTGCAGTAAACAACAAACACATTGTTTTCAGCCAGAGCGTTCTCAGCAATAAATTTAGGGCTTGAGCTCAGGATGGGAGAGATGAACAGCAAAATGTGGGACAAATAGAATTACTAATTGAACATAGATATGAGCATTTATTGTGGAGTTTAAAAGGCAACTTTTAAAAAATCACATTCTTTTAGGCACATGTATCAAACTCAAGGCCCACAGGTTGAATCCAGAACACTGTCTTTTTATGTGGCCCTCCAGAACCTGGACTACAACTCCTGTATTACTTATAATTACATATGACTAAAGCTGATGGGAGTTGTGATACAGGAACATCTGGAAGGCTGTTATTTGTTCTGTTTCGTCAGGATAGTATAGTTTGAATTTTGATACAAGGGTTGTGAATATGATGTCTGATGTGAAAATGTTCTTTAACCTTTTTCCAACCTCCGAGCTACAAATGCTACTGGGTTGCAGTTCCCATTATCCCCAGTCCATATGGTGGATAATAAAATTATGGGAGTTGTTGTTCAATAAAATCTGGGGACAAAAACTGGGTAAAAGTTAAAGAACACTGATCACTATATATATATAAAAAACATAGCTGGCCCTTTGTATCTACTGACTCTCCATCTGTGAATTCAGCGGCCCTTTGAAGGGAGCCATAAAGCCAATGTGGCCCTCAATGAAAATCAGTTTGATACCCCTATTTTAGATAGTCTCGTTTCATCTGAAATAATTACAATGTGAGACTTGCAACCACATTATAAGCACATGTTTTCTTGTATAAGTAGGTAGTTATAATAAAGGGCAGTTAGTTTTTCCTCTCTTCTCCAGCTTCTTCCGCTTCCTTTTCCTCTGGCTCCTTTTAAATACTTGCTTACAGAAGATAGAGTGCCTTCTTTTGAACCACCCTAGGACAAAATCTGAAACCTAAACCAGAGAGAAGGGTAATAAATAATGACAACAGATGTTTGTAAACCGAGGGGCTCCTGTGTTCAGTGTTTCTATGTGTTGTCTTGTCTTGATGTGCTGTCACCCTCCTCTCACCTGGGACTTGCGATATCTTATCAAAGCTGAAGCAGTTCCTTTTTACCGCAAGCAGATAATAGCGCCTTTCAATTTGTCATACGCAGAGTCTAAAAGAACCATGGGAACGATTGGTCAGGTGACAACTTGATGGACAGCTTGACAGCCCTTAAAGCATCATGGGAAATGGCTGTCACCTGTTTTTCCCCCACAGCTACCAGGAAGATAACCTTCAGTATCATAGGGAGGGAGTGGATCCAAGTATTTGCTGTTGAGTTTGGAAACAGCATCACACTTGTTTAATTGACAATATGGATAAATTGAGGTTATTTGAAATGGTTGTCATCTCAGCTAAGATTATTTCAATCATCAAATGATTTTGGCACCTGTGCTTATTTTTTTAAATACTTTTATAACTGTAGTGGTTTCCTTAAACATTAATTATGGTTTTGTAATTTTAGCATACAGTTTTCAAATATCACTCTTTGCAATGTTCTTATTATTATGCATTATGTTATTATCGGTACTTTTCTCTTCAAAATGTTCCATACAATATGTGTACCACAAATAAAGTGCCCTACTCAAAGTATTATATTTACGTTCAGCCCTTCAGTCAGGTACAGGACCATTGTGAAGGTGAAAGACCACAGATAGAAACCACATAGCTATTTTTTTTAACCTGAGAGAACACATCTCTATTTCTAGGTCTTCCAGCACAACTCAATGGTCAACTTCTAAAGTTGACCGGTGGTGCAGTGGGTTAAACCCTTGTGCCGGCAGGACTGAAGACCGACAGGTCGCAGGTTCGAATCCGGGGAGAGGTGGATGAGCTCCCTCTATCAGCTCCAGCTCCTCATGCGGGGACATGAGAGAAGCCTCCCACAAGGATGATAAAAACATCAAATCATCCGAGCGTCCCCTGGGCAACGTCCTTGCAGATGGCCAATAAGATTAGGGCAATAACACATCCCTGTTTCACACCTGATTTCACCTTAAATGGGTCATTTTGGGAATCATTGCTGTCCAAGACTGTTGCCATCATGTCATCATGGAGGAGCCGCAGAATGTTCACAAATTTGTCAGGGCATCCAATTTTTTGGAAGGTGGTCCAGAGAGCACTGCCATTCACTGTGTCGAATGCCTTTGTGATGTCATTTAATGCCATGTATAGAGGTTGGTTTTGTTCCCTGCATTTTTCTTGGAACTGTCATACAGTGAAAATAATATCCACTGTTCCTCTGGAGGGGCAGAAGCCATTCTGGGAAGGTGTCTTCTGAAATAGGTAGAAGGCGGTCTTGTGAGGATTTTCACAGAGAAAGTTGGAAGAGAGATATCTTTATAGTTTCCACATTCTGTTCTTTCCCCCTTTTTTAAAAGAGTCTGCTGGGATTTTCTCAGTCCCTCACACTTTTTCAATGAGCTGATGGAGTTGTTGTTTCAGCTAAGGTCCACCTTCTTTAAAAATTTCAGCAGGGATCCCATTAGGTCCTCTGACTTTGTTTGGTTTTTTTTAAAGTTGGATGATGGCTTTGTTGATTTTTCTTACTTTAGTATCCAATGGTTTCTTCACAGGATGCAATGATAGAGGTCTTCAGTTTGTTCCAATGTTCCTCAATATTTTCTGGGTGTTCTATGGGTAAATGATCATTGAGTGTTGCTTGGAGAAGGGCTTTCTTCCTTTTAACCTGTGTTTGGGGGTGATCTTGATGGCCATCATGGATTGGATTGACCTGTAGTCTGTCCAGCAGTCATCAGCACCTGTCATGGCTCTCATGAGGAGCACATTGCAGTGGTCTCTGGCACATATGATTACATAGTCTAAGAGGTAGCAAATGCTTTGACTGGGGGTACTTCCATGATGACTTAAGCTTGTTTTTCTGACGGAAGGATGTGTTTGTGATGACAGGGTTCCGCACATTTGGTGAGAAGCAGGATGCCATTTGGTTTGCTGTTTCCAACCCCATCTTTTCCTGTAGTCCCTGGCCACAGGTTGAAGTTTCATCCAACTCTTGTATTAAAATCCCCCAAGAGGATGATTTTGTCCTCCTTGAGTATCTCCAATAGGATGGTGTCCAGCTGACAGTAATTGTTTTCCTTGGTATCTTCATCAGCATCTAGTGTTAGTGCATAAGTACTTATGATGGTTGCCTTCTGGTTTTTGACAAGGTTAATTAAGAGGGTTGAGAGTACTTCAGAAACATGCTTCACTGGATTGTTTCTGATAGCAAAGTCAACTCTTCATTCGTGTATTCTTCATTCTTCTTCAGACAGTCCATTCCAGAAGAAGGTATAGATTCCCTTTTCTTCCTTCAGCTGTCCCTCTCCTGCTCTCCGGGTCTCCTGAAGTACTGCTATGTCAATGTTAAAGTGCCTCAGCTCCCTTGCAATAATAGCAGTCCTGTGTTCAGGGTGTTTACCATCTGTGTTGTCTAACAGTGTCTGTACGTTCCATGTTCGAAAGTTCATCTTTCTTTCTTGGCCTCAAGATGGTGACTCCTCTGGTTGCAGCAGTCCAATAAGGTATGAGAGAGGCAAACTATGTTTAGGACACCTTTTCTAGCCCCCTCCCCATTTGGGATGAGCAGAGTGGGTCCTAAAAGGGCTGCTAAGTCGTGGATACAGCTGCTAGACTACTCAACTGCTGTGGACCTTGAGGTAGAATGACTGAATCCATATCTACCACCCATGTGCCAGTCTGGAACTTTCAGATGTCACAGTCCTGCCCCCATCTCCACTCGCTGATTGTCATGGGACTTTTGGCTTTGTTTTATTTTTCTTGTGTGGAGGTCAGTGCAAGGCTGATCAACACACAGTCTTCACAGAATGAGGTTCCCAACTAGTGGCATGGTTAACATGGTGACAGTGGCTTCTCATCTGTTGCAGCCTTCTTCCGCCATCACAGCCATTGTAACATGTACCATGTTATTTTCTGCCTGCTCTGCCGTTGAGGTATTCAGGTGTTAGGATTGTGCTAGCTCTGGATCTTGCCCTGTGGCTCCTCCTGAAAGTACATGACTCCAGTGGTTACTCCCGACATAGAAAACCATAGCTGAGTGCAAAAGCTTCTTCTGTTACAGTTGAGAGAAGGAGGCTTTATGGTTTTTATCTGCCTAACCAAAATATATTTGCATACAGTCATTTTTCTAAAGCTATAACATATCACAAATTCAGTCCTACAATAATATATAATTATGAACTTTAAACTATGGACCTAGAGTAGACTACAGTAACCTGAATGTAAAAATAAAACATACTAAAGACTGGATTCAGAATTGCCACCTTCAAACTGATAGAAAGATGGATTTATGTAAATTGATAGAGAGAGAAAGTTGGGTTACTACATACCAAAAATAACACACATTTATTCCATAATAATTTATATTCCAGAATAAATATAAAATAGCCTGAATCTTATATTAACCAGAGTATGCCTACTAAATCAGTGGGTTTTATGGTCTCATTTAATAATTGACTCAATATGCATACTATAATGGAACTAGCCAATAGGATTCAGGACACAGCAGCTGTCATTTACATTTACTCATTGGCACTAATGCAGATTATAATATCACAACTGCATTACACACATAAGTTTGCATTGATGCTCCACAACTTTCTGTCTTTGGCTGCTCACAAATCCATAAAAAGTTTACTAATGTAGTTTGTCTTCCCACCCCCCTCTCTGGCCCCCCAGCCACCCCATATTTTTCCCAAGGATTTTGTGTGCGTGTGTTTCTTTTCCCAGGGATGTCCAGAATGCCCAGAGATATGTTAACTCTGTGGAGGGCCTAGCAGATGGTGAATCTGGATGCAGATTTTTTTTTGAGATGAGCACAGGGAGGTCTCTTTTTAGCTTTTCACAGCTTGCTGTGGATGGGGCTATTGTTCCAGTCAGCTGTGAGTTACAGAGTCTATGGTGTGAGATACAAAGAGGGACCTTCCCTTCTGTCCCAAGGACCTCTTTGTTGAATTTCCGTCTGTGAAATAGTTAATATTTCGACTAAAGATTTCTTTTCATCATTGCCGTGGTTACTTTCAAGACTTGATCAGTTGGGTCTACAGTTATAGTGCGAACTTTACAGGTGGAAGCGGTAACATCCCCCCCCCCCAAATATAGGCCTGATTGTTTTTAAGGCAATTGCTAAATACTTTGGAGCTATTTATAACTGTCTGTTGGATGTCATTACATTTTATTTTTAAAATATCCCCTCCCATTTTTGAATACAGCATTAAAATATAACTGTATGCATGTTGGCTATATGCAGATCAAGTTGCTTCTTATCTTTCACTTTCCCAGTAGTATTTTTGCAAACAGTGTGTTTGCAAACAAATAAGAGTGTTTGAGCTGACAACCAAACAAAAAGGATATTTCGAAGGGGCTTCTGATTTTCTAATGATAGGATATATGCATTGAGTAAATACACTAACATCTGGTGTGTGGTATGATTTTAAGCCACCTTTAATTCATCCTGTTAAGAGGGATTTTGTTTTTTCTTTTTATTTGTGTTTGTACAAAAAGCAAGTATCAAAATCTACTGGATTCGATGTTTATGGTTTTCTTATGTTGTTAGTCTGCACTAGAGTAGAGCCATTGAATGAATGGGATTTACATTGACTCCGCAGTCAACAATTAACTGAATGGTTCAACTCTAGATGGAACTACCAATAGGATTCAGACCTCCGTGTCCAGTTTGATTTTATTTTTTATCCTGTGAGCTGAAGGAAGTATATTTGATTTTGAAACCTAATCAGTCTAACAGATGGAAGACCTCTGAGGAATACTAGAGATCTTCAGCCACGGTTGGAAAGAACCCTGGAGATCTCCTGCCAACCAGCAATCCATGTCACTAAAGAGAGCCAGTGTGAGAACTAGGAAGCAAACCAGCATCGTGTAGTGGTTTGAGTGCTAAACTACGAGTCTGGGAGACTAGGTTTCAAATCTCCATTTGGCCATGGGAATCCCCTGTGATCTCAGCCATGTTATCTTCTGCCTGCTCAGAGAAAGACTCCCTCTAAAGAAATCTTGCACACACAAAAAAACATCCTTGTCACCCCTTGTCGTGTATTCACCTTTGTCAAATGTTCACAAACAAATTAAGGCACACAGCAGTAACAACAACTAAATTGACTCTATTGATGTGGTTAGTTTCCAATCAGTTGTGATTGTGTTGCCATGTTGACTTTAGCTATTTTTTTGCATGAGGCAAGTTGTCATCTCTACCAACACTAGATAAACCATCTTGGAGACCCAAGACCCTTCAATTGTTCAGAAGAAGTGGTAAGAGAGGAGAGAGGGGCATATATTTGAGAGGATTTGGCCTTACCATTTGTGTGTTTTAAAGGCAAGGCCTTCTGTCGGGGGTGCTTTGATTTCAATTTTCCTGCTTCTTGGCAGGGGGTTGGACTGGACGGCCCATGGGGTCTCTTCAAACTCTATGATTCTATGATTCTATCATCGGAGTAGATGAGTTTCCTAATTGAGGTCTCTGTTGCTGGTATAGAGCAAGGATAATTAGCCCAAAGATTGGATTTATCTTCATAAATGTTTTCCAGGACTGTAGTCCAGTGGTAAGCAAGGGCCAAAAGTGTTAAATCAAAAATATCAGCATATTTCATCTTAGTAACTAAACCTTAAGAGATGTATGTGAACCTCTTCAAACTGAGAGGAAAATGTTCAACAAACTGGAAAGCCACAGTGATAAAGGGAAACATGCATGGCCATTGAAGAATCCCAGAGACACCCCTACTTAGTGTAGATTCAAGACTGAATGCTCTTGTAAGACTCGTTCCATTATTTGCAGTAATATGATGCCATCTCTAAGAACCATAGAATATGTTGGGAACTACTTTCTCCCTTGAATGAAACATAATGAAATGTAAATTGTTCATACCTTCAGTAATGTCTGGTTAATAGCACAGTAGTAACATGTTCAGTAATGAATTTCTGTAACAATGTACATTAATTGACTAATTTGTTTATCAGGTTCCACTGAATCATTTTTTTCATTATTTTTAGAACTGCCATACATATGTGAGTTAATAACAAAAGCTAAATTATATTTGCCATCATTCTAGATCAGTGTTTCTCAGCCTTGGGATCGAGACCCATTGGGGTGTCATGAGGGGTTTTTAGGGGAGTCACCAAAACCATCAGAAAACACATATGGTCTGATGGTCTTAGGAACCCCTTTGGCAGAGAAGACTGAAGATCTCTCTGCCTTTCCTTCTCTTTCTTTTTGTAAACAGATGGTGACTCCTCCCATCAAAAGCCCTTCTCCACTGTGATTGGCCAGCCTCTCAGCCAAGGGGAGGGCTGTTTCTGAGACTCCAAGTGGGGAGGGGAGAGTAGGCGTGCTCAGCACATGACAGCGTGGTTAACATGTGTGGGTGAAGGAGAGCATGCAAGTTGGACAGAGGCTCATGCCAGCAAGGCCCTTCAAAGCATCAGGTTCTGTGTGGGAAGTTTGGCCCAATTCTATCATTCAGTATACAACTCCTGAATATCAAAGATTATTTCCCCCAGTATTGACATTTGGGCATATTGAGTATTCATGCCAAGTTTGGTATCATTGTTTCAGTCCACAGTGCTCTCTGGATATAGGTGACCTACAACTCAAGGTCAATGCTCACCAAACTCTTCCAGTATTTTCTGTTGGTCATGGGAGTTCTGTGTGCCAAGTTTGGTTCAATTCCATCTTTGGTGGAGTTCAGAAAGCTCTTTGATTCAAATCGGGGTGAATTTGATATTTGTGCCAAATTTGGCCCAGTAAATGAAAATACATCCTGCATATCAGATATTTACATTATAATTCATAACAGTAGCAAAACGATGGTTATGAAGTAGCAACAAAAATAATTTTATGGTTGGGGGTCACCACAACATGAGGAACCTCATCTTTGTCCCATCTGTCACTCCTAGTACACCACAGAGATCTGCCCAAGTTCCTGTTCATCATGTATGTCTCTGCTGATGTCAGAGTGGACACCTACACCAGAAGGAGGGGCACAGTCTCCCTTTCTTCTAGTTCATTATGCAGATGCCCCATTCTGACATCAGCAGAAGTAATGACCAAGGGCTCAGATATAGGCCCTTGTCTTGTTAGGACGTGCTGCAACTGCAACACAGGCACAATCCATCCCCTGTGCTGATGAGGATAGCAGATTACTCCAAATTGGATCCAATCCTGCTGCCCTATAGCCCCATGATACATCAGAGTATCTTCCATCTTTGACCACAAAAGTTTGTTAGAAGGACACTCTTTTCTGCAGAATTAGCAAGATTTTTCAATGGTTTTCATTTTCACTAAACTAATGCCCCCCCCCCTTCAAATCACACAGCTGGTCTTTATTAGGACCATTTTCTTGACCAGTTATTTCTTGAGTTCAGAAGCTATCCTTTGTCAGCCCACCCAAGTTTTAGGATCTTTGGGGAAGAGCTTTCACTCAGCTTCACTATCATTGCCAAGGTAATGTTATGCTAATGTAAACACAAATGGCTGTGGTGCCCAGGAGGTTCCATGGGTGCATCATTTCGTGTTGAATGAGGAATTGGACAATGCATGATTTATCATCCATTGAATGATCAGTTGTGCAGGGATATGATCCAATAATTTCATTATATCTACACTACCATAATTTCATACTATATGACTGATAAATAGCATCTTAGTCTAACTAAGAGCTCAACTGCTGTTTTTCAAAAATGTGTTAGGCTCACAATCTGTTGTTTTCTATTGTTTAAAAAAGTGCCTGCACATTTTAGTCCCTGAGTTATCTAGATAAAGATGGAAGAGGGTGATTGATTTGTCAAATCATTCTTAAAAGACATAGATATCCCAAAGAGTTAACAGTAAGAAGCTTTTCAGTGTCACTCCACATAAGTTAACTTCCTCCTGCTTTGTTAATGTCACTGTATTGAGAGTTCTTTCTGTTGTTGATATGCCTTTTTTTGCCTGAAAGGAACAAAGACTACACATAACAATTTTCAGAGCTCATTCCTGATTTGAATTTGATAAAATTAGGTGATGCATTTAAATGCAGTGCTTTTTTGCTGAAGTGTTGCATGACTCTAATAGAATGGATTTTCTTACTATTTTTGGCTAACATTTAGCACTTCAAAAAGAAGTCTTTCTGCAATCTGTAGCATTGTCTAACTGAAGTACAGGGCAACATTAGTAACAGTGTAGCAGTGACATTAGTAACAGTGACATGAAAAGAATAGGTAAATTTAAGATTTTCTGCCTATTTATTAAGAGCATATAAATTTGAGGCTTGGATTTATTTCCAGAAAAGAAAATACTAGGGTTTTTTCTAGAGTATATAAATTTGGGGTGTTTTTTTTTTTGCTTTTGCTTTTGCTTTTTTGTCTTCATGGTATGTGTGTGTGTGTTTAAACATTTCTTTAGTAGCCTAGGAGCAAATACCAACATTTTAAAAGAGCTTTTGCCTCTTTCAATGCAACTGTGATTAATCAAACACCCATTGTCAAATGCCTGATTTCCTAGGGCTGGAGAGGAGAAATAGGAAAAGGGAGTGTTAGGGAAGAACTGCAATTGCATGGTCCTCTGTTAGTAGCACAAAACTGCAGGGAAAATGTAAATTAAACATATTTCTCCTTTTTGCCCTCCATTCATGTCTCTTCGAATTCCACAGCACTGTTGGTAACAGATGGCCTCCAGTTTGAGGGCCAGGGCTTCCCAGTTCTCAGTGCTACAGTTTTAAAGGTTAGCTTTAAGTCCATCTTTAAATCTCTTTTGCTGTTCACCAACATTCTGTTTTGGGTAATGGAGATTGGGTATTTGAACAACATGGCCAGTCCAGCAAAGTTGATGGTGGAGGATCATTGCTTCAATGCTGGTGGTCTTTGCTTCTTCCCAGGCATGTAGCTGGGGGGGGGGGGGGCTTGAGGGGCTTCACCCCCCTCCCCTGAAATTTTCAGAGTGGTCCGCAAGAAGGCCTTACTGGTACGTGGCATGGTGGCGTCCTTGTCCGCACCTGGGCCCTCGGCGCACTCTCTTTCCTTTTTGGTGCTCCTGGTTTCAGCCTTCGGTGCTGGGAGAGGAAGGGGAGTGCGCCAACAGCCTAGGCGCCAAAGAGGATGCCGCCACACCACAGACCATTCAGGGATCGCAATACGCCTTCGCGCCCGTGCATTGAAGTCTTGCCACACTCGTGGCTGGGAGTGGAGTGCGTTGAGCGCATCGGCTGCCTTCTGATACTCTCTGGATCCAGGTAAACAACAACTCCCATTTGAAAAAGAGAAATCATTCCCCAATCCCTGCCTCTATGCATAGCTGGGCACATAGTCCAGATCCAGCGTTGGTTTGATTCAATGCCCTCTGGGTAAGGGCTCACTGCAGCTACCAGATCGTTTTCAACCATGAAGAGAGTGAAAAGTATATCTAGAAGTTTAATGACAGACCAGAGACTTAGTGGACTAGCAATGATTTCCATCCATCAGGACATCACTGTCAAACCAGAAAAAATGCCCGGGGAGAAGAAAAGAAGGCTGTCGCTGTAAAGTAAAAAATAAGTCAAAAAGTATTCTAAACATTTTGTTAATGAAAGTAAATAAATAACTCCCCTCCCCGAATCCTGGCTACGGGCCTGCTTCTTCCAGCATGCTGACATTTGTCTACCTGTCTTTCCAAGAGATTTGCAGGATTTTTCAGAGACAATGCTAGTGGAATCGTTTCAGAAGTTGAAAGTGACATTTGTAACCTGCCGTTCATATGCTGGAAGCAGTGCTACAGCTGCAGCTCTAGCCATACATTGTATGTACAGCTCACAATGGGTTTTTATTTAGTCCGTGTAGACATGGGGAAGCCCATAAAAATTGAGGTCATCCTAAATAAGAAAAATATAATGGCTGTTCTGTTAATCGATTTGGACAGAGGAAAATTGGTATTGCCCTGGTTTTGAGATCTGCTGGGGCAGCCCTTCTCTCTTTGCGAGCACTCTCACAGGCCCATCTGGTGGGAACTCAGGGGAAGGCCTTCTTCATAGCTGTTTCCAAGTTCTGGAACATACTTCCTATAAAGATTAGTGTGACCTTTCATCTGCTGTTTTTTTTTTCATTTTGCAGTTTTAAAATTATTATTTTTATTGATAGTTTAATATTTTTAGTCATATCACAAATTGGTCTTTGTCAGGGGCTTTTCAAGCTTCAGAAACATCTGGGGATGCCGTATACACTCTATATACATTGGACTCTCAGTTAACCAGATTTTTCAAGAAACCAACAAAATAATTTTTATGACACCGTACAGTTAAACTGTGTTACATTAAGTTTGTCCCTATTTTTCTTAATTTAGTTTTAATTATTGTAATTCAATATTAATAGCAAGTCAATACAGAGTTTATGATTTCGTATAATATGGGGCATATTATTAGGCCTATTTTTAATCGTAATTTTCAATGAACTAGAAATGACCTGTATCCGACATCTACCAATCCCCCTGGATGCCAGGTAACTGAGAGTCTAATGTACAAGTAGGGCATTGAGTATTAATTACTTTAAGGGTAAAACTAGTCTTGAGCTCTTGAAAACTATAAACATTAGAAAGGGATAAAATTGACATAGCTGAGGACAGAGATGTTCCAGGTTCATCAACTTGTTCTTTAGTCCTGGTACATAAGTCCAAAAACGTAAAACAAAGCTGAAAACTTTGAGCAAGTCTCAAGTGTTTCCAGGCTTGCTGAGCTGAGGTTCTGAGCACTGGAGGATGGCCCTCAGCCAGTAATAGAGGGGGCAGCCTTGATTTCCTGGGCCCTGTGAGCTTTCTGGCACTTGTTCCTCCTTTTTACTTTTATTTTATTATTGCTCCATAATGTCAGATTCAGTCTACTGGGTATAGATGATGTCATGAGCAGGAACAAATACAAAAATGACTGTCTTGGGTAAATAAATCCATCTTCTTTAGTAAGATGTTTGAAGAAGATAATACTCTTTTAAATAATTTGAAGCGTATTGAGCATGTTTAGCATGCCATTTAGTACGCAAATTCAGGCAATGCATTTTAATAATAGATTGTGGGGATGGGGCACAGGGGAAGGAAGTGTAAACTACTGAAGCATTGCAAAAAACGATTCCCCTTTCATGTTTTATTGGAGCATATGTTTTGGAAGTGGCAGCATTTGGAAGTGGCACTGTTTGCCTTTTTATCTTGTTTTGATTCAAAGGATATTTGAATTTTATTTTTGGCAAACTTTTTATCCAGTCCCAAAGGGGTTCCTTGACTGTTGTGGCGGAAAAATAGTCATAATAAACACATTATGTGATAATTTCACAATATCACTATTGCTTAGCACACCTTAGGGGAGTGCAAATCTTCCCAAAGAAACCCAATAATCCTGTATTTAGATACCTGGCAGGGGTAAATCTGAAATGAAATCATACAAATTTTGTTGTTTCCAAATTCTAAAATGTATAAATTGTTTCAAATAAAATGTTTGAGCTTGGTAGCTTCTTGTCTGAAGGGCAAATGTGAACTGGATGTACCTTTTTAATTGACAGTTACAATTAACTCTTATTAAAACATATCACATTTATAACCATTCTTCTCAGCTTTCTGTGTCCAGAAGGGATTATTTTAGCTCTGTCGACACAATTATTTTTATCCTGATGTGACCTGCACCAAACACTTCTCTTCTATAGATCAAGAGATATTAATTCATACGTGCCTTTGTGTTATCCTAATAGTAATTTCGCTGATGGTGTTATAAAAACAATGAAGTAGTCCCGATACATATAGTATTGATCCCGTGACTGTCCACATTACATATCACAAGACTTCTTTAATTTTAAGAAAGCTGTACACTGAGAGAAAGCTTCCTTTTTATATTTCAGCAGGCCTTTGAGGACTACTACCAAGGAGAAAAGGCTCTTTAATAGTAATCACCATTATTGCCTGTTTTTATTGTCTTTTCTTTCTTGGGCTGCTTCTTATTATATTGATAGTTCCATTATATTTTAATTGTTGTATAATGTGTACTTGCATGTTTCTTAAGTACCAATGCTGGTAAATACCATATTTACTCAAATCTAATGCTCACCTTTTTTTTTTGTCTTAATTACATCGCCAAAACTAGAGTGCACATTAGATTCATGCCATACAGTGATCTTAGTGCTGAGCCAAAGCCTAAGGGGAAGCTGCTGTAGGAATCCCTGGAGCTCCTATTTGAGCGATGTCGCCTCACATTAAATTGTCGTGGTTCAATTATATGCAATCCTCAGATTTATTGTGTGGTAAACCACCAGCACTCTTTGGCAGAGGAAGCTCAAGACCTTGTAAAACTACATAATTTCACACCATTGAGCCAGGGCAGTTAAAGAAGATTCATTCTACAGCATAGATAGATACACCCCAAGGTTTTCTTTTCCATTGCTGAAAACTTTAGTGTTTTAATACTTTTAAAAAAGGTGTTTTAAGCAGGCAAAAACTGTAATGTTCATCTTTTTTGGCCAAATTGCATAGAGTGCACTTTTTGCTGCTGCGCATTACATTCGCCAGCAAATACTTTTTTTTTTGTTTCAGAGTTTTGGAAATGGAGGTGCACAGTAGATTTGATGTCACATTAGAGTCAAATAAATATGGACAGGTGGGATAAGAACAACAGTATCCTTCCCCCATCCCCAAGTTGGCTGAAGCAAATTCCATTAATTCTGTTATCCCATTTTCTGAACTTATTTTTAAATGGTCCAGTTTCTTTGTTCTACTCCAATTTTCCCCCTTTATCCTCATCTTACGTCAATTTCTCAAAAACTGGGTTAAAATGCAGAACCAGTTTGCACTCAGGACCCATCCACACAGTACCTTAATCTCAGGAGCTGCCGGTTCAAAATAGGAGGTGGCCAAACAACATCCCTTGAAAACACGGGAGGAATCGCTACAAAGCACTTAAAATACGAGATTTTCAGCTGCAGGAATATCCCAGTTCTGGTCAGAAAATGCAGATATTCACATCTCTGTATGTCCCCACACTCAGAAAATATGGGATCTTTTATGTTGGTTTGTTCTCAGGTTATACATGTCAATTTCTGACTCACTGTATCCTAAAAACATGGCAACAGTTGAATAGAGAGGAAAACCTTTATCTTGGCAAGAGAAAATCCATCCTCCAAGGTTTTACCATGTAATCAACTTTCTCCATGTTTTATGATAAAAGCAATGTGAAACAGACATGTATAACCCAGGAACATCACCCTGTTCTTACAGGCACAAGTACACAACCAAACCTGTCTGAACAGATGACCATGCAGCCTCTGTATGATAATAATGATGATGTAGTTCTGTTCCTGGCTCGATAGTGTAGTTCCTGTTTATTAGTGTAGTCCTGACTTTGAAAGGAGTGGTCCTACTATATAAACTTTGTTTGTGTGCTACAAACTTTATTAAACATGTGGAAGATGAAGTTTCTCTTGCCAGGATGAAGTTTTTGCCCTCCAGTCAACATTTCAGGATAAAAACAACGAGGAACAGATATGCATGACCCAGGAACAAAGCTCCTATGAATGATGTGCATATTTGCATTTGCGCATTTAAAGTTTTATTTTAAAAGTGCCAAAATTGCCAGTGGACATCCCACTGCGGCTATCTTGCGGGCTTCAAAATCCTGTAACAAAGCTGCAAGTGTGGACATCGCATGCAGAAAGCGTGTGTGTGTGATTTGTTGCTGTGTGGAAGCACCATCAGTTAACTCAGCAGTTGGGAGAGGGAGACAGAATCTTGTCCTAACCAAAAGGTAAAAGGAAATTGCTATATCCTCTCTATCCTCTTTGTTCTTCTTCATCCTAACTACACTCTGATATGTATATGCTCCATTTTGGATCTGTGAAATGTTCACTTGGCTCCTGAATTCATTGAAATTTGTTTCCTGCCACTTTTTCTCACTTTCCACACCAACCTCAAAGTTTAATTCCACAGTTCTGCACTTCTTTCTCTTGGATATACCTCCCATCTTACATGTTTTCCATGCCCTTTATTATTCTCGTTTTGTTGCCAAATAAATATTTTGGTCTGTTCACCTTTTGAACTTAAGTGATAATGGCTTGGTTTTTGCTGTATTTAAATTGTATTTAGATTTCTTGGATTGGTATACAGTACATTGCCTTTCCATTGTTTTATTAGTTGTGCCCTTGGCTTTCACCACAGAATATCCTGAGATCTTCAAAGAGAAGGTTAAAAAGAAATATATTAATTAATAAATACATAACCAGCCCCTTTTGTTAGTGTCTTGTGATGTGTGCTTTCCACTGATCAGATCCCCATTAAATTTACTATGACCATTGCTTTTTTGTTTTGTTTTTGTGCCTGGTTTCAGCTGATTTTGATCTTCCTTTGCTTCACCAGAAGTGGCTACCTCCAGAATCCCCCAATGTGTCCAGGTGTAATAATTTACCTTTTAAATAGGTTGCAAGAACTGCCTGTATAATATAACATAAAAATATTAGTTTTTGAGAACCAGAATAAGACTTAGAGCTATTTTGTGTTTGTTTGTTTTTTTAGTAATCCATGAAGAAGTGCTCTGGAGCATAAATGTGAGCCCCAGACCTACCACCGTTGCACATCTCTTCTCAACAGAGATGTGGAGATTATCTTTCCTGTTTAGCATCACCAACAGAATCAGCAAGACATGCCATATTCACAATATTAAGTCTGTATCTAATTTTAGGAACACAGAAAGTTGAAGTATAATAAGTCATGCATTTCTAGCCTAGAGGTCTTGTCACTGATTAGCACATCAAGAGTTTCAGATAAAGATATACCAGCTGAATTTGGAGATTCTGAGAACGGAAGCTGAGATCTTTTGGCTGCAAAGTATGTTCGTTACTACTGAGCTAAGGCACCTACCTTGGCCTTTACCATCAACTTGCACCATACGTCATCAACTTGATCCAAAGATTGGCTATCTAAGAACATGGGCAAACCAATCAGATAGCTAATCTTTGGAACCAGTTGATGGTTCCAAAGATACAGTCACAATACTAAATTTGCATTAGTTTGGATATCTGTGGGAATGGGTCATTTCAAGCAAACACTTGCACTGCAGGGGTGTGTGGATATATATACACTTTGTGAAAAGTGAAGACTGTGTGGTACATTCAAGTGCCATAGTCTTCACTAAAGGTTATCTACTCCCCAGAGTCCTTTCCATGGCTGCAACTCTACAATGTGTGCAGCCATTCTTCACATACTATAGCACAAAGGTTGGTGACTCTCATGATTAGTTAATGCATAGCTTGAATGAAGATCACATCCATAAAGTCCACCTGCCTAACTCGCCCTTAATATTTCATGCCCTTTCAATTCTGCAACTTGTACTCTAAAACAAATTGGCCCAACACATATTTTCTCAACTGTTTTCAGTTTTACTTTTTTGCCTTTGTCTACAGTATATATTGTATTTTTGCATAAAATAACAAAAATATCTCTTTTCAGCTTTTGTATTTTAGTGGGAATAAGTGCTAAAGCAGTGAATATAGCAAAGGATTTTGTCAAATGGAGGAAATGTCTATTTTAAACATGCCCCTCATCTTCTCTAGTACTACAAGGGAAAGTGGTGTTTGACAGACCCTGTTTTTCCTTCTAATACTTCTCACTGGTCATACCCTTCTTCAGTTGTTCTCTTTCCTGCTGCACCTCATTTGGGATGGATGTGGCCTTTTGGAAATGCCAAGACTCCTGTTGCTCTTCTTCTGTGCTACATCCTGCTTGTGGAGGCAGAGTAGATGGTTGCTCTTCTAGGTCCTGTATTGTTGCTTTCTCTTTAGAGCATGAGACTGTATGCATTTTGTGCTGGTCATCCTGTTCTTTTGGCTCTTCAGTAACATTCAAAGGCAAAGAGCTGAGCTTTGCAAGTAAGAGAGGCTGCTTCATTTCCAAATATGCAGGATCTTGGTCATTCTGATCCTTCTTGTTATCAAGGTCCTCAGGCCCAGGGTCACCACATTCTAGTTTTCTTGGTGGCTCCTTCTCATGGCTTGCATTGTCAAGAAATATGCTGGTGTCTTGTGATACAATAGGTTCTTGGTTCTCCTGTTCTTCAATATAAGTAATAAACTTGGGTCCAGAATATGCACAAGCTGGTGCTTCTTGCTGTTCCCTTTCTTCATTGTGTGTGCTAACTTGTTCCAATAAAAGAAGTTGAGGTGTCTCATGATGCTTATGCTCTATAATGTGAACAGCAACATCCTCAGGCAAAGTGTTCATATAAGCTCGTTTTTGCAGATCCCTTGTATAAGTTACATCCAAAGATAATGTGTCAGGGTTTTCTCGTGCAGCAGCTTGTAAATCCGCCTGATGGGGAACATAGTGATGGCCTTCTATCTTGGTAAGAACTGTATCAGATGTTGAATTTTTCATGGCTTGTGTTTCTTTCTGCTTTTTGTCACTGCCTATGCCCTGGAATAAAAACCTAACAGTTTTTGGTACAACAGGTGGTTGATCTTTCTCATAAGGCAACACTAAGTTGTGGTTCTTTATCTTGTGGGATGAATTTTCTGTGTCAAAGTTTTGTTGCTGCTGTACTCCTAGCTGTTCTTGCTCATACTTCCCGCACATGGTGGACAATATATCTGGGTATTTTAGTTCTGTCTGTTGATCTTGGCAGTCTTGGTTCTCTTTGTGGCCATTTCCTTTAGATACAGTTTTTATCTGGTTCCAGTCCATTGGTCCCTCTGTGTTATCAGGAACACCTGCAATAACATTTTGTGGCCCCAAAGCTTTCTGTTCTTCATTGAATAGTACATTTGACTGGTTGAGAGGTTCCTGTAAAGAGGTTACTCCCCCAGCATGAGTACTGCTGTTTTGTGCTTCTTGAGATTTATTTTCACTGGTGGCCAAGGTGTTATGAAGTTCTAGTTCCATAGACTGCTGTAGCTCCTGGAACAACACATTTTCATGTCCATGTTTCAGCTCCTGCTTATATGGGTACACCTCCTGCTTAGCACAGGTACTGCTGTTCTGTTCTTCTCGAAATTTACTTTCATTGGTGACCAATTTAGTATGAAGTTCTACTTCTATAGATTGTTGTAACTCCTGAAATGGCATGCTTTTGTGGGCCTGCTTCAGTCCCTGCTTGCAAGGTACACCTCCCAATATAGAACTCACATGGTCTCTTCCTTGTTGTTGTTCCTTTTCATTGATTGCTCCTTGCAGCAGTGAACTCAACAATTCAGGTCTGCCAGACTGTCTCTTTTCTTTGGCCAGCACAACTAAAGAATCCTTTCCTTCTGTTAAAGGCATTCCCTCTGATACATCACCTGCTAAACATCTCTTTTCTGTTTCAATTGGTAAAACGCTTACATTCTTCATTCCTTCTTTTTGTTGCCATACCATACCTTGTATACATAAAGACTTTGCATTTGTTGTTTCAGGGTGTTCTTGTTTTTTTTCTTCTAAACATATATCTGCTAAAGTAATAGGTGTAACAGGTATATGAGGATCTTGATTTTTTTTGTCACTGGTCTGAATACAAACTTTTAAAGCAGGCTTGACCCCTTCAGTTGTGATATCACCCACGTCTCCAGCAGATGTCATGCTCCTATAGTCTGGGCTCAACTTCTGTCTTCCTTCAAGTACAGTGTCACCAAAAGATATATCACCAGTGCACTTCTCATTTTTTTTCTTTCTGTCCCTGGGCCGCCTTCCTGGCAAGTGCATCCGTCTACAAGACATATGTGACAGGAATAAGGAATTTGGAAAAAGATGACAGTGTTAAAAAAAACTTTATTCAGCCCTAAGTCCTAATGCCTTAACACTTCAGCAGTGACTTCAGTAGGTTTGCCTACTATGACTGTGTAGTAAAGTATGTATGTGACTGCCAAATATTCCCCTCTTCTAAACATTCATTGGATCCATTATTTGGGAAAAGCCACCTCTAAATATGGATCCAGCATCTTCTTGAATTGATAGAAATGTTACTTTTACAAAAAGGATCCTCCATATATTTGGGACCTCAATTGTAGGTTGGAAGACCTTCTGCAGGCAGGAGGTTGCAGGGGTGGCTGCCAGTTGTACATGTCTAAATTTGGATCTAAACATTTGTCTTCTGTCTTGGTTGGACAAATCACCCACTGGGCAAAGAAAACAAAAACAACCACTTACCTTTTAGGGATGCAGCAACATAAAGTTGAGACCTGGAAACATCCAGTAGAGCGATGTTGTCCATCAGCATCTGTATCTTCTTCAACAACTTCTGTACTTCTTGTAACCCTCTCTTCACTCATCCTTCAAAAGAGTCACAGAGAAAAGTGATTCTGACACAAAATACTGGAAAAGAAATACACTGATTCACCAGCATTTGGAGTCTACAGTCTCACAAAACCGGATATCATTGATCACTGCAACCAACAGTTGTCAGTTCTATTGCCAGTTTCCATGGCAATAACAAACTGAATTCTTCTTAGGCTCATCTTTATTACATCATCAGTTTTGGAAGGTTGTTAGGTAACCTTAGTTGCATTGCACTGTTTCCAAGAATTGGAACATTTGTTCTGTGATATGATGTTGGCTTGCTAGCTAGAGACATTATCCCTTTAGCTTCCTTTTTAAATTCTGAAGGTTCTTTGACAACATCTCTTTCCTCAATCATCCTTGTCCTTTCTGCTTTTGAAACCTTATGTGATAACTATAGTGTTTCCAACAATTATCTTGGTCACACTTATGAATCTGACCACTATTATTATATTATGATGAACATTTTAATGTCTTGTAAAAATACAAAAATGCTCTTGTGTACATCTTCACATTGTGTAAAATCTCCATTCAAAGACTGCCATGAACCCTATTTTTGTAATGGATGGAGGGAAAGATTGATAAAACGTTAAACCTTGAATCTTAATGTTTATATTGGTGATTCAGGATGCCTAAAATAACCACAAACTGTAGGAAGAACCATTTAGAGGCCATGTTGTTCATTCGTTCAGTCGTCTCCGACTCGTGACCTCATGGACCAGCCCACGCCAGAGCTTCCTGTCACCACCCCCAGCTCCTTCAAGGTCAGTCCAGTCACTTCAAGGATGCCATCCATCCATCTTGCCCTTGGTCGGCCCCTCTTCCTTTTCCTTCCACTTCCCCCAGCATAATTGTCTTCTCTAGGCTTGGCTGTCTCCTCATGATGTGGCCAAAGTACTTCATCTTTGCCTCTACTATCCTTCCCTCCAATGAGCAGTCGGGCTTTATATCCTGGAGGATGGACTGGTTGGATCTTCTCGCAGTCCAAGGCACTCTCAGAACTTTCCTCCAACACCACAGCTCAAAAGCATCGATCTTCCTTCGCTCAGCCTTCCCTAAGGTCCAGCTCTCACATCCGTAGGTTACTACAGGGAATACCATGGCTTTGACTATGCGGATCATTGTTGCCAGTGTGATGTCTCTACTCTTTACTATTTTATCGAGATTGGACATTGCTCTCCTCCCAAGAAGTAAGCGTCTTCTGATTTCCTGGCTACAGTCTGCATCTGCAGTAATCTTTGCACCTAGAAATACAAAGTCTGTCACGGCCTCCACGGTTTCTCCCTCTATTTTCCAGTTGTCAATCATTCTTGTTGCCATAATCGTGGTTTTTTTGATGTTTGCGCTTTCTTCTTTCACCTTGATTAGAAGGCTCCTCAGCTCCTCCTCGCTTTCGGCCATCAGAGTGGTGTCATCTGCATATCTGAGGTTGTTAATGTTTCTTCCAGCAATTTTCACCCCAGCTTTGCATTCATCCGCAGCCCCGCACATCGCATGATGTGTTCTGCATACAAGTTAAAAAGGTTGGGTGAGAGGATGCAGCCTTGCCGTACGCCTTTCCCAATCTTGAACCAGTCTGTTGTTCCATGGTCAGTTCTGACTGTTGCTACTTGGTCCTTGTACAGATTCCTCAGGAGAGAGACAAGGTGGCTTGGGATGCCCATCCCACTAAGAACTTGCCACAATTTATTATGATCCACACAGTCAAAGGCTTTAGAATAGTCAATGCAGCAGAAGTAGATGTTTTTCTGAAACTCCCTGCCTTTCTCCATTATCCAGCGGATATTGGCAATCTGGTCTCTCGTTCCTCTGCCTTTTCTAAACCCAGCTTGAACGTCTGGCAACTCTTGCTCCATGTATTGCTGGAGTCTTCCTTGCAGGATCTTGAGCATTACCTTACTGGCATGAGAAATAAGGGCCACTGTGCGGAAGTTTGAGCAGTCTTTCGCATTTCCCTTTTTTGGTATGGGGATATAAGTTGATTTTTTCCAGTCTGATGGCCATTCTTGTGTTTTCCATATTTGCTGGCAAATGGCATGCATCACCTTGACAGCATCATCTTTTAAGATTTTAAACAGTTCAGCTGGGATCCCGTCGTCTCCTGCTGCCTTGTTGTTAGCAATGCTTCTTAAGGCCCATTCAACCTCACTCCTCAGGATGTCTGGTTCTAATTCATTCACCACACCGTCAAAACTATCCTCGATATTGTTATCCTTCCTATACAGATCTTCTGTATAGTCTCGCCACCTTCTCTTGATCTCTTCAGCTTCTGTTAGGTCCCTGCCATCTTTGTTTCTTATCATACCAATTTTTGCCTGAAATTTACCTCAATGTTTCTAATTTTCTGGAAGAGGTCTCTTGTCCTTCCTATTCTGTTGTCTTCTTCCACTTCCATGCATTGCTTATTTAAAAATAGTTCCTTATCTCTTCTGGCTAACCTCTGGAATTGCGCATTTAACTGTGCATATCTCCCCTTATCCCTGTTTCCTTTTGCTTTCCTCCTTTCTTGGGCTACTTCCAGTGTCTCAGCAGACAACCATTTTGCCTTCTTGGTTTTCTTTTTCTTTGGGACATATTTTGTTGCCGCCTCCTGAACAATGTCTCGGACTTCTGTCCATAGTTCTTCTGGGACTCTGTTTACTAAATCTAGTCCTTCAAATCTGTTCTTCACTTCCACTGTATATTCGCTAGGAATGTTAGTGAGATCATATCTAACTGTTCTGTGTATTTTCCCTGATCTCTTTAGTTTTATTCTAAATTGGCAATAAGAAGTTCGTGATCTGAGCTACAGTCAGCCCCAGGTCTTGTTTTCACCGACTGGATGGATGTCCGCCACCTTTGGCTGCAAAGGAT
Source organism: Anolis sagrei ordinatus (assembly GCF_025583915.1). Lineage (NCBI taxonomy): Eukaryota > Metazoa > Chordata > Lepidosauria > Squamata > Anolidae > Anolis > Anolis sagrei. Next base: position 15,826,539 of record NW_026846588.1, on the reverse strand, counting down.
GTAGTCAATCTGATTTTGGTGTTGACCATCTGGTGAGGTCCATGTATAAAGCCGTCTTTTAGGTTGTTGGAAGAGAGTATTCGTTATACACAGCGAGTTTTCCTGGCAGAATTCTATCAGCCTGCGTCCCGCTTCATTTTGTTCTCCCAGACCATGCTTGCCTGTGATCCCAGTTGTCATTTGACTTCCCACCTTGGCATTCCAGTCTCCTGTAATGAAAATAATGTCTCTTTTTGGTGTATTATCCATTAGGTCCTGCAGATCCTCATAGAACTGATCTACTTCTGCTTCTTCAGCAGCTGTGGTTGGGGCGTATATTTGGATCACTGTAATGTTGAAAGGCTTTCCTTGCACTCGAATTGAGATCATTCTGTCATTATTTGGGTTGTATCCAAGCACCGCTTTAGCGAATTTCTTATTAATTATGAAGGCTACTCCATTTCTTCGATGTTCCTCTTGTCCGCAGTAGTAGATCTGGTGGTCATCTGATGTGAAGTGGCCCATTCCAGTCCACTTCAGTTCGCTGACCCCCAGAATGTCTATCTTTAGTCTTGACATCTCACCAATAACAACATCCAATTTGCCCTGGCTCATAGATCTTACATTCCAGGTTCCTATGGTGTGTTGATCTTTAGAGCATCGGATTCGTCGTTCACCTCCAGTACCGTCGGCCGCTAGCCTTCCTTTTGGCTTTGAGCTAGCTGCGTCATCACATCTGGGGCTAGTTGAACTTATCCTCTGCTCCTCCCCAGTAGCATTTTGGCCATCTTCCGACCTGGGAGTCCCATCTTCCAATGGCATACCGACATATCTCTGGTTGTACTGGTCCATTTAGTTTTGTTGGCAAGGATACTGGAGTGGTTTGCCATTGCCTTCCCCAGGGATCACGCTCTTTAACTTTGTACAAGGATTGTAATTTCTTGAACGCTTTAGTACTCCTATGGATGAGGAATGTACATATTTCTCATTCCAGAACAATTTATTGAATCTGTTCCCTTAACGTGTTCCATTTTCCACTCATTATTCAAAGGAAAAATGATAGAACTACTTATGTTTTGTCCTTAATCTGAAGGAGATGTATGATTTATATTAAACCTCAGCCATTGTGTGGTTGTCCTTGCTCACATATTTAATTAATGAAATTTGAAATTTCTAAGTGATTTGTTCTGCTGAAAATTGTAAAGGGATAAAACTTCAAAACCCACTTTAGTACTTGATCAGTCTCCAGCTATTAATGCAAGAAAAAATGTTTCTCTGAGAAAATTACTCCACTGGATTCTACATGTATTCTCAGACAGAAATACGATTACAGCTGTACAACCACATTTCTTAGATGATCAAACACAAAAATGAAACCCAAGTACATTGAACTGTCCCTGAGCTGGTTCCATTCTCCTGTGTCATCTCTTTTGATGCTTAATAGAGCTTGTAATACAGAACTTGGCATGCGCTGATAATCTGTCAACTTATCAAAATATGCATTTTGATGTTCTGGTGTCCACAAGTAAAACAGCCATTTGAGATTTGTGAGTGATTATTCTAACAACACATCTAGTACAATACTAGATTGCGCAACTGTCTCATTCAATACTATCCATGTAACAATCTTTGATGGCTTTTCCAAGTTAACCAACACTCTCTAATAAAAAAGTATATAGGTATATAAAATAGGTGTAAAATCAAACATTTACTTATAGCAAATCAGTATGTTCAAGACTTGCTAAAGAGGTTGATTTTTCTTTTTCTGAAGTACAGCTGAAGCATCTTTTGTAGAGTGCACTGTGAATACTACACAACAGATTTGTGTTAATGTCTAAAACAGCCACTATGTTGTTAGGATTTGAAAAAGAACACCATGATATGGTGGGTTAACTGGAGAGAGATGTGTCAGCAGCCAATTGGCTGAGTGTGCCAGTAGACAGGGTTCTGATTGGCTGCTGCCTCTGACCAATGGTTCTAACTGTCATTCTGACATTTATTCTCACTTTGGACAGTGAAGATAAAGTGCTGACTGCCAACTATCATTTTATGGCATGAGGCATATTTCAAAGACTGTTTTAAAAGACTATTTTATTCCTCTGTAGCCTGCCTGAATTCAAAGAGACCAATGTATATATTGTTACAATGTTTGAACCTTTGAACTAAAGTAAAGATACTGTTGCTTGTTTTACAAGCCTGCGTGACATTTTATTAAATAGCAGAATATACATTGGTTTTAATAGTGTGGTAAAGCTCCTACTTATTCTGCTTATTCACATTTACCAACTTTCACAAATGTGACGTTCAGAAAACTTTTACTGTTGCCAATTTTTGGGACCCCAGCATTGAGCTAAGGGGTTGAGACCCACAGTTTAAGTAGCAGTACTTTAAGTAACAATCCTCTATAACAGTGGTTCTCAACCTGTGGGTCCCCAGATGTTTTGGCCTCCAACTCCCAGAAATCCTAACAGCTGGTAAACTGGCTGGGATTTCTGGGAGTTGTAGGCCAAACACCTGGGGACCCACAGGTTTTGAAAGTCTAATGCAGTGGTTTTCAACCTGGGGTCCCCAGATGTTTTTGGCCTACAACTCCCAGAAATCCCAGCCAGTTTATCAGCTGTTAGGATTTCTGGGAGTTGAAGGCCAAAAACATCTGGGGACCCCAGGTTGAGAACCACTGCTATAAGGTGTCTTTTATTTGAAATGTCTAGACCCAGTGTAAAGATTTTTTAAAAAAACTTATATAAGAAGAAAAAGCAGAGAGCTTATAATTGCCTATCTACAAATTAGTACTTGGACAGCTGACTGAACAAGCACACCAGTCGCCTGCACATAAGCATCACACATAGAATCATAGATAATAGAGTTGGGAGAAACCACATGGGCCATCTTGTCCAATGCCCCACCATGCATGTCTGTATGATGCCCTACAGAAACTTGAATTTGATGGAGTCCCATCATTTTCACAGCATTCCCACCAGAAAAGGAACTGTATCCAAATAGACTGGTCCTATTACAGAAGATTAAATGAGAAAAACTGAGCAAGTAACCTCCTAGCACTTCAGGTGGCTGTAAATCTTGTAGCAATGGCTGGATTTCTTGTTGTTTGCAATAACTTGTTTGATCTGGCTTTCAATGCTTTTTGTGCTCATAGATTCCTTAATTCTGAGCTGACTTTGTTGTTCCTTTTTGGTTTCAGTTATTATGTCTGCAGGGTTCTCATGATGGATATCTTGGAAAGCTGAGACCTTTCTACTGCTCCTTCATCCAAATTACTTCTGTGTGACTTGAACTGTCCTGACTCACCTGTAACTGCTTCCCCTTTGATAGGCTGAGCTCTCCTGGCACTTGGTACCTCTATGCATAGGACACTGTCCCAATTATTAATTAATGACCAGTTACTGCATGCCACCAACCTTGCTATTAAGAGTAGGCTTTCATTTACTAAACCATTCTTACTAATGCTGCTTTTAATATTGACAAAATATTATGTCTTCAGTGCCATTATTTTTATATCATACACATCTCTCCTTTAATGCAATAAAACTTCCCTCAGACTGTAGAGATTCAGCTGACCAAGATGCTTTGGAACTATAAATTGGCACCATCAGTGTATGTAAAGTTGGAATTAAACTTGGTGATACTTAAGATCGGAACTACTGAAGTCGATGAAATCTACATTAATCATGACTAACTGAAGTCCCTTGAATTTCAATGAGTCCAGGAATTGCTTAGTCTGTATTCAGTCTATTGCTTCAATGGTAATCTTTGGTGGTTGAATCTTAGTCTGAGTTAGACATTACTTAGAGGGATGTGTTATTTTATTGTATAAAGAATTTTGTTTAAGGGCCTGTCCACACAGCCCTATATCCCAGAATATCAAGGCAGAAAATCTCACAATATCTCAGTGTGGACTCAGATAACTCAGTTCAAAATAGATATTGTGGGATTTTCTGCTGTGATATTCTGGGATATAGGGCTGTGTGGAAAGGTCCTAAATCAGTTACTTTTCATCTTTCCACCTTTATATTAACAATATAATATTTGGTTCAACAGAGAGCTGCAAACACTATCAGTTCCTCCCATGTAGAAATGTTGATGTTAAAGAGAATGCGCTGTTTTAATATTTATAGTTTAGTTCTAGACAAATGCATTTCATTTGACAAAAATCCAGTTCCTAATTTTTTTCCTTAAGACTCAGCTTAATTACTGGCAGATTTATTATTGCAGTATAATTTATTGGCAGAATAGAGGTAGAAGAGTATCTGGACAGAGCAGTTTGTGGATTGGAATAACCTAACCAGACTTGTAAAGTTCACAGATTCAAAAGCTCTCCCAGCACAGAGAGTTATGGAATAACAGCAAGGCTCCAAGGTCATGGGGAATATTCTTGGGGTATTCTGACATGGCTTATCTTTTCCCACATGCCTAATTTTTTTTCAATGCAAAGAATAGCTGCTTGCAGAGAATGGGAGCCTTAGGCAGGTCTTGTGCCATCCCTTATTCAGGTTCTTTTATGCTCCTCTTTTTAAAGAAGCTGTCAAGTTCTTTTTTGGTGCTGACAGGGAAGGCCAATCTGCAGTACAGGAAGAGAGAAGCAAAGAGAGAAAGGGAGAGAAACTTTTTGTGTTGATGTTTCACTAAGTGAGCTAAGGAGAATTTTAGAATCATGTAATTTACTCTGGAGGCATTTACTGTACATAGCCATAGTGATGGTAATTTCTTTCATTGTTGAAGTGAAAAGATAACCATCAATCAGTTGTCAATTGGTCAATTGCAGCAGTGATGAAAAGAAACTGGTAGGAACAATCACTTTCAGTGGCTACCTAGACTATTCGAGGTTGAGAGGAAAATATGGGAACTGGATCAGGCAAAAATGGAATGAGCCTCGAAGACTGGTGGTATTAAAAGAGTGGAGGATTAAAATGCAAAAATAAATACTTCTCTCAAACTTCAGAGAACAGTGAGAATTGTTTGAAATGCAGTTAACAGACCCTATGGTTCTATTGAAGATCAGAGACAAACACACACAATTTTAAAAATTACATGTAAAAAAGTAGTCAAATGGTACAAAAGCTTGACCAGAAGCTTAACTTGGCATGCGATCAGCCCTAAAAGAAAAGCTAAGGATCATGATGAATGTTCGAATGGCAGTATCTATGACTGTAAGTAGAAATAGCAGAAAGTCTGAAGTCACAGAAGGATCATGAAGGAATCTTGAAATTATTGACCAGAATTTTTTTGAATATTTTACTTAAAAAGTACCTTTCTGCAATGATGTTACAACACATGAAACAGAGTAAGGATTTGATTGTCTCTTTTTCTCTCTATCTCTCTTTTTCTGTTTATCAGCAATTTCTCCCTATTTAGATTTCATGGGCAAGATGTTCTCTTTTAAATCTTCCTTGAATCGTTTTTCTTCTCCTTTCTAAAGCATTGTAGCCCTCCCTTATTTGTGGGGTTCTTAATTTTTATATTACTGTATTTCATTTCATTTTGCTGGAGTAGGTTAAAAAAAGGATTACAGGCCCACCAGAAGGAAGAGATAGCATCACTTTGTAATCCAGCCCATGGTTTCCTAGATACCGTATTGTCTCTTCTGTTCCGCTATGTGAAAAATGTTGAATATCAACAATGGGTTTCAGTGCTGTATTGTTGAGTTTTGTATGAACTAATCTAGCTTCGCTAAAAAAGAGAGAGAGAGAAAAGAAAGAAGGGGGGGGGGGACTACAGCTTTGGACAAAAGTCTATAGCCAGAGCATTCAGTAATTCCCCATGCACAAGAGCTGACTGTGTCTCTGGGAAGACATTTTACTGGTCTGCTTTCTTATTTCCTAGAGTTTTCTAGTTCTTCTCTCAGGTGTTTGATACTTATTAGTCTCTCACCTGCCTGGGGCACTGTGCTTGAGAAAATTCTGCACCTTGTCAGCTGATGTAGGTCTCATAAAGAGTAAAGACAGCTCTGTTCAGGGTTTGAAAGGTAAGCTTTTACTTAACTCCTCTGCTGCCTTTGCTTATGGAATGCCAAGCTGGTTGGCCTAGTTATGAAACTTTGCATCATCTCTCTGGTTGGGAATCTAGTGTAGAATAGTCTATCTGTATCCGAAAGTGGAATAGAGTTGGGTACAGAATGAGATGTAGAAAAGTGATGGGATGAAATGTGTCCTTCGAAATAAGGGGTTGCTGTATCACCTGTATGAAGGTGTGTTGATATTGTTGAGAGGTTCACCTCTGGTTACTGTGGAGTGAATTTGAAGGCACAGCAATTAAGTCTGATTTAAATTCTATTTCCTTTGGGGATTTACTTCTCCTTCAGAAAGCTGGATTATCATCTAGTTTAAGTTTTGTGTAGATTGTGATCCTGGGGATAGGAGATTTGATATATTGGTTGATGTGTGTAAGTGTGTGTGTGGGATGTGTTATTTTCAAAACAAATGGGTAGAGGATGAGAAATAAGATCTCAAGTGAGACGTGCAGGTTATTTCAAAGTTTTCAAGAAATGCTTTTTTTTTTTCACCTGTCAAGTGTGATATTGTTTACAAATAACATCCAACAATTTTACAGTGGGATGGTAAGGGATGGTAAATTACTGTACATCCTACTGGCTCCACTAGTGTTTACTACCCAGTAAATATGCTCATAATTTGAGGTTGTTCGTCACCTCTCTATCAGTTGATACAAGGCACATCATTGGTTTGTTGTTGCTGTTGTTGTTGTTGTTTGCCAATTGTGTTTTGATGAGAACCAAATGAAATTGGAATCCTTCTCAATACAAAGTAAGTAGTTGCAAGATACTGATGTTTTCTAATGGGAATAATAATATGATTTGAGGATGTGCAGTGACTGTGTCCAATTTAGCAAAAAGTATATTTCTGTGTCAGTAGATATTTGCCTGCTTTCATGTTTAATGTTGCAGCTGTAGAACTGCAGATGGGGATGCAGTCAGTGTGGATACCTGCAGTTTCAGGCACAACATAACAGCAAATGCCTCATTGTCACCATAGTTTCATGCTGGCAGCATGCGAGTATTTGTTGTTGTCACGAAAGGTTTTTGCAGAGGGCAGACTAAGAGTCTGCAAGATCCGGTTCTTGTGCTATGAAGCCTTGTCCTTTTAGACCCCCCCCCCCTTTACCCCAGGAATTAGAGGCAAGATAGATGATGCTTTCTTAACCCCTGTATTTAGTGCCAAGCAATGATGTGCTCCCCATGAAACCATTTCTGACCCTCTGCTTGGAGTGTGGAGTTTGAATTTTTCCCCTTCCTTGCCCATCATTGTCAGTCAATTATAGGATGGAACTGAACCAGAAAATCTGGTACAGTCTGGCAATTAGTACAAAGGGTTTCCAGTCTAGTGTAAAGACAGAGATGCAAGAGCCCCAGCAGCTAAAGAAATAGTTTTGATTGGCCATGGACATTGCCTTTTAGTGCTGCTTGGTTACTTCCTAAAGATACTGCCTCCTACCCTACAGGTCTTCTCCTGAAAGTAGTACATTATGGGCCTACTTTTAAGATGTCTTTTTTGGTGGGCTTTCTTCCCCCATTTTTAGCTTCTGCATCTTCCATTTTCAGACTGTCATTTTAACCCATCAAATAGACACATTTTGACTTGCACAACAAAGAGCCAAGTTATCAACATTCACAGAAACTGACATTTTTAATTCAGGCTTCATTATGTCTTTGATTCATGACAGTGAACTACAAAGACATTTAAAGTTTTTCCCTTTATTTTTCTTTCTTTTAAATTCAGAATTTGGGATGTTTGTCTTTATCCTAGCACGCTGTATTTCCCTTGCTACCTTTATACTGCTATAATATATAATTAGCACAATCAAAACCATCAGCTATTATCCACTGTGACTTTTGACCTTTGTTTTTATCTCTCTAGCATTCTTCACAGCCACCTCAAATAAATTGCACAGCTAATATAAATTGGCTACCTTAGAGTTACAGAACACAAAAAGACCATGGTATTTGTGTCACCATTACTTGAGTTTGAAATATTTTGGGGGAATACATACTATGAATTGTTGAAAGCAGTAAATATAAAGCCGTTAGCCTGTAAAATGATATGTTATAAAGTAAGGATGAAAGATCAAGAACAGTCAGTCCATTTTACAGAGGAACGTTTTCAAACACTTTCAAGCTAGAACATGTATATCAGCTATCATAAAGTTTGAATAATTTTGGCAAGCATTAAAGAAAGCTTCCTGTTTATTTACAAGACTTTCACAGTTGCAACTTACAAGCTGGGAATACAACATTCAGATTGATTTAATGAAATGCTCCCCAAATATTGCTGGTTACACCAATGAGATGGAATATTGCAAACTATATAGAACACGAATAAAGTGTATGGGCATCTTCCTAGAGACAGTGTTGCACATTCTTATCTAAATATAGTATGATTTCATTGACTTATCACAATATTTTGCGTATACATGAGTGGTAAGTTACCTTGTTCTATGTGCTATGTTTTGAAAGTAGATCAGTATTTCAGTGTGGAAATGCTCAAAAAGTTTAGAACAGGCATGTGCCTGATAACTATGTTGGGGAGGAAGGAGCCCATTGCTGTGAGATTGTATTTTGCTTCCTGATCCCTCCCAATGCATCCCATCTGTCCTACTGGGATCCTTGAAAAGTGCTTCAAATATAGGATAACAAAATATTCCATTGAGTAGTTAGGTGCCTTTGCTTTACCAGTGCTTAGAAACCTAATGATAGGATGACAATAATGGTGATGATGAGATTAAAGTGCTCCCCACTTCAATTGGTGCTCCTTGTTTCTGTAATTAGAATTAGAGGCCTGGAGGGCTGGATTATGCCTGAAGGACATATACTCCCACTCTAGAATCATCAGGATCATTTATAATAGATTATTTCAAATAGGTTAGGCTGTATTATAGAACAGTGTAGCCAGCAATAATCCACACTGTTGAATGCCTCTGGAAGGAGTAGAGTGTTGTGCCTGTAGGAAGAGAGCTAATGTACAGGCAGTAACTGAGTTACAAACATCCAACTTACAAATGACTCATAGTTAAGAACAGGGCTGAAAGAAATCTACCTCTCGGAAGGGAAGTTCACTTCTTGAAGAGTTATCATGGGGAAAAAGTGTCTCTGCTGAAGCTTTCCCGCCAATCCTTGTTTCCACAACAAGCCAAATTTCGCAAAACCCAATTATCACTGGAACGGAAAGTGAGGTGAAATCTTCTCAACAGAGGAACAGACAGCAAAACAAACACCACAGCGGTGTTAACCCTCCCCTATGTTATCCAAAGCTATATATAAGGAGAGGGAGAGGGAGGGAGACAGACTGGGGTTACACTTTTAAAATGTACCTGTTCCAACTTACAAACCTACAGAACCTATCTTGTTCATAACTTGGGGACTGCCTGTAGTTTAAAAACAGCTTCCTCTTTTTCTTTTCTTTATCCAGGATGAAGTTTATGCTTGTACCTCAGATATAGTACTTATCAATAGTTTCATTTGCTCTCTGGTTCTGTCTTCTCCCAATATTTGTCCTTTATTATTTTAAAAGATGATGAATAAAGGGGACTGCAGTAGTAGAGCTGTACTGGTACCAAATATAATCTACAGGTGACCAGTATTTCTTCTGATAGTGGACAACTGTAGGTAAATGTAAATAATATGAGTTGACGGAGGCAGTATCCCTTGCAGGGAGAAAAGCAGGATGGAAGTAAATAAATAAATAAAATGCCTGAAGAGTGCATTTGAATTAGTTGTATAGCATAGTAGTCTTCAGGGCAGTGTTGTTGATCTTGAAGTTGGTGTTGTTTCCTGTCAAGTCAACCTTGACATATGGTGATCCTACAAATGGGGAAGACTTCCAACTGTCACGTGCAAGTTTAGAAAACTCAGGTCTTTGGCTTCCTTTATTGTAGCACTCCATCTATAATGCAATTTTCCTCTTGTCCTGCTGAAAATGTGATGTACAGGAAGAACTATGGCCTGGTGAATTCTGACTGCTGTAAATATCCAGCATTTCTTGGGATCAGAGATAGGTGAAAATTACCTACCCATTACTAATACTCCTTTTTAGGCAAGGTGCTCATGGATATATTAGCTGGGCAAATTCAGATGTTCTTGGATGAAACAGATTTTAGTAGGATTTCAGATCAGTTTATGGGTTCAAAACAGCCTTGGTTGCTTTGAGAGGAAGAATCCTGCCCTCTCGATATTCCTGGCTCTCTCAGCAACTTTCAGTACTATTGATTATGACATCTTACTGAGCTGGTTTTGTGGAAGTTGGAGAGGGGGAGAACTGTTACTGTGCCTCTACTGCTATCTTCAGGACTGCTTCAAGAGTGGCCTTAAGCGCCGTGACTCTTAAACTGTGGGGTGCCATAGGATTCCATACTATCTCCCACACAATTTGCTATCTAGATGAGTTTGGGATTGGATTCCCAACACTATGCTGATGAAATTCAGCTATACTTCCTCATGTCAGATGCAGCTGAGGATATGCAGATGCTGGACCAGTGCCTGTATGCTGATGGGCTGGATGAGAGCCAACATAAACTAGAGATTAATCCCATTAAAATCAGTGCTCTGTGATTTACTGATTCTCAGGTCCATTAATTGGATACATGTTCTGCCCAGCTCTACTTGAAGGAGTAGATCATGGTCTGACAGTATTTTTGGATCCCTTCTGTCACTGAAGGGCTAGATGGACTCTGGGTCATAGCACCTTAACATTGCTTTGACTATAGTAGTTCATACTTTAATAACTTCCAGTCTATTGCAATGCAATCTCTGTGGAGCTGCTGTTGAAAATGGCTCTAAAGTTATAGTTTATATGGCACACTAGTTTTCCCTCGCCATGTGTTGCTGTAGCCCACTCTGATTAAATGGAAAAGAAAGAAAAGAAAGAGAGCAGGCTTCTAATATAATGAATTTCACAATGTTTGGGGTATACAACATTTTTTGTTGTTCAATTTTGTGTGCAGATATAGAGAATGTCTGGTTTGCTGACTGTAGAACACGCAACATATAGTTGTCCATTAGAGAAGCAATCCGTGTCTAGATCTGAACTGCAGAATTCTAAAGATTGGCCCTGAGATTTGTGGATGGTGATTGCAATCACTCAAATTGAAATTGCATATCCGTTGGAATCAGAATTGCAAGGAATGAGGACATTTTCAACCCAGAATATCATGGCAGATAATTTTTGAACTGCGTTATATGGCTGTATCGACTCTGGGCCCTTCCACACAGCCATATAACCCAGAATATCTGCTGTAAACTGCGATATATGGCAGTGTGAACTCAGAAAACCCAGGTCAAAACAGATATTGTGGGATTTTCTGCCTTGATATTCTGGGGGCCCTTCCACACAGCTGTATAAAATCCCAATTGAAGTGGATTGTATGGTAGTGTGGACTCGGATAATCCAGTTAAAAGATGATACTGTGGATTATGCAGGGAGTCCTGCCTCCTGGGTCTCTGGCCCTTTAAAACTGACAGGAGGGGTGGGACGTGGCTTGGAGCATCAGGAGTGCCTGCCCTTTCTGTGCTGCAAGACCCCTGCTGCTTTCAGTTCCACCTCACCTGTCTCCCCACGGCCCTTCCTTCACCGCTGCTTTGCCATGAGGCTGCTGGCTGGGTTCCTCCTGGTCCGGGGAGCCGCCACCGCTAGCCTTTCCCTATTGTTGTCGCAGCTCCCTGGAGAGCCCTGTGTGGGGAGTGAGTGAGTCGCTACTGCCGCCTCCTTCAGCTATAGCATGCATTTCTTGGACGTCCAGCAGATGGTGCTGTTTTGAAGGGAAGCATATTTTTACCTGTCACAAGTGTGACATCTATATAATTGTTGGTATGTAAAGACATGAAAACATTCACCTGTTCGAATGTTACATTGTGTCAAAATTTCAAAACAATCGGTGAAGTATTTTGGGAGATTTGAGGTAATGAACAAACAGACATTTACATTTTTATTTATATAGATAGTAGCTAGACTGCTAGTGGGAGTATTTAATAAAAACCACTGACAGTGCAGTCAACCCTCTACATTTGTGAATTTGACTTTTGTTGATTTGATTATGCATGGATTAGATTTTAAAATATTCACTCTAGGAATTTCTAGGTTCTCTGGTATGAGTTTAAGGAAAATTTTTGCTGGGGGTTGGTTATAGAGTCATATAGAGAACACCACTCTAGAATCTCTAGATCCTCCAGTGTGATTCTTTGGTTAACATCTAGCAGACATTAGAGTCATGCTGGAGAATCTAGAGATTCTTAGAGAGGTATTCTTTCAGGTAAAAACAATAGAAATGTTATTATTTTTATGTTTTGACTTTTGCAGGGGTCCTTTACCCCAACCCCAGTGAATGTGGAGACTGACCGTGCACTTCTGTTCTGAATTCAGGAGCTAGTGATGGCATGTAAAATGATTAATATCATGCAATGTTAATGCATAAATAATGCCTCTTCAGTTTCCCACCAGTGGGTGCCGTGAAAGAGCAAGAATATGAAAGAGAGCCTTCTCTGCTGTGGTACCACACTTGTAAAATTCCTTTCTATGGAAGGTCTGATTGGCACCAATACTGACTTCTTTCTGGTGCCAAGTTAAATATGACTTTTTTTTTAAAGCCACTTTGGGGTATTACAATTTTTCCCAAACCTAGCACTGGTATGTGTTTTTGAAATCTCCTGACCTTGGATAAGGATAATGTTGCCCTATTGATCTTCAGATGAACAATGGATTGGTCGTGCATCTTAATCAAACCATCAGCATTAAATCATCTCCATGTGTACTGGCAGCTGCTGTTTCTTTGGATTTATCTATGAGGTCATGAGGTATCATGATGAGATAACACCCTTTTCAAGTGAAGTTATGGCTGTTGTTGGGCATGGTAGTGAGCTGGACAGAAGTTTTATTGGTTGGAATACTGTTCAGCATGTTCTAGATCGGTGTTTCTCACTCTGTGGGTCCCCAGATGTTTTGGCCTTCAACTCCCAGAAATTCTAACAGCTGGTAAACTGTCTGGGATTTCTGGGAGTTGTAGGCCCAAACACCTGGGGACCCACTGGTTGAGAAGCACAATTCTAGATTATTCCCTTTAAAGCAGAATGAACTGTCTTTTAGATGTGTCTGGAGAGCAACTCCCATCAGCGCTAGCCAGTATAGGTAGTTTTCAGGAAGCTGGAAGCTGCAGTTCAACATCTGGAGTAATCCATCTGCTCTAAAACATGGTGGTCTCAGATTAAGATGTGTATGGTTCTGTGTTCTCACTGGAGGCTTAAATGACTTGTGTGATCAGAAAAATCTTTTATGAACGTACATAGTTGGAAATAACTCACTCACTATTCTCTGTGTTCCATGAATCTTCTGCTAGGACAATTGTACAGTACTGTAGAATCATAGATTTAGAAGGGGTATATTTGGCTATTAGGTGTAACCTCTACCTCACCCCTCTTCAATGCAGGAAATCCATCTAGAGCAGTGGTTCTCAACCTGGGGTCCCCAGATGTTTTTGGCCTACAACTCCCAGAAATCCCAGCCAGTTTACCAGCTGTTAGGATTTCTGGGAGTTGAAGGCCAAAAACATCTGGGGACCCCAGGTTGAGAACCACTGATCTAGAGCTTCCAAGCAGGTAGCTGTCTAGTCTCATCTTAAAGATGTCTAGAGAAGGAGTCTCCACAATCTCTCTGCTTAATTGGCTCCATTGTCAAGTGGTTCCTTCTAATGTTCAATGTTCGATTACAGAATGATTTTCCCAAAAGATATCCCAGCCTAGAGCTACCCCTGTGAGCTTTTCAGGTCCCAGTGAAACCTTATCTTCACCTAGGTATTTTAAAAAACTCACATAACTCACCCACTGTGTTTTAAAATATCTGGTCAGCATCCTGCAAGAGGCATGTTGATATCATGACTGTTCTCCATTTTCCAATCCATCTCTCAAACCCACCTTAAAATTCAGGCAGCTGCACTGAGGTACAGCGCTGTGTGGCACTTCAAAATCCCATCCCTTGATAGAGCTACTTGTATTTTAAGGGGAATACCAAACAGTTATACGGTCATAAGCTTGGGACATTGTAACCACCTAAAAGGATACCAACCTCTGTATTGAATTTCAACATACTATGAACTGGCGTATTTTATGTTGCTTGTGATTGCATGGTTTTGTGTTCTGTTAATAGTAAAATTGTTTTTGTGTTTATATATTATAAACCAGATAATTTTATTTGCTGTCATAGAAATATTCATTCAATAATGTAACCCCTCCACCAATGTTATTGAGAGGAAAGAACTTTCAGTTGTATTAATATTGCAACCCACTAAGAAGTCTACAGCTAGAAATCTATGCCAAATTGTGTGGATGTCTTTCCCCCTGAACTTGCAACATGTGTTATGAAGCTTTGTAAGTTTATCCCAAATAGTTAAAATACCATAAGAACATAAAATTATTTTGTGTGGTGTAAAAGTTGTTAAATATTGTAAAAAAAAAGTTTACAATTACAAGAGTATGCAACACTTTGTCGCTGTGAGCATAACGGCCATAACATTCAGATTCAGGAAGAAAGTGAATTTCTTTGAAAGCATGGCACTTTTAGGCAAGGCCACTAAAATATGAATCAATTTAGGTATAGTATAATCTCAGTATTGTTTCTATATTCCATTTAATTACATTGGATGTGCTGTAGGGATCGGACAAACTGAGTCCTTCCTTCTCTGTCTCTTCTTGAAGCCCACAGCAAACAAGTCTAGAACAAACAGAACAATTTGACCTATTTCTAGCCAACAATGCTGAAATTGTGAAATTGCACTAATAATAACAACAACCGCAACAAATAAAGGCACCACCGTAGGACAGAAAGTCAGACTTACAAGGGTGTGAGGAAGTATGATTATGGGAATGCAGAATGATGATTCAGCACAAGTGCACTACTGAGAAGAAGTACAGCATCAAAGATGTTCAACCCAGCATTTATTCATTATCTATACTAATATGATTATAGTGGGATAGTGGGTGGCTACATCAGGGTGACTCTGTTGTTTTAGCTGCATAAGATGAATGTGGCTAATCCTTTGGGCAATGATAGTTTTTGGGATTCAGTTCAGAATCTCTAAATTGTTGTGACCTGTGTGTGAATAAAAAATGTACAACCAAGTACAGTATCGTGTGAATCATCATGAGTGTACTGATGAGAAACAAATGAGAAGCAACTACAATGTGAAAATGCAAAGATATCTGATTTATTACTAAGATAGATAGAAGAGGCTGGATGTACAACTATTGCCTTCAAAGGGACAGAAGACCTAGGGTTGGGAGGGTAGCAACTACATGATCATCTGATCATCTCCAAGAAAGACCATACAGAAAAACTAATGTCATGACAGGTGTGGATTGAAGGATGGAGCTAAAAGTATACATCAGCTTACTGCTCCTAGTGGAAGTGCATTATAAATAATAAGCATGTGCAATCCATTAAAAATGGTTCTAAAGTACTTACAAAACTAGGGTGCGCTGTTGCTTTGTTTCTAAAGTATTTCTAATTTTTCAGAGGTGAAAATTTCAAAACTCTAACAAGACTAAAGAATTTTCAATTTCAACTTCGTTAATGGCAATCGCGCTTGTGCAATAAGGGAAACTCCAGGGATTCCTATCTCTCTCATTTTAAAAGCTATTGAGGTGAAACTTGCTACAATGGTACAACACATTTACCACTGTTAGCTCACCAAATTTTGGGACATTTGACTTATCCATGGATTTTGGACGAATTTTCAAAGTTTTTATAAAAACATTTTTAATGATAAAGAAAACCTGTTCCTGGTTTGAAAGTGTTATTTCCTGTTTCATTGTGTGATCTTTACTTTAAACTGTGTTAAATGGGTGTAGACTCAACAAAGCAAAATGTTTTGTATATAGGATGATGTCCCTTGTGCAAAGACAAAGATTTTACAGTGTAATAAACTTCTGCCATAAATTTATGATGGAAACAATTAGGAACTGCCATTTATAACCGAGGAACAGAAATCATAGTACAGACACCATCAAGGGACATCTAGACTGACATCTGGGCAGAAAGGTACCATCCAAACACTCATAGAATCATAGAATCATAGATTCTATGACATCCAATTAATATGCTCCTGACATCCAATTAATATGCTTCCCCTTTTGAATTGGAGGAGACCTCCAAGGCCCCTCCAACCCATTTAGGTCATTTTTTCCAGCCCATTACAGAGATTAGCTTACTTAGTACAGAGAGATAAGTTACAGTCCTCCTCTTTGCAGATTCTGTGGCTTGTGTTAGGGAGGGACAGATTCTCTCTCCTCTATCCTGATTGGTGTCTTGCCTTCTGATGCTGATGGAATCTGAGAAATGTAGTTTAGGGCAGGTATATGGCTCCTCACATCCCAAACAACATTTGTGCATGTGTATAATTAAATTCCTATAATTCAGAAACTTCAGGGGCTCCTGTCTCCCTTATTTTAAAAACTATTGGGGTGAAACTTGCTACAATGGTAGAACACATTTTTGCCCATCACACTTTGCCCATCAAGTTTCATAATGTTTTACATGTCCACAGATTTTTTGGGGAATTTTTCAAAGTTTTTATAAACAACATTTTTAAAAACCGACAAGAAAAGAACTATCTACTTGAATTTTATATACAATTCACAAAACAACCAGGGCATCAGTCCCTGGAAGTTTCCGAAAGATTAGCAGATCTAAAGATTTCTGGGGATTTTAAAAAGTTGAGACATCCCCCCCCCAAAAAAAGCGACAACAGCAATCCCCTTGAATATCTGTCTGCCTTTATGACACACAACTGCATAACTACAACTTAGCACAGATGTATAGTATTACTTACTTTAGTCCTCTTTGCAGATTCCATGATTTTATTTATTACAATTAGACTGACTCTAAATGCCATTGCTGGCTGCTGCAGCCATATGCATTCTGAGAAATGTAGTTAAGCGTAGGCATATGGCTTCTCCTCGCTTCCCAAACTGCACATGTGCATAAATGACTATAAATGAAGAAACTTCAGGGACTCCTATATCCTTCATTTTAAAGCTATTAAAGTGAAACTTGCTACAATGATAGAATACATTTACCATTGTTAGTCCACAAAATTTCAGAACATTTCACTTATCCACAGATTTTTGGTGAATTTTCAAACTTTTTAAAAACATCATTTATTTAAAAAAAACTACAAGCGCTAGTGCCTTGAATTTTCTATCCAGTGACACAAGATAACAGGAATTCATTCTCCCCAATTTTCAGAAATACTCATATTGATTTGAGGGAATTTTTACATTTTGTAACAAAAAACTGTTTAAGGAGGGACAAGTCTCTCACTCCTCTCCTGATTGGTCCTTTCTCATTTTGATGCACAATGGGAAATGTAGTTTATGGCAGAGCTCTTTGAATTCTTTGGCAATTTAAAGGCAACATGGTGTTCACTCTGCCTCTCTCTTCCGTCAGCCCTGATTGGCTGAGAGGCATGCCAACAGATTTAACTTCAGCAGGGTTTGAGTGTTCTGCGCATTTTAACTGCATCACAGACACATCCGATGGAATCGAAACTTAAGAATTGAAGTCTTCAAAAGGTTCAGTTTCTTAATGTTTTCAGCACACCGCTTAGGAGCATCGGAATACATGTCATAAGTGTGAAACATACAAAACAATAAAGCAACAATAAAAATGTAACTTCTGTAGTTTGCTGTATAAAATGCATGTACAAGGAGGGGATGGTGGGAGTGGGATAAAACAATAAAACAACAATAAAAAAGTGTGAAGCATATAAATAACATCTGACTTACGATGATTTCCAATACAAATGCACATGCCTAATGAATAGCACCAAGTCTTGTTGGAACTGTGAACCTCCATTGGCAGGGCGCTACTATTTCAGAGGAAGGATGGGCCTAAATCAGTTGGTGAATCCATGAGGCATGAAGTTCAGTAGCAAGAAAATAAAAGTGATATATGGAGCCATTAGCAAACTATTTTAAAACCTTGTGGACTATAGTTGGGAAAGCTTTAAATTGATGCAGACCAGAAATATATCTAACCATTGGTGATCAATTGGGTGAATTCAAAGGCCATGGTGCATTACAATAGGCTATGCCATATAAGCAAGGAAATATAGCATAGAAAGTGTGATATTGCTAATATATTAAGACAGTATATCATTTAAAGGTAGACATTTACTTGGGCGGGATGCCCAGTATATTAGGGAAGCTTAGTTTGCTTATAGGGCTGTTATAGCATTAGTTGTGCCATAGGGACAAAATGGGCTGATTTTTTTTCCTACCACTTTTGAACTGGCATAAGGTCAGCAAACCAAAGACGGAACAATAATTCTCACCTTTCCCAAAATGCAACCATATTGTCATCAACCTTTGTTTTTGAACAGGAGACAACATTGGTGCTCTATGTTCCCAGCTAGCCACCAAGAGTCAAAGCTGTACTGTACATCATGAAGTGGTAATCCAAAATCTTTTTATATTGCTGTGAAATGATAAATGGAATGGATAACCCACCTTGCCACAAACTACAAGTGTTATTCTAAGGGCAAGAGTGACTAGTAGTGTCATTTTTCAGTATGGTGTAGCTTGCTGCTATTGCTACCTACATTTTGTGGATCCAGAGTTATTCCAATTGAACGTAATCGCATTGGCGTTTCCAGATAGATCTGGAAGTGAACTGATATATTCTGATATATAACTGTTATATATCTTGCAAGGGGCATAAGGTAAGGTTTTCCGCTGACATTAAATCCAGTTGTGTCTGACTCTGGGGGTTGGTGCACATCTTAATTTCTAAGCTGAAGAGCCAGCATTATCCGTAGATGCCTCCAAGGTCATGTGGCCGGCAAGACTGTATGGAGCACAGTTATCGTTCCCGCAAGACTAGTACCTATTGATTTACTCACATGTGCATGTTTTCAAACTGCTAGGTTGGCAGAAGCTGAGGCTAACAGTGGGAGCTCATGCCGCTCCCTGGATTCAAACCTGCGACCTTTTGGTCAGCAAGTTCAGCAGCTCAGAGTTTTAACCCACTGTGCCACCGGGAGCTTCTAAACACCAGCAAGGGGCATGTGGTGTGACAAATGTGAACCAAGCTATCAAGAAATGTGCAATAATCTGGATTATACATCCCAGATTATGCATATGCAGAGGATACCACTTTGATGGCTGAAAGGGAGGAGGAGCTGAGGAGCCTTTTAACCAAGGTGAAAGAAGAAAGTGCAAAAGTTGGATTGCAGTTAAACATTAAAAAACCAAGATTATGATAACCAGACTGATTGCTAACTGACAAACAGAGGGAGAAAACGTGGAGGCAGTGACAGACGCAGACTGCAGCCAGGAAATCAGACGTTTCATTCTTGGGGTGAGAGCATTGACCAATCTCGATAAAATAGTGAAGCGTCGCGACATCACACTAGCAATGAAGATTCGCATAGTTAAAGCAATGGTATTCCCCATAGTAATATATGGATGTGAGAGCTGGACCATAAGGAAGGCTGAGCCAAGGAAGAGACACACTTTTGAACTGTGGCGTTGGAGGAAAATTCTGAGAGTGCCTTGGACCACTAGAAGATCAAACCAGTCCATACTCCAGGAAATAATGCCCAGCTGCTCACTGGAGGGAAGGATATTAGACGCAAAGATAAAATACTTTGGTCACATAATAAGAAGACAGGAGAGATTGGAGAAGATAATGATGCTTGGGAAAATGGAAGGAAAAAGAAAGAGGGGCCAACCAAGGGCAAGATGGTTGGATGGTAACTTGAAGTGACTGGCCTGACCTTGAAGGAGCAGGGGGTGGCCACGGCTCTGGCGTGGGCTGGTCCATGAGGTCACGAAGAGTCGGAAGCGACTGAACATGCAGCCCAACCTCAATTGCTACTTCCACCTGAAAAAACATCTACATTAAGAATTCACTGTTTCTTCTGCAACAGAGTGGAGGATAAGAAAATTAGCAGATGGTGCCCTATTGCTGGAGAATTTGCTTGCAAGGACAGCGGTACTTGTGTAATCCTATTCCCATTCACTGCATTCACTGATAAATATAAAGGTGAGAAAAGGATTCATGTGGTAGTAACTTTCTTGAAAGGCAAGCCTTAATTTGTGAAAGCCTTCAACAATACAAGCCTTAATTTGTTGATGATGTGTACTGTATTATGTCTATGTGTCTTCCTTTGTATATGATTGCAAGACTTTTGGCACTTTCACCTTTCCATATTTACATTGTTTTTGATGTCTTCTAAAGGCATGCAGTTGTTGAGGCCATCTAGCAAAATTAGGTTAGAATTTCTGATCTAGGTGAGACTGGATCTGGAGAATTCACATTATAAACAATTGCAATGCAACTTTCACAAACAAGATCATTTGACATATTGAAGCAATTTGAGCCTCTGCTTTGCATGTGTGTGTTTGTGTATATAATGTGTGTGAAGAGAAAGAGAGTGCTAGTTTAAGCTGTTGATTTGAGGGTAGCTGACACAATGAACTAGTACCATGAGCATCACTTGCTGTGTTTTTAGCTAATGCTCTTGAACACTGTTTCAAATTACAAAATTTAATTAGCTATAAAAATGCTAGAAGGAACAAACATCACACCATTGTCTTGATATCTTTCCTGAAATTAGTCTTTTAAAGCAAATTTGCCATATTAATCATCTAAAAATATTTTTGATCACTGAATTATTAGTCTCCCCAGCCTGTTTTCAGGTATTCATTGCCATAGGTGATTGCCTCTTAATTACTACATGGGCGCTTTCTATTCAGTCGTATTAATTCATGTTTTCTGGCACGGTCCCAAATGGCAGCCTTGCCCTATATCTTCTAATTACTTCTATAATTGAATTTGCCCACTTTTCCTCACCTATTTTTTTAAATTGACTGTGTTTGTTCATGGTTTATTGTGTCTTTTTTGTGTCAGCCCTCTGCAAGCAGAATGTACATTGATTCTTTCCTCATTTCTCATTAATTTTCAAGAGCTCTGCTGTGTGTCTGTTTTTTTCAGCCTGTCAAGCCTATTGCTAGACCAAAAAAGTCTTATTATTAAAGGTTAGGTAAAATAGACTGAAGTTAATTAATTCATTAGTAACTCTGAGCCAATTACTGAAGTCTCTTCTTATTTATATACTTGTTAACAAGACAGAAATGAGAAATATCCCTTATAGGTTTTTGTCCTTCAGAAGTTGGTTAAACCCTTTAGAACTTGTGCATTTAGTTCCACTTTAAGAAGAAATTTTTAAAAAATTGATTCTACATTAGATGCTTACGGCACAATTGTCAACTGTTAAAAGAAGGCTTTCATGTATGACACTTGAAAAACTTTCATCTCTTGCATGTACTATTTCTGTGCAGTTATCAATGTTGTGATTGCAGACTTGGAAATAGAAGAGAACCATGAAAGTCTATTATAGCAAAAACAATAAACAGTTTTGAGGCACCTTATACATGAACAAAATTTATTATAGCCTGAGCTTTTGTGGGCTATAGTGCACTTTATCAGATTCATGAAGTGTTACCATGGTTAAAGTAGGACTGTAGATATTGAAGGTAAAAGGAAATTAATTTCTGCGTTTAATCTCCATTTGACCTTACTGTCTACTATCCCAGTTCCAATCACATGTATTTTAAGTGTGTATGTGGGTGAGAGGGGGTGTATATGCCTGATGTCCTATATCACCATGCATCTGATAAAATTAGCTATAGTCTACAAAGTCTCAAGATATGATAAATGCTCTTAGTCTGTAAGATGCCAAAGCCTTTCTTTTTGAATTGTTGGTTCATCCTTGCTGATTTCAGTTGCTAGCTCAAATTTCACACATAAGAAATTCCAAAATCCATTGAATCATAGAATCCTAGAGTTGGAAGAGACCTCATAGAATCATAGAATCAAAGAGTTGGAAGAGACTTCATGGGCCATCCAGTCCAACCCCCTGCCAAGAAGCAGGAATATTGCATTCAAATCACCCCTGACAAATGGCCATCCAGCCTCTGCTTAAAAGCTTCCAAAGAAGGAGCCTCCATCACACTCCGGGGCAGAGAGTTCCACTGCTGAACGGCTCTCACAGTCAGGAAGTTCTTCCTAATGTTCAGATGGAATCTCCTCTCATGGGCCATCCAGTCCAACCCCCTGCCAAGAAGCAGGAAAATCACATTCAAAGCACCCCCAAGAGACGGCCATCCAGTCTCTGTTTAAAAGCCTCCTAAGAAGGAGCTTCCACCACACTTCGGGGTAGAGAGTTCCACTGCTGAACAGCTCTCACAGTCAGAAAGTTCTTCCTAATGTTCAGGTGGAATCTCCTTTCCTGTAGTTTGAAGCCTTATTTGAAAAGCAGTGCATTACAATCTATTCAGATTTATACTTAAGCAAGGCTTGCATGTTGCAATGGGATTTATTTCCAATGGTGTATGGAATTATTCCAGTTTAGAGCAAAGACCACCAACCTATTTAAAAAATACAAGTTTAGTATTTTTATCCGAAATCCAATGTCCGGAATTGTCCGCATGAGTTATTGAGATAATGATACCTTTGTTTTCTGGTAGTTGGATGTTTCGTGCATAAAATTATTTGAAATATTTCTAAAATTACCTTCTGGTGCATGTGAAACATACACAATTTTTGGGTTTATATATGGGTTCCATCTCCAAGATCTCCCATTATGTACACATGCAAACACAAATATTTCAGTGTATGGAGGTTCATTTATGGAAGGATACAAGAACAGGAAAAAAAATGGGAGTTAGAGTATCTTAAGAGTGGACGGGTGAGTTTTTCATCAATCCCCATCCACAGTTCGGTTGGAGCCAGTCTTCAGTCTCATCTGCATTTTTTTTTCATACCAAGGCTCAGATCTGGAAAATGTTAAAAAAGAAAAGAGAAAGATCTCTTAGAACATTTGTAGAATGCAAGCCTATGATCTGGAGAAAGTTTCCAGGCCAGAAGTGGCTCCTTCCAAGCAGGATCTGAGCATTTATCTTCTCAAAAATTAAACACATGGTAAGAATAAACACATCTTACTTCTTACCATATATCCTCAAATTGAAGCAGTATTTGTAACACTGTATGCAATGATTTTCAAATGATGCAGTTAACCTTGGGGCCTTTTTTCATCCACACATAATCCTCCAGCTAAGCACCATCTTTCTTACTGCTGTATACTCACTCTTTAATGAATCTCTTTCATTACTTGCATCCCTCTTTCTTGACAATCACAATTTTTATGATATGCTACTAATTCTTTCTCAAATCCAACTTCCACTTTCTCCAAAATCTCCAATAAAAATCTTTAGAATACTCTTCTAGTAAAACTGCAGTGTGGTTCTGATAAAATTATTGAGAT
Organism: Anolis sagrei ordinatus; assembly: GCF_025583915.1. NCBI lineage: Eukaryota > Metazoa > Chordata > Lepidosauria > Squamata > Anolidae > Anolis > Anolis sagrei. Next base: position 15,803,226 of record NW_026846588.1, on the reverse strand, counting down.
CAGCTTTGGAAATTATGATAACGTCAGGACGTACAGTTAGAATTGATACATCTTTTAAAAAACTGCGTAGGATTTTATTTGTTAATTTTTACATCTTGGAATACAACTTTTCAACTTAATTAATCAAAAGGAGGAAAATAAGGCTAGTTCTGTCCTCTCCGTACAGTTACATGATGAAATGACATGTGATACAGTTTCCAACTCTTTATTCTGTGTGTGTATGTGCTTTCAAGTTGCCTGTTGACTTATGGTGACCCCATGAAATCCATAAGGTTTTCTTAGACAAAAAATACTCAAAAGTTGTTTTGCTAGTTTATTCCTCTAAAATATGGCTTAAAGCACCTGGTATTCATTGGTGGTCTTCACTTAACATATAAATACAATTCACATATGGAATGCTATTGAACCTTCTTTTCAAAATAGCTGTGGGGAGAGAATTAATATAAATGCTTTCCTATATTTTGGGAGAAATAATGACCTGCAGTAATTAGCACAGCCTCCTTGTGGATCCATAGTAGTCCCAATTGTAATGGAGAACAAAGCTTCTTGAGAGATATTATAGGGAGCTGATGATCAATACCTTTGACCTATTAGAACAAAACAGATTTTGCCTTTTTGTAACTGAAGGGGGTAGGAGGGATGAAAGATTTCGACATTGCAATTGCAAAATCAGTTTTCCAGGAGATTATTCTAGCCACTTCTGTGACAGTCTTTATTCATTAAATAAAGCAAGTTAGAAGTAATGCAAAAATAAAAAATAACAGCTAGTTAAATTCCAGCTAAAAGCAAATCCTTGCCTCTACTGAAATAGAAACCACTAGTTATTAAAAGTACAGATGATAAGTGCCTCCCATGTATAGAATATCTTCAGATTTAGAAGCTTGATTCATATCTAAACTCCTCATAAAACTTGCCTCAAAAAGGACAAAGGACCAGAAGGTTTATAGGATAGACATTACTTCATCCCCCTTTAAACTAAACCTTGGTGAGTGCACTGAATAAAGGGATGGTGTCCTATATTTTTGAGGGGTTTTTGTTCCTTCAAGAAGACTGAAATATGATACCAAAATGCTTAAATATCATCACTTGCTCTGTGGGATGCCCAGCCAAGACACATCAGTTTCACAGTTTCTTTGCAGACCATTTAGTTTTCTTAGACACCTTACTACCAGCACAAAATGTTCACATGGTGGTCGTGACCTAAACACCTTAAATCCATTCTATCTAACTGACCATATCTCCCAAAAGGAGCCTTCCTGAACCCTGAGATCCACAGGAGAGATCCCTCTCTCATTCCCACCATCCTCACAAGTTTCAATAGTGGGAACACAAGAGAGGACCTGGGCTTTTGGAGCTCCCTTCCTAGTGAAGCTAAGATAGTCTTCTCCTTGCTTTTCTTATATTATGTTTAGGCCTTAAGAATGGAAGGCTTTTAACAATGGAGCTGTAAATACTGTCAGAACCGTTTATCATGGCAGAGGTGTCTGGGCATTCTAATACAGAGAAATGTCTTGATCCATCTCCTCTGTCCCTATTCCTTATATTTATTTTATTTTTATTTACAGTATTTATATTCTGCCTTTCTCACCCTTGGGGTGAAAATATATAGCATGCCTTGACTATTTTTATATGAAAATATATATATTGCAATAAGGAGAGGATCACTATCCAGTCATTCAACAGCAGTAAGAGTGCTTGCATAGTTAAATTAGTAACACAAACGACACAAATTAGTGCATAATCCACATTGCTACTGGCTTCTCAGAACTGTAAATAAATTCACCCAGAGAATGCACTAGACTGCCAGTTATTGAACTGTGATTGATCAGTGAACTGTTGCATTCCTAGACATGTGTCTATGGCAAAGCTGCAGAGACATTACTGCTAATTTCTGTATTAAGTTGTGCCTTTAACTTAGCTTATTTGTCTTCCACCAAGATAATTTATAAAATAATTAAAATGACAATAAAGCACAGAATAAAATTTAGTCAATTCAGAGGGTGAAATCAAGATTATGGGGAAAAACATCTTTTTGAACAGTTAACATATTGCAAGGCGCAAGTTAACAGCCAAGGGAATTGTTGAGGTTAGTGGCTAGCTCCTCCCTTTATTTCAGAGCATTAGAGGCAATTTCCAAATAAGACCCAGTTGTTTGGTCAGAATATCAAAGAGGAAAGATGAACCAATTATTGAAGAATTGAGCCAGAAAATGTAAAGTATGAATGGGAGAATGATAACTAGAAAAAAAACCCCACAAGACTTGTGTTTCAAAAGGTGTATCTACGTTGTAGAATTAATGCCATGTGACACCAGTGTAACTGACAGAGAAGGCTAAAGATTATAAAACTACAAAAATTGTGTCAAGGGGCATTATTTCTACAGTGTAATGCACTCAAAGTATATCACCGTATGGGACAACTATCATTGCCAGAACATAGCACTGTGGTCCAATGCTTCACTTGGCTCTTTTTATACATTCATCATTGATGAAATTGATGAAGTGTTCCATCAAGACCCACATAAATTGTAGAAGGATCAGGAACAAAACAAACAAATAAAAAATATTGAAACCCACAATTCTCCTTTAGACCAGAGAAAGAAATTTTATGAACTGGAAAATAACAAACTCCAGAATGTTATTTTTTCATCCTATGAACTTGCTCATGGTTTAAATAAAGCACAGCTCTTGACCTTGTACCACCCCTCCTGCTTGGACGTACTGATTATGTACTCTAGCTCCTGCATTTATATCACCATTGCAATGAAACAAGCAAACAAGCATTAGGATTCTAACTCAGCTGAGTAGCTTTTTTATTTTTCACACATAGCCTTAATTAGTGATTTAAGGGGAAAGATAACCACAAATCACTGAAAACTGGTGTTCCAAATGTAATCAAAAGTTTATTCTACATGTTAGGCTTAAATCCATAGAACAGAAATTACTTAACCAACCTGGCTTTAAGTCTCTCTATATGAGATAACAAATTGCCATCCAGTTTCAGTGTGGTGTTATCATCAAAGACTTTTACGTGGTCCCACTGCTCTTCTACCCCTAGCACACTGTCATGTGAATACGTCTTGGACAACTTTCCTTACTATATACTTTAAATGATTGTAGCTGTAGCTGAAGATTCTATTATTGTAGCTCTAAATAGCCCTCACACATTTTTGAGATGTTTGACCTTCATGTTTTTCCCCTTTTAATGTTGTTTTTACCCATTCCTTCACACACTGAAAAAAAGAAGTTTCTTCTGTTAAGTGAAACTGAGTGTGACGTACTCTCTTGGTAATTTCCCACAATTAAATGGGCCTTCAGTTGCTTTACACATTGCATTAGATTCTAGGTGCCTCTTAGATTTAGTTTCTTGGTTGCCTTCCAACTGAAGTGTTCAATGATCTACTGTTGTGGGCTCTTCTACATGTGTTACTTAATCCAAGGCCAACTACATTGCTTGTTCTCATCCCACAGTGGCAATGGGTCAAAGATCAGTGTGTCCAATGGGGCTGAAACTGATTTGGCTCTGCTGGATGGTCTCCTTATCTTGACAATCTCCTGCCTCCACTGCCGGACTTACACAGAGCTCAAGAGCTCCTGGCCATCACCAGGTGCCTTTGCTCACATCAGCTATAGCTCCTACATAACCAGGGAGAAGCAGAGGCCAGGAGCAAATTCTGATTGAGCTCATCAAAGACTAAACTACAATCATTTGAAGTATATGGAGGTTTTGTGTTCTTGCTTAGGTTGAATTTATCTTATCTGAAGACACCCATTTGATACAATGCTTTCTTCTTTGGATATCTCACTGCTTTCATTCTTCATCTCAAAATCACTCCAAATATTTGATCAGGAGAGACAAAAAGATATATTCACCCTACAGTACTTTGATGGCCTCATATTACCACTACAATGATTTGGTGGTAAAGTTTTCCTGCCTTAAAGTTTCTCTTCAGTTTGCTGCAAATAAACGCTATTGCTTTCTCTGCGATATTCTCCATTCCACCATATTTATTGTGTCTTTTATATCCTATGCGCTCTTTGCTGACTAAGTATTCCAGACCTCAAGTTTCGAGTCACTGAATTGTAGTACTAGGAACTATGGTGTTTTGCTTCTGGAGCCTATTAACGCGTGCCTTAATGCTTAACAGCCTCTCGGTGCAGATTCACTGTGATTTTGGAAGGCTTTTCTGGGTATGGTTGAGGGCGCTTCCAGGCAGCATCAAAATCCAGATCAAAAAAGTGAGCGCAAAAAATCACGAGACCTAACGAAAGTCCAAACACAGACTTGTCAGTCCCGCTAAATGGTCCCTCTCCATCATGACACCTTCGTTTGTAGCAGGTTTTAGAAATCTGCAAGATGGATAAGGGACATCTTACTTCAAAAAAAATCTCTCCGAGATGCACTCATGCGGATATTCAAATGTACACACAATTGGATTTATTATTCTCTCTCCTCACCCAACTATAAATTCAAGCTCTGTTTAATATCATAAACATCAGAATAAAGGAATGGTTCCAGAGAGTTCTAATTGTAATTGTTTCTTATTGTGTTTCTATTTATCCACCTGTATGTCCATGGCTCCATTTTTTGACAGCCCCGATCAGCTGTTTCAGGACTTTAAAACACGCACATGCGCTGGAGCAGTCCACATCAGGGTATATGAATGAAGTCACATGTTTTCCATGACTGCAGGAATATACAGTCATGTGAATATACACATTTTTCAAGGTGGAATCGGTTTTAAGCACACCTTTTTAACATGTACTTTTCAGCTGTTAACCCAAATCAGTACGCAATTTCATGAAACATCATTTAGCCACACCCACCCCTTTTATCTTGGTTTCTTCCAGGTTTTAGGTCATGTGTAGAAGGGCTTCAAGTTAAAGAACATGTGACTAGTGTGAATGTGTGGTGCAATCTCCTTTGGAGATTGGGCTGATTAGCTCTTGTGGCCTCTTCCAATTTCATGATTCTACGATTATTCTAATTCATTCTGATCTCCCTTAACAAAGTTATTTCCCATGGTTACGAAAGGTTAAATGCTTTAGGATCATTTGTAGAGGCATGCTTTGCAGTCCCACGTCAGCACCCAACATTTCCTAGGATTATTAGAAATAACCCCATATGAAAAACTGCCAAGTAATAACCATCTAGATGGTCCAGTGGTTTGGCTCAGTATATGACAGTTTCATATGAAGTAGATCAGTCCCAAAATGGCTGCAACTTCTGTATAAACTATGTCTCTATTGCATTGCAATTCAAAAATATTTTTCTGATATCTTCGTAGTTCTGCATGCTTTCTATAAGCAACCAGGAAATTCTAATTGGATAAAACACAGTTTGGGCAATGTGGTTGCTTACAATAAAACAGAGTAATTTGTGAGTTCTGATATTGTTGTGGGTGATATATTTGGTTCCAGCATTAAAGTTCAGAAGTAGTTATATTTTCTGTCCACCACATCTCATCTGATCTTGCAAGCTAAGCAGGATCAACTCTTACAAGTTGCTTTGGGTCTTGATCAAGAGAGATTGTTGTTGTTGTTGTTGTTGTTGTTGGCCTTGATCAAGAGAGGTAGTTGTCGTTGTTGTAAATAGGATATGTGACCACCAATGAATACCAGACAATATTTCAAAATAATAAACTGGCAAAACCATTTCTGAGTATTTGTTGCCTAAGATAACCATATGAAATTAATAGGGTCATCATAAGTTGACAGGCAACTTGAAGGCACATTCACACACACAAGTCCTTCTACTCTCTCTCCCCCCCCCTCGCCCCACCCCATGTCTATCCTATGAATTCAAAGTCCCTCAAAGCAACTGAAATAGCAGGATATAATGCCTCTGTGCATGTCCTTTGCACAGGTCAGAGTAAGATTAGAAGGGTGATCAACCTGCTCTAGCGTTCGTGCTTTTATTAACCTCACACTTGAGGAGTGCGGATATAATTGGTTGCTCTAGAGATGATGATATCATCACAAGCAGATAATCATTTTATGTTTGGGGGGAAAACAGAAGCAGTAATTAATTATGGATTTATAATTAAGGCTCCATTGAGAATATAATTTACAACAGGGATAACCCTATTTATTATGTTAGAATATTGTAATAGAGCCTCTCAACTTCATGGCATTTCTTTTGAAGTAGAAAGCAGTGTCTGTGTGTTCCCTTTAATGGATATGTTCATGTATTTGAGATATCTTTTGAAAGGATCCTTTTGGTCTTCTAAGCTTTTCCTTCCACCATGTAAGACATCAATAACCCACCAAGAAAAAGATTCTAATAAAAATACATGTGGTTGTTTTTTCTTCCTATTTATTGGGAATGTGACAGTGCACTGATGCGCTTGAGCTTCTCTACTGACGCACATTTATTTTATTTGAAATGTTATATTTATTTTTACATTTGTATATATTGTATATATTTATACATTTATTTTATTTGAAATGTTATATACTGCTTTTTATTTTTTCATTATTATTTTTTTGTGATTCACTCAGTACATGTTTTATTTTATTTTATCCTTGCTGTTGAACTATTTTCTCTGTTTACCACAATCACATTGTTTATGATTCAGTGTTTTACAAGTATATAAATGCAGTATCCATATATATCTTTTTAAAAAATTTAGTTCCTTTTTTTTCAAAATAAAAGGGAAGCCAGAACTAGGAATGCCACAAAACCAACATGTAAGAAGAAAAAAGATGGACAGTAGGAAAGGTAAAAGAAAAGAAATAAGATGTTACCCAAACAAACTACATAATAAATCTGGGTTACCTCTAGGAAAGTAGACCATACATAAATTTTGCTCTCTAAGTTTTGTCTCAAACTAGAAATTGTTGAAAAGCTGGAGGCTGGTAAAATAAAAGACAATGACTTACCTGTGGAGCCCCCGGTGGTGCAGTGGGTTAAACCGCTGAGCTGTTGAACTTGCTGATTGAAAGGTCGCAAGTTCGAATCCGGGGAACAGCGTGAGCTCCCACTGTTAACTCCAGTTTCTACCTACCTAGCTTTTCGAAAATGTGCCAATATTAGTAGATCAATAGGTACTGCTCTGGTGGGAAGGTAACGGCACTCCATGCAGTCATGTTGGCTACATGACCTTGGAGATGTCTATGGACAACGCTGATTCTTTGACTTAGAAATGGAGATGAGCACCAACCCCCAGAGTCGGACACAATTGGACTTAATGTCAGGAGAAAACCTTTACCTATGGCTTACCTTATTTGTTTGTTTCATATGTGCATTTTGTTAGCTTGGGGTAAAAAGTTTGCAGAAACATGGTTTTGTGGTATAGGAACTAATCCTTCAGCCACCAAATTTTCAGTTAAATAAGAAATGCTTAGATATTAGCTCAAGTATATCAAAAATATAGACTTATTTCTCACATATACTTATGTCTGATATGCATGGCCTTATATAGCTGCATATTACTCCATATATACTTCCCCTTTGTATAGAAAACTAGCAAATCAGGGAACTAGGTAGGCTAGGGGGCATAGGTAAGAACAGCATAGGTGACAATAGCATTCAGTTATGTGACACTCCCATGAGTCATTTGATATGTTGCAGTTCAAAAACAGGTTATTACAACCCATATGAGAATCATGTAAGTCCTGTGATTTTTGCAAAGAGCATATCGACATCTTGGAATACAGCACAACCTCAATATTGAAATTAAAGGGTCATATCATTGAGTTACTCTGGAAGACCTAGAAAATACATAGAGAGTACAACATGGATAAATGAAACTATGGATACAGTCCCGTGAATACAAAAGTCAAGCTGTAATTTACATCCAGTGGTAGGCTTTTGGTCTATAATGCATCAGCCAGACTTCTTGCAAGGAGTAGGTGACTGCCTAGTTAGATCAGTCACATTGGCTACAGGTCTAGTTTCTAGTCACAGTCCAAGATGCTGGGTAATAACCTGCAGAGCACTATATGACTTTATCCCGGAAACGAAGAACCACAATCTCCCATATGAGCATACCTGGACTTTGACATTTTAAAGGGAAGCCATTCAGTCAGTCTTGCCTGAAGCACATGTGGTGAGATAAGGAGGGAGGACTTCCTCAGCTCTGGGGCTCTTGTAAAAGAATGCCAGGTAAGCCCTGCCATCTTTCATTGGCAGGTAAAGAAACTGTGATTCAGGCAGGCCTTTGGCAACTGTCATCAGTAACTGAAAGAAGCACTTTCCGTTGGTTGGATCTTGCATTTTCTTTTCCTAGTGTGTCTCAAATTGCATTTTATTCCTCCCATATTTAAACTTATTTCAGTTCTATTTCTTTTAGTTCATTTTAATTTTAGCTTGCTTAAGTTTTATTTTAGGAATAAAGTTGGAATATAAATCCAATAAATAAATATGATAATTTTAAAAGTCTGTTTTATTTTATTTCAAAAAGAAAACAATTTGTGGCTTTAGAGCAACCCACAAGTGCTTTGCTTATATTTTGAGATCTGTGTATCTGGTGATCCTTCAGCTCTTCTTCATCATAGTACATAAACTACATACATGTTTATTCATAAAGGTTTTAATTTGTCCGTTATTTCGGGAAATAACGATTGACACTGGTTCTAGCACAGAATTGGTAGGAAAACAAACATATTTTTATATCATAAGACATGGGAATGAGTTGTACAAATTTGTGATGTCTAGTAATGCTGGGTGGATATCGGCAGGTATTGTCTACACATTGGGAATGATGTGTTTTTCGAGCTACAATAAGTGCCATCTTTCAGAATGCCAAACCTGTGCTTAGCACTGTGCCAATTTTTCCTTGATAAACCCTGACAGTACATTGTTCTCTTGTCAAGGAGCATTATCCTACCAATTCAGCAAAAGAGAAAAAATGTTGTTTTTTTAAAAAAATTCTTCATTTGGACAGTACATCTTATGGACATTCCCTTCTTCTATTGATTTGTTTTCTCGTGCCCCTTTCTCCTTCTTTTGTTTTCTTATCATAGCTTCAGGTTATTAAGTGCAAAGTATTGATGGGAATGGATGGGCTTTGGTCGATGGAGAGCTAATGCATCCCTAATCCGGCCATTGTTACAGAGTTGTGCTTTACTCTGGGTTCCTGATGGGGGGGAAAGGTGCAAAGCTGTTGATCCTCGTTTTATTTGTCACAAACCCATCCATCAATCAAGCACAGGCATGTCTGCATGCTGAATGACATGTGGGTTTCAGCTGAAAAAACTCGATAACAGTGTATTGTCAGGTTGCTCACTCTTTTTTTCCGATAAGAAATACATTTGACTGAAATAGATAAGCATGGTACTACTAAAGACTTGAAGAGAGAGAGTGACATACAAGGCAACACGGATTGGAGATGCTGTGTGTGTTAATGATACTTAAGAGTAATAAAATGGAGGAGACCACTCTACATACAACATGCCTAAGTCATGAATGTACTCACAAAAGGGGTTCTGCTCAAACTTAAACCAATAATCTCTCTTACCTTGCTGCCTAGCCTCAAACTGAAATGAAATTTATCCTCTTCAGATACCTATGTACATATTTTCACACATGGAGATTAGGAGCAGAAGCAGATAAAAACATAAGCCCTTTTAATAAAAATAGCAAGAGCAAAGGAATGCATCCATGTGTGCTGATAATAACCAAGGAAGTCTAAATTTTGTTCTGCTTGATTCATATAAAGCTCTCTATTTATCTATCTCTTTATCTATCTATCTATCTTTTTCTGCTTTCATACATGCACCAAAGATATCTATGTTCATCAAAACAATCAAAACATCATTATTATTTCATTCTCGTTGTTGTCCTTGTGAAAAACAATCTTACTTCCTCCTTCTCTCTGTCTCTTTTTTTATCATCCCATGTCTACAGCTGCCGTTGAATATACCCAAACATACGAATATTTACTTGGTGTGGTTTTAGCAACCAAATAGACTAAAAGGTGAAACATTTTAACGCATACGTATGGGCCATAAAAGTAAATATATCATACTGGGAAGATGACCTAGAAATTCATTGGCAGTGGTAACTGGATGGCAGCCCTCCTTTACAGACACTAAGACATGTTGTAGCCCCAAGAAGTAGCGCTCTGTGAGTGAGCCATTTCCCCCTCTCTGTTCTTAGTGACTAGGGGCTAGAAAACTGCAAAAATCAATGTGGGAGTGCTTTAGATTTGTTTGGTAAATTACTTGTGCTTGGCTGCTCTATTGTATCTGGCCCATATTCCATACTAGATATTTTTAGATGGAACTACCACATAATACATAGACTCAGTATTGATTTTTATAGATTTAACAGCACTTGAATTGGACCCCTTGAGAAAGCAAAGAGTTACTTAAGAAATGCTGCTACTTGAACCTGGGGACATTCCCATTAATGCTGGTAAACGTTTGTGTCTTGAGAGGCTTTAATTCCATTTTTTTTCATTGCTCAGGCAAAATCCGTCAAACAAAGCATCCAGAGGTCAAATATTCTATGCACACATTGCAAAATCCACTACTGTGTATTTTATTTGTGTGAATAGTTTTAAATATATTTACTTTGAAAGTGATTATTTGGCTAGATCAAAGGCTGAGTAAAAGGAGAGTGTGAATAAATAAACAGGGACATTTAAAAATCAGATAGAATGTAACATTGCTTTTATGTTAGCCCATGAATTAATACTTAATTAACTAATACTACAATTACAAAGACAAAACATTTTTAGGTCATGTCAAATTGGCTATTTAAAGTGCAAAATGTAATATAGCCCAATAAGCTTAGGAAGAACTCAAGAAATATTTAACTGGTGCACAAAGGAAAAGATTATCTAGGACATCAATTCTTTTTCTATCACCACTTGGTACTGCTGTGTTTCTGGATCCAGTTCAAACTGATGATTGTGACCTTCAAAACTTTTGTCCTTAAGATACTTATCTCCATCCCTTGGATCTGCAAGGAAGGCCATGCATATGTGTTTCCTTCCATGCCATGACAAATGGGTTGCATTGTGTCAAGGTTAAGGTTGTACTTTCAGATGTAGAGACATTTCTCCCTAGGGAGATCCACCTCTGCCCAGCTCTCATCATCCTCACACAGCAAATAATGGAGATATATACAGAAGGATATTTTCCTCACAAAGAAATATACTTCCACATAGACATCACTTGCAGAGTAAGGCATTGAGACCTTAAATCTGAATTCATAGGAGCCTGAATTCAAGGTCTGCCATCATCCATTCACATTGTTTGCTTTCAGTGAGAAGCAGGCCTAAACATTTTTGTCAAATGTGTCAAATGCAAATACCTTTCAAAAATGAGTTTACTCTTGAACTGAAACAATTATCTTTTACAAAGCAAGGTAAAAGCTTTTCTGTTGAGGTAAGTTTTCTTTCTGCTGTTGTCTGATCTATCATTTTATCTAAGAGATGTTTTAGAGGTTTCAAGTACTTTTAATTGCTTTTCATCTGATTTGCTTGTTTCCTGTGAACTATCTGGGGTTAGGACACACCATAGTCTCAAGGAAGGAACAAAGAAATAAATGTCAACTACAATAACTTAGCAAATGTGTAGGACTTTAGAGTGTCAAAGGGGTTGACATAATTCTCTTATATTCTTACTAGAAGCCTGTAATATTGGGGGGGGGGGTAATGGGGGAGAAAAATGGCCTTGCATGGAAGAGCTGGGATTTGATCCAGGAGCTTCCTGGTGCTCAGCCTCTTATTCACTGCAGAAGCCCAGTCTGTGTATATGTGTTTTGTGTGTGTGTATATTTGTGTATATGTGTGTTTGCGTATATATCTGTGGTTTTGCACATGCATTGTAATGTAATTTTTGTTTTTTTGGCTTTTTAAGTCTATTCTGCTGTGTTTTTCAGTGTTTTTTATGAGTGATGGTAACTTGTTGGCCTGATAGATATATTGTGTCCAAATTTGGTGTCAATTTGTCAAGTGGTTTTTGAGTTATGTTAATCCCACAAACGAACATTACATTTTTATTTATATTGATATTTAATGGTTGAGCAAATCATTTTATGCCAAAATAAGGGAAAGAAAATTAGGGTTGAGTCTAATTTTTCATACACTTGGCATGAATTAACACTTTTCTAAAACATTGACTTGCATCATTCTTGTCCATTTGTTGCTGTGCAGTATCTGAATCTAATGTTTTGTGCTTTGTGAGTGGTAAGCACAATTCCCTCTTCTGGGTATGCATGGATATGATACTAACTGTTAAGCTCAGTTATTATATGGGACTTGCTTCTGAGCAAATATGTAAAGGATTGCACAAGGTCAAAGGCAGCTCTAAAGTCCCATCTCCTTGATTGCACTGACTGAGGTCTGTTTAGCATAACCAACGGAACATTGGCTTCTCAGTTTTTCTTCCTCCTGTTGCTGCCCCATATTGTTATTTCAGAGCCATTAATGCCATCTTCAAATAACTAAATGGTAGTCTGCCTATTTCCATTGGTCAGGAGCTTGAATTGTTCCAAACTGATTTTATTTTACTTTTAATGTGCTAGGCACCTTGGGGTTCATTACTTAACAGTGTACCATTATATATTAAGGTCTCCCATTTTGCTGTCTGCCTGACACTGCTGAGTTAGATTCCTTTCTTCCATCCATTAGAAAGTAGCCCTATGTTTTTAACAACCTATGTGTTGATGATGATATACAAAACATTCTCAGGCTCTTTGGAACGATGCAAATAAAGAATCAATATCTTACATAAATGGCTTGAGCTCCAGTCTTCGTCAGCACCTATCAAAAGTTAGTCCAAGTGCTAACACCATTAGATGTCTAGTGGTTATCCAGGAACACTCAAGCAGATCAAGATTTTGTTCATGAACTGTGAAAGCAACTTGAGACATGTCACTGTCTCAAAACAAGATAATGAGGTCCTTACTGTCTCCTTGCCTTTCCTTTTTCAAAGGGCAACATGTTCTATGATTTCTTCTTCTTCTTCCATTTGGAATCTTGTTTCAAATACATAATTTTAGGACAAAAAATGGCATAGAGCAAATTCTAAGAGTTGCTTTTTGAAGCCTCAAGGACCTACAGCTCAGAGTGTTGCAAGATATAGCTTTCTCTACTGACACTGCTGGGAATAAACAGACACAAGGCACTCACATGTAAAGTTGCATGTACTGCTTGTCATTACCCATGAGGCATGCTGTGAAAAATAGAGTAATCATCTCACCAGTACAACCGGGTGAATTGCTCAACTGTAATTGTGCAGCGTGTCTCATCTTCTGCTTGCTGAGCCAAGAAAGCTTCTCCTACAGTTGTAACACTGTAGAAACCACTGTTCCCATCAGAAGTATACATACGGGATCACATCCTAGGCTTAGCTAACAGGTTCTTTGCCAAGATAACTTTTCTACATTTTAGCTGGTTTCCTTTCTTTTCGAGTTGACTCTTAGGTAATAAGGAAATGTTCAGTTTGCATACACTCAGAATGTGTTAACTCAGACAGAAAAATTAGCAATGATCTTTTCTTCTTTCCAAGGAAATAGGATGACCCTCCTTTGCATACCTCCTAGCATTTGACTGACAGGACTAATTACACTTCTTTCATATTACACAAATAAGAGGGTTTGACTCATAACCAGGCCTGGTGACATGTGCCACTGAAGAATTTTTGCAGTACTAATTTCCATCCAATCTGGAAAGCACATTTTCTTTTTTAGATATCCCAAATGCATACACTGTTACTGGCTTATAATAGCTAAAATCTTGGATATGAACAGTTTCATTCCATACATACACACACGTGCACATATATATTCTAGTGATAGTTTAATTATACAGCATTTGACTTTTTGTGTATGTTTACTAATGTGAGCTATTATATGTATTTTTTATTTTTTTTTGTAAACTGTCTCAAGTTCTGGACTGGGGGTGGTCATATGAAGTAAATGAAGATAGATAGATAGATAGATAGATATATAGTAAAAAAAAGTCACATAAGTTTCTGGGGTTTCGTGCAGCACAACTCAACCTCCTGCCAACAATTCAACATGAGTTATAGTGGTTGAACTAGTGCAAGGTAGAAATTTTTCACCTACCCCATATTGAAACTGCTGGGAGTAAGGAACTGAAATGGATAGGAGCGGTATAAATAGGTGCGACTGGCAAGAAGTTGGGGAAGAGCTTGAATTGGCATACACCTTGGCATCCCTCCATTCTGGGGTGAAGGGAGGCATTTTGGGTTTATCTCTGTAGGCCCTATGGCTTAGGAGGTTCCCAAAAATTTCTTCCTGAGGGCTTTCCTTGGGGGGTTTGCACCTTTGGTGTTTTATGGTCCAGTGGAGAGGGGAGGTTCCCAAGGACGGACTTCCATTAATGACCGGCCCGGACAACAAGCCATCAATGTGGAGTGCCCCTGGGGTCAGGTGTTTCGCCCAGTGGTTGGCTTGACAGGTGGTCCCAGAAAGATACCTGGCCTCACACCATTACCTATGTTGTAATGCTCCCCCACAACTAATTAGCTCAATTACCAGTTTTTTAATTAGGTCAATAAATGCCCCAAGTATTTCTCCACATTGTGTGTCTGGTCTCTTTATTTTGTGATGGTGATTCAAGTGACTGTAGAGATCTATTCTGGATCCCCATGTTCTGTCACAATGAGGACATAGATTTCCAGATGGAAGGCAGTCACTCACTTCATGCTGGTGGTCTTTATTTCTTCCAGAACACTGAAATTTGTCTGCCTGTCTTCCCAAGAGATTTGTAGGATTTTTTAGAGGCAATGCTGATGGAATCTTCCCAAAACCCTATGGATTTTTAACTAGGTTACAAACCTATAACTACAATAAAGAACGCCAGCCATATCTATATGATGCACACACTGTCTTCTTTACAATTGTTGACCCACACCTTCCCAATGAACTGACCACTTTCACCAACTCCTATCATTCCATTTTTTTATGCTCTTATGATTACACTGACATTCACATACCGAAAATGTGACAACTGTTGGAAACAACAGAACAAAACGTTTGACAATAAGATAGAAAAATGGGATGGACAGAGGTGGACACTGAAGATTGGCATGTCACTCAGAGATGTTGATCAATGTCTGAATTGACTCAGTGTCTCAGTTTTTCGAAAACTGAGATTTCTGAACCAGTGCCAAATGGCCTGGAGAACTGTTGAAATGTTTCCTCTGAAGATTTTTCAGGGATATGACCAAGATATGTTCAGAATCCAGCATCTGCCTAGCTTGGAATCAACTCAGTGACACCTTTTTGTAGACTTTTAGAATCACACATATTGACACTCCTTGCACTAAAATATTACACCAAGGGTGATTTTCCTCCTGGCATTGCCATCATCTGATTGTTTAATTTGTATGAAGTGTCCAGTGGCATTGTAGGAATTTTCTCATTTTCCAGACTTTTTTATTCTAACTGTGAGAGTATTTATGTGCATGCTTACTTAGTAAAATGCAATTGCACTCCTAGTTTGTTCATAATGGATCATGCCCTATTATAGCTTTTCTGATGAAGGTAGATTTTCAATCTTTAACCAGATCGGTTGATTCTGGGCCGTTAACAATACCATAAGAATGGATGAGAAAGATTGAAGAAGGGAGTGCATTAATGCCATGCTCCACCTGTCGTTATCTATGTGTATGTATCCTTACAGTCCACAATGAATTATAAGAAATCATGGCTCTCACTAAAAAAAGCTTTTCAATCAGTCACCATTTGATCAGTATTGGTCCAAAGATTGATTTTGCTTTCTAGAGCTTTGATTGGTTTTCTTTGCATAACAATTCTTTTTTCAGGCCCTTGACTTTCTCTTCTCCTTCTCTCGCCACAAGGACATTGTGGTTTTTGTCTTCTTCGTTTTGTTTCTGGTGGATCATTTCCACTCTGAAGCAGAAGCAATGACCCATGATCTCCTTTGCCCCTCCAGATGAACAACGGGGAAGAGGGAAGGGAGATCTGTCTGGATTATAGTTCACATGATTAAAATAATATTCTAAATTATATTACGATGCACTGGGTTTATTTTTAAAACTATGTAAATGGAAAGAAGAAACTCCACTCTGATTGTCTAAATAACTTTAGGATTTTCTTAGTGTTTACACCAAATGTTAAACCATATGAGTATGATCGCAGAGGATCTTGTATAAAATCCCAGACTAAAATGTTCCCTGGTTTCTTTCCAAGCTCCTGGAAGGAGAAATAAAACAGCATTTCCTTCTAATTTATACAATTCCAGACTTACTGCTATCTCTAAAGTGGGAATCAAATTAAATTGTGGTTTGTATATTTGGCAATTAAGTAAAGTTTGTTTTGAAATCCTGCATAGAAATGTTTGCATCTCCAAAATGTGTATCTGTGCACCATTTAAAATAATCAGTTTACATTTAGACATACATTTTTGTTTGTTTATTTATTTATTTGCTTTATTTCTATACCGCATTTTTCAGCCCAAACAGGCGACTCAATGCAGTTTAGACTCTGTCCTTCAGGCATAGGTGTTACCCTGCATTGAGCAGACATTTAACAAAGCTCAGCTCACTGCTATAATGAGAATACATTTCTGCAGATATTGTCATCCTGATCCTTTCAAAGTTTTCTCTGACTTTGTATACACTTGGGTTAGCCATTTCATGTGTAGACACTGATTTCCTCCACTTTGAAACCTCAACAAATTCCATATGGCAGAGGACATCTTCCAATCTAATCTAATGGGGGACAAGAGGGAAATGATGGTGTGGTTCAAATTCTTAATGTAAGGACAAATGAATGTCTACATTTTATATGGAGAAAAATGTACTTATAGTCCTGGCCAGTACAGCTCACACACAATGCCCTTTTGTAATTCCATGTCTCTGCATCATGCCTCATGTCAAGCCTATAGAATCATAGAATCATAGAGTTGGAAGAGACCTCATAGGCCATCCAGTCCAACCCCATTCTGCCAAGAAGCAGGAATATTGCATTCAAAGCACCTCTGACAGATGGCCATCTAGCCTCTGTTTAAAAACCTCCAAAGAAGGCGCCTCCACCACACTCCGGGGCAGAGAGTTCCACTGCTGAACGGCTCTCACAGTCAGTAAGCTCTTCCTCATGTTCAGATGGAATCTCCTCTCTTGTAGTTTGAAGCCATTGTTCCACGTCCTAGTCTCCAGGGAAGCAGAAAACAAGCTTGCTCCCTCTTCCCTGTGACTTCCCCTCTATTTCGTTTTCTGTTCTCCTTTAAAGTTTTAGAATGTTCTTGCCACTCCTTTATCATGAAACAAACACAGAGTAAGAGGAAAATTCTGCAAAACAGCATGGGGTGTCATGGAAATTTAATAGAGGAAAGATTCCTTCCTTTTTGTAGGTAGAATTGCACCTTTATTCCTACACAACTACAAGCAGCGGAGAGAATGTGTCAGATCATCTGATAAAAGCTCTGCATTGGAATACTGACTGGTTCACCCTTGTTAAATGCATCACTTTATTTCTCACACTTGATTACTCAGCTCTTGATGATTTATAGCTGAATAAGTAGGCCACATCCAGAGGAAAATGTTGTGTTAGGGGGATGAGTAGTGTTTGATCTAGAAGTGTTAATTCATCTTTCAAGTCATCAATTAGTATTAAATGGCTATGAGTGATAAAACGAGTCAGAATGTTGTTTAGGGAGGGAAAAGGCAAAGGGGACATGTGCTTGTTTTCTTTTGTTGTTGTTATGTATTACATATACACAAGCATCACCAATCTATGCATGTTTCATTTTATTTAAACAACATTCCAGGAAATATAACTGTTGGCATTTGGAAGCCATATCTTTAGGGAAAAGGCCTCCAAGGAAGAAAACACTACAACAAGGTAATTTAATTCCTTATTTTGAGTTTGGAGAATAATTGTCCATTCATTTATTTTCACAAATACAGAAACTGACAGTTCCATCCAGCACAATGTGAAGAAAATAAAGTTGTTAAAAATATGCCACTTAAAATAGGAGGGTGGCTTTCTCAATGGGTAGGTCCAAACAAATGTGTGACCAATACATTGCAGAGAATGTTGTGGATTTCAGGACTTTTTAACCTTTAAAATAAAATATTACTACATGGAAGACATGAGAGAAGTCCATGAAATTTTTACACATGGTGGAGAAATTAGAGAGATGGAACTTGTTCTCTTTTCTTATAATACTAGAATGCAAACTTATCCAGTAAAACTAGTGGGTCCAGAATAAACAAACGTCAGTACTTTTTTCTTACCCTGCTTAACTATAGAGCTTGCTTCTAGAAAATGTGGTGATGACTGTCAGTTTGGATGGTTTTAAGAGAGGATTAGATGATTCATGGAGGATAAGACTGTCTAGTAGTCATTGTGATTATTCACATAGTCTAATAGATTACATGTCACCTGCAATATCAGAAGAAGCCTGCCTTTCAGTGCCAGTCATTGGGGAACATTGAGCTGAATTATGCCATTACTGTTGCACTGAGGTCATGCTTGCAGGATTCCAAGGTTGGCTATGATTGATCATTGGTCTGATCCAGCACCATGCTTTTATTTTATTAAGCTGTCTTCCATGCATCCTAGTGAACATATTCACTTACATTCCAAGTTATTTGGTGTATAAAGATAGTGACTACACTGAGGTATACATCATGACTTCTGTATGCATGGGGAATATGTTCCAAAACACACACACACACATCCACATGTGAATACCTGAAACTGTGGATAATAACAAACCCTGTATTTTGACTCAACATGGACTGGAAGCATCCCTGATGATCACATTGAAGAGCCTAGAGAGGCCTTCAAACACTTTTGGGGGAGAAGAAGGACCATACTGTATTGGTGAACCATTCCTAAAATGCTAAAAATCTTCAGTTCAGATCTTGTTTCAACCAGAGCAATCTTAGGAAGTATAATTGCTTTACAATCTCCCTTACACTTCTTTCAGTGGGCATTATGAACGGTTAATAATGATGGCCTACTAAATATGTTTGATTGGACCGATGCAACCAATTTAGAGTCTCCGCTTGGTATGTTTGTATGACATGCATGATGGATAATGTACTGAATATATATCTCCAAGCTAATATTAAAACTTAGGAGTATGTTAACAAAAAGATAATGAAGTTCTTCCAAGGATGTGAGATGATAGACATGCATATTTTAATCATTGTGGTTTGCATCATTCAACATTTTCAAGAATTATATTCTGATCAGTCTTTACTTGTGGTCTGTTTGAGATCATAATCACAATTGTTGACATGGCCTTCCTCTTAAAACAGGCAGTGCCCCCTGCTGAAGGGTTTTTGAGGTGCTATTGACTGGGACACTGGGATTTGATGGCTGCAATGCTTTCCTGGTCATGAGGTCTGTAGAAACAAGCAGTTGTGGCAGGACTCAGAGGGGCTCTCTCCAAGGGTGTCTGAATGCACAAAAAAGTGAAAGAATCGTGCAGGTGTCAGCTCCTAATTGTATCATTTCAGAAACCTTTCAGTTGGGATTCTGTCTAGCTGATGTGAGTTGTATCATTGGCAAAATAACCATCAAAAACAGAACTCCATCATTTTGGCTATGTCTGCTGGTGCAGGGTCTCATCCTTCATCGATACTAAACATTGGTTTTCTATTGTATTGTTTACCTCTTGCTCTTTCCTCTTCTTCTCTTATTTTTCTTACTTGCTCATGAGTGACTTCGTAGTTGCTTTTTGGTTTAATGTTGATGCTGTACAATCCAAATACTGCAATAATATCCAGATACTATTTGCATTATGGGCCGGTCTTTTCCAAAACAATCTCTGTAAAAAGCATGGAACTCTCAGAAAATAATATAGTGTGTTATACCTGACCTTACCGTTTCAGAAGTGATACCACAGGTTGATTTAGAATACATGTCATTATACTTACAACGTATAATAGGTGTAAAACATAGGCAAGACCCCATTGTTTTAAACAGCCATGCTAAAACTGTAAAAGGGAAATCATAAATCTTGAGGCGCAACTAAAAGGAATGAGTGGCTAATTGCTTTACATTCTTTTCAACTGACATACAGACATCAGAATAGATACTGCTAAGAGATCATGACAGCAGTGACAAAACAATGCAATTGGAAAAGACAAACTCCTAGTTTGTTGCTTTCTGAGGCAGCTGCAATTGTGTAAATGTATTCATGTGACATATATAAATGTGTTTATAGAAGGTTGTGCCAATGGTTCCTCGCCATGATTGTTGGAAGGCAACATGTATGGTTAGAAGCATTTTCCTCCCTCTTTCCAATAGCAAACTCAGAAAAGGAACCAAGATAGGGTCACTGAGAAACAAGGATATGCTCCAGCAAACTCTGGGATTTGCAGAAGTACAAAAAATTGAAATGAAATCCATCATAAGGATCATCAGTGACTCACAAAAAAGCTTGATAAGCTTGCTGAGTGGCCACATGAGTTGTGCCAATTTGAAGAATAAACCTTTAGGGAGACATGGAAAGATCGGGCGCTCAGCTCATTGGAAATGTCTTTACTTGTGGTTTCTTTGGATTCTGAACTGGAAATATAAAGAGTACTTGACAATGTTCTTGTTCTCAGTAAGAAAATGCATCTCAGCATATTGAGACACTTGGTTTTTAAAGAGGGACCAAGCTCTAGCATTTTTCACATTTTGTACATTTTGCTTGTAAAAATAATTTGCAGAAAGAAATATGAATTAATTCACAGTGACAATCATATGTTGTGCAAATATATTGTGCAAAACAGTGCTTTTGTAGAAATGAAATGGCAGCCAAACTTTTTTTCTATTGCAAAGTAAAGTATTTGGGGGGTGTTTGAGTCTTTGTACCACTCCAGTGGGAAGGTAACGGCGCTCCATGCAGTTATGCCGGCCACATGACCATGGAGGTGTCTACGGACAACACCGGCTCTTTGGCTTAGAAATTGAGATGAGCACCAAGCCCCAGAGTGGGACACGGCTGGACTTAATGTCAGGGGAAAACCTTTATCTTTTACCTTGAGTCTTGCATGAGCAACTAAGGCCCATTAGATGTGCTCTTAGTGGAGATGAAATATGCTAGAGTTTATTTGTATATAGATCAGAATTGCTCATTGTTGCCTCTTCTTTCAGTGTGACTTTGGGGGCTGTCATTAGAAACATCTACACTTTAAAACATAGCTGCTGATCAGCCTTGCTGAAATGAATAGGAACTCTATCTTCAATGGATTTTGCATAGGGGATTTCCTTATGATATGCTTTCTAGAAACACATTATGTTTTGCTCTGAAGGAATTAAAATCCACAAATTATTTTCAGAATGTATTTAAACATTACCACTTTTCAGTCTCTTCTCCATTGAAATAGTCCCTCCTTCCATAGCTGCTTTTCACTGCAACAGCTGCCAGGGCTGCCAGCCTACATCTTTGGAATATGTATTTTGTCCCTGATTGTTTTTGCATAATGTTTGGGGAAGCAAGAGACAATTAAGCTTCTGCACAGAACAGAGGTCTGATTCCCCTCCTCCATAAAAGTCTCAAGGTATTCACTATAGGAAAATATCCAGTTAACATGATCAGATTATTTTAGTTCTATAGAAAAATATCTTGGTATATCTTTCCAAAGCTCAGAATATCTGTCACAAATTGCTTTTTGTTAATACAGAAAAAGTTGGCAAAACAGAGATATTTCCCTTTCTCAATTCTTTATAAAGAATAATATCCTCTGATGCAGCTGGTCTCTTGAGTGCCTACCAACAGCTGGGTTATTCAGAAATCATTTCTCCAAGATTGTGAAGATGTAGCGCACAATTGGCAGCAATACAGACTCAGGCAAAGTTCTTGGGCAGACCTCCTGGTTGTTGGCTCTCTCAGCTGTCCAGTGCAACATTTCAGCCTTATCAAGACAGGGCTCTAACTGGGTTGTTGTGAGTTTTCCGGGCTGTATGGTCATGTTCCAGAAGCATTCTCTCCTCTTCAGTTTGTCCAACATGCCCTCAGCCACAAGAACTGATATTCAATAACATGATCTTGATGAGATAGCATTCAGTAGATTCCCTTAAGCATTAATTGGAAAAGTATGCTACTCTGGTCCTCTTATATTGTGTTGAAGTGTGCCTTTATAGAACCTGGCTCTCTCATTTTAAAGATTTAGCAGTACAGTTTAGATAGGCAGATGATAGGCACTAGGTGACCTATAAGGTTATCTACTGATTAGATGTGGCTTTCACACTTCACATGGCTTAAATATATGTTGAGTCAGGGACATAGTCCAAAACCAACCAACTGTAACATCATATCTGATTCTTTATAGGTATAGGGAGATAGCTATTGGGTTGCTCGTAATTGCAATATGAGTCTTAATATTATTCCAATTGCCATAGCTCCCATAGGGTGTCCAGTGGATGATGCAACTATAATGCAATAGCTACCCAAATATACACAAAGATTCAAAAGTGATACTGAAACCCCTCCATCAATTCCATATAAAAACTTATCCCTGAAAAGTTTCGAAGTCCAGGGATATTGGGTTCTGTTATATTTTCACGTTCATTGTTGCTAGTGTTCAAATTGTAGTCATGTATCCACATTGAGTAGTTTGATCACAGATCAATCTCAAAAGCAAATCTTGGGTAACACACCTAATATCATTTCCTGCAAGGAATCTTTACAGTAGCTTTACTCAAATTGAGACAAACATTTTCCCTGGAAATACATTAGAAAATAGATGCAGAGTCTTGGTACACAATGCACTCTTTAACAGAGGTTCTCAGCCTGTGAGTCCCCAGATGTTTTGACCTTCAACTCCCAGAAATGCTAACAGCTGGTAAACTGGCTGGGATTTCTGGGAGTTATAGGCCAAAACACGTGGGGACCCACAGGCTGAGAACCACTGCTCTATAGGTATGGAATAAAAGAAAAGGGATATACATACAAGGGGAAAGGTCTTTACAAAGACTAAGAACAGAGTTGGGGATCCATTCTTTCCAGAACTTGACTTCAGAATGATACATTCTTTTGTTTCCTCCTTTCCGCTCATCATGTTTCAGTTTTGCTAATTTTAGTTGGATATCGCTTTTTGTTCTCCTATTTGGTTGCATTGTCTGTTTATTAGTTATTTACAGTATTTATATACCGCTTTTCTCACCCCTGGGGGACTCAAAGTGCTTTACACAGACATAGTGGCAAAATTCAACGCCTTACAAACGTGCACCAAATTACAATCCACACCATAACAAAGTATAAAATCAATGGGACAGTTCATCATAAAATACAGTAAAAAGACATTTAAAACATGAAATATAAGAATTAAAACCCAGTTTTAGAATTCTATAAGTATTGCATTGACAAAGGGGAAATGGGTTAGAAGAATACTATAGAGCCACAATGGAGAACTTAGAAAATACCTAAAGAGGACATATTATATATGTCAAACGTAGTTAAATGAAACTACAGGTTCTGGTCCTGCGGAATATGGGAGTCATACTGTGCTTCTCTTTCCTTTGTGCGAGCTTGCAACTCTCAGAGCAAATCTAGGAATGGGTTTGTGCAAATGTTTTCTGTTGGTCTACTAGGCCAACCCCTCAGCAATCCCTGTAACATGCAGGGATGGTTGCCAAATCTACTGTGGCAAACTCCATGTAGCAAAGCACCCCTTTTAAATTTCCTGATCCTTTAAAAATATGTTTGGTTCCAAACTGTCAGAATAATGAAGTGATCACTGCATACTTGCCAGAAGACTAATTCTTGTTCAGAAGTTCCCTTGCACTGCTCTTCTCAAGAGGACCGCTTGTGCAGCACCTATGTGATTCAGTGGATCTTGCACTGGTGAATTTCCTGGTGAATTTTGCCCTTACGCCAAGGGCACTGTTTCTTCCCCGACTTGCTGTGCCTTCTACTTCCTGCCATTTTAAGACAAGCAAGGGGTTAAACCATTAGTTTGCTTGTGAATAGCTGCCATCCAGGGATTTTGTGAAAAGCTGAGAGCACTTGGGATTGATTCTCCAGTAGGCAGCTGCAGTAGCTGCTGCCTGTTTTGACTATTACAAAATTCGTTCCTGCCAAGCATATTTCTGTTGTCCTTTCTCAAGTAAGTATCATAGGAGTGCCAAAGAATTCCAATAGCCCCCTCATTCTCTTAGAGCATGTAGTCTTTTTTCTAAAAAGAATGGCACATGAAATCCCTTATTTGATAGGTTGATGAAGCAAGGGCGGCCTTGAAGTATTTTGATTTCATCTCCCCAAAAAGGGACCAGTTTGGATGCATTCCAGATGAAATGAATCAGTTCTGTGGGCTTTTCTCTGTGTGTGTGTGTGTTCAGTGCCCCTTGTGCCATTGATTACAAAAAAAGAAGAAAACCTTTTACACACATTGTAACATAACTACTAGATCTGAAAAGCAGACTATTTTAAAGTATTATTTTAATAAATACTTTTAGCACGAGTTTTCTCCATCCAGGCATATTGCCAGTAGGTGGTATTCAAGGCTAAAGTCCTTACCTTTGTGCGTCTGCTAAAAAAGTATCAATTATAAAAAAAAGTCCAACAATGTTCATCCAATCAGATCCCTCTATTAACCAAAAATTCCAATGGCTCTTTCAAAAAAGAGTATGCAAGAGTGCTAATGGACTGCGCTGCCGTGCTCATTGTTGAAGGAGGGAGAGAAGTAGTCGCTCAAAGTTATGGTTTTTCTTTTTTAATTGGACATCTCTAGAATTGAATAGCGTTGTTGTTACCAGGAGGTTGTACCACTTTTTCACGCCAGTAGCATTTTCACATCCTTTACAATGCAACATTGCGGTGCTATATATAACAGCTAAGCACACAAACCATCTTTTAACACTCTCATGGAGTGTAGCCTTGAAACTGTCATAAACCCATAAACATCAGCAGGCTAAAGGTATGATCGGTCTCTACATAACTCTATGCAGTTTTCTTCTTCTGAGGAAAGCAACTCCACAGTAAGTTGCCACATAAGAGGTTCATCACATGAATTAGTGCTGAAATGAAGCAAATTTAAAGAGACAGTCTCTTGCAGGGTCTATATCCTAGGAATGACCAGTTTCCAAAGATGGAAAGAATATGTTTTGGATTCAGGACTAGTCCATTTGTACTCTTTAGTGGCCAAGTGGGTGCGTGTGACGCAAATTTTCCAACTGTCCTGATTTGATAGTCCCAATTAATCCTATCTCATTCCACTTTTTATTTTAAAAAGTGGAAGGAAAGGACTAAATGTGTCAGCACATTTAAGATTAACGGGTTTTAATTTTTCCATTAGGTTATTTGGATATAAACCCACTTCTTCAAGTGTAGCATCAAGTGGTATTAAAGCCGTAGGCAGAAAGTACCATTTGGTGGGTACCAGTTATAAGAGTGAGACAGAATGTAATAGGGTTTAGACCAGTGGTTCTCCACCTGTGGGTCCCCAGGTGGTTTGGTCGACAACTCCCAGAAATCACAGCCAGTTTACCAGCTGTCCCCAGATGTTTTGGCCTTCAACCCCCAGAAATCCTAACACCTGTTAAAGTGGCTGTGATTTCTGGGAGTTGTYGACCAAACCACTTGGGGACCCACAGGTTGAGAACCACTGGTTTAGAGAGAGGCAAGTGCACATCATGACCTTTGCCCTATCCCCCCCCCCCCCCCCGCCCCACTTTCTCCTTGACTTTCTTTTTCTTTCCCCTGGCATCTATTCTATCAAGGTTTCCTTCCACATTGTAGCCAGCTGAATCTTTGCTGTGCTCTACAGGTCGTTTGGAGGCAGCAGAATGAGAACAGAAGGAAGCAATCAAGCAATACTGTCGTGTCAAAATAAATCAGGCAACAAACTGCCAAGGGCAAGCTAAAATGGGTGCTAAGGCACTCTGGATCTTCTAAACCACAGACATTAGCCCTAATTAGCCGCAGAGTTCAATCAAAGACTTGTATTTTGGTTGCAGTACATGTCCTGGTTACTATTCAAAGCTCTGTCCTTTGATGGAGAGCTAGGTCTAATGGAGCCATTTCTGTCCTAGAGCCTTGCACTCTTGTAGTATTCTAAAAGATTTGGGGAAAACTCGGTATGGCCACAGAACCAGACTATGATATATCTTCTTCAAGATTGGGAAGAATTGGACTTTGACTCTCAGAATCTGCCTGACAGCATGGCCACTGGGAATTCTATGAGCCATAGTCTAAAAGTACCTTTTCCTAGCTTTGTTCTGTAGGTCTCCACAAAGTTACCATATTCATATGTTTTCGTTGGAAATACTGAGGGCAAGAGGACGAATAGTGGGCCGAGTCTGAGTGTCATGTGACTAGGCTGTCCAGCTTGTGTGTGGAATGAAGAAAGAACCCTGGAACTGAATCACAAAAACAGAAGAGTAACAGTTGAAGAGGTTGCAGGAAAGCTGAATGTGAGTGTTGGATCTGCCTTGGCCCTGATTCATGACAGCCATAAATTCAGTAAAGTGTGTGTCAGATGGGTGCCTAAGCAACTGACAAAGGAGCATAAGTACAAGCAGCATGCAGATGATGTGAAAAAAGGGTGGCTACAAAAAAAACCCACATTTTTTTACTAATGGCATTAAAGAGTTGGTACAACACTGAGAAAAATACATCACAAAGGAAGGTGACTAGAAAAGTGATGCAATTTGTTTTTGAAATTCTTAATAAATAGGGTTCAAGTACAGAAACTTTTTGAAGAACCCTCATATTACTTTGGCATTTTTAAAATGCCAAAGGGCTCACTGTTTTTATTGCAACACACACATACACAAGTCCTGAAATTTCACTTCTGTTACCTACCCTGGGTTCTACTTTCATTGGGAAATGAGCAATAGTGTATATAATCCATGACACATAACATACTTCTGCAGTTGAGAAAGATCTAGTTAGTCTAGCATCTTGTTTTCCCGGAGGCTTACTGGATTCTCTCAGTAAGTGGTATTGAGAGGCATGATGCCCCTGATTATGGAGGTAGCATAAAACCATCATGACTACTAGTCATGTAAATCAATGTTAACTAAAGAGCTTTATTAGACCTTAAAAATATGTTGGAGTGGTAGAGAGATGTGACTTAAAATGTTAACCTTAATGTTTCTTAAAGGGTACAGAAACTAAATCTTTTTAAAAAGCAACTTACAGGTTGGGTATTTGTTATCTGAAATGTTCGGGACTAGAAATGTTTTGGTTTTAAGGTGTGGTCATCCACCCCCCCCCCTCCGAGATTTTGGAATACCTGTATTTCTACATGAGATATCATGGAGATGGGATACAAGTCTAAACATGAAATTCATTTACCTTTCGTATACATATGGCCAGAAGATAATGTTATACACAATATTTTAAATAATTATTTGCATGAAACAAATGTGTGTACATTAACCATATTTATTTATTTATTTATTTATTTATTTAGGAGATTTTTTATCCCGCCTTTCCCCACTTAAGGGCCCAAGGTGGCTAACAGCATTATAAAATACAGCAATGCAAACATTAAAACAGTACATAATAAAACCAAATATTTGACAGTGCAGTGTTGATAAACATTAAAACCTGAATATTAAAATAAAACTATATCATCCTAAAATCAAAGGTACGTAGGAGTCATCCAAGTGCTCTCATCTGCTTATATCAGAAAATCCAGTGGACTGAAAGCTTTCTTTTAAAAGTATGGTTTAAGACTTTTTCTGAACTCGAGTAGGGTATGGGCAGATCTAATTTCCCTCAGAAGGGCATTCTACATTAGGAGTGCAGTCCCAGGGAAGGAACCTTCCCTTGAGAGCTGGAAGTGTAAGTTGGAAGATGCTATTGTTTACACCAGGATCTCCTCGCTGGATCTAAGAGATCTCCCAGGGATGTATGGGGGGGGGGGGGACACTGTCTCGGGTAGCCTGTAGGGCTTTAAAGTTGAAAACCAGCACCTTGAATTGAGCCCAGAAATTGATGTGCAACCAATGAAGCTGTTCCCGCAGTGGAGTAGTGTGATCTCTTACATTCGCATTAGAAAGTAAAGGTGTCATTATCTAACCAGCAATGTGGACAACTTTGGATTTTTTTAGTATTTTAGATTTTCAGAATTCTGGATAAGGGATGCTCAACCTGTATTTGGGGAATACGAGTAGCCCCCGTTTATTATGCATTCAACATAGGAATGCACGCTTTTTAAAAATC
The DNA here is from genome assembly GCF_025583915.1 of Anolis sagrei ordinatus. NCBI lineage: Eukaryota > Metazoa > Chordata > Lepidosauria > Squamata > Anolidae > Anolis > Anolis sagrei. The sequence continues at coordinate 15,775,167 of NW_026846588.1, read as the reverse complement.
TCTTGTCTCTGTTTAAAACACTCAAGAATGTGAAGTTTCTACACAACTAATCAGTTTTTGACTCCTATCTTAGATATTGTCACCAGGATATATTTGTATGCACTCTCCTTTGAGGCAGCTAAATGATCTGAAAAGATGTCTTTAAAGTCTCTTTGAATATTCTCTCTTTTCTTTCTTCACCTGTTCAGAGCATGCTACAGTGTTGGCTTTGCTTCAGAAATGTCCTACTGGTAATTACTCCACTTAGATTTTTTTTTAGCTGCCCACGGTGGGCAGAGATCATAGCCGCTGTTGCAAGGTGAGCTTTTTCTTTCACAGCTGCAAAGGTTGAGCAAAAAGATGACCAAATGACAGTAAGATTGCCTGGTATTGAAGATCTCTTGGTTTTCTTGCTGTGGGGAAATATATAATTTGGCTGCTGATTTTGCACAGGGCAAGTGCAAGATGTCTGGTCCCTTCCTATCTTTGTCTTTGCTTATGACAGGCGAGTTGTCAGGGAAAATCTTGCATTTGCTTTCAACTCATCTGTGGCCGTATATTTTTACAAAACCCTCACTTTTGCAAAGTGATCAAAACTACTATTCATAATTTTTTAAAGACAAAACAGTCTGCATACCAAAACGTTCCACAGACGGCGTATTTACTCGTTTCTTATTTCCCCCTTCCCTCACTCTTTAAGGGTCTTAATGTTCATTTTACTTATTCAGAACATTAAAATAGCAAATGGTTTATATGAGGTGTTGCTAATTACCTATATTACTGCACTACTGTGGCAGATGTGTGCAAAAAAGAAGCTGAAAATGCCCACAGCTGCGCTCGCCACGACATCGCGCTGAAACACAGACAGAAGGCTAACAGATGTTCTGAACTGTCACTCTGCCTACTTCAATTTATTTATTTCCTTGCTTGCTCTTAGTGTACACACAAGCTTGTGGTCCACAACATAATTAACAATAAAAAGTGTGAGCAAAGAAACAACACTATTAATGTAATAAAACAGAGATTAAAAACCAAACCCACCCAAATAACAAAAACAGTAATAAAAATAAATGTGCAATTTTTGCCAAATGTGGACAGAAAAATGAAGCTTTTGACAACCCTGAATTAGTAGGAAGGTGCTGAGAACAACCCTTTAGGCTGGCATCCCCAAATTTTAAGGCATCCGCGCAGAATGAAAAGTCTTATGCACTAAAGCTGATCTCAGAAAACTATAGCTCATTAAGGTAAAGTCTTTGATAGTTTCAGGTCTACAGAATTCATTGTAATGTGCTAGTAGCTGGTTAAATTTTAGGTGTGCCCTCCTCAGAATTCCCCAGTTGCAATGGAAATATGGACGAAAAATATTAATGCCTGAAAATACTAATTGACTTTCTTTCTTTTTTATATACAATATCTTTATTATATATTTTCCAATGACAATAAAAATGAAAAAGAGAAAAAATGAAGAAAAAAAAAGAAAAAGGTGAAAATAGAAAGAAAGATAAAGAAAAAAAGGGGGGGGGACTTTCTTGATACACATGTATCTTTGGAAAGCAATTTTAAATTTGTGCTTGCTAGAAGTATCGCCACAATATTTAACCTATTAAAATATTATCCCACAAATTGATTAAATACTTACATTTCATGTCTGAGAATTTGAATATTTTTGAAGGTCAAAGAAGGCATAAAATAAATGCAGATCATCTGCTCCAACGTTTTAATGTACCTTTAAAATTAAAAAAAGGCACAGCACAATAAATAGTACCGTATTGAGAGGTATTCATTTTTTGGAAGATGAAGAAGAACTAAGGGAGGAAGATGCTAGATTTCTGTTGTACAGAAGTTTTAATGGCTTAAACATAATGTTCAACATAATCAGCATTTGGCCTCTCCTATTCCTTAGTTCTGTTAAGAAACATGGCTCCAAATTGTACATCTTTGCTAGGTTTATTTCTAAATTACTCCCCACACTTAATTACGAGGATGAGAGGGATGCCTTATTCCTCTTTGTTATAGGCTAAGCTCTCAGTAATCCCAAACAAAAGAGCCAGTTCTGGAAGATATAGGATTTGCTAGCGGGATTATGGTCTCATAGATAATGATGTGCAGTCAGCAGAAGCAAAGCTTTATTTTAATTCAAATAAGCCAATAAACAAACCACTGACAAGAGTAACTGGTTTCTGTTGCCACATTGGCAGCTGAATGATAGAAAATCTATTATACCCTATTCGCCATATGTTTAATTTAATAGAGATACAAATTAAACTCTCTACATTACCTATTAATATTGCAATGCATTTTAATAACTATACTTTTCTATTTGCTTGTTGTCTACTCTGTATGTGTGTGTATAGCCACATAAATACACACACAAACATATGCACACATTTCTAAATGTGCCCTTACGGGCTGTATGGTGCGCTTTGCTGATGTATATAATTTGAGCAGAGCATGTGAGGCACAAGCCCACCAGATTTTCTTAACAAAAAAGAACAATTTGAGAGATATCAGGAGAGCAACAGCAGAGTTTTGTAGGACATAATGAGGTAATTGGAGTTCATAGACCCTGGTAATTTGCTTTTGCATAGCAGTTTCCTCCTTCAATATAACTGCCATAGCTCTTCCGCAAGCCGTAAAACCTGGGCTTAACCAGAGCCCTCTTCAGTTTGACCCTTACCCGGTGAAGCATCCCTCATACTTCTCGGAGCTGGTACTCTCGTAGGGTCAACTTTTGGAAGAGTTTGCTTGGCTTGAGGTCAGAAGGAGAAACAGTTTTGCCAAGGCTGTCCCATGGGGCCCTTTGTTCTCATCATTCACATTCCAAAGCTGGCATGACTGTTAGAGCATCGTATAGGGATATTCTTGTTTTGAATTATTTTATAATACATTGGTTTATTAAACAGAAGTGGGAATATGGTTGCCATGTTTTTTTTAAATCTGTTAACTTGATGGTTTTTTTTGTGTAACTAGATTATTTTTAAGTATTTGTTTATTTGTTTATTTAAAACATTTCTACCCCGCCTTTCTCACCCCGGAGGGGACTCAAGGTGGCTTCACATACAGGCAACAATTCGATGCCCTAAAACACACTGTACACTTAAATAAATATTAAAATAAAATTTAAAAGTACACTAAAACAATGAAAATATTTAAAAACAATATAGTCAGGGTTAAACACATAATCCACAAGCGCAATCTGGGCCGTTCCAATGGTCAATGCAGATTGTTCCAAGTCTACCTATTGCACACATTCCCTAAAAGCTTGGTCACAAAGCCATGTTTTCACTCTCTTGCGGAAGGTCAGAAGGGAGGGAGCTGACCTAACATCACTAGAGAGGGAGTTCCACAGTCGAGGGTCCACCACTGAGAAGGCCCCATCTCTCTTCCCCACCAACTGTTAGAGAGGTGGGACCGATAGCAAGGCCTTCCCAGGTTATCTTAAACTCTATGGTTGTTCATAGAGGGATATATGTTCGAACAGATTAGCTGGGCCAGAACCATTTAGGGTTTAGGTAGTACCTCTAGCATGCTTCTAAAATGAAAGGAGGCATGACAGGGAAGAGCAGGTTGTTGAGGAGGGTGAGCCGAAGTCAGATAAACAGCAAGGAACCTCTACCCAAGAGCCACCTTGTTCATTCATTTTATTTTGCAGCATCTGAGGAATATGGGATATCAGCAGTAATTTCTGTCTCTACTGTAATAAATCCAGTACAATTATATTTCTGAGGTATAGGATCCAGACACATTTCAGTGGAACTTTGGTGAAATTATGCACAGTGTTTTAAACATGTAAAAGCAAGTGATTTCTGTCAGTGGATATAGGACTGGGACACAAGATTCTTGAAGCAAAGGAGAAAAATGTTTATGTACAATATTCCCCATCCAATGCTAAGTTGACTTTCATTGGAAGTGAATAAGGTGATATACAATTTAAAACCAACTCCTGGAGTAAGTGTATTGGCTTTGCTTTTGGGGGGGAATCTGATTCCTACTCCCAGGAATCCGTCTTTATTTGTTTTACTATTAATGTTCTAAACTAACATTTTGGGTTACTCAATACAGCAGGAACCATGAAAGCTGATGCTGAAAGGGATATTTTACTCAAATTCCATTCTGCAATAGCTTGTTGATGAGGAAGCCAATGTCTGATTTAAAATCTTCAGCCATTACGAAATGCAACCACCAACGTTGGAAATCAGAAAGTAGAATTCTGATTTTGATGCCAATAAACATCTGATCTCAATTCAGAGTGCTGGTGTTAATCCTTCAAACCTTTGAACAGCTTGATAGCAAGTTACTTGAAGAACCATCTTCACTCATCTAATCCATTCTGTATAATGAGCTCTGTATTGATATTCTTCTCATGTGGTCACCATTAAATCTGTTAAGTTCAAAAGTAAACAGATTAGTGGTGTCATCAACACTGCAACATTTTCTACATGTTGATGTTCAGATGAAGTCTTTTGTGTAGTTTATTCAATCATTTTTTAAAAATCAGATCTTTAGATTTAAAGCTGCCTTTAGCGGACTTCTTTAATTGACTTGCATGTTTGAAACAATTCTGTCTCTGCTACTGTGACTGTTCTGTCGCGTATCCCCTGAAATCTAGTTTGCATGCTACTGTAAATAGATTTAAAAAATTACTTTTGCTTAGTAAAATTGGGTGCCAAATTTTCTTTTGATATTGATTTTTAGTTTATGTCTTCCAAGGAAAATAGTTAAACCATCCAGAAAAGTGACCAAATGAAAAAGAAACAGGTATATTGCAATGTGTATACATGTGGTGTGATTTTTTTCATTCATCAGATTATTCAACCGTCCTGATTGCCTGGACAATCCCAGCTAATCCTCTCTTGTCTCGCTTTTTCAGCTGCTTTTAAAATGTCCTAATTTCTCTCTCCTTCTGCTACTTTTCCCCTTAGTCCTCGTCTTCTACAAATCCTGCAAACATAATTTAAAGTGCAAAAGTAATTTACAGTAATTAACTTGGGAAGAGAGGAGAGAAACAGGTAAAAAAAGAAGAAGCGGATTGCTGTAGCCTCTCCTAGCTTTTGTGTTCTTCCTTATTAATGTTTGGCAGTTTTATCACACTCTAGTATTATTTGGCCACACATATCCAAGTTTCTTCTGTGAAATCTTGGAGGATATGAAACAGGATTTCATACTACAAATGTAAGATAAAAAGAATTATCATAAAACTAGCCATCCCTTGACATGCGTTGCTGTGGCCCCGACTAGTGATCTGGAAAATAAAGTAACGAGAAAGTGCTGGTTTGTATGTAATTTCTTTATGCTTGTGGGTAAACAGTATTTCTTGTTGCTTCTTTTCAGTGTTGATTTAGAGATTGTCTGGTTTGCCTACTCTGGAAAATGCAACATATCTTTGTCCTTCTATCTATGATACGATATCTGTCATATACATGTGTGTGTGTGTGTGTGTTTGAATCATATATATTGATCTATATCTATGCCTGGATAACTCTTTGTCAGGGGGGCTTTGATTATGTTTTCTTGCCTTGGTGAAGGAAGTTGGACTGAATGGCCTTAAGGCAGCATTTCTCAACCTGGGTGTCGGGACCCCTGGGGGGGGTCACAAGGGGGTGTCAGAAGGGTCGCCAAAGACCACCAGAAAACATAGTATTTTCTGTTGGTCATGGGGGTTCTGTATGGGAAGTTTGGCCCCATTCTATCATTGGTGGGATTCAGAATGCTCATTGATTTGTAGATGAACTATGTTGTTGTTGTTTATTTGTTCAGGCGCTTCTGACTCTTCATGACCTCATGGACCAGCCATGCCAGAGCTCCCTGTCGGCTCTCACCACCCCCAGCTTCTTCAAGGTCAATCCAGTCACTTCAAGGATCCCATCCATCCATCTTGCCCTTTGTCGTCCCCTCTTCCTTTTTCCTTCCATTTTCCCGAGCATAATTGTCTTCTCTAAGTTTTCCTTTCTTCTCATGATGTAGCCAAAGTACTTCATCTTTGCCTCTATACATCCTAGTAACTACAACTCCCAAATGTCAAGGTCTATTTCTCCCAAATTCCATCTGTGTTCATATTTGGGCATATTGTGTATTTCTGCCAAGTTTTGTCCAGATCCATCATTGTTTGAGTCCACAGTGCTCTCTGGATATAGGTGAACTACAACTCCAAAACCAAAGGACACTGCCCACCAAACCCTTCCAGTATTTTCTATTGGTCATGGGAGAACTGTGTGCCAAGTTTGGTTCAATTCCATCATTAGTGGGGTTCAGAATGTTTTTTGATTGTAGGTGAACTATAAATCCCAGCAACTACAACTCCCAAATGACAAAATCAGTTTTTTTGAGTGAAGGACATACATTGGTGTATTGTTAGGTGTATTGTGTCCAAATTTGGTGTCAATTCGTCCAGTGGTTTTTGAGTTATGTTAATCCCACAAAGGAACATTACATTTTTATTTATATAGATATATAAGTAACTAGATGAGAAGCCAGAGCGCTGCGTTTGAAGTTTTGAATTTAAAATGGCCCAGAGTACATCTGCACTGTAAAATTAACACAGATTGACACCACAGCTCAGTGCTAAGAAATCCTGGGATCCTGAGTTGTACTTTAGTGAGGCACCAGCACTCCTGGGCAGGGAAGACTGTAGACCTTGTGAAACTATGCTGCAGGACCTGCAAGTGCTTAGAGAAGCGTTCTCTCTGAGATCCTTTCGGTACTTCTACTTTTGGCAGATATTGACCATAGAGTTGTGCTGGATGACCTAGAGGTTCCTAGAGAGAACATATTAAGCAAATTCTCAATCATTAAACCCACAAATGTGGAGGGCAGAGTATATATCAACTGAAGGGAACCTCTGCAATACGTGGAGAAGTAGAGTTGCGTGTGACATCAGCTTACTTGGGTATCCATTTCACACTTGAAAAACTGTGGTCCATTATAAGATTGCAATGGAACTTGATTCAAGCCTGAATTCCCTCTAAACCAGAGCACAATACATAACATGTTGCATTCTACAGAGAGCAGTTTGCTTCTCTCCAAGTAGATTAGCTTTCTAAAGTCTGGGTGATGACAGACTTTTTTGTTAGCTGTGATCTCTCTGCCAAAGGAAGTTCATCAAGTTAGGTGTCCTTGGGTTTTTTGTTTTTAATTTTGAGAGAGCTGGCTAGATATATTTCTGCCACCTCTGCCTTGGCTCTTTTACTCTTTTTCGAATAATGTTTTTAATGATGGTTGAAGCTTCCCCCCCATTATAGATTGGTGTCCAGTGGCCTTCCAGTTTCTTTCTAGGACAGAAAGATGGCATAGAAATGTTTTAGAAATAAATTGAATAACACATTTTCATCAGAAATCTACAGATGCCCCAATGAATATTGGAATATATTGGGTCACTCTGTGAGTAACAAATGCATGCTTTGGAACAGATCATCAATATGGAGGACAGTAATGAAGTCAGGGAGAGGATAGGAAACTGAGTGAAACCATGAAGATGAGCACCCGTCTGGTAATAACCCTCTCCGCATTCCTGTTATGGCTTAATCATGTTGAACACACAAAGGAAGGCAAGGGCCAGGTGGAACCCAGCCACTCAAGGGACTTTTTTTCCAGCCCTCAGGAATTTCCAATTGAGGGCTGCTCTTTCCTTGCTAATTGGAGTGGGGAAGACACACAGAGAAAGACTCTTTCTCTCTCTTTCTCATTCATACTTTCTCTCAAGTGAGCTTACATCTTGGTACAGTAAATAGTCTTAAGGATCATTTATGGTAGATTCCTCTCAGCAGGGTTGGCCCAGTGGAAAACCCATTACACTGTAAGAGGTTATGGGATCAGAGGAAGGTCTCAGTAGCAACTTTTGTGTAAGATCCTGGCAATGGTGCAGCAGTCCTGGATCCCATGGCCTGGGGGTGGTAGGCATTTATTTATGATCCATCTTTTCTCCTCATACAAGGCAACTTTTACACATTTTTTTAAAAAAGACATGGCTTAAAGATAGATAGATAGATAGATAGATAGATAGATAGATAGATAGATAGATAGATAGATAGATATCTTATTTATAACCTGCCCTGTCTCCCAGAAATTAAAAACAATTAATTGTTAAAATAGAAAATTTAACTAATATAAGGCATAAGTAAGACATAATAAAAAGATGAAACTACAACTTCACTAATAACCCAATATGATACATAGATTAAAAGCCAAAGACCTGCTTGAATAAATAGGTCTTTGCAAAAGGAAAGGAGAAAGGAGATGAACTAAACCTCCCATGAGAGTGAATTCCACACCCTGAAGCTAGTCAGAAGAGGTTCTCTTGCATTTTCTCAACAAACGTGAACACCACCAAAAGAATAGCAGGTTGTGAAGGCAGTAACAAATACACAACCTGGACCAGCATGGATTTGCCAGGGCTAAGTAGGTCTGATGGTGCTTGCCACATAACCTTTTTGGACATTATCTCACAAGGGTTAGGGTGTGTGTGTGTTTGTGGCTGTTTAACAGCATGTAATCATACTGCTTATTGTATAATCTCCTTGCATCTCACTGGAGATGCATTTCAGGCCCCCCTCTATTGTTTGTTTGTATCTTTTAATTCATGGGGGAAACCCATGAATATGCTCCTGAAAGGGCTTTGTTCGAACATTGACACTGGTGCAATAAGCAACTGGTGCTGCTGCAGTGATTTTGGATTAACCTTGGTGGCATGGGCATGTTGTGAGCGTAACTTTTCTCCACTCAACTTACCTGTCCCCAAGTTGAGGCCATTCAGTTTCTGGTGAACAGATGGAGAGGATCCTTGCCACATTGCCCCCATTTGCCCGCTTTAAAATTTAGTAATTGTAATTTAGTACCACAGCTATAGTAAGTATAATTTCGTTACACAACTATAGAGTTGTGCTGGAGGCCAAGGCCTGCCCAGCCTGTGGTCCTCTAAGTATTTTGGACTGCACCTCCCAGAATTTTGGCCTTCAACTCCCACTGGACAAACTGGTTAGGGTTTCTAGGAGTTGGAGTCCCAAACATATGGAGGGAGGTGGACCACTGGTGGTCTACGGACCAAAGGTTGGGAACCACTGGATTAGACTGACTAGATGGCCCATGTGGTCTCTTCTGATTCTATGATTTTATATGTACATTTATGACCATGGCATAAATGTAAACTGGAGAAGAAAAATGGGTTCCCCTAACACTGTGGAGACCAAAATCCACTGATTGTGGTAATATGAAAATAACTAAATTAACTCAATGTATATATTACAAATACACATATCAAAAAAACAGTACTGCCACATTCACATTAAGTAGAAACAACTGGTCTTCTCTTGAAATATAAAACAAAGTATTCGTGTGAGTAAATGTCCTGTTCTTTATTACATATGAGTAGACTCCAGTAGTCACATGAATTGACTCCAACCTACAACCGGTTTTGACTCACAAGAGCCTTTGTCATGCGGTTGGGTCTACAAACAACACATATCATGAATACACACATACAATTGAACAATTTGTTATATCAAATTTGTAAGAATATATACAGACACTCTACTTACTCAAATTATCACAAAACGCTCAACTTTTGAGGTGAGAAATTCACCAAGTATCTTCTGGAGGGGTGGATCCTAAGGGGACATAGATAGTGGCTAAAGGCAGGGATATCAAGAGATAAATTATATGATTTGTTAGGTTGCAGCACTGTATCTGCAGTAAATTGTGCATTAAAATTTAATCTGGCAAAGAATGAGATTCTACTCTGCCTGATCCTTGAGTGCCATGTGTCCCTACTGGGAACAATAAATGTTTTGCTGAAAAGTATTCAGGGGCTATTTTTGTTTGTGATGCAGCAACTTTCCCCTATTCTTTGCATATTATTTCTCCCAAATTTTCTACTAAAGAAGTAATGCCCAAGAACACATCTACCATGTGCCTATATTGAAGATCAAGCGGAAAATTCATCTCGCTGTGAATTGTACTCATTTTCTTGGGGGAAATGGTACTGAAGGGGTTAAAAATAGCAGAACTCTAAATCCCATAGTCTTATCTGGGGGGGGGGGGGAATGGTCCTGGATGGTAGTAAGCGACTACATTGCTTTCATGGTATTTTTGGCACTATAGCAACTGGTGACAAGGAATTCTGTATCAAATAATGAGAGTTATTTTCTCCCTGTAATATAAATGAGAGAGTTCTCAGATATCAGGATTGGCCTAGCAATCAGGACTTGAAAACATCCCCCTTTTTGGACCATGAAATGCAGCCAGGACAAAGACAAATCTGTGCTTTAAACCCTTTGGTTGTATGAAGGTGCTTTCGATCACATTTAATTGGCTGAACAGTTTCCCCAGCACATTCTAGGGGGAAAGTTAATTCAGTGGTTTATAGTTAGGACTTTTAACTCTGTGGTGTATGGAAAAAGCCGTGATCAGATTTAGTGGCCATTTTGTGCCATTTTACTTCTTTCCCATGGTTTCAAATCTGAACAATAATCCATGGCATGCCTCTGTCTAAATATCTATATATATCTAAGAGAGAGAGAAAGATTGAGAAAGAGAGGGAGACATGAACAGAGAATGAATGAAGAAAGGACAATTTAGGGAAGCTACAGGGCTGCCCAATTGACCCATTAAGTTGAGGGTGGGGGGATAAGCAGAAATCTGTCTCCCATAATAAGATGTGCTTTAATTTCCAAAACTTTTAAGCCTCTTGATCGCCTGTAAAGATGAAAGGAATACTGTTATACACTATACTGTTCCCATTATGTAATGCCAATCGTCTTAATTTTGAGAGCTTGCTTTGAACCGGCATTGGCAGCAAGCAAGCTAAAACCAATCTAATAGGGGGTGGGGAATTATAATGGGAAAAGGTTTCAAAACCAGCCCTTTCTCTGCTGAATCGGAGGTGGAATGTGAAAAGCTTTCTTAAATGAAGGGTTTCTTGGTGGAATGTGAGAAGCGAGGTCACAAAATATGTTGGTTGTTATTATTGAGAAAAATGTATATCCCACCTCTTGCTCAAATGATGATCAAGGAGGCTATTGTAATAATGTACCCACACAATGCACAAAGCCATTAGCTCCTAATCCCTGGGTTGATGGCAGAGGGCAGAGCATGATCCCTTCCAGCCTTTCAATCCCACAGCAAGTGGCAGTGGAAGCCTAGTGCTTTTTCTGAGTGTGAGGGTGACTACTATGGGTGGTGGGTTCCCTTTGCCTTGATGTCCGTCCTGGGAGGAAGACTCGGCCACTTTTCCATGGGCCTACATCCCTTCATTTACCATAACCATTATAAGCCACTTTGCGCACTGTTTTAGTAGAAAATTAGGTTGAAAAATGAATGATTGTGGAGGCCAAGCTTTTAAAGTTTCCTCAGCTTTCCAACTTTATGCATTAGAGAACTCATAAATGCTGTTTTCCTTTGTATGTATATATGCATGTATTTATTTATTGCATTTCTATACCACTTTTCTCACCTCTAGGGGAACTCAAAGTGGTTTACATTCATATAAAACAATACATTGTTGTTGTTCATTCGTTCAGTCGTCTCCGACTCTTCGTGACCTCATGGACCAGCCCACGCCAGAGCTCCCTGTCGGCCGTTACCACCCCCAGCTCCCTCAAGGTCAGTCCAGTCACTTCAAGGATGCCATCCATCCATCTTGCCCTTGGTCGGCCCCTCTTCCTTTTGCCTTCCACTTTCCCCAGCATAATTGTCTTCTCTAGGCTTTCCTGTCTCCTCATGATGTGGCCAAAGTACTTCAACTTTGTCTCTAGTATCTTTCCCTCCAGTGAGCAGTCGGGCTTTATTTCCTGGAGGATGGACTGGTTGGGTCTTCTCGCAGTCCAAGGCACTCTCAGAACTTTCCTCCAACACCACAGCTCAAAAGCATCGATCTTCCTTCGCTCAGCCTTCCCTAAGGTCCAGCTCTCACATCCGTAGGTTACTACAGGGAATACCATGGCTTTGACTATGCGGATCTTTGTTGCATTACATTACATTACATTACAATACATTACATATCTTTAAAAAACAATTATTATTATTATTATTATTATTATTATTATTATTATTATTATTATTATTGTATCCCACCACCATCTCCCCGAAGGGACTTGGAGCAGCTTACATGGGGACTAGCCCAGTCAAAAATAGATAAAAACATACAAATATAACACAAATAAAATGTATAAAAGCAGCATCATAAACAGTATAAAAAAACATCAACAACAGCCAATAGCCTGACAGAATAATCAAATGTTAAAATACGGGTGGGCAGGGGCTTGTGCGATAAAGTTGAAAGGACAGGGCAGTTGGAAAAAATGCAGGAGCCAGATCAAAAAATTAGGTCTGTAAGGTCTGTATCAATCAGAACACTATATACAGGGGACAGTAGTAAAGTTAAGGGGCCAATTATTAAATTATGGTTGAGGGGGCAGAGCTATCTAATGAACCGTTTCATTATAACATATAACTATAAAATTAAGATCAAATAAAATTACGCCAACCATCAGACATAGCCATAAAACATTTAAACATTTAAATATTGCATCATGTTCATAGCTCTTGCACTCTTTGTAAGAAGGGTTGGTGGGTGGCATTGCAGAATGAGATATAGGTCACAAGACAGGCATCCTGAGGATCTCACACTTTTTGAATCCAGATTTACTGATTCAGAATAATTTGCTATTCATTTGTTCTGTACTCATTGTCTGCAAAAGAAGTAGGAAAAAGGCATCACTTCATAAATACTTTGGTTGTGAAAGATGAAATGCATCAAGAGATTGTTGTTCATTCGTTCAGTCGTCTCCGACTCTTCGTGACCTCATGGACCAGCCCACGCCAGAGCTCCCTGTCGGCCGTTACCACCCCCAGCTCCCTCAAGGTCAGTCCAGTCCAGAGAGGTCAGACCAAGCGTGATCCCTGGGGAAGGCAATGGCAAACCACTCCAGTATCCTTGCCAAGAAAACTAAACTAAATCAAGAGATTAGCATCCATATTAAAAGATGGTGAGAGCAGAATTCTCTTCAGCTCAGTAGTGGTTGCAGAGACCCGTGAAGCTCTGTTGTCCAAAAGTACTTTTGAGATTCCTCAACACTTTTTCTGCCAAATGCAAAGATGAATTTGCACACAAAGCCTACCTTAGTTCTTGGTTCAGCCAGCTGAAATGGCATTACTGCTATCATATACACAGTATTTCTGAGTGCCCTTAGGATTCCACATATATTATCTCTGTAGTCCTTACTGCAACCAAAATATATTGAGGTGGTTCTGCTTCAGAGCACCAGGTGTTGAATCCCCTGGCCAGCAGAGCTAGTGGTCATGCTGACTGGGGGATTCTGGGAGATGGAATTTAAAAAAGGAACTTCCCCAAGCTCTAACAACTATCTTGTGTGGGAGGCTGTTTCTTTGATATCCCAGAACTGTAACTGCAGTGGAAAGACTAAGCGAATCTTGCCATTACTGCATAAAAGGTAGGGCTTAAATACATATTTCTTTACTCAAGCTAGAATGTGTCTAGGAGGGTAACAAAGTCTCGAAAACCAAGACTTTCAAAGAATGACTTAGGACAATGATGGGCAACCTTTTGAGCTTGGTGTGTCAAAATTCACCAAAAAAGCGAGCATAATTCAGGTGGGGTGCCACTTTGAGAAAAAAACCATAATTTTGCAATATTTATAGTTTAAATAACAAAAATGCAAAATTGTAATATATAATGGTATTTAATAACCCAAAAACTAATTATTTAACTTACCTGCTTAGTGACTTCTTTGTTCATCCTTCAGTCGGTTTCTTTTGTTGGTCTTGATATTATTTAACTTGTGTGGGTTGCCGTAAACTAAGAGAAGTGAGGGGGAGGGGAAATTCTTTAACTAAGCTGCTTATTAGTGACTTTTTTGTTGCTGAATTTCATTGACTAAATCTTCAATGGAAGGTTGGTATTTTGTACACTTCAAGCCCAAGCAAGTCCTACTACCATCATCTGTAAAATTGTTTCTTTTGATGGTTTTGATATTATTTAACACTGAGAATAAGGTTTCACAAAAGTATATGGCCGTGTGTCATCAGAAATGGTTATGCGTACCAGTGCTGACACGCGTGTCATAGGTTCGCCATCATGGACTTAGGACTTTATTGCATGGAGGTGGTGAACTGGTGCAATAGCAGGACTGTTCTTCTAGCAGGGTCCCCTTGCCATACATATTTCTTTACTCAAGCTAGAATGTGTCTAGAAGGGTAACAAGACTAAAAAACCAAGCCTTTCAAATAATCACTTAGGACTTTATTGCATGGAGATAGTGAACTGGTGAAATAGCAGGACTGTTCCTCTAGTAGTGTTCCCTATCTCACAATGCTACCCATCTGTCACTTCACTGCAATGAAGGTGTCTTTAAACAGAGGTTGAATGGGCAACTTTTAGCAGTGCTTTAGTTTTGTATCCTTGTATGAGGACTAGATGAGGACTAGATGTCCCTTGTGGTCCCTTTTGGGAAGCCCACTGTGTGGTCTTGGGTGAGTTACATGCTCTCAGCCCCAGAAAACTCCAGGAAGCTTTGCATTTGGGCTACCATATTCAGAAGGTGCTTGAAAGCACACAACAAAATGTTGCTAGTGCTAGTGTCCAAAGGCCCTTCACTTAAGGTATGCTCTAGTCTAGAGAACCACCCAGAGAGTGCCGCATAATGTGGCCAATGGCAAACAAGCCAGCATAGGCATGGTGGAACTAAGGGACATTTTCATCCCACTTTCTCCATGTTGTATTCATTCCATCCTGGTTGTGCAACAGGATTGCAGGAAAATTCATATTGATGTCTATGTGCGGTTTTCTCATATATGCTTCCTGTAGTCAGTTTGTCAAGCATAGGCTTTTTGTGCATATTTGCCTGATATATCAATTGTTTACAATTTATCTAGTTTTCACATATATGAGTGTGTGTATATAAATATATAGGTTCTTGTAGGTTTTTTCGGGCTATAGGGCCATGTTCTAGAGGCATTTCTCCTGACGTTTCGCCTGCATCTATGGCAAGCATCCTCAGAGGTAGTGAGGAACCTCATAACCTCTGAGGATGCTTGCCATAGATGCAGGCGAAACATCAGGAGAGAATGCCTCTAGAACATGGCCATATAGCCCGAAAAAACCTACAACAACCCAGTGATTCCAGCCATGAAAGCCTTCGACAATATAAATATATATTTGCATGTTTTTGCCTAAAATTGTTTACCAAATATATGTGTATATAAATATATATTTGCAGGGGGGTTTTTTTTTTTTACCTAATATCATTTACCTAATACTGTGCACATGTCCCATGTCATGGCTGAATATCTGCATTCATCCCTTGTAAATATTTGGAGAACTGCATTACAAAACCCCCAAAAGTAATTGTGTTCCATCAAGTTGATACCTTGGCATCTTCATATTGAAATTAGAAGTGAATTCCATTTTTCTCCAATCAAGGGCTCACCAAAATATCTTTTTAAAAACATGGTTAAGGGTATAATCCAGAGATGAGCAAACGTGGGCCCTCCAGGTGTTTTGGACTTCAACTCCCACAATTCCTAGCAGCCTCAGGCCCCTTCCTTTCCCCCCTCAGCCGCTTAAGCTTAAGAGGCTGAGGGGGAAAAGGAAAGGGCCTGAGGCTGTTAGGAATTGTGGGAGTTGAAGTCCAAAACACCTGGAGGGCCCACGTTTACCAGTGCCTGGTGTAATCAGTCAGACATGCTGTGATTTCAGGCGTCCATCCTATTGCTTCTGCTTTGAAAATGTATTGGCCTTTTTTCTGCAACAAAAACTGTTTTTCTCGCCAGAACAGCAGGTGAAAAAAAATCCATTTAATTCCTGTCATTCTGATGGTCCTTTGAGTGGATAGAAAATGCGTATTTCTCTCTCTGCCAGGATGGCCAAAGCATTATTTGAGATTTATTTTATTTTATTGACTATAGAAGCAGTGGTGGCTGCATTCAATGGGGAAGGGGGAAATGGAAGAAAAAATGTTAATTGTGTACTTGAATACAGAAGGGGGGAGATGGGGGGCGTTGAAGATCTTAGAGGCCAAATTCTTAAAATTACCCGACTGCTGCTGTGGAGGCATTTGCAGGAGCAGCCCTCCCTGGAAAGCCTGCCCTGGCCAGAGCGCTCATTAGCATGACAAATGCCCCCGGTGCCAACTGTGGAAGGATCCGAGGGGGGTGGGAATGGGTGGGCGAGGGGCCCCGAGGTAATAATGGAAGCCTCTCAGGTGCCAAGACACCTGAATGCCATTAATGCGGGGCGGAATACAGCTGGGCAATCAACCCGGCCTTGCTGGCACCGTCGGGTTTTTCCAGCGCGAACCAATTTGAGCCTGGGGTGAAAACGCCCCAATTGTCCTTCATGCAAATGAGGAGCCGGGCTCGGTGCGCTTTTCCCAGCCTGGGGGCTTTCAGAGCCCGAGGCAGCCAGGCCAGCATTGTTTTAGCGGGGAAAGGGATTGAGTCTTCTGGGGATGATGGGTGGCACTTCTGGGCCTGATGGAGGGCAGGGGACACTCTCCTCTGTGGAAGGAAAGGCAGGCCCAGGGACCTCGCATCTTCTGATGCTTCCAGGCAGGGAGAGAGAGACGCGAGAGGCAAAAGATCCCACGCGTAAAAGCGCCAGCCGGGAAAGAGAGGCAGGGAGTGGGAGTGGGAAGGGCTGGGGCTCAGAGTTGGTCCCTATTGAGGCTGTTCTGGCTCCGATCCAGGAAGATGAAGCCTCGCTCTTGCTTCCTTTGGGGAGGGGGCACCAGAGCCCCCCTCTTGCGCGAAGCCAACTTTAAAGTGGCAAAAGAAATAGGCGGTGGGTTGTCACTACCTTTGAGGATGCTTGCCATAGATGCAGGCGAAATGTCAGGAGAGAATGCCTCTAGAACATGGCCATATAGCCCGAAAAAACCTACAAAAACCCAGGCGGTGGGTTGTAGTAGGTTTTTTCGAGCTGTATAGCCATGTTCTAGAAGCATTCTCTCCTGACGTTTCGCCTGCATCTGTGGCAACAGCAACAACAAAACTTTATTTATATACCGCTCTGTCTCCCCGAGGGGACTCAGAGCGGTTTCCAAGTAACATCATGTCCTGATGTTAACAACATAACAACAGGGTAAACAACATAAACATAAAATTAACAAGACAATATAAGCATTAAAAATCACAATAGCACCTATATATTTAAAATAATCCTGCCTGTTCAAGGCAATATAAAAGTCCTGGACAAGGCTAGTGCAATTTGTAGAGGGCCCGGGAAATTAGGTGCAATGCTATAGCAGGCAACAACAATAATAGGTAGAGTCTATGGCTGTTCAATTCCGGGGCCAAATAGGAGGAAGCAACCTGGGGAATTGGTAGAAAAAGATATGGCCATATTCAACAAGATCTGGGGCTGAGCTAGAACTAGTCCTTCTCAAAGGCTTGTTTAAAGGACCAGGTCTTCAGTCTCTTACGAAAGGAGGGGAGGGATGGGGCCTGTCTTATTTCTCTAGGAAGGACGGTGGGGGGGGGGGCACCACCGAGAAGGCCCTCTCTCGTCCCCACCAACTGTGTTTGTGAGGTGGTGGGAGCGAAAGGTGGGCCTCCCCGGAAGATCTTAAAGCATCCTCAGAGGTTGTCACAACCTCTGAGGATGCTTGCCACAGATGCATGCAAAACGTCAGGAGAGAATGCTTCTAGAACATGGCCATACAACCCGAAAAACCTACAACAACCCAGTGATTCCAGCCATGAAAGCCTTCGACAATGGATCGGAGCCTTGTCTTCTCTCTCGCTTCCTTTCCCGAGTTGCCTTCCATGCCCGCCTCGTCCCTTTCAAGCGCCTTTCCTGCTTCAGATCCTTCTTCTTTTGAGGGAGAAGGATCGACGGGTTCCTGAAAAGGAGCCCCGAGGCTCTGTCTCCTCGGGGTCCCATTCTTATTGAGGTTCCTCCTTCCCCTCCTTGAGAAAACGCGAGGACTTCAAAGACAGTTGAACCCAAGGGATGCACTGGGGCTTGAGCAGGACAGGCCCACCCCCAGACCCAGCCCAGGCGAGGCTGGGTCTTCTCTCTCGGGAATAGATGGGCTCCAGGTGAGATAAGATCGCTTCGAGCTTTGCCTGCCATCCGACGGACCTCAAGGAGAAGCCCGCGAAGGGAAAGGGTGCGCCTCCCCGGGTTGGTTGCCCTAAAAAAGGCCCCACTGGGCTGAAGGGGGTTCCTCCTCCCCGGAGATCCCGACTGGAAGGCGGCTCAAGCAGGCGCCCCTCCCCTTCGCCCGGGTGGAGATGCCGAGTGAGCGAGGGCATAAGGAAGCCAAACCGCATTTTCTGAGAAGGAAACGGATTAGCAGCGGTTCCCGGTCCAAGGGGTCCTCAGGCCGCGGCTCGGGACGCCATTCCTTCCCAGAGCCCAGCTCATCACACTAGGAAAAAACCCACTTAAAATCCGGTTTCTGCCTCCTGCAGAATTGTGGGGTTTGTAGTGTAGTGAGGCTGTTAAAGGCTCCTCCCTAAACTACAAACTCCAGAATTCTGCAGGAGGCAGAAACCGGATTTTAAGTGGATTTTTCTCTCTAGTGTGATGAGAAATTCGAATGTCGCATTGGAAGGCACGGGAAGAGGCACTTGACTTGGGTTAAACCACGACCAAAAAAAAAAGTCCTCCCTAGAAATATTCATTACTCTTGAGACACACAGGAAAGGGTGGATATCCATCCCTAATACTACGATGGGGGTTCTCCCGCCCCATTAAACCCATGTAATGCGAATTTGCTCCGAAGCCTGGCTTCTTTGTGGATTCAGTCAGCCTTGGCTTGGAAGCAAGGTACATTCCAAATGGACTTTTAATAAAAATTCCAGACATTAATGAGAAGACAGGAAAGCTTAGAGAAGACAATTATGCTGGGGAAAATGGAAGGAAAAAGGAAGAGGGGGCGACCAAGGGCAAGATGGATGGATGGTATCCCAGAAGTGACTGGCTTGACCTTGAAGGAGCTGGGGGTGGTGACGGCTGACAGGGAGCTCTGGCGTGGGCTGGTCCATGAGGTCAGGAAGAGTTGGAAGCCACTGAAGGAATAAACAACAACAAACAAGAAGTATAGACATCACCCAATGAATCCGTGCCTTTGAGCAATCATTGGCGCAAGTGTGCAAATCCCAGGGTCGGGGCGCAGGCACCCAGTTCAAACCCGTCTCGCCCCAGGTTTAGACTACCTTCAGACTACATGGGTTTGAACTCTCCTTCAGGCACGGCCACGTTGAGTCAGGAAGGAAACTTGGCAGGCGCTCAAGCCGAAGGTTTAGACAGGCATTGGCAAACTGGGGCCTTCCAGGTGTTTTGGACTTCAACTGCCACCATTCCTAACAGCCTCAGGTCCCCTTCCTTTTTTCTTAAGCAGCTGGGGGGGGGGGGGCTGAGGTTGTTAAGAATGGTGGGAGTTGGAGTCCTAAACACCTGGAGGACCAAAATTTGCCCAGGCCTGTTTTAGTGGGTTCAATCCAGTTTTCCAATCTGGAGGAGGCGATGGGGAGGGAGAGGATCCTGCTCCAGGCCCTTCGGGAGCCTGGAGGGCAGCTTTTTCTCCCCACGCCAAAGCGGTAGGATTCAGGGGGGGCACCGCTCTCTCCTCCCGCGATCCCATGGGAGGGGAAGGGGCCACGCCTTCACCCAACCTCCCCCTCCCAGGTCCACCCCCCTCAGCCAAAGATGGAGGCAAAAGTCCGAAGGGGAAACCTGCTTCCACCCAAGTGACCAGAGTGTAGCTGAACCTTTGCCTTCAACTTGTCTATGCGCCCTTCCTCCTCCTCCTCCTCGCCCCTTTCCCCCTCCCTCCGGACAATTCCCCACCCAACACCAAGTTTGGGGGGCTGTGAAACTGCCACGTTGATGAGGGGGCAGAGCAGGAACAAGGGACCCCCTTATTTCTTTATATCATTTTCATCTTAATTCATCTTTCCCAACTCTATTTTTCTTTTTCTTCCTTCCTTCCCTCCCTTCTCCCTCTCTCTTCTATTTCCAATTTTTCTTTTTTT
>NW_026846588.1:15545607-15751964 GCF_025583915.1 Anolis sagrei ordinatus | reverse complement strand
CATTTAGAGCTGGGAGAGACCACTAAGGCTATCTAGCCCAACCCCCCAGGGCGACCTACTCAATGGTTGAATATAAGTATTTTAAGCAGTTCTTCCTTTTCTCCTTGAAGGGAATTGATCTTGTCGTGATAAATCCGTCCAGAAGTTTTTCTGGAGGAGGGGTTGGGAAGGGTTCAAGGCAGTCAAGAAACCTGAAAAGCTTTGGTTTGGTTTAATGTCTTGTCGAAGGCTTCCATGGTCGGAATCACTGGGTTGTTGTGTGTTTTCCGGGCTGTCTGGCCACTTTCCAGAAGCATCCCCTCCTGACGTTTCGCCTGCATCTATGCCAGACATCTTCAGAGGCTGTGAGAGGCCTCACAACCTCTGAGGATGCCTGCCACAGATGCAGGCGAAACGTCAAGAAAGATTGCTTCTGGAACATGGCCAGACAGCTCGGAAAACACACAACAATTTGGGTTTGGTTGAGTTTTTGAAACCAAGGTGTAGGCGCGAGTCCTTAGCTTGGGATGCCCGAAATTGTGGCCATTGAGTTGAGATTATTTTGGGATTGAAGGTGCTTTTAGGCAAAGGTTGTGACTGCCGAGCCCCTGCTTTGGCAACAACTTTCGGCCTCCGGGGTCTCCAGGAAGGGAAATTTTCTCCTGCCAGAAAGCGGTGTGCATTGGTGTGCATTCCCAGCACACACGGGCCTGTGTTGTGTTGTGTTGTGTTGTGTTGCATTGTGGGGCTCTTTATCTTCACCATAGCATTGGCAGATATTTTTTTTCCCCAAACCCACCGGATTGAAAGACACAGTGGACTGAAAGTTGTTTGGACTGGAGGAGAAGGCAGAAGCCACACTAATAATAATAGTAATGGGAATAATGATGATGATAATACTACTACTAATAATAATGCGTGGCGCCCTCCTTCCGGGGTCTCGCGAGGCCCTGGTGCCCTTCCCTCCCTCCCTCCCTCCCTCCCTGGGGGTGGATGGAGGAGGCAGCTCAGCCTAAATCTTTATCAAGCCCCTTTCTCTCTCTCTCTCTCTCTTTCTCTCTCTCTGTGGCTTCAACAAACAGAATCCCCATTACTTCCCCGGCGCCTTTTGTTGGCCCTATACAAATGAGAACAAAATGGTTATTCAGGAAAACGCTTTTTCGATTTGTATTGTGTGTGGCGCTGCACAAAGCGCACTGTTATTGTATTTTATGAAAAAAGAACCATCTGTAGCAGAAACAATGGCATCAAATTATCTTTGAATACCCACTGCAAAAATATAAAGCTTTTATTCTTGAGCCTCCCATTCTGTGGATTTGGAGAAGGGGGGGGGGGGAGAAGAGAGAGAGAGAGAGCAAAAAACGAGGGAGAATTGACTTTTTTGTTGTTGTGGGTGCCTTCTTATAACACACACACACAAGCACGAAATCAGGCATTTGGATGTTTTAAGCCATACCATAAACGATTTTCCCCTCTCTCTCTCTCTCGCTGTCTCTCTCTCTCTCCCCTCTCTCTCCCCCCCCCCTTTCTTCTTCCCAGGGGCTTGCAGTTTTAGGCTAGGAGTAAGGACTTAGAGGTTTGTAGTCCCCGGGAGACCTGGAAGAGGAACCCGAGGGGGACAGTAGAGAGAAGGGGTGAACAGAGAGAGAGAGAGAGAGAAAGGAAGAAGGAGGGAGGGAGGGAAAGAGAGAGAGAGAGAGAGGCGCCTCCAAGCCTCTCGGAGAGACGCTGCTGCTGCTGGTGGTGGTGCCCCGGGGAAGCTGCCCGAGAGAGGGGCCGAGGGCTCTGCGGGGAAACCCACCCCCTCCCCGGACCTCGCCGCCTTCTGCCAATCAAAGCCCAGGACCGGCAGGAACCGGTAAGTAAACTTCAGCCAACTTTGACATGAACTCCAGCCTGCCTCTCGCTGCCCCCTCCCTCCTTCCCTTCCAAATAAGAGAAGCCAATGCCATGCACGAGAGAAGGAAACTCAGCCCACCTCCCCTCATGTTCCCCCCACCCGCGGTCGGGAGGACGATAAAGCGGGATAGTTTGCTAGTGTGGACGGTACTGTCCTCCAGAAGGATCCCTTCTGGACCTAGATGATCCAATTAGCGGGGGTTCCCTTTTGTCTGTCTTTGTCCTCCAAAAGGATCCCTTCTGGACTCAAATGACCCAATTAGCGGGGTTCCTTTTTGGACAGTCTTTCCTTCTTCCCTCTCCCAAAGAGATTTGGTATTCCTTTTAAAAAAATCATAGGGTTTTGCAGGTATTCGAACGGGAGGGAGCTCCAACCATCCTTGACTAAGGACAACCCCCACCTCCAAAAACAGAGGGAAATTAAGGAAATTATAAATGAAATAAGGGCGCGCATCCATGGCAGGAGGGGCATAATCTTGCCCCGTGTTGCCTCTGAATGGGATATAAGTTGAATTTCTGGGAAGCAGGTAAACGGAAGGAGGCGCGAGATGGAGGGGAGGGGGGAGAAGGAGTCGGGAAAGTGGGGAGGCGAGGAAGGGAGCCCCCGGAGAGAGGCATCCTCTTCCTCTCTCTTACCTGGGAAGGGGCGAGGCGAGGCGAGGCGCGGGCGGCGGGCTTGGCTCTTGCTCTCTCGCGCCCCCTCATGGCGAGACGCAGCGCGGCGCTTCGGCAAGGGCCAGGTTCAAAAAGACGGCGTGCTTTCCCCCCCAAAATACACACAACTTTCTGTAGCTAGCCACCCCTGCTTTCAGAAGGAGGTTTCCCCTTCTTCCTACTCATCCCTAGGTCTTCACGTGACCGGGATAAGCTATATTGACACAGATTTATAATATTATAATGTAATGCAATATAATATTAGTAATAATAATAATATAATATTATAATTATATATTTATATCATAGAATCAAAGAGTTGGAAGAGACCTCATGGGCCATCCAGTCCAACCCCCTGCCCAGAATTAGGAATATTACATTCAAATCACCCCTGACAGATGGCCATCCAGCCCCTGTTTAAAAGCTTCCAAAGAAGGAGCCTCCACCACACTCCGGGGCAGAGAGTTCCACTGCTGAACGGCTCTCACAGTCAGGAAGTTCTTCCTCATGTTCAGATGGAATCTCCTCTCTTGTAGTTTGAAGCCATTGTTCCTTGTCCTAGTCTCCAAGGAAGCAGAAAACAAGCTTGCTCCCTCCTCCCTGTGGCTTCCTCTCACAAATTTATACATATTTATATCATATGTAATATTACTAATAATATTACAATATAATGGTATAGTATGATATAGTAATATTTAATACTGATATTGTACTATGCTAATAATATAATATATTGTATATATATATATGTGTGTGTGTGTGTGCATATATATATATAAGCCGCTCTGAGTCCCCTTAGGGGTGAGAAGGGAGGCATATCAATGTCGTAAATAAATAGATAGCTATCAATACAGATAGACAGAGATAAAGGTACATATCTACTTCATCACACTAGAGAACGAATCCACTTTAAATCCGGCTTCTGCCTCTTGCAGAATTCTGGGGTTTGTAGTTCAGTGAGGCTGTTAAAGGCTCCTCCTTAAACTACAAATCCCAGAATTCTGCAGGAGGCAGAAACCAGATTTAAAGTGGATTAGGTTCTTGTGGGTTTTTTCGGGCTATAGGGCCATGTTCTAGAGGCATTTCTCCTGACGTCTCCTGATGAGGTCCTAGTAATAAAAACCTAGCTCATGATAGCCCAAAATTCAGCAGAGACTTTCGCCTTCCATTATTATTATTATTATTATTATTATTATTATTATTATTATTATTATTATTATTGCCGTTTAGCAAGAATTTGGGAGTTCTTCTTCTTCCCTTCCACCCACTTCCCCGGATTTCGTTTCCCTCTAGTTTAAAAAAAACCCAACAACAACCGGAGAATTTGGGAGAGAAAGGTTAATCTGGGTCTGAATGAGGACGCCGTGATTGACAGGCGAAAAGGTGTGGAGGGCAGGTCGAGCTGTCGTCTTTACGGCCCACTCCGCGCGCGAGCGCCTTTGTTCGGACGGGGGAAGCTCATTTAGTGCGGATCAAAAAGCGCCACGGAGTTAAAGGGGCTGCTAATGACTGCTAATTTCATTGCAGCCTCAGACACCCCCTCCCCCCCCCCCGCGGACGCTGTAATTAAAGACGGGCGATTTAAATACAGGTGAAGCGGGKTGTGGGTGTTCCCCTCATACATATATATATATATAKAGAGAGAGAGAGAGAAAACTAGAGAGAGAAAGAGGAAAAGTGGGGGGTGGGTAGGCCGCCCCCCTTTTATTTAAGCTCCCCGCCATAAAGGGGTGCAAAGGGGTGAGTTGGGTTTCAATGGCACTCTCCCTCCATCCCTCTGCTGTATTGGCTGGACTTTTATCATCAGCACCCAAATAAAATGAAATAGCTTCGTTTGGAAACAAAACAAATGCTCTCCATAAGAGAAAAATGGCTATTGAGAGTCCAAAAATGAGAGGAAGGTGGCCCACAATAAACTAGACAAGGCAGGACTTCAGTGTGGGGATATGTATGTTCCTTCATATACCCATAAAATAAGCCTTGGCAGGATTTCTAAGTATTTGCTCAGTATAAGTCATATCCCAAAATATGCCAGGTCCTGGTCCTTCTGTGCCTGCTGCAAGCTGAGACATAGAGAAAGACATAGAAAGTGAAAGTGAAAGTCTCCCCAGTGCAGTAAGGAGCAGGATGCTCCGCTTTAGGTATTGCTTCAGGGGAAAGGTATCCGCTTCAGAGGAAAGAAGTAAAGCTGTGGCTGCCCTTTTACTCAGCACCATGGATTAGGTCCTGGTCCTTCTGTGCCTGCTGCAAGCTGAGACATAGAGGAAGACATGGAAAGGGAAAGTAAAAGTGGGTTGTAGTTTTTTTTCGGGCTATATGGCCATGGTCTAGAGGCATTCTCTCCTGACGTTTCTCCTGCATCTATGGCAAGCATTCTCCTACCTCTGAGGATGCTTGCCATAGATGCAGGCGAAACGTCAGGAGAGAATGCCTCTAGCTCTAGACCATGGCCATATAGCCCGAAAAAAAACTACAACAACCTAGTGATTCCAACCATGAAAGCCTTCGACAATACATTGAAAGTAAAAGTCTCCTTAGTGAAGTGAGGAGCAGGACGCTCTGCTTTAGATATTGTGTGTCCTCAGGGGAAAGAAGTAAAGCTGTGGCTGCCCTTTTACTCAGCACCTTGGGTCTCTCTCTCCCAGTATCAACCAGCAACAGTCTGTGGGTCTCTCAAACACCCCACAAACACCAGTAAAGCTGCTGCTCCTCAGCACTGACCAGCAACAGTCTGTGGGTCTCTCTTATCCCAAACAAACACAAGTGGATAAGGGGAAAGCTTCAGCAAACCGTCTGCTACTGAGTCCAGAGTGATCATCCCATAAGTGCAGATTGTTGTACTATAATAAAGGGAAAGGTTTTCCCCCTGATGTGGCCGGCATGACTGGATGGAGTGCCGTTACCTTCCCACCAAGGCCGTACCTATTGATCTACTCACATTTGCATGTTTTCGAACTGCTAGGTTAGCAGAAGCTGGGGCTGACAGTGGAAGCTCACTCCTCCCCAGATTCGAACCTGTGACCTTTCAGTCAACAACCTCAACAGCTCAGGGGGGGGGGGGGCTCCTTTGTTGTACTATACTTAATACAAATAGGACATCCCATGAGAATCATCATCATCATATTTAATTACGTATTAATCGCCCTCCATCCGAGATGCTCTAGGCGATTTACAAGCTAAATTGTGAAAGATAAAAATACATACATACAGAAATCAATGATTAACATAGATCAAATACTCTAGTGAAAAGCCAAGTCTTAAGTGCTAGAGTAAAAGGCCCTAAGTCACGAATTAGCCATAGTTTGCCTTCTTGAGGAAAAATAAAGATAAGACAGTGTCTTATTTTCGGGGGAACACGTGTCTGGGTATGTACATATAACCAAAAAATGGGCAAGAAAGGACTTGAATGTAGAGATCTATGTATGTTTGCGTGCATTCATACCCATCCTCTCACTGCACCGGATTAAACCTCTTCTCCTGCGCCTGTGTCAAATCAAATCCAAAAGAAGGCTGAGGTTGGGGGGGGGGGGGGGGGGAGAGGGAAAGGTAGCAAAGAGCTTTTTTAAAATTTTGGAGTGCCACTAAGGAACATCATTTAGTAATTAAATTATTCTCCCCACTTCATGCTTAATTTGTAGGATGTCATTTCGTCCCTGGTATAACGGGGGGTTTTTTTCCAGGGGGGACATCAAAGGGTGTATGTAGATAGATAGATAGGTAGGTAGATAGATAGATAGATAGATAGATAGATAGATAGATAGATAGATGGATAGATAGCTCTATATTTCTGTACTTGGCCCAAATTGATACCAAAGGAGGAAAAAAAGAGGAGGAAGGGAGGGTTGGAAAGAGAAAGGGAGAGAGGAAGCTTAGCCTTTAATCCCTCCCTCTATCTATCTATCTATCTATCTATCTATCTATCTATCTATCTATCTATCTATCTATCTATCTATCTATCTATCTATCTATATCTATCTATCTATCTACCTATCTATATCTATAGTGAAAAAACAAAGGTTCTGACAGTCTCAGGTCCCTTCCTTAAGCGGCTGAGGGGGAAAAGGAAAGGACCTGAGGCTGTTAGGAATGGTGGGAGTTGAAGTCCAAAACCCCTGCAGGGCCCAAATTTGCCAATTCCTTATCTATATCTGCCAATCTCTGTCTCTGCCAAGCCTCCTCGACCCAGCAAAGGCCGCCTGGAGTCGGGGTGTAAGGCGCCCCCTGTCGGCCGCCACGGGCGCCACTCTTTTTGGGGTGCAGACCCCACGCTTCCTTCCAGGAGCCCCATTTAGCAAACTTCGCCAGATAAACATAGTCCAGCCATTAAAATCCAAGACTCTTGGGCCACACACTGCGCTCCCAGAAGTTCCCCCTTTTCACTGCATCCAGGAGAAATTGAGCCCCCCCCCAACCCTTTCAGAGGAGCAAAACGCTTCATTCTTGAAGGTGTATTCTCTTTTTTGAAACCCTTTAATTCGTAAGAGGGTCTTCTCCCCCTCCCCTCCCTTCCTCCTGAAAGAAAAGAAATTAAGTGCCTGTATATATTGAGTTTAAAAAAAAAAAAAGGAAAAGGGGCTTATTTTCTTTGCACAACTTACCTCCAGGGGAGGCATTATGCAAATGAATTGTGTTTAATTTGGAAATTGTGACATCATTAATAGTCAACGCGGTGGGGAGATGTTGGGAAACAGAATCGTCCTGACTGAATCTGATAAAAAAAAAAAGGTGGTTGTGGGAAAACTCTTTTGTCCAAGACACTCTTTCTTTTGGGTGGGTGGGTGGGGAGGGGGTCCTTTGCCAACAGGTGTTTTTAAATTAGCAGTTAACATTTATGTTGGGAATCAGGAGCTGTTAGGCTCAAAATAACCCGCTCTGGGGATGATTCCACCAAAAATATAGCTAGAACAACCACAACAATGCCGTTTAGGTCCAAACAACTAAAACAGTGGTTCTCAACCTGGGGTCCCCGGATGTTTTTGGCCTACAACTCCCAGAAATCCCAGCCAGTTTACCAGCTGTTAGGATTTCTGGGAATTGAAGGCCAAAAACATCTGGGGACCCCAGGTTCAGAACCACTGAACTAATAGCAGGTCGTCTATATAAATAAAAATGTAATGCTAGTTTGTGGGATTAACATAACTCAAAAACCACTGGAGGAATTGACACCAAATTTGGACACAAGACACCTCTCGGGCCAACGAGTGACCATCTCTCATCAAAACACTGAAAAACACAGCAGAAGAGACTTAAAAAGCCAAAAAAGCAAAAAGGATACTACAGCACATGCGCAAAGCAACATATATACATATACATAAATATATACACACACAAAACACATACAGATTGGGCCACAGCAACGTGCGGCATGGGATGGCTAGTAGAATCATAGCATCCTAGAGTTGGAAGAGACCTGGTGGACCATCCAGTCCAACCCCATTCTGCCAAGAAGCAGGGAAATCGCATTCAAAGCACCCCCCACAGATGGCCATCCAGCCTCTGTTTAAAAGCCTCCACAGAAGGAGCCTCCACCACACTCAAGGGCAGAGAGTCCCACTGCTGAACAGCTCTCCCTCACAGTTAGGAAGTTGTATCGTCAAAGGCTTTCATGGCTGAAATCACTGGGTTGTTGTGTGTTTTCCGGGCTGCAAACATCAGGAGATAATGCTTCTGGAACATGGTCATACAGCCCGGAAAATACACAACAACCCAGTTAGGAAGTTCTTTCTATTGTTCAGGTAGATTCGCCTTTCCTGTAGTTTGAAGCCATTGCTCCACGTCTTAGTCTCCAGGGCAGCAGAAAACAAACTTATACATTTGTATAGATGCTTCTACAGGAAATAAGTGTTTGGTTGGCATTTTTGACTGTATAATTTTCATTACAACATTAGCTGGCATGTTGATTTTTTTTTTTCCAAATGTAACCTATCAGGCAAAATCGGGAAAGGCACCCACTGCTTCCAGGACTGGCCTGCTATTTCCCTCATGCGAAGTTGTGCAGTTCATAGCATGCTTGTGGTTCATATATACACAATTCCTCCGGTTTTGTGTCCGTGTTATTCTTAGCATATGGCTTTGATAATATGGGTCTAAATCTCCTTCACAGCAAGTAGAGAGTTTCCTAAAAATCCGATTTTCAATGAGCAAAAAGGTTGCACGTTTGGATTCACTCCCTATATTGAAAACAGGAAGGCGGTGAGGAACTTGGAGGCAAGGATTTGTGCAAAACCCCTGGCACTGAAATCCTTGGCGTTTGCTCCCAAATCAAGGTGTTCTGACCATTCTGTCCCCTTCCCTTCAAAGGAGCGGGAAACATGTCTGGGGTCCTGGCGAGGCAACAAGGAGGGTTCCAGCATAATCTCTCCACCCCAAAGTCGCGCCCTGGAGTTCAGTGGGCTTCCCTTTCCTCGCAGCAGTGGGCATCCAGGGTGCCCTTGGCCAAGGCCTTTCCTTGGGCTGCATCTACTCCGCAGAATTAATGCAGTTTGATACTTCTTTAATAGCGTTGATACATGACGGTAAAGTGGTGTCAAACTACTGTCAATACGACTGCATCCTAGGTGAACCTGCGCCCGGAAATCCGCACTGCCAAAGCCCCCAGAGTTCCCAACTTTTGTGGGCATTTCCACTTTTGGGGAGGGGGAAGAATTGGGTCTAAGAGAGGCCCTTCCGAGATGCAGAGAAAGGCTCCTTCGCCTTTGCTCCGACTTTTGTGATCTTCCTTCCTTCCTTTCCTCCTTCCCTTACTCCCATCTTCTTTCTTTCCCTCTCTCCCTTTCTCCTTCCTTCCTTCCTTCCCTCCCTTCCCTTCTCTCTCCTTCCTTCCTTCCTTCCTTCCTTCCTTCCTTCCTTCCTTCCTTCCTTCCTTCCTTCCTTCTTTCCTTCTCTCCTTCCCACCGTCCTTCCTTCCCTCCCTTTCTCCTTCCTTCTTTCCTTCCTTCCTTCTTTCCTTCCCTCCCTCCTCCCTCCCCCCTTCCGTCCTTCTTTCCTTTCCTCCTTCTTTCCTTCCTTCCTTCTTTCATTTCCTCCCTCCTTCTATTCTTCCTTTCCTCCTCCTTCCCTTAATTACTTCCTTCTTTACTTCTCCCTCTTCCTCCTTCCTTCCTTTCTTCTTTCCTTCCCTACTTCCTTCCTTCCCTCCCATCCTCCTTCCCTCCTTCCCTTCCTTCCCTCCTTCTTCCCTTCCCTTCTTTCCTTCCTTCTTTTCCTTCATTTCCTCCCATCCTCTCTCTTTCCATTCTTCCTTTTCTCCTCCCTCCCTTCCTTCTTCCTTCCTTCCTTCATTTCCTCCCATCCTATCTCTTTCTATTCTTCCTTTTCTCCTCCCTCCCTTCCTTCTTTCTTTCCTTCGCTCCCATCCTCCTTCCTTCATTCATTCATTCTTTCCTTCTCCCTCTTCCTCCTTCCTTCCTTATTTCCTTCCCCACTTCTTTCTTTCCTTCCTTCTTTCATTTCCTCCCATCTTTCCATTCTTCCTTTCCTCCCTTCCTCCTTTCTTTCCTTCCTCCCTTCGCTCCCATCCTCCTTCCTTCTCCCTCTTCCTCCTTCCTTCCCTCCCTCCCTTCCCTTTTTGGCTTCCTTAGGGAAGTGCTTTGCCAAGAAAAAAACGTGTAAGCCGGAACCGTTTCTCTGGAGGCAAAAGGGGCTCCTTGGGGCGCTCTAAAATCTCCTCTGAAATGCGGCCAGAGAAGACTTGCCCCCGGGGAGAGTTGGACCCTCGGTTTTTTCCAAAGTATCCTGTGCCATATTATTGCTAATATCATTGCCTCGCCTTTCTCCCAGGACGGGGACCCAGAGCGGGCATAGGAGCGACTCTCTCTTGTGTATGTCGGTTTAAACATTCAGATCCTCTCCAACTTCCTCTCCTGGTCTCCTCACCCACTCCTTATCATTTGCCTTGTGATATCTGCAATTGAAACAGCAACAGCCAAAACAGGAAAGAGGAAACTCCGAGAACAGAGAGGTGTTTTTCCACTCACAACAAATTTTAGGGCGACTGCCGAGGAAACCTTGGCCATCCCAGAGCGGTCTTAATAGCAGGCAAAAGACTGATAGTAATAGAAGGGGTCCATTTGGACCAGGCATGGGCCAACTTCGGCCCTCCGGGTGTTTTGAACTTCAACTCCCACAATTCCTAACAGCCTACCGGCTGTTAGGAATTGTGGGAGTTAAAGTTCAAAACACCCGGAGGGCCGAAGCTGGCCCATGCCTGCTTTAGACCCTCCCAGGGGAGAAACTCAAGGGAAGGTAGGAAGTCGGGCCATTTTGGCATGTGAATTGCTTCCCGAAAGGCCCCCGAGGTTGTCAGAGCCCTCAGGCAGGCCCAAAGGGGCGCACCAGCCTCTCCAAGTGGCCTCTCCCTGCAACTGCTCCTGTGACAGGAAAGCTAACTCACTCGTGGGCCTCGTGACTCGCGGGAATAACTGGAAACATCCGCGCATTTGTTGGCCTGACTCACGCGCGCGCACCCATCGGGGTTGGTTGCCATCGCGACATCTTGTGATGGAATGGCAGAGTTTAACTCGGCTCGGTGTGAAGGAGAACTTCCTTTTGTCTGTCCTGCCTCTCCCACCATTCAGGTTGAGTGGATGATTTCAGGTTCAAGTATTGCCAGAGTGGGAGAGAAAGCCTTTTTCCTGACCACCCTCTCCGCGCTGTGCATAATATGATGCACCATTGTGTACTTGCTCCCCTCCCCAGCTCCGCCTCCACAAAGCCTCCTTCTTCTGCCTCCTCCTGGGGTGAAGGTGAGCCCAAGCTCTCTCCAATCTCTGGCCCGAAAGCACCAGTTTTGACAAGGCTTGGAGAGCTCTATTGAGGAACCCTGGAGGACCTGACTATGCATGAACATAGGAAGGCCACCAAGCACCCCCTACCAAGAAGCAGGAAAATGTTCACAACATTTCCCATTACAGGAGATGTGTTGACCTTGAAGACGTCCAGGAGGGTGTGGATGAAGTTTCCCCAAGAGCAAAAATTGAGAAGTCTAGAGCTTTTACTTGGAGGGGGCCTGATTTCAAGCGCGACTAGCCCAGATTTTATGGCTGTGAGTTGGGAAGAGTAGGAGAAGACCTTCTGTCTCAGCCCAGGCCCATGAAATCTGGGCTCCTCCATATAAAGGTTCTAGGAGATACACCAACTTGGGGCTCCTTCCAGATCCAACAAGTGGGTGTGGAAGGATGCCTTCTGGAGCTCTTCCAACCCACGCCCATGAAATCAGGGCCCCTCCAGGTAAAAGCTCTAGACTTCTCAATTTTTCTTCTTGGGGAAACTCCACCCACACCCTCCTGGACGCCTTCAAGGTCAACAGATCTCCTGTAATGGGAAATGTTGTGGACTTTTTCCTGCTTCTTGGTAGGGGGTTGGACTGGATGGCCCACGAGGTCTCTTCCAACTTTATGATTCGATGACTTTGGACCATTCTTCTTGATCCTTGAGGCTCTCCCTGTGTCCACTTCTTTGTTGTGTGTTTAACCCCTCCCTAACTTTACCTGCTTTTCTGGACAACCACAGCCTTCACTCCCTTGTATGTAACGTATTTGTTTATTTTCTTCATTACCATTATTTTATTACCTCCTGACGTTTCATCTGCATCTATGGCAGGCATCCTCGGAGGTTGTGAGGTCTGTTGGTAACTAGGAAAATGGGGTTTATATATCTGTGGAATAATGTCCTGGGTGGGAGAAAGAACTCTTGCCTGTTGGAGGTTGGGGTGAATGTTTCAATTGGCCACCTTGATTAGCATTTAATAGCCTTGCAGTTTTCAAGGTCTGGGGGAATCCTTTGTTGAGAAGTCCTTAGCTGTCCCTGCTTGTTTCTTGTCTGGAATATTGGTTCATTTTCTTCATTTCCTCCCTGCCTGTCTCCCCATTGGGGCATAAGGCAGCTCACAGTCACACACAGTTTTGAGTCGTTCTTGATGCTTGGGATCTTTGGAGTTGGACGTCTTTCTTCATTCCTACGACATGAAATCCTCTGGATTTCTAAAAAACCAAAGCAGTATAAATAGGTTTCCAGGAGGCGGATTCTTTCTGGACCAAAGGGCTGGTGTGGCCTTGGAGGTCTTCCTCATTTCAGGGGGGGGGGGGGGGGGGCGCTTCGGGGCGCCCTGGACAGGGTTTGGAGGGGGGGGGATGATGGGCTTCTGAGTCAAGAGGCCCCACCACCAGGGGTCTCTCCCCACTCAGGCAAGGAAGAGCCTTTGTTCCCCTTCAGTGGGTGACATCCCAGTGCCAAGGGATAGGGAAGCTTCTATTGGGGCACATCCACACTGACCACTTCATGAAAGCATCATAGAAGGAAGCCCATTTAACTGTGCGGCTGAGGACATTAACTCCCGAGGCTACCTCTAAACAGTTCCAACTGTTTTGTCTCACCCTGGTCATTCCACAGATATATAAACCCCTTTTTCCCAGCTCCAGCAGACCTCTGAGGAAGCTTGCCATAGATGCAGGCGAAACGTCAGGAGAAATGCCTCTAGAACATGGCCATATAGCCCGAAAAAACCCACAAGAACTGAGTTCCAACTGAATTAAATGGTCAATGTAGATATGCCTTTTCATTTGGTCCCCAGCTCTAGGCCAGTTTCTCAAAGTGGGATGGAAAGATTTTAACCTCCCCCTCCAATTCTTTAAAAACTCCCAAACGCAATCAAGGGGTCGCTCCACAGAATGGCCCAACGAACCCCCTTTTCTGGAACTGCCCCCCCCCACCCCCGGCCCCAAAGTTCCCCTTGAAAAGAAACCAATCCGAGTAGGATCCCACCGCCTTCCTGCTTCGCGGGGGAGGAAACCCTGGGGGATGCTCTGGGGTTTCTTTTCCTGCCTGAATGAGGTGTTGTTCCTGTGGGTGCGGAGTTCACTCGGCCCCCCATCCCTCCCTCCATCTCCTCATTCAGGCCCTTCTGCCCTTAGCTCCCATCAAGATCAACGCGGTTCAAGCGGCCTGTTGGCGAGGGGGCAGCCCCGGATTATGGGAGCCCGGCGGTGGGTTTCGGCCCCTCCGCTGCTCAGGTCGTCAGACTTTGCAGTGTTTCCTGATGTATGTAACCTGGACCGGGAAAGTTAATTCGAAGTAGTCAATCTGACCCAGTTAGTGACAGCGACTGAACTCGACATGCCTGTATTTTGCAAGCAGGCGGGATTGATTTTGCTCTCAAATAAAACCAATCATTTGACTGAAAAAGCAGCTCGCCCTGAGCCCCATTTCTTGAGGTGCGACCCAGTGAAATATATATAGGACAGCGTATCTTAACCCTTGGGGAGGTCGAGACGGGGTGTCAGAAAACACAGTATTTTCTGTTGGTTATTGGGCTTCTGTGTGGGAAATTTGGACCGAATCTACGTATTATTGGTGGGGTTCGGAATGCTCTTTGATTGTAGGCGAACTATATATCCCAGCAACTACAACTCCCAAATGTCAAGGTTTATTTCCCCCAAACTCCACCAGTGTTCACATCTGGACATATTGAATATTCGTGCCAAGTTTGGTCCAGATCCATCCTTGTTTGAGTCCACAGTGCTCTGTGGTTGTAGGGGAACTACAACTCCCAAACTCAAGGTCAATTCTCACCAAACCCTTCCAGTGTTTTCTGTTGGTCATGGGAGTTCTGTGTGCCAAAATTGGTTCAAAATTGGTGGAGTTCAGAATGCTCTTTGATTGTAAATGAACTA
Organism: Anolis sagrei ordinatus; assembly: GCF_025583915.1. Classification (NCBI taxonomy): domain Eukaryota; kingdom Metazoa; phylum Chordata; class Lepidosauria; order Squamata; family Anolidae; genus Anolis; species Anolis sagrei. The sequence goes on along the minus strand of NW_026846588.1, from coordinate 15,737,763 downwards.
TAAATCCCAGCAACTACAACTCCCAAATGACAAAAATCAACCCCCCTCCAACCCCACCAGTATTCAAATCTGGGCGTATGAGATATTTGTGCCAAATTTGGTCCGGTGAATGAAAATACATCCTGCATATCAGATATTTACGTTAAGATTCATAACAGTAGCAAAATTACAGTTATGAAGTAGCAATGAAAATAATTCTATGGTTGGGGGGGGGGGGTCACCACAACACCTTCCCGGCATTAGGAAGGTTGAGAACCACTGATGTAGGGTTTCCTTTGGAGGAGCGTTTGGTCCGAAAGGCACCAAGTTTGGGGCGCGTGCCTAGGTCCTCTGTTGCCGCGGGTGGGGCCCAGCTCCGAAGGGCCTTGAGGGGCTCGGGCGGCGGGGGCTCCTTGGGGCAGCCCTGAAGCCCAGCCAGACCTTGCTGCCCCCACCAAAGTCATCTAGGGCCTGGTCTAGTGCCATCCTTCCCGCTGGCCAGACTCAACCGGAAGAGACAACCAGACAAGGGAAGGGGTAACCCTGGCACATCTGCACTGGCCGCTTCAGGCGGGTTGAAGGCGGCTTGATAAACACTTCTTTCAATGACCAAAGGGTTTGAAACCAGGGCAAGCAAAGTTGGGGTGTGTGCATTAGAGTAAGGCGAGTGGGTCCCCGTCTCCATTGACTATTTACTGCAATTTCGAAAGTGATTTACACGTGAAGGAAAACTAGTTTGAGGCTTTGATGGTAAATCTGCAAACCAAAGCGCCCTGGTGCGCATGAAAGGCTGTCTCTCATCTCTTTTGTGGGAGTTTGTTGTCTGGTCTCCACAGTTCGAAGCTGCGTTGAGAGGCGTGGTGGGGAGAAGGTCCAAGCTGGGAATGCCACAAATCCTGGAATGAGGGCACTTCCCGGGCCTCCTTCCTGCCGTGGGGCTTCCTTCCACATCAACCACGGAGGAGGAAGAGAGCACAGGGAGGACGAGCAGAGTTCTGGGCTTTGGGAGGCTGCCTTTCCCTGGGTTTTGGGAGGAGGACAGAGCCCAAAGGGTGAAGGCAGCCGGATTGGGATGGAAGGGGGATTAGAGCGGGTATAGGGAGAGTTTGAAAGGCGCCGCCCGCGTGGGTTTAAGGAAGGAAGGAAGTACGGAAAGAAGGAAGGAAATGCCCCCCTCCGCAAGGCTCTTTCGGATCCGGGAGTATTTGGGACAAGGGCCCGTTATATTGGAGTGTTTGCTGCAGTCACGTCATGCAGGTGCAGAAAGAGATCCTTCCTGCCAAGGCCAAGGTGCAGGTGTCGGCTCCCAAGGAAAGGAAAGCAGCCGGACTTCCGCGTGGCCTTGGCAACCGAGCCTGCCACCCGAGACCCACTTTGCGCGGCAGCAAGCCCTCACACACACACCCCCCCCAAGTCTGGCTGCCTTTCCAGGCCAAAGGGGTGGAGGTGGGCTTCCCGAAGCGGAGGCCTAACAGGTGGCTCGCCTGCAGATCTCGCCACTCCTGGAAGGGGAAGTTAATTCGGCATTGCTTCTCCCTTAATCCTACTTTTAAAGGGGGAAATGATAGAATCCTCTCGGTTTAAGTTAAAGGGTGGTTTTGATTCATTTGTTAGTGCTTATCAAAAATCTGAATTCCTCTAAGAGCAGAGTATTTATTCTGAATGACTGGTAGGAAACTGAGGGAGGTGTAATATAGCTTAGTTAAAAAAACTATGCACACGAGAAAAGATCTTCCTTTCTTCCTTCCTTCCTTCGCTTCCTTTCCCCTTCCTTCCTTCCTTCCTTCCTTTCCCCTTCCCCTTCCCTCTCCCTCTCCCTTCCATTCCCTTCCCTTCTCCTTCCTTCCCTTCCCCTTCCTTCCCTTCCCTTCCCCTTCCTTCCCTTCCCCTTCCTTCCTTCCCATCCTCTTCCTTCCCTTCCCTTCCCCTTCTTTTCCTTTCCTCCCCTTCCTTTCCTTTCCTTCCCTTCCCTTCCCCTTCCTTTCCTTTCCTCCCCTTCCCCTCCCCTTCCCCTTCCTTCTTTCCTTTCTAATCGCAGTATGAATTATGGTTAAAGCATAAGTACTTTCCGCAAAGCCTGACTTGCATTCCTTCGGATGTTGTGATGAGGAGAAACTGAGGTTGGCTCTACGCCGCCATGTAATGCAGTTTTGAACTGTAATATATGGTCAGTGTAGACACATGGGACGCCTTGACTGTATGATACAGTCCAAGCTGCTTTAGGTGGCAGTGCAGGACCAGCCTGGGAGTTCTCCCTTGGTTGAGCCCTTTGGGGTTTGGTGGCAAAAGGCTCCTTAGACTCCCATATTAGGAAATGAAAGACGACCCCTGAGCGGTTTTCTGGGCTAAACAAACAGATTAAACATCTTTGGACAGGGATTTGAAATCGAGGAGTAAGATTGCTAGGGTTTGAAGTAGGATCCTGCCCTTGGAAATTTCTTACTATGGATCAAGTTTGCTCACTTTGTTTCATTGCCTTGCTTTTCCCTCCCCACCCCCCAAAAGTCAGAGGCACAACCACACTCTTCTTACACACACACACACCTCCGCCGTCCTTCTTTCCTCTGTTGTGCATTGTTTGCACAACCCACCAACAATCCGCTATCAATATATGGAGGGAAAAGTCGAGTTTGATATTAACTCGCCTTCTAGCGGGGAATTCTCTGTATATTCATTTCCTTCCTTCTGGAAAAAGGATGTTTGGCTGTAGAAGGGAAGCCATGCTGCTTGCAAGTTCAAAACTCCTCAGTCCGCAGAAATAAATAAATACCGAACGTGATCCTGGCCGAAAACAGGGAGCATCCCATTAGTTTGTAGCTTGAGGAGTGTAAACATCATACAGACCTGATCCGAGAAGGTAAACAATAGATCGGGAACACAACTGGATGTCATTCTGAACCTGCACGTGGGTCGCCCTTCACAGAACCCGAATAAAATCGCATGATAACCCCAAGGAGATGAATGGAATGATCGTGGAGATTAGATTAGGTCCGCTTTATTGCCCTTTATCGCCCGGAGTGGCCCCTGAGGACACCCTGCTTTGTTTATCTGGTTTCTAAAGTGTCAGGTTATTTATATTTTTAGAGGAAGCGGGTTACTGTAGTTTGGGTTGTTGTAGGTTTTTCGGGCTTTATGGCCATGTTCTAGAAGCATGCTCTCCTGACGTTTCGCCTGCATCTATGGCAGGCATCCTCAGAGGTTGTGAGGTCTCTGTGGTTTGTAATTTACGGTGTTAAAATCGGAGAGAAATTAGTTTCCAAACATTTTAACAAACATGTTCTAGAAGCATGCTCTCCTGACATTTCGCCTGCATCTATGGCAGGCATCCTCAGAGGTTGTGGGGTCTCTGTGGTTTGTGGTTTGCGGTGTTAAAATCGGAGAGAAATTAGTTTCCAAACATTTTAACCCTGGAAGTCAAACATTTCTTTCCCATCTACTTGGGGTAATATGGATCTGGAAACATTTCCTATTTCCTGTTCGGATGGGAATTCTTTTTTGTGGCCATTGAAAACGCCTTTAGGAGCTCTATTTGAAACCTTAGCCCTGTGTTAAAAGTGTATGGCTCTCTCTCTTACTCACACAAACCTCTCCAAATTCGTGAATATTTGTGTACTTTGAGATTTTTAAAATAATGCTTTAAAAATATTTTTAAGGAATTAGCAGTCTGACATTTTGCAGGAAATTGAGTTATCAAGGCCGTAATTATTTCACAGGGAGATACAAATTCTCTGCGCCCCTCGCTGTCAAACAGGAGGCTCCATTCAGGGTTGACCCCCCCCCCTCTTTTTTCCTCTCTCTCTCTCTCTCCAAATTAGAGCATGAAAAGAGAAAGAGTGGGGCTCTTCCTCGCCCAAGGGGTTGCCAGTGGTTAAACAGAGTGCCTCCCCCCCCCCCGCCAAAGAAAGCCCCATCCCAGCCCAATCCTGGTGGTCGTCAAACTCTGCTAATTAACAATGCTGAGAAATTCCTTCCTAACAAGGACATTCTCTAAGTCTCCGCTGGTTCCCCGCCGCTCGCCTTCATTTCCATAAGAAGATTAAGAGTGAAGGAGAACACACTCAAATGCAGATGTAGAAAAGAAGGGGTTTTAACGAGCATCATAATACGAAGATGCTTGGCTAGTTCCCGCCTAATTGCTGCAAGTTAAACCTCTATTTGCAGCTAAGGACCACAAAAAAAGAGGAGGGGGCGCCAGGCTTGCCAGTCATCTCCCCAAGACAAGATAGGTGGTGGGCACCTTGGGGGCCGGAAGAGGCGCCGCGGTCCCGGTTTGGACAGGCAGGGACTCCTCCAGCCTCCATCACATCCCTCACTTTTGGCAAGGAGTGTCCGAGGTTTAGTCACTTCTCCCCAGTTTTCGAAATAAAGCAGCCGTTTGACTACACACACACACACACACACACACATATGTGTGTGTGTGTGTGTGATTTTAAAATTATATATACACACACACACACACATAATTTTAAAAACTTAAAAAATTAAAAATTAAATTTATTTTTTTAATTAAAAACTTTAAAAAATTGTGTATATATATATATACACACAAACACACATACATACATAGAAACATACAATCTTCAAAGTTCAACATTCAAAATACAAGTATTTTTCCCCAATCCCATATTATATTATATTATATTATTTATTTTTTGAAAGTTTTTAAAAGTATATATATATATACACACACACACAACAGAAACATACAATCTTCAAAGTTCAACATTCAAATTACAAGTATTTTCCCCCAATCCCATATTATATTATATTATATTATTTTTGAAAGTTTTTTAAAGTATATATATATATATACACTCACACACACAACAGAAACATACAATCTTCAAAGTTCAATATTCAAAATACAAGTATTTTCCCCCAATCCCATATTATATATTATATTCTATATTAAATTGTTATATTATTATAATATATTATATAATATTCTTATATTACATTATTGTAATATAATGTAACAATATTATATTATAATATAGCAATATAATATATAATATATAATATATAATATATAATATATAATATATAATATGGGATTGGGGAAAAATACTGGTATTTTGAATGTTGAACTTTGAAAACTATGTTTTGATGTGTGTTATAAGTGTGTGTGTGTATATATATATATATATATATAATTTTAAAAACTTTCAACTTATAATATAATTTGAAAGTTTTAAAAATTCCTGCCTTACGGTTTTCATATTATAATATAATATAATAACAATACTATATTATATTATAATTGGAAAGTTTTTAAAATTATATCATAATGTAATATAATATTGTTTTATTATATATATATATATTATATAATTTTTTAAACTTTCCAATCATAATATAATATAGTATTGAAAGTTTTTAAAATTAGATATATAATAAACATTATAATAATATATTGTTATATTATATTATATTATATTATATAATTTTTTAAACTTTCCAATCATAATATAGTATTGAAAGTTTTTAAAATTATATATATATATATATATATATATATAAAACAATATAATATTATATTGTTATATTATATTATATAATTTTTTAAACTTTCCAATTATAATATAATATAGTATTGAAAGTTTTTAAAATTATAATATATAGATATAATAAAACAATATAATATTATATTGTTATATTATATTATATTATACATAGATATAATAAAACAATATAATATTATATTGTTATATTATATTATATAATTTTGAAAACCCCAAAATATTGTTTATTATATTATATTATATTATATTATATTATATTATATTATATTATATTATATTATATTATAATCTGAAAACGGTAAGGCAGGAAGACACCCCGCCCGCCAAGACTTTCCTAACACATCCCCCCCCCCCCCGCTTCCTTAAGACTCTATCTCTAGGAAACATGGTTATGTGGGGAGGGGGAGATGTTTATTTCATTTCCATAAATTATACCAACGGCAACGCATCTCAAATCCATTCAGATTAAAACGTCGCTCTCTAGGCCTCTCTCCATACATACAATGCCTCTTCTCTGCGCGTTGGAGGAGAGAGAGAGAGAGAAAGAGGGGGAAGGAAGGGAAGGGGGGGGCTGGGAATGGGGTGCTCTTACTCTGAAGGAGGCCATAATCCGGGGGAAAGAGGGAGAAGCCAAGGGGAAAAGAGATCCCTCCTGTATCTCTGCCCATCTCTCCCTCCGTCAGAATAAATCTGGTTTAAGAGGGAAGCCGGATTTAACGCGCAGAGTCTGCAAAGCCAAACAGAGAAGGCGCAAGAGGAAGAGGCTGTTTGGGTTGCAAAACCCGTCCCTTGTTTTCCTGTAACGCTTTATTATGTATCTATGCAGTGAGAAGGGAAACAGCGGGAAATAATACCCCGGATCGGGCCACGTTTCGCCGCCTTCGTGCCTTGTTGAAGGGCGAATGCAATTAACGGAGAGGCCCAACTTTCACCGCTTAACTGTGTTTATTATAGAGTAGCGTGGCAAGGAAAAGCATTGTGGGTGGAGGGATAAATAGAGAGGGACCTTCCTTCGCTCCCCCGCCCCCCTCCCCGCAACCGATTTACTCCGGATTTATCCCTCCATCGTGGTGTGAAGAGCGACAATCTTGCTTCCTCCCCTTTCCTTCCAACGTAATTATCCATAAGATATTTTTGGGAGGGGGAGGGAAGGACGTTCCCAAGTGTTTAGGCGAAAGTATAAACAACATCCAAGTTAAATATGGTGTCTGGACAATTATGACTGGTCTGTCTTTAAGGGATAAGGGGGGGGTTCTATTTCTTCTCCTTCACGTCTTTACTGCGCCAGTAAACAAAAATCAAGTGAGAGAATTGGGCATTTCTTGTCTGAATCAACACATCTCAGGATAATAATAAAGTCTTGGAGTAATAATAAAGTCTATCCCGAAAAATCCGGTTAATGGTTCCTATTAACGGCTGGGCACCCGCTTTCCTTTTTGGGGAGCTTTGGAAGGGCTTTGTTTTTCCCTGGGACGCTCTTTTGGGCCGTGGGGGCGGGCGGCGGATCGGCCAGGAGGGGGCGCGCCAGGCCCGTCCCTCGAGTCTCTCCCCCGGCGCTCAGAGTCCAGGGCGCCCTGCCTGGCGTCTAGGGCTCCTTCCCTTTTGTGTGTCTCTCTCTCCCTCCCTCCCATAGAAATCACTTTCCAACCGCTTTCCCCCTCCCTTTGGGAGCGAGAGAGGGAGAGGGGACGAGATTCGATGGAGAGTTTTGAAACGCTGTCAATACTTTCCCCCCCTCTTCCCTCTTCCATTTGGAAGGCCTCTTCAACCTCTCCAAACGCCATCAAAATTTCTAATCGGCTTCCAAAGCCTTTCCATCTATCTTCCCCCCCCCCCCCCCCCCCCCCAAGCCATTCGAGTTTGAAGTTGAAACAAACTTCAAGCAGGACTAGGGGCCCTTCCACACAGCCCTATATCCCAGGATTCAAGGCAGAAAATCCCATAATATCTGCTTTGGCCTGGGTTACCTGAGTCCACACTCAGATAATGTGGGGCTGTGTGGAAAGGGCCCTGAATGTGGACTCAGCTAGCCCAGTTCAAAACAGATATTGTGGGATTTCCTGCCTTGATATTCTGGGATATGGGGCTGTGTGGAAGGGACTCGAGTGTAGACTCAACTAGCCCAGTTCAAAGCCGGAATTGTGGGATTTTCTGACTTGATATTCTGGGCTATAGGGCTGTCTGGACGGGCCCTGAGTGTGGACTCAGCTAGACCAGTTCAAAGCAGATATTGTGGGGGTTTTGACTTGATATTCTGAGATATAGGGCTGTGTGGAAAGGGCCCTGAGTGAGGACTCAGCTAGCCCAGTTCAAAACAGATATTGTGGGATTTTCTGCCTTGATATTCTGGGCTGTGTGGAAGGGGCCTGTGTTGTTGTGAGTTTTCCGGGATGTCTGGCTATATTCAAGAAGCATTCTCTCCTGACCTTTTGCCTGCATCTATGGCAAACCTGCCATAGATGCAGGGAAACGTCAGGAGAGAATGCTTCTGGAACATGGCCAAACAGCCCGGAAAACTCACAACAATTCAGTGATTCCGGCCATGAAAGTCTTCGACAATACATTAAAGCAGGACTAACGGACGGAGGAAGGAAAGGAGGAGGTGGGGGGACATCCTGGCTTCGTTACTCAGGGCTAAGGGGGTGCTTTTTGAGCAGGTGGGCTTGAGGAGTCTTTCCTCACTCGCCCGCCCTTCCCAAAACACAAATGTGGCTGGCAGCATCTGCTTGGAAATTGAAGAGAGAGAAAAAAAACAGTGAAAAAGAAGAGCAGAAGAGTGGGACCCCTTCCCCCGAATATGCAACAAATCTGAAAGCCACTAGAGATTGCCATAGAGAAGTATTTTCCTTCTTCCAAGTGGGAGACGGGAACCCCGAATTTTTCAGGAATTTGTTTTCGTGACAGGAGCAACTTGGGAAACTACAAGTCGCTTCTGGCGTGAGAGAATTGGCCGTCTGCAAGGACGTTGCCCAGGGGGCGCCAGGATATTCTGATTTTTTACCATCCTTGTGGGAAGCTTTTCTCATGTCCCCGCATGGGGAGCTGGAGCTGACAGAGGGAGCTCATCCACGCTCTCCCCAGATTCGAACCTCTGACCTGTTGGTCTTCAGTCCTGCTGAGGGGAGAAAGGAAGGGGCCTGAGGCTGTTAGGAATTGTGGGAGTTGAAGTCCAAAACACCTGGAGGGGCCAAGTTTGCCCATGCCTGCTGTAAATGCACCCTGAGCTGTATGTCTAATATCTAGCAATAATCCACAGAATAGAAGAGTTCCTCTGCCTCCTCGCCTTTCCTGGCTCCCACCTCTCTTCACCTCCAAAAACAAGGGCTCAGGGAGGGAACATGGATGTGTGTGCCCCTTCTTCTCCTTGAGCCCTCTTCTATTATTATTATTATTATTATTATTATTATTAATTACCACCATAATTATTATTAGTATCCTGCCTTTATCTCTACATTGGGGTGCAAAGTGCGATTTCATATCCCTAACATACAAGTATTAAAATAGAATGAAACAACCAAATCGATTAAAATTCCTTAAAAGACTTAATGAGTGCTAAAATAATCCCATGCCTTGCAGCAAACTCCCCTGGCTCCCTCTCCAGAACCTCTTTCTTTTAAAAGCCTACTTGTTCTTGGACCTGTGCACCTGCTTCCTAGGGCTGTTTGAGGAGGAAAATGATGGCACCTTTTTAAAATACTTTTTTTAAATAGTTGGGGGAAATGTGAAGGGAGGAGGTTGCTGGAGCTGGAAGGGTTTCTGGCTAGAAAGAAGGAGATTCTGTGACTCTGAAGCACTGAGATGGTATCTCTGTGTGTGTGTGTTTGCACTGAATCCCTCCTTCATGTGAGGAAGAAGATGTTGAAGGGGGTAGAGAAAGGCTTTTAATTATTTCATGAAGGACTGTGTGATAATCTGGAGGAAAGGCTATCTCTGAACTGGTTGAGGAGGCCCAGTTTGGGAAGAAGAGGAGGCTTGGTGGCATCTGCCCCTCTTATGGTTGACTTCCCAGGGACTGTTCTGCTAACAACCAGGTCCTTTTAAGAAGCCCGGTGAAGACTAGGAGGGTGGACCAAGGGTCTTCTCGCAGAGCTGAAAGTTTGGGGCAAAAACCATGGAGAGAGTTTCCTTCTTGCCAAGGGACCCTTGTCTGAGAAGGCCAGGGCAGGTTTGGGGTGGACCCGATGCCTTTCTTTCCAGGTTGACTTCCCAGGGACTGTTCTGCTAACAAACAGGTCCTCAAGAGGCCTTTTAGGAAGCCCAGTGAGGACCAGGAGAGTGGACCAAGGGTCTCCTCGCTGAGCTTAGAGTTTGGGGCAAAAACCATGGAGAGAGTTTCCTTCTTGCCAAGGGATCCAGGACTGAGAAGGCAAGGGCAGGTTTGGGGTGGACCCGATGCCTTTCTTTCCAGGTTGACTTCCCAGGGACTGTTCTGCTAACAAACAGGTCCTCAAGAGGGCTTTTTAGGAAGCTCAGTGAGAACCAGTAGGATGGACCAAGGGTCTCCCTGGCTGAGCTGAGAGTTTGGGGCAAAAGCCAAGTTTCCTTTCTGCCAAGGGATCCAGGACTGAGAAGGCCAGGGCAGGTTTGGGGTGGGCCCGAGGCCTTTCTTTCCAAGCTGGACGCAGCAAGGCAAGTGGGTTGTAGAGCTCTCACTTGCTGCTTTCAGCCTGGGAAGAAAAGCCATACAACCGCGGAGGGTGGAAGAGCCCACGCGCGTCCACAGGGAGAAGTGGGGCCAAGAAGGCTCCCTCCCTCTCTGGGCCTGGCTTAAAAGAGAAGAGTAGGGGGAAGCCAAGAGGCAACCTCCCTTTCCTCCTCTCTAGCCCGCACTCAAGTGAAGCCGTTGCCGTTGTTTGTTGTTGTTGTTGTTGAACGCGTCCACACGGCCGTTTGCGCGCTCCCTCCTTCCCCCCTCCCTCCCCGAGGCGTGTGTGTGACCTGTTGCTTTGCAAAGAGGAGCTCGGAGGGGCCCTTTTGAGTGGCAGCCTCCATGTCCCGCCTCCCCGCCCTGAAGCCGCTCACGGCTGGATACTAGTGTGTGTGTGTAGGGGGGGGGGGGAGCAGTGAGTGAGTGAGAGAGAGAAGCCCCGCCCCCTTTCATGCAAAACTCCCATCCGAGGCCGGCGCTCAGTGGAGGAGCCGGGCGAGCTCTGATTGGCCGAGGCGAAGGCATTTATTCCCTGACAAGCCCCCCATCACATGGATGGTTGTCTATTAACTTGTTCAAAAAAGTATCAGGAGTTGTCAAGGCAGAGAGAGAGAGAGAGAGAGAGAGAAAGGCGAGGAGAGAGAGAGAGAAAAAGAAAGAAAGAGTTTGGGAAGAAAGAAAGAAAACAAAACAAAACAAAACAGGGGGGAAACAGAGACTTTTCCCCTCTATTTTCCTCCCTTTGCGGGCTCTTTAAGACTTAAGAGCTCCCGAAAGAAAGAAAGAAAGAAAGAAAGGAAGGAAGGAAGGAAGGAAGGAAGGAAGGAAGGAAGGAAGGAAGGAAGGAAGGAAGGAAGGAAGGAAGGAAGGGGGCGCCGAGTGAAGAGAAAGAATAGGGGAGACGGAAGAAGAAGAAGTTTTCTCCAGCAGGACTTTCTCCCAGGCGCCTTTGTTATGATTCTCCTGGAGTAGCCTGAGAGTAGCCACCCGAAGAAGGAAGGAAGGAAAGAAGGAAGGAAGGCCGCTGTTGAGAGAGAGAGAGGAAGAGGAAGAGAAGAGGAAGAGGCTGGTCGGTGAAGGGAGGCTCTGCTGCTTGGGGGGGGCAGCCTCTCCTTCCCTCCCTCCGACCCTCCCTCCCCAGGAGCCCGACTTCTGACTTTTCCTGCCTCGTTGGCTTCCTTCCTTGACTGTGTGTTTGGCTGCCCCTCTGCCCGCTTCCCCTCCTCGTCGTTCCCCTCCTTGGGGTGTTGGGCCTCTTCTCCCCTTGGCCGCCATGTACAACATGATGGACACGGAGCTGAAGGCCGCGGCCCCGCAGGCGACGGCCACGGCGGGCGGCGGCGGCGGCGGGAACAACGGCGTGTCCGGCGGCGCCAACAGCCAGAAGAACAGCCCGGACCGGGTGAAGCGCCCCATGAACGCCTTCATGGTGTGGTCCCGCGGGCAGCGGCGGAAGATGGCGCAGGAGAACCCCAAGATGCACAACTCGGAGATCTCGAAGCGGCTGGGCGCGGAGTGGAAGCTGCTCTCGGAGGCGGAGAAGCGGCCCTTCATCGACGAGGCCAAGCGGCTGCGCGCCCTGCACATGAAGGAGCACCCGGATTATAAATACCGCCCGCGGCGGAAGACCAAGACGCTGCTCAAGAAGGACAAGTACACGCTGCCGGGCGGGCTGCTGGCGGCGGCGGCGGGCTCGGGCGGGCTGGGCGGCGGGGTGGGCGTCGCGGGCTCGGCGCTGGGGCCCGGCGGGTGCGCCCAGCAGCGCATGGACGGCTACGCGGCGCACATGAACGGCTGGTCCAACGGCGGCTACGGGATGATGCAGGAGCAGCTGGGCTACTCGCAGCACCCGGGGCTCAACGCCCACGCCGCCGCCGCCGCCGCCGCCGCGCAGATGCAGCCCATGCACCGCTACGACGTGAGCGCCCTCCAGCAGTACGGCGCCCAGCCCTACATGAACGGCTCGCCGGGCTACGGCGCCATGCCCACCGCCGCCTCCTACGCCCAGCAAGGCGGCTCCTCCGCGCCTCCCGGGGCCATGCCGCTCTCCGCCATGGGGCCCGTGGTCAAGAGCGAGGCCAGCTCCTCCAGCCCCCCCGTGGGCAGCGCCTCCGCCCACGCGCGCGCCCCCTGCCAGGCCGGGGACCTCCGGGACATGATCAGCATGTACCTCCCCGCCGCCGAGGCGCCCGAGCCCGGCAGCGCCAGCAGACTCCACCTGGGGCCCCACTACCAGGGCGCCGGGGGGCCCGGGGCCGCCCTCAACGGCACGCTCCCGCTCTCCCACATGTGAGCCTCCCATGCCCCCCACTCACCCACCCACCCCCACGCTCCCCTCCCGGGGCGGACGGACGGACGGACCACGCGGGCGGGGTGCAGACTCTCCGTGAACTCCTTCCCCGCCGCGCCTCCGCCCCGCTATTTTTGTACAGAGAAGGAACTGGACAGGGCCCCAAAGACTCGCCGGGGAGGGGAGGGGAAGGGAGGGGGTCCAGAGAGAGGAAGAGAGAGAGAGAAATAGAGGGAGCTCTCCCTCCCCCTCTCTCTCCCGCCGCCGTCGGGAAGGAGCCAGCCAAGGCCCCGTCTCCACAGGCCAGGGAATGAATGCGCCCCCACTTTGGTGTCATCCAACTCCTTTCCTATGTCTGCTTCACCTGCACAGGGAAACTCTTCCTTCAAGACCGGTTCGAAGTGGCATTCAGTGGTCAATGCAGATGGGTTTTCCCCCCCTCACCCAAAATATGTTTGTTTTTTCCCTATCCTTCCTTCCTTCTTTCCTTCCTTCCTTTCCCAGGTTCCAACGCCCCACTCACTCAGTGCTTGGTGTCATCAGACTGCTTTCTATGTATCAGGCATGGGCAAACTTGAGCCTTCCCTCCAGGGTTTTGGACTTCAACTCCCACCATTTCTAAGAACCTCGGGTCCTTTCTTGGGGACCTTTCCTGAGGCTCTTAGGAATGGTGGGAGTTGAAGTCCCCCTTCAATGGCCGAGGGGGAAAAGGTAGGGGCCTGAGGTTCTTAGGAATGGTGGGAATTGAAGTCCAAAACATCTGGAGGTTTAAGCGGCTGAAGGGAAAATGAAAGGGCTTGAGGCCGTTAAGAATGGTAGGAGTTGAAGTCCAAAACCCCTGGAAACTTCAGCGGCTGAGGAGGGGAAAGGAAAGGGCCTAAGACTGTTAGGAATGGTGGGAGTTGAGGTCCAAAACATCTGGAGGTTTAAGCGGCTGAGGGAGAAAAGGAAAGGGCCTGAGTCTTTTTGGAATGGTGGGAGTTGAAGTTCCAAAACACCTAGAGGCTTAAGCGGCTGAGAGGGAAAAGGTAAGGGCCTGAGGCTGTTAGGAATGGTGGGAGTTGAAGTCCAAAACACCTGGAGGCTTTAGCGGCTGAGGGAGAAAAGATAAGGGCCTGAGGCTGTTAGGAATGGTGGGAGTCGAGGCTTAAGCGGCTGAGAGGGAAAAGACAAGGGCCTGAGGGTGTTAGGAATGGTGGGAGTTGAAGTCCAAAACACCAAGAGGCTTAAGCAGCTGAAGGGCAAAAGGAAAGAGCCTGAGGCTGTTCAGAATGGTGGGACTTGAAGTCCAAAACCCTTGGAGGCTTAAGTGGCTGAAGGGGAACAGGAAAGGCTGTTAGGAATGGTGGGAGTTGAATTCCAAGACCAAAGTTTGCCCATGCCTGCTATGTATGCTTCTCCTGCACAAACTCTCTCTTCAAGACCGGTTCGAAATGGCATTCAGTTCTCAATGCAGATGGGGCCCAACTTGGGTTTTTCCCCCTTCCTGTCCCAAAATATGTTTGTTGTTTTCCTCCTTCCTTCCTTCCTTCCTTCCTTCCTTCCTTCCTTCCTTCCTTCCTTCCTTCCTTCCTTCCTTCCTTCCTTCTTTCCCCAGGTTCCAACGGAAACAATACTTTGCAGAAACAGGTGTTTTTGTTTTGAATTTCCCAAAAGATGAAAGCCTTGCCCCATAATCTTTAGCGGTGGGTAGGAAAAAGGAAAAAGGGGGAGGGGGGAGGGGGGGAAGGTGAGGGCAGGAGGGGGTGAGGGAGGGGCGGCAGCAGCAGAGACACCGGGGAAGGGGACATGCTTTTAATATTTGCAAGCAACTTTTGTACAGTATTTATCAAACTAAACATGGCCACCGGGGGGGGGAAAAAAAAGCCCATTGTTTATATTAAAAGAAGGGGAGAAAGAAGGGGAGAAAAACTTGAGAATTTGCCAATTATTTTTAAAACAACACCCGTGTCTGGTGAGAATTGCGGATGGATTTATAAGCAGCAAAACACACCACGCAAAAAACAAAAAATAAAAATAAAAAGGAGTTGGGTTTTTATTTTAATTTTCAAACCAAGATATCTGGATGGTTTTCGCAATTGTACAAAAAAAATATAATCAGAGATAGAGTAACTACTTGCATACCACTGAACTGTTTTTGTTTTTAAATAAAAGGGCAAAAGTTTAGGGTTGTACTAAAAGAATTCTTTTTTTACGCATTGTTAAAAAAAACAACAACAACAAAACATTGTCTTGCAGGTTATTTAAAATAGACCCCCTTTTGTTTCCAAACTTGATCCTGTCCCCCTCCCCTCCCCCTCCCTCCCCCTCCCCTTCCCCAAAAACAACAGCAAAACAGCAATCTGAAAAATCATTGTGTTTGAGATATTTTCTTATGGTTTGTAATATTTCTGTAAATTTATTGTGACGATATTTTAAGTTCTTTTTATTATTATTTTTTTGTCCCTCCTCCTCCTCCTCCTCATTTCCCGTAGTTGTACCTTTTCAAGACTCGGCTGTGTATTACCTGAAATCAGTCCATCTCTGTGTGTGTATGTATATATCTATAAATAATACATATAGACACGTGTATATCTCCAGGTGTACACGTATATGTATTTATATATATATACATACACACACACACTCCTATATTTGAACTAATACCATCCTTATAAACAGACTTAAGTTTTTACTCCATTATGCACAGTTTGAGATAAATAAATTTTTGAAATATGGACACCGCAATTCCACCTGAGTCGTCCTTTTATTTTTTGGAATTTGACTTTTAATTGAAGCCATGATGCCTAGCTAAAGCCGGGTGTGATGGCAACACTGGACCTTGGTGGCCAGAGATCTCTCAGGAGGGAAATGTTCTTTTCCAGGCCTTTCTCAGAAAAAGATGATTGTGCTCATAGTGAGTTTCCAACTAGCAGAGCCCGAGGCCTGTTGGGTGGTGTGCGGCCTACCCAGGGAAGGAAGGAAGGAGGCCTCCGTGTGTGGCTGTGGCGGGATCCCGGTGTCCTTTTTTTGAGTTGTTTCCGAACCTTTCCTGGGAAGATTTGGGTTCAGGGCGGCTTCGGCTTGGCCTCCCCCTGAGGCTGAGAGAGTGTGACTCAAGATCCGACCTCCAGGTCTCCAGAGAAGTCCGAAGGGAAGCCTCGCCTGACCTCCCTCCCTCCATCCGACCACTTGTTGCCTGCGAAGCGGAGCAACGCGGGGAAAAAAAACCCGGGCCAAGGAGAGCGGCTTCCTTCCTCTACTTCTCGTCTCCTGAACCAGGGCGGCGGTCTTCCCTCCTTCGGAAGCCAGGTATTTCGGAGTAAAGGGGGTCGAGGGAGAAGTCGCGAGGGGAAGGGGTTGTAACGTCACCGCCAGGCAAAAAATGCTTTTTTTTTGTTGCGTTGCGTTGGGGAAATTGGGTTGTGACTTGCCCCACTTTCCTTCCATTTCTCCAACTACTCTGTGCGCCTGGGGAGGGGAGGGGGGGGATGTAAGTCCTTAAGCACAAAGCCTCAGGAGTTTTGCCTTGCCCCAGACTTTTTTGCCCCAGACTTTCTCTCTCCCCCCCCCTCCCCCGCCGGCTTCGTCATTTTAGCTGTTTTTTGGGGAGTTGGGGAAATCGAGCCCCTTCCCCTCCCGAAGCACCTTACGAAAGGCGGAGGGAGGGGCGGGTTTCACTTTCTGCTGCTCTCCTTGTTCTTTGGAAGCCCCTTTTGGGGGGCGCCCTGCCTCTTTCCCCCCCCCCCCTTTCCCATTCTCTTAGTTGAGTCAATCAATGCGGGGGGGGGGGGGGGGGAGATAGTAAAAGCCACCATCCAGACGGGAATAGCAACAATAACATTATTATTATTATTATTATTATTATTATTATTATTATTATTATTATAAAAGACTAGTACACAGCAAACAAGATTACTATGCTGGCGTTTGTATTTGATCACATGTCGGACCCTTCCCAAGTGTCTAGGACTATGTGATGTATTGGCAGATCAAGCTATTATTATTACCATTACTATTATTATTATTATTATTACTATTATTGTTGTTATTATTGTGTGTTATTATTGTGTTGTCGATCTGTTTGGTCGCTGTGAGTTTTTCCAGCTATATGGTCATGTTCTTAGTAGACTTGAATGTGACCATACAGCCCGGAAAACTCACAGCAATCCAACATTATTACTATTATTACTATTATTATTGTGTTGTCGAAGGCTTTCCTGACCAGAATCACTGGATCGCTGTGAGGTTTTCGGGCATTATGTCCATGCTCCAGAATACTTCTAGAACATGGCCATACAGCCCGGAAAACTCACAGCAACCCATCATCATCACATTAATATTATGTTGTCGAATGCTTTCATGGCCGGAATCACTAGGTCGCTGTGAGTTTTTCCGGCTGTATGGTCATGTTCTAGTAGACCTGAACATGGCCATACAGCCCAAAAACTCACAGCAACCTATTATTATTATTATTATTATTATTATTATTATTATTATTATTATTAACTTGATGTCGAATGATTTCATGGAGAATTACTAAGTCGCTGTGAGTTTTTTCCAGCTGTTGTGGCCTTGTTTTGGTAGATTTGAACACTTCCATACAGCCCGAAAAACTTACAGCAACCCATTATTATTATTATTGTGTTGTCGAATGCTTTCATGGCCGGAATCACTAGGTCGCTGTGAGTTTTTCTAATAGACCTGAACATGGCTATACAGCCCGAAAAATGTACAGCAACCCATTATTATTATTATTATTATTATTATTATTATTATTATTATTATTATTATTATGATACAAAAACACAGTATGTCACAGCAAATGAGATCTACATCCTGGATTTATTTTCATTTTCATTATTATTATTATTATTATTATTATTATTATTATTATTATTATTATTATTATTATCATCTCTGCCTCAATCGGGTTTCCTTCCAGGCAGAGACACTTCTTTTTGGGTCTCCAGAGCAAATGTTGAAGGTCAGAAAAGGGGAAGTTTAGGTTCTTGTGGGTTTTTTCGGGCTATATGGCCATGTTCTAGAGGCATTTCTCCTGACGTTTAGCCTGCATCTATGGCAAGCATCCTCAGAGGTAGCGAGGGGAAGTTTGCTGAGAGCAAAGCCCAAGGAATACAGAGCCATTTCTGCCCGTTTCCCTTCTTCCCTCCCTAAGGCGGGCCCATCTCGGGATCCCAAATGCCTGCTTTTATTTTCCAAATTGATGCCCCGCCTGGAGAGCCAGGAAGGATCCATCAAGCCCCATCAACCTGGCCTCTGACCTGAAACCACATCCCAAAATTAGACAAATCAAACTCTAAATTGGTGGTTATGGATGGTGAGTTTTCAAAAAGTATAACGCAGAGCAGGAGAGGCCCAAAATTTACTTTTTTTCCAAAAAAAGATAAAGGTTTACTTGTTGTTTTCTCAGCGACGATTTCCTCCGTGCACTCTTTACAGATTTGCTAATTTCCTTATTTATGTTTATTGTAGGGTCTGCTTTTCAGGTTGGATATTTGACCCTTTAATAATAGTCGCTGGAAACGGAGGGACTGGGATGGGAAAAAAGTTCCTTCCAGATCCCAAATCGACTCGTTTCCTGCTAGACTTTCAGTTTGATCCTTATTTATGGGGCTTGAATGCAGATTCCTCAGAGAAGGATCAGGGATTTTTGGAGAGGATTTGGGGGGCTACTGCTGTAGGCCTGGGTTCCAAATCGACTTTCAATTCGATCCTTCTTCTTTAAGGGGCTTGAGTGCAGACTCCTCGGAGAAGGACTTGAGATGTTTGGAGAGGATTTGGCGGCTATTTGCGGGGAAACCCAATTTTGGTGTAGGCCTCACCTTTGCGCCCGTCTCTTTCGCTTCTTTCTGGATGGAAAAAAGGAGGGCATTATTCCGAATTAAGGAGACTCCCTTCGCTTCTTTCTGGATGGAAAAAAGGGGGTATTATTCCGAATTAAGGAGACTCCCTTCGCTTCTTTCTGGATGGAAAAAAGGGGGTATTATTCCGAATTAAGGGGACTCCCCACCATTTCCTGACTCTCTTGGGTGCAAAGAATCTGAGAGGAAGGGTTTGCATCTGTTCCTACGTCCAGGACGGATTATCCCTTCCCTTTTCCTCAGGAGTCCAAAGTTGACTTTCCAAAATATTTCACCTTCTGCCTTTATATATTTGGACTTATTTGAAAAATGTGTCGTCCCCCCCCCCTAAATAAAAGTCAATTAACTGGAGGTGGGGGTTGCCCTGGCTGGGCAGCATTTGAAAAGTAAACAACTGAAGGAGGGCAGGTTTGGGTGCAAGGAAACAAAAGAGAATCCGTCTATTTGGCCAACTTCTTATTTTGGGGGACCAAAACTTCTCTCCTCCTCCTTTCAGAAAATGTATTGGAAACCTTCTCTCTTTCGGGGATGTGGGACAGGACACAAGCACATAGGAAAATGTGCTGAGCAAAACGTTATGCATGCAAATCCGGATCGGCTTCCTCGCTCTCTTTTTCAATACCGTTCACCTATCTCGATTCCTCCACTTCTCCCATTTTTGATTTCGGTGTGAATATTTCTTTTTCTGACCCAAATGCCCGGGTATTTCTTTTCCCCTTCCCCCAAATGACCCATTGGCTGGAAGTGGGGCGGCAGAACCCCAAGTGTCCCATTTCCTGAGGCCTGGCCCCGACGTAGAGCAAGATTAGGAGGCTCCCCTGTGATTTCGCCTCGGTTTTCTTCCTTTCCTTGTTACCCCCAGCCAGCGCTTGAGAGAGAGGCGGGTGTGCGACTATTTCTCTGACCTGGAGAGGTAGATTAACAGGGTTTCTTGGCAAGCCGCGAGGCTGGTATTACCGGCTCTCCCAAGGGGCAAGGGCTCGAATTAACCACTAAATGAATATTTGACAAGGGCTCGTTTGGGGGGTATTATTACTACAAACGGGTCCCTATTGGACTTCGCCAGGGTCAAAGAGCAATGGTTCAATTAATTATTTAGACTGCTAGTAGATTTGGTTGTAATAGCTGTATTTATTCCTTCAAGCGACAGATTCTTCTTGCGGCACAGCCATCTCTGGAGGACCCCTCGCCCCCTCCTCAGCCCCCCTCTCCTCTCCCCCCAACTGGAGGCAAAAAGAGGGGCCTCCGAAGGGAAGGGCGCCCCACATTTCCTAAAGGCAAACGCCCCCCCCCCTCCCCACCTTGCAAAGAGAATGGTAGGAAGGTAAGGAAACCTGGGGATTTCTTGAGCCAGGAGGATTGCTCTTATCTGTGCGATAAGCTGCAATAATTCACCGTAATTGGATGGCTAGATGGATAGATGGATGGAAAAGCAGGCAGATGATAGATGGGGGAATCCAGGCGCGTGAGGACAGGCCACTTCTGGAGAAAGTTCTCCGCCACCTCGGGGGCCTTTCCCCCAAAGGAAGGCACAGCGGCCACCGTTCAGTGTCTATCCCTCAGTGAGAAATTGGTGTTCTTGTGAATGGATCCCGTCCCCATTTGCATCCCATAGAAAAGCCACCGTTTGCTACCAATGCCCTGAGCTGGGTTGCAGTTGGGGAGATACTTTTGGAATGCGTCTTTCTCTATTGCATGTCAATAGAAAGGCAGAATATATTTTCCTTCCTTCAGGAGTGAGACCTACAATCTGTATTTAATTCCCACCAAATTCCCTACGTCAATCCATTCCACTTTGGACTTCATTTTCAACTAATTGCTGGATCCGAAAGGCTGTGACCTCGGATAGATTTAAAACCCAATCCAATGCCGTTTTATGGGACAACCCCATTGAAGTCAATCTCAGTTG
Organism: Anolis sagrei ordinatus; assembly: GCF_025583915.1. Taxonomy (NCBI): domain Eukaryota; kingdom Metazoa; phylum Chordata; class Lepidosauria; order Squamata; family Anolidae; genus Anolis; species Anolis sagrei. The sequence goes on along the minus strand of NW_026846588.1, from coordinate 15,717,551 downwards.
GGATGGCAAGAAACTTCTTGAGAAGGTCGTCTTACATTTGTGTTTAAGACCTAGGTGTTAAACGCGTTGATCCTACACGAGATGAGTAAACAATTAAATCCTCCATGAAATCAGTAAACAAACCCAAACTGGCTCAAGACATCCTCTTTTTTAAGGAACGGGCGTGATATATTGAATGTCAATTTTGTTTATCTGGGTTAAAAATAATAAGTTTTTCCCATAACTTCCCTTTTTTTCATGCTTTCGACTTTCCCTCCCAAGTTTAGAACCGCTGTGGAGTTTTGTTAATTTTAGGCCAGGATAATAATAATAATAATAATAATAATAATAATAATAATAATAATAATAATAATAATAATAATAATAAATCCCTAACAGCGATGACGGTGATACTACTGATAGTAATGAGAGTGAGACTGGGCGACAATAATGTGTTGTGCATGGATAAGGAGTGGGCTGTGTGTGYCTCTGTGTGTGTTTATATGGAGGGAGCTTAGTCATAATAAGCCCAACTCACCCACTTTTTCAGGACTTGTCTTGTGGGCCTTGCAGTTGGCAGTCCATTAAACACAACTGATTACCCTCCCCCCCCCCCCACATACACACACACACACCAAGAGCGAATAAATGCCATTTAAATGCTCTGCTTTGCTCTGAAAGAGGAAAAGGAAAGGCACTTTTCCTTCGTGTGTCGGGTTTGCTTTGGTTTCCATTCGGTAACAAACGGTTTTTCAGAGAGTGAAGTTTGGGTTCTGCGACTTCTGCTCTGTGGTGGTTTCCACCTTCTTCGGCCTGTTTGTGACTGTTATTTCCGAAGCTATCGCTTTTGATTTAATAGCACAGGTCATTGTAATAGTTCTGTTGCTGCTCTTCTTTAGGAAACACTCAGAAACACACCGAAATTCTCTGGGGCTGAATTTCGGGTGGCGACCAACCAGGCTGGTTCTACACTGCCAAAGAATGCTGTTTAGCTGCAAGAGATGGTCAGTAGAAACCCCCATAACGCATTATTTGGCAGTGTAGGCCCAGACTTTTCCTTCCAGGTATTTTTTTTTTTTGGGGGGGGGGGGGTGTAATTTGAGTTGTCACCTTGGCAGCTGAAGCGCAACCCGGGCCTTACAGTGTGGATTTCTGAAGCGATTGCATTCCCCTCCAAATATGTCCTTTTGGGGGCAAAGAGGCCCTCCGGCTTTTCAAATACAAATCACGATGAAGCGTTAGATCCCCCTCCGCCACCACATTGAAATATACCATTTAGGCAGTCAGGTTAATAATTTGTTTCAGGAAATAAACAAGTTCCCTATTAATTTTTATTATTATTTTTTATTTGCGCCTTGTCTCCAAATACAAGTTCCATCCCATTTGGGGTCAGAAAAAATATTAGTTCATGGTATCGCCTTTGGATTTATTTCTGGAGCAGACGTTTGTTTCCTCTATATAGTTTGATGTGAGTTTTTTCGGGCTATATGGCCATGTTCCAGAAGCATTCTCTCCTGACGTTTCGCCCACATCTATGGCAGGCATCCTCAGAGGTTGTGAGGCCTGTTGGAAATTAGGAAAAGGGGGTTTATATATCTGTGGAATATATATATGTGGTGTGTGTGTATATATGTCATTTAAATGCTCTACTTTGTGTCAGGAGCGACTTAAGAAACTGCAAGTCGCTTCTGGTGTGAGAGCATTGGCCGTCTGCATGGACGTTGCCCAGGGACGCCCAGGATGTTTTGATGTTTTACCATCCTTGTGGGAGGCTTCTCTCATGTCCCCGCATGGGGAGCTGGGGCTGACAGAAGGAGCTCATCCGCGCTCTCCCCGGATTCGAACTTGCGACCTGTCAGTCTTCAGTCCTGCCGGCAAAAGGGTTTAACCCACTGGGCCACTGAGGGCTCCTTATATATCTGTATTATTATATATTATTCAATATATATAAAATATATTAAATATATATAAAATATATTAAATATATATTAAATATATATATATTAAATATATATAAAATATATATTATTTTATTTATTTAATATATATATGAAATATATAGTATTATAGGTTGTTGTAGGTTTTTTCGGGCTATATGGCCATGGTCTAGAGGCATTCTCTCCTGACGTTTCGCCTATAATACTATAATATATAGTATTATATATTATTAAAGAGATGGATAGATGCAGGATAAACGTCAGGAGAGAATGCTTCTGGAACATAGCCACACAACCCGGAAAACTCACCACAAGCCAGTGATTCCAGCCATGAAAGCCTTCGAGAATACATTTTTTTTCTGTATAGAGGGAAAAAGACCAACTCCGTGCATAATCTGCTGGTTTAAAAATAAATCAATAAGGTTTAACTGGAGAAGCTTTGAGGAAACCCTCACGAAGAGGGAACAAGAGAAGCAGGATTGGACGGTGGGAATACTGATCCTTGTCGATTTATGGCCATACTCATGAATTTCATGGGATTTCCAAAGGGAAGGCATATATCCAGAGGCGGTTTTGCCAGTTCCTTCCTCTGAAATACAGCCCAGTCTTGAGCTCTAGGTAGTTCCTCAAGCAGATAATTTTTTTATCCGAAATCTAATTCGGGTTTTTTCCCCTTCCCTCGTCAAGGAAACTAAGGAAAGCCTTTCCAATGATCCACCTACTTTGTCTTATGATTGTGAAGTACGTTTCTCTTCTTCGATGCCCTGGATTAATTAAGATAAAGCCAGTCATTCGTGTATTTCTACATTCTGCAGAAATGGGTGGCTTTCTCTTGCGCCCAGAGGGGGAGTGGATTTTGTCACGGGGTTTTGGGGTCTCGCTTTTAGCAAATCCGGGTCTTTCCAGCCTTGGCAGTAGGCCTTTCTAGGGGAGAAGCCGTTTCCCCACTCCCAATAATCTGGGACTGGAAAGAGAATGCTTATTTCCAGTGTTTCTGTTGCGATGGGTTCTCCGCCCCTGGTTGACTGTTGGATCTCTTCGGTGTATGGATGTGAATACCCTGGAGACCCACGGAGATCCGTGGGAGCAGCGCCACTGGTTTCAACTACTTCGGATGTGCCCCCGAAGTAGTCCAGATCTCCTCTCTTCCTCTGGGCACGATCCCAATGTCTCCCCACAGCTCTGTGGCGTCTTTCTGGCAACAACTGCCACGTTTCAGAGCCCCCCCCCCACTTGTCCCACCATTGCCACTCAAAGGGACACCAGGCCACGATGAGAGCAGTCCCTGCCGAGGCGAGTCTCCTTGTGGAGGCACAAAGCGGGGTATAAATAAACATAATAATAATAATAATAATAATAATAATAATAACAACAACAACAACAACAAAATAACAATAACAATTCAGGTGCCCGCTCCCAAAAAGGGGAATTTAAGGTTCCTTTCTTGGCCGTCACTGGGATCCATCAAAGGGTGCACCCACACTGTAGAATTAATGCGGTTTGACATCACTCTAATTGTCATGTCGCAGGGCATTATGGGAGTTGTAGTTTTGCACGGTCTTTAGCCCTCTCTGCCCAAGAGTGTGTCCTCGCCAAACTACCAACCCTAGGGCTCCATAGCATTGGGCCGTAGCACTTGAAGTGATGTGAAACCGCATTAATTCCACAGCGTAGACGCAGCCTAAACTCATGGCGGCTGCAAAAGCGTCCTGGCGGGTTCTTGCTGGAGTCTGTTTCCGAGTGGTAGAGATACAACAGTTCGACACCACTTTAAATACCAAGATTCGTTACTTTTTGTGTGCGTCAGGAGCGACTTGAGAAACTGCAAGTCTCTTCTAGTGTGAGAGAATTGTCCGTCTGCAAGGAGGTTGCTATGCGATCCTGGGATTTGGCAGGGGAGGCTTGAGAACTTGGAAAAAGACAACTCCATGATTCAATAGCACTGAGCCAAGACAGTCAAAGTGGTGTCAAACTGCATTAATTCTACAATGCAGACGCATCCCCAGGAAAGCTCTGCCTCCAAAGCGATCTTCTTGGGGGCGGGGGCAGGATGGATACAAAGTCATGTTGAACCATTTTTGGGGGGCGCAGAAATTAAATTTTAATGGAAAGGGAAGGTGCACGATTCAGATTTCGTTTCATTAAAAAGATTTTTTTTTCAAAAGCCGGTCTTCTCTCTCCTTTTGCTGCCGTTCAGGCGCAATTCCTCTCCCAGTTGAGCCGAAATGAATGGACTGGGAAGCTATGCCATTGGGGGAAGAAGGAAGGCACGGGGCAAGGCCAGGGCACCTGTGGCGGGAAGGGGGAGGGGTTTGCCCCCCTGCAAAGACCCCACTCTTTTAGAGCCCTTACCAACGGGAAGTTCCTCCTAAAGTTTAGCTGAGATATTTTCCCCCTGTAATTTGAATCCATTGTTCCATTGTGTCCTCGTCTCCTTTGAACCTTCTCTCCTTAAGCCGCTCCTCATAGGGATTCATGGTTTGACCCTTCTTGAATGAGGTGCCCATAACTGTATTCCAGGTGAGGACTCCTATTGATGCAGCCGAGGAGTTCACTGGCTTTTTACCGTCCCAGTGTTGATCCAGGCCCAGCTTGTGGTCTAATCAGACCCCCAGATCCCTCTCACAGGGATTCTTTTCAAGACAGGTGTCACCTATCCTATATCTGTGCGTTTGATTTGTATTGCTCAAGTTAGTACCATTTCTCCCTATTGTATTGGATTTTGTTAGTTTTGGCCAATCAGCTCTCTTGGGGTCTCGAGCTAGAGAGAAAAATGGGATTATTATTGTTGTTATGGTTTGTTGTTATTATTGCTGTGGCCAACCTTCCCTCCCTCTTTCTCTCCTTCTTTTCCTCCTTCCTTCGCTCTCTCTTTCCTTCCTTCCTTCCCTTTTTTCTTTCCTTCCCTCCTTCCTTCCTTCTTCCTTCCTCTCCTTCTTCTCTACCTCTTTCTTCCCCCTCTTTTCTCTCCTTTTTCTCCTTTCTTCCCTCTCTCCTTCCTTCCTTCCTTCCTCTTCCTTCCTTCCTTCCTTTCCTTCACTTTTGCTTCTATCCATACTTCTGTCTTTCCTTCTTTCCTTCCCTCCTCTTTCTCTCCTTTCTTCCTTCTCTACCTCTTTCCTTCCTCTTCCTTTTTTCCTTTTTTACTTTCTCTTCTTCCTTCTCTACCTCTTTCCTTTCTTTCCTTTTTTCTTACCTTCTCTCTTTCCTTCTCTTTTCCTTCCCCTTTTCTTTTCATCCCTTTTTCTCCTTTCTTCCTTCTCTACCTCTTTCTTCCTTCCCCCTTCTTCCTCATTCCTTCCCTCTTCCTTCCTCACTTCTTTTCCATTTCTGCCTTCCTTCTTTCCTTCCCTCTCTTCTTTCTTTCTTCCCTCCTCTTTCCTTCCTTCCTTTTTCCTTCTTCTCCTTCTTTCTTCTCTCTCTTTCTTTCTTTCCTTTCCCCCTTTTTTTCTTCTTTCCTCTCTACTTTCTTTCCTTCCCCCTTTTTTCTTTTTCCTTTTTCTCCTTTCTTCCTTCTCTACCTCTTTCCTTCTTCCTCTCACTTTTGCTTCTTCATACTTCTTCTTTCCTTCTATCCTTCCCTCCCTCTTTCCCTTTCTTCCTTCTCTACCTCTTTCCTTCCTTTTCCTTTTTTTTCCTTCTATCCTTCCCTCCCTCTTTCCTCCTTTTTTCTTTTCATTCCTTTTCTCTTCCTTCCTTCTCTATCTTTCCTTCCCCCTTTTTCTTTTCATCCCTCTTTTTCTCCTTTCTTCCTTCTCTACCTCTTTCCTTCCTTCGCTCTTTACTTCCATGCTTCCTTTTCTCTTTCTTTCTTTCTTTTCTTCCTTCTTTCTCTCATTTCTGTCTTTCTCTCCTTTCCTCCCTCTTCCTTCCCCCCCCCCCTGTATTGTCATCTAGCTTTTTGGGGTTTTTGAAGTCCTTTCCACTTTGGGGGGGGATGTTATGAGTGACGGTCACTAATTGGTCTGTTAGGGGTATAGTGTCCAAATTTCGTGTCAATTCGTCCAGTGTTTTTTGAGTTATGTTAATCCCACAAACGAACATTACTTTTTATTTATATAGATTAGGAAATACTTTGCGCCTAATAGAAAGGGATTGGAGGGGGGGGCAAATGAAAGGGGTTTCCGCCTCTGATGGGGAAGGAGATGTGCGCCTTGGGGTAACTTTGAGGACAACGGGGCTGAGGATAATACTCAACTTTCTGCACATGCCCAGAGGTCTCTTTCAGTCTATAAGCTTTTTTGCATAAGCCTAGCTGCCTCATCACACTAGAGCCTGAATCCACTTTAGATCCAGTTGCTGTAGTTTAGAGAGGCACAGGAACTGTCTTGCCGAGCAGTTTAAAGGCCCCTCCCTAAACTACAAATTCCAGAATTTTGCAGGAGGCAGCAACTTGATTTAAAATGGATTCAGTCTCTAGTGTGATGAAGTCCTTGGTTCTGTTCTTTGGGAGAGGAGAGGAGAGGAGAGGAGAGGAGGAGATTGGATCACCTACTCCTCAATTGCAATGTGTTGTTGTTGTTGTTGTTGTTGTTGTTGTTGTGTAATTTCAAGTCGTTTCCATAGATGCAGGTGAAACGCCAGGAGAGAATGCTTCTGGAACATGGTCATAAAGCCCGGAAAACTCACAGCAAACTATATAGAAAAAAACTGGACTATGTGAATTGAAGCCCGGAAAACTCACAGCAAACTATATAGAAAAAGACTGGACTATGTGAATTGTGAAAATGATTTTAGTAAGGAGATACTGAATTTTTTATCGGTTTTGTATGGTTTTTATATTATTATTTTAAATTGTAATTTATATTGTTGGGGGCATCGAATTGTGCCGATTGTAAACCGCCATGAGTCGCCTTCGAGCTGAGAAAGGCGTATATAAATACGTAAACAAATAAATGAACCCTATCACGGATTTGTTTCCAGAGTCTCTGGGGCTGAGAGAGTGGGGCTCTCCTAAGTGGGTTGGTTTCCATGGCTGAATAAGGACTCACACCCTGGTCTCCAGAGTCCTAGAGTAGAATGAATACATCCTGACATCAGGTTAACTGCCAGGACTCAGTGCTATGGGATAATGGGAGTTGCCTCTCTAATCTACCCTGCCAAAGAGTTCTGGGCTTCACTAACCTACAACTCCCAGGATTCAATAGCATTGAGCTATGGCAAATAAAGTCTAGTCAATGGGTTGTTGTAGGTGTTTTCGGGCTATATGGCCATGTTCTAGAAGCATTCTCTCCCGATGTTTCGCCTGCATCTATGGCAAGACTACCCTCAGAGGTAGTCTTGTCAAACTGTAGTCATGCCACAGTGCAGATCCACCCTGAGCCCAACCCTCAGGCCACTCCACCAGCTGCCTCGCCTCTCCAACTCTCTATTGTTGTTGTTGTTGTTGTTGCTCCCCTTCAGAAAGTCTGTGAGGGGGTGAGTGCCCTCCCTCCCCTCTCCGCCCCCTTCCCCTCCCCTCCCTCCGGGGCTTAAGCCCTTACAAATTGCCAAAACTTGGGGACAGCGGAGAAAATAATTAACGCATTAAAACAAGCGGCGAATTCCTCCGGAGGGGCCTTATCACCCTCAGCCACACTGACTTCATCCCCTCCTGGTATGCTAATGCCCTCTGACGTCATCGCCGCGCGCTCCCCTATCCCTTTATTTATGCATACATAGTCTATGCATCTCTAGACACACACACACACTCATATATATCGACATGTGCATAATTCTCTTTGTGTGTGTGTGTGTGTGTATGTAGAGAAGAAAGGTTATGAGTGATGGTCACTCATTGGTCTGTTAGGGGTATAGTATCCAAATTTGGTGTCAATTCGTCCAGTGGTTTTTGAGTTATGTTAATCCCACAAACGAACATTACATTTTTATTTATATAGATTATATATTCTATATATATATATATATATACCAATATTCTGGTATATTTCTATATATATATAGTATATTTCTATATATATATATACCAATATTCTGTAGTTTCATTTTTGGGGGTGTGTGCGTGCATGTGTGTGTATATGTTTTTGTTTGGGGTGTGCATATATATATATATATATATATATATATATATATATATATGCACATCCCAGAACTCTCTCTCTCTCTCTCTATATATATATATATATATATAAATTTTTGTTAAACAATTTTTTTTCTTTCTTTCTTTTGCTTATGTCCCAGAAACAATATCAAGGAAAGGGGGGCTTTCTATCGTTTCTTTGGGCCTTTGCCTTCATCCTCACCTTCCCCTTTCCCTTTTTGCTCAAGGCACCAACTCCAAATCTTTCCAAAATCTCCTCTTCTCAACGAGGGATATTGTTTTCTATACAATGAATAGAAAATTCGACTATCAAGCCCCTTTCCAGGGTCGCAAAGCGGAAGGGAAATCGATGTATTGTCGAAGGTTTTCATGGCTGGAATTACTAGGTTCTTGTGGGTTTTTTCGGGCTATATGGCCATGTTCTAGAGGCATTTCCTCCTGACGTTTCGCCTGCATCTATGGCAAGCATCCTCAGAGGTAGTGAGGTCTGTTGGAATTAGGAAAATGGGTTTATATATCTGTGGAATGACTGGGGTGGGGGAAATGCCTCTAGAACATGGCCATATAGCCCGAAAAAACCCCACAAGAACCTAGTGGAAGGGAAATCGTTCCCTTATAAGAGTCTCCTCTGGAGTAAGAGGCCTCGCTTTGGGGTCTTGTCTCTGGGGGCCCTTCCACACAGCCATATAATCCAGAATATCAAGGCAGAAAATCCCTCCATATCCGCTTTGAACTGGGTTATCTGAGTCCACACTATCATATATTCCAGTTCAAAGCAGAAAATGTGGGCTTGTCTTCTGGAGTGGATGGGAAAAAAATATCCATCCCAAAAAAGCGCTTTGGAAAACTCTTCTCTGAATCTGGTTCCGAAATTTTGAACCGATCTTGACTCCACGAAAGTCTAGTCCATTAAATCCTTAATGCGAAACCCCTTTGTATTAAAGATTAGGATGCTGACAGTCTGGCCCCCATATCCACGGATTGTGTGTCTACGGATTCCACCATCCGCGGCATATACATACGCACACACCTCGAATGGTGGAATCCATAGATACAGTGTGTGTGTGTGTGTGTGTGTGTGTGTGTGTGTGTGTGTGTGTGAGATAGAGAGAGTGTATTAAAGATTAGGATGCTGACAGTCTGGCCCCCATATCCACGGATTGTGTGTCTACGGATTCCACCATCCGCGGCATATACATACGCACACACCTCGAATGGTGGAATCCTTAGATACTGTGTGTGTGTGTGTGTGTATATATATATATATATATATATATATAGAGAGAGAGAGAGAGAGAGAGAGAGAGAGAGAGAGAGAGAATATCTTGCTTTTGCCATTTTATATAAGGGATACCTTACTATGCTATAATGGGACTCCAGCATCGCCTGATTTCCCTAAAGGAAACTTAACTCTTAGGCAGACACTTTAGCTGGGAGTTGTATATCACAAGGTCTAAGATTAGTGCACCACCAAACTCCCGTGATCCCCTAGCAGTTAAAATTGGCGTTAAACTACTTTAATTCTGCAGTGTAGATGCCCCTTAGCTGGGAGTTGTAGTATCACAAGATCTAAGAATCACCAAACTCCAACTCCCGTGATCCTATAGCAGTTAACGTTAGTGTCAAACTGGTTTAATTTTGCAGTGTAGATAATAATAATAATAATAATAATAATAATAATAATAATAATAATCCTCTGTCTTGGGACAAGAAGCTGCTTCAACTCCATCAACGAGGACCCCTTTCCACACAACTGAATAAAATCCCATATTGCCTGGTTTGAACTGGGACCAGGCATGTAGGGGGGGGGGGCTTGGGGGGCGGGGGGCTTGGGGGGCTTCAGCCCCCCCCCCAAATTCTCATGGTGGTCTGCGAGAAGGCCTTACTGGTACATTATTTAAACTGTTATGTTTATTCATATCATGATCTGATCACCATGCTCAATATATCCCATATGCATGGGGGTATTGGGGTAATGATACAAAAGGTTTGCTAGGGTAGACCCTCTTTCACTCAGACTCAGCCCCCCCCAACCCCCCCCCAAAAAAACAAAATCCTGGCTACGGGCCTGCAAGGATCAGTTTATTTTTTTTTTTCCTGTTTTCCTTTTGATTTGATTTTTTTTATTTTTTTATTATTTTTCTTTTTGTTTTTTTTTTTTTTTTTTTTCGGAAAATGGCAGTGTGGAGTCAGATAACCCAGTTCAAAGCAGACTTTCTGGATATATTTCAGATTTCAATATTAATGTCAAAAATACGTAGTTTTCTGCCTTGATATTCTGGGGTAGATGGCTGTGTGGAAGGGGCCTTGGTCCCGATTTCCAAATAATTAGACCTCAGGATGTCTATTTTATAAATAAATAAATAAATAACTGAAGTGCTCCTTTTTTTTTTTTGGAAAGCTGCCTAATTCGCCTTCCCAACTTTCCTCTCCTTCCCTTAAATGGAGAAAAGTTGTCAGCAGGAGTGAGTTCAATAACTTCTGAAGGAACAAATCTCTCCCCCCAAAAAATGAGGAGCCCCACGTGTAACTTTATGGCACGATTTTGGGAGGAGGAGGAGGAAGGGAGAGAGAAAGTGAGAGAGAGAAGGGCTGTCACTGCGTGGTAAAACCCGGTGCGTGTGGATTGGTTTGAAAAGCAGGGAGAAGAAATGTCATGAATTGAGTGCTGTCAGCGGCGTCTTCGGCAGTGATGTGCGGAATGAATGGCTGCGGCTCCCTGAGCCGGTGCAGGTGCTGGGGGGGGGGGGGGGAGGTTTGGGTGGGGGTGGGGGAAGGATGGGTTTTTCTCCGAGGGAAAGCCACGACAGAGAATTGAAAGGGAAGCCTGGCTGCAGGTTCAGCTGCACACACCCTCAACCCCCCCCCCCCCCTATTCTTTCCTTGAGTTCACAAAGTGTCTATAGAGCCAGTTGGCTAGTTGCAGGGTGGCTTTTAGGGGGGAAAAAGAGCGAAATTAATGAACCTTTGGCCCGGAGACAAATCAAACCCATCTGATGCTGGGTGTCCCATCATCCCTTGTCGATAAATAAATACATCTTTCAGGGTCAGCTTTAGTTTAGGAAACCAAGCGGGTTGGTGTTCTGCAAAAGTTTGCCAGAATATTATGGGAAAGGGCTTTTTGCGGGTATTCGTCCCAATTAGTTGGGAGTTGTAGTACCACAAAATCTGAGAAGGTTAGTGCTTGAAGTTGGAAATTTACTAAGAAATGCAGATAATAATATAATATAATATAATATAATAATATAATATAATATAATATAATATAATATAATATAATATAATATAATATAATATAATATAATATAATATAATATAATATAATATAATAATGCATCATTGTGATTTTGTTTGCTGTGAACTAAGCTTGTATAGCTAATCTATATAAATAAAAATGTCATGTTCGTTTGTGAGATTAACAACTCAAAAACCACTGGGCGAATTGACACCAAATTTGGACACAAGACTCCTCTCAGGCCAACGAGTGACCATCACTCATAAAATCTCTCAGAAACACAAAAGAAGAGACTTTAAAAGTCTAAAAACAAAAATTACATTACAACACATGCACAAAACCACATGTATATACACACAAACACACATATATACACACACAAAACACATATACACAGACTGGGCCACAGCAACGTGTGGCGGGTACAGCTATTATTATTATTATTATTATTATTATTAATAATAATAATAATAATAATAATAATAATAATAATCCTATTCTTAGTCGGGTCTCCATTTGATCAACCGAATCATCTTGACTTACCATTCTCCAATTGAGTTAATTGGTCTACTCTAATTGACACCAAACTTGGACACAATACACCTTTCAGGCCAAGGAGTGACCATCACTCATAAAAACTCTGAAAAACACAGCAGAAGATACTTTAAAAGCCGAAAAACAAAAATTACATTGCAACACATGCACAAAACCACACATATACACAAACACACATATTTACACATATACACAAATATATACACACACTAAACACATATACACAGACTGGGCCACAGTAACGTGTGGCGGGTACAGCTAATAATAATAATAATAATAATAATAATAATAATAATAATAATAATAATAATAATAATAATAAAGCTGAAACGATAGGAGGATTTAAAGCTCGAACTGTAAAGACTCTGGCACAAGCCAATCAAGGTGGTCCCCAGTGGTGATCGGCACACTGGGTGCAGTGCCTAAAGACCTTGGCCTGCACTTAAACACAATCGGCGCTGACAAAATTACCATCTGCTAGCTGCAGAAGGCCACCTCACTGGGATCTGCAGAAACATCACACAGTCCTAGACACTTGGGAAGTTTCCGACTTGTGATCTAATTCAACAGCCAGCAGAGTGTCTGCTGTGGACTCATCTTGTGTTTCAAATAATAATAATAATAATAATAATAATAATAATAATAATAATAATAATAATAATGATGATAGTAATGGAGGGGGTGATGCAGTGAGTTAAACCCGGAGCCTCCGGTGGTGCAGTGAGTTAAACCGCTGAGCTACTGAACTTGCTTACCGACGGTCGCAGGTTCGAATCAGCGGAGCGGAGTGAGCTCCCGCTGTTAGCCCCAGTTTCTGCCAACCTAGCAGTTCGAAAACATGAAAAATTGAGTAGATTGATAGGTACCGCTTCAGCGGGAAGGTAATTGCGTAATTGCGCTCCATGCCCTCATGCTGGCCGCATGACCTTGGTGGTGTCTAGGGACAACGCTGGCTCTTTGGCCAGAGTCAGACACGACTAGACTTAATAACAGGGGGAAACTTTTACCTTTAGCTAATAATAATAATAATAATAATAATAATAATAATAATAATTACATCACACAGTTCTAGACGTTTGGGAAGTGTTCGACTTGTGATTTTGTGATACGAAATCCAGGATATAGATCTCGTTTGCTGTCACATACTGTGTTTTTGTATCATAATAATAATAATAAGAAGAAGAAGGTGAAGGTAGGACTCCTGCGAAGTCTAAACATTCAAGATTTCCAGCTGGATGGACTCTGGATGGTGGAAACTCTTCTCATGGAGATACTTGAGCAAAATGGGGACATTCTAGTTCCTGTCTTTTTGTCCTGCGGTGTGGAAGAAACTCCAAATTCTTGGGTGACACACCGACCTCAATCCTATTGGGTTGTTGTGAATATTCCTGGATGTATGGCCATGTATCCAGAAGCATTTTCTCCTGACGTTTCGCCTGCATCTATGGCAGGCATGTGAGGTCACAACCCCTAGGATGCCTGCCATAGATGCAGGAGAAAGGTCAGGAGAGAATGCTTCTGGGACATGGCCGTACAACCCAAAAAACTTACAACAACCCAACAATACAATACAATAACACTCAATCCTATTCTTAGTCGGGTCTCCATTGGATCAACCGAATCATCTTGACTCATCATTCTTCAAGTGAGTGAATTGGTCTACACTAATGCGGAATTAACCAACAATACTCCATATTGGGGCAGTTGGTGGATCAGAAATGTGTCTCCTTGCGAGTAAAAACCAGGAATCATTTCATGTTAATGGGACTTGCAGGAAATTCCATTAACTTCCCTGACAGGAACTCTCTGGATTTTGGGATTCCAACTTTGAATCCACTTCAATCTACTTAGGAGCACACGCGCTCTGTGTTATGGCGTCCAGGTTCACCTTTCTAGCTGGGGACCAGGATGGACTTCTAGAACCAAATCCTGTCGTCAATGAGGTTGAGGTGCTTGCAAGGAGTTTGCCTTCCGGATCGGACTACCCACCCTCAAATCCGCTTCGGGCGACACTTCTTGTCCATTTCCAAGGAACCTTTCTGCATCTGAATCTCAACCATTTAGATCTGAATTGGGGAGGAGGCAGTGGTTTTTGGCGTCTTTCGCAACTACTCATTGGGTCCCAGCCTTATTGAGAAGACCCCCCCCCCCCCGAAGCCAAGCCTGGCCAAGTCTTAACCCCACCCCTAGTTTTGGCTTGGGTCCAGGTTATCTGAAGGATAGTGTTTCTCTGTATGCACCTGTTAGAACACCGAGACCCCTTCCACTCAGCTGAATAAAAACCCACATTTTCTGCTTTGAACTGGAATATATGGCAGTGTGGACTCAGGGCCCTTCCACACAGCCCTATATCCCAGAATATCAAGGTAGAAAATCCCACATTATCTGAGTGTGGACTCAGACCCAGTTCAAAGCAGATTTGGTGGGATTTTCTGCCTTGATATTCTGGGATATAGGACTGTGTGGAAGAGCCCTCAGATAACCCAGTTCAAAGCAATTTGGTGGGATTTTCTGCCTGGATATTATGAGTTATATGGCTGTGTGGAAAGACCCTCCGATCCTCTGGAGAGGACCTTCTTCTCGCTCTGTGTCCCGACATCCTCTCAAGCTCTCCGGTGGCAACAAGGGCAAGGGCTTTTCGGTGCCTGCCCCTCAGACCCTGCAAATCCCGCCCCAAAAAGGCCAGTCGGACTCATCATTTAGGAAGGGAGAGGCTTCTGGGGATGCCATGGGATTGGGGAAACGTGTGAGTGTGTGTGTGTGTGACCAAATTTAGTTTAAAACGTATTTTAATATGCTTCCTGACACACAAACACACACACATATTTGTGTGTGTGTGTGTGTGTGTGTGTGGAGCCCCCGGTGGCGCAGTGGGTTAAACCACTGAGCTGCTAAACTTGTAGACCGAAAGGCTGCAGGTTCAAATCGGGGGGGGGGCGTAAGCTTCAGCTGTCAGCTCCAGCTTCTGCCAACCTAGCAGTTTGAAAACATGCAAATGTGAGTAGATCAATAGGTACTGCTCCAGTGGGAAGGTAGTGGCGCAGTGGCTTAAAGCCCTGTGCCGGCAGGACTGAAGACCGACAGGTCGCAGGTTCGAATCCGGGGAGAGGTGGATGAGCTCCCTCTACCAGCTCCAGCTCCTCATGCGGGGACATGAGAGAAGCCTCCCACAAGGATGATAAAACATCAAATCATCCAGGCGTCCCCTGGGCAACGTCCGGGCCAATTCTCTCACAGCAGAAGTGACTTGCAGATTCTCAAGTCTCTCCTGACACGACCAAAAAAAATAAAAAATGCTGGCCACATGACCTTGGAGGTGTCTATGGACAACGCCGGCTCTTCTGCTTAGAAATGGAGATGGGCACCAACTCCAGATACGTCTGGACTTCATGTCAGGGGAAAACCTTTACCTTTTGTGTGTGTGTGTGTCAAGAAGCATACCGATATTTACACACGCACACACACACATTTCAGTGCAGTTGCTCTGTTTCTGATTGTATGGTGTCTGTTTGCCGCCGTCCACCTTGATGTGCCTGTACCAGGAGCAACGCGGGTTAAACATAAAGTCAACCCCTAACACTCTGCGTGGGAGCTTTGCGGGGGGGTGGGGGCTCCCTGAACCCGGGAGTCCTTTAAGCCAAAGAGCCGGGACCTGGGAAAAGGCGAGAGTCCCAGGCCCCATCTCCACCGACCACTGCATGCGCGGTTTGCTGGCTTCTCTGGAGACTGAGCCCACTCCTGCCCCCTTTCTGTTTCCTCGCGTGGAAAGGAGAAGGGAGAGAGGGGGCAGGAGGAGTGGGGTGGGGAGGCCTCTCCATCCTCCTCCTCCTCCTTTTCCGGCTCCTTCCTCCGTGAAGGCGACGAGGCGGCCTTTTGGAGCGGCTTATTGGTGATGCATCGCGTTGCTTATGAAAAAGCATGTAACCGGAAAGGGGGGAAAGAGGGGAGGGAGGCACAGAAAGACTAGCAGTAGAAGAAGCAGGAGCCCCTCCGGGAGACCCGGGAAAGCGGGGACTTGGGGGGGGGGGAGAAGAAGGGGGCCGGGTCACGCCTCCCACGCCTTCCACGAGTTTGCATTTTGTTTTGAAGACACGTCACAAAGGGGGGGGGGGAGAAGAAGGGGGCCGGGTCACGCCTCCCACGCCTTCCACGAGTTTGCATTTTGTTTTGAAGACACGTCACAAAGGGCAAAAGAAACAGTGCTTTGCCGGGGACGGTGTCTCCTTAAGGACGGATTGAATAGATCGGGTGTCTTACCCCCCATCTGCACTGGCCGTTTCATACAGTCCCAAACTATCTCCAAACTCCCACGAAAACCCAGAAGAAAGAAATCCCTTCTTATGCAAAGGTGTTCTGTGGCTGGTGTCATCCCCATCCGGGTATCAAATTGGTTCCAGGATTTTCCTGAGTCTGTTTTTCCCTTTCGCCCTCCATTTGTGCCTATTCGAATTCTGTAGCACTGCTGGTCACAGCTGACCTCCAGTTAGAGCACTCAATGGCCAGGTTTTCCCAGTTCTCAGTGTCTATGCCACAGTTTTTAAGTCTCCCTCCCCTCCTTCCCGGTTACATGCTTCTTCATAACCGCTTCCTTTAGTGTCGCTTTGAAACTGCATGAAATGGTCAGTGTAGATGGGGACAGAGTAATAGAAGGAGAAGGGTCCAGGTTTGGCCTACCGAGGCCCCTCAGAGACCCCTGGGGAAGTGGGGAAGGGGAGAGGGGCAAAGAGGAGGCACCCCCCCCCCCCAAGCAAGCCCTCAGCCCCCTTTCTCAGTTGGGCGTTAGTTGGGCAGGGACTGGAGGAAGGAAGGCAGGTAACAGTGAGGAGACCCTGCTAGCCTCAGTTTCCCCGTTGCTGTGCCCACCTATCTTTAACCCTCCTTATTCATGGCCACTTCCCGGTTCCACGGGGCAGCCACGCCAGCCTATTTCGATTGCCTTGCTTGGGTGCACACAGTTAAGTGAGAAACGAATTACAAACCTAATCACCGCTTTCAAGGCATATCTGGCTCAAAAACGGTGATTAGGATGTGTCTGTATGTATATGTTTGAAAGCAGGTTATATATATATATATATATATATATATATATATATATATATATATATATATACACACACACACACACACACACACACACACACACACACACACACACACACACATATACATGTAAATATATAAATAATAAACAATACATAATTATGTGAATGTATTTCTTAGGAGATAGGATAGGATATCTCCTATCTCCTAAGAAATATATTCACATAATTATGTACTTTTTATATATTGACTCAAAAGGGGGTTATTAGTATATTTATTTATCTATTTACTTTATTTATATCCCGCTTTTCTCAGCCTTCAGGCGACTCAAAGCGGTGAACAACATCAATACAAAACATCACGAGACAAGTATAGGGCAATTAAAAACAATTGTAACATAAATAATTAAACATCCGTATAACAATCATTAGCGCCTCAACAGTAAAATCAGAATCCAGTCTCATCATCACATATGAATATACACATATATCGGTTGTGCGTGTGTGGATACATATGACTCTCTCTCTCTCTCTCTCTATATATATATATGATAAAGGTCAAGTTTTTCCCCTGACTCTGGGGGTTGATACTCATCTCCATTTCTAAACCGAAGAGCGAAGAGCCGGTGTTGTCATAGACACCTCCAAGGTCATGTGGCCGGCATGACTGCATGGAGCGTCCTTACCTTCCCGCTGGAGCGGTACCCATTGATCTACTCACATTTGCATGTTTTCAAACTGCTAGGTTGGCAGAAGCTGGAGCTAACAGCGGGAGCTCACCCCGCTCCCAGGATTCGAACCGAAAGTTCAGCAGTTCAGCCATTTAACCTAATACATATAATAGTTTGAAAGGGGGCATTAGATTTATCATGTATACAAAATATTTTATAGGCATTATGGATGTTTAAAAGGCGGCATTAGATTATCTAGGGCCAGGGTAGGGGTTTAGGGCCCCCTCCATGCAACCCTGTTGAGCCTCCCTGGGCCCACATCCCAAGGCACCCCGGGGGACCCCCGGCCCCCTGGCAAGGATGCTGCACCCTCCTCCTTCCTTCCTTCCTTCCTTCCTTCCTTCCTTCCTTCCTTCCTTCCTTCCTTCCTTCCTTCCTTCCTTCCTTCCTTCCTTCCTTCCTTCCTTCCTTCCTTCCTTCCTTCCTTCCTCTTCCTTCTCCTTGCCTTCTCTCCCCTCCCTTCACTCGTCGGGGGATTTTAATTAATTCCTAAAACATTTCCAAAGGGGAACCCGAGAAACAGATTGGGGGGGGGGGGCTGAAAATTAATTCAAACAATCGTCGCTGGAGAGATTCGCACGCGGCTCTTCTATCCCTTCTTTCAATCGTTTTCCTCGCCTGCTTTTGAGTTTTTGAGAATGATGTTGAAGTGTATCTTTATATTTCCAGCATCATCATCTGGCAAGTCAAATTGGGAAGGAAGGCGAAGTCGAAGGGGCCGCAGACCCCACAGCCTTGAATGTGGCAAGCACACCCGCGTCGTCACCCCTTCCATACTTAAAAAAAATGCTAGCATCTCGTTGGATTACTAATTCGAGTTAATATGATCTTTATGGGCACCTAACGGTGGATAATTGGCCTCCTTTCCCCCGGCGCCACAATGTAAATCGCCATGGCTTTATGATTTAATAACCTCCGAGGCTTGGGGGGTGGGGGATGGGCCCCCACCGAGAGCCCCCTTTCTTCCCCGCGACGTGTTGCGGGGCCAAGAACAATGCCGGCCTAATTGTGGAGATTTCGGAAACTTGGCTCCTGGAAGTGACCAGCCTCGAGATGGACGGCGCTTCGGCAGATGTCGGCACTTTCCCTGCCCGCTCGCCCCCCTCCCCGGCCCCACTTCTTGGAGGTTCTTCTCCCCCTTGGCTGCACATCCTAGCAACAACCTCAATCTGGCTGAAGGGAGCCCAACCCCCCCCCCCCTCCGGTGCCTCCTCCGCCTTTCTGGAGCAGCAGGAGGAGAGGAACAGGGATCTGGGCCCGGCCCTTTCCAAAGGCGCACACAAACCCTCACTTTCCTTAAACTAGAAGGGGTTTCCTTTCTCCCCACCCAGCCCTCACTTCTCTTCCAACTTGGATGCTCCTCACTTGCTTTGTCAACACCAGGGGGGCTTCAAGCCTCCAGTTTGGCCCCCCGGTTGAGTCCTGGAATCACAGAGATCTCCAGAGAGATCTAGTCCAACTACTTGCCATGCAAAGAAACACAAAACCATCTCAACACATGGCTGTCTGATTGCTATGTGGTTTGGAAATATTTCATGGCCGGAATCACTGGGTTGCTGTGAGTTTTCCGGGCTGTGTGGCCATGTTCCAGAAGCATTCTCTCCTGAAGTTCAAGAATCCTCAGAAATTGTGAGGTCTGTTGGAAACTAGGCAAGTGGGGTTTATATATCTGTGGAATGTCCAGGATCATAGAATCAGAGTTGGAAGAGACCTCATGGGCCATCCAGTCCAACCCCCTGCCAAGAAGCAGGAATATTGCATTCAAATCACCCCTGACAGATGGCCATCAAGCCCCTGTTTAAAAGCTTCCAAAGAAGGAGCCTCCACCACACTCCGGGGCAGAGAGTTCCACTGCTGAACGGCTCTCACAGTCAGGAAGTTCTTCCTCATGTTCAGATGGAATCTCCTCTCTTGTAGTTTGAAGCCATTGTTCCGCATCCTAGTCTCCAAGGAAGCAGAAAACAAGCTTGCTCTCTCCTCCCTGTGGCTTCCTCTCACATATTTATACATGGCTATCATATCTCCTCTCAGCCTTCTCTTCTGAAGGGTAAACATGCCCAGCTCTTTACGCTGCTCCTCATAGGGCTTGTTCTCTAGACCCTTGATCATTTTAGTCACCCTCCTCTGGACACATTCCAGCTTGTCAACATCTCTCCTGAACTGTGGTGCCCAGGATGGGAGAGAGAACTCTTGTTTGTTTGAGGCAGGTGAGAATGTTACAATTGGTCACCTTGATTAGCACTTTCAGCTTCAAGGCTTGACTGCTTACTGCTTTTGACCTCTGTTTAAAAAAATCTCCAGAGAAGGGGGCTCCAGCACACATTCAAGCAGCCTATCAAACTGCCAAACAGCTCTTACCACTAGGTAGTTCTGCCTAAAGTTTGGTTTTCCTGCAGCTTAAATCCATTGCTCCATGTCCCAGTTTCAAGGGTTCCATGTGACCAACTTTCCAAATACTTAAACATGGCTACCTTGTCCTCTCTAGGCCTTCCTTTCTCCAGGCTAAACATCCCCAGCTCCATAAACCACTCTGCACAGGGCTTTGCTTCCAGGTCTCTGACCCTTATGTTGGCACTTCTCTGGAAACTTCCCAACCTGGTGTGGCCCTGATTCCTCAGGGAATCTTGCCTTTCTTCTCGGGTGCCTCAAGGCGACTTTTGGCAAACCTATCCTGGGCTTTCTTGTTCAGAAAGAGGGTTGCCCATGCCTTCCTCCCAGACCCAAAGAGTAGAACTTGCTCAAGCTCACCCAGATGGTCTCCAGAGTCATAGTCCAGCACTCAAACCACAGGACTCTCTTCTCCCTGGACATTCCTTGTCAGGTTTTAAAGCTGTGAGCAGCTGCAACCTGTTGCTCTCCCTTTCTCTTTCTTTCTAACACATACACACCGTCCTTTTCACGTTTTCAGTTCGTGTGAAGCTGACCAAACTCGCAACAAGGTGCGAGATGCTAATGGATAGTCAATTTGGGGGGACGGCGAGGGGGACAGCCTCACAAGGACCTGGAGGCACCTGTTTCCTCACACCAGCAAGGAGCGGCTGAGAGCGCTGGAGAGGTTGAGCTTGGAGGAAAGGCTGAAGAGACACGAGAAAAGAGGTCATATTGAGGAGGGAGCAAGCTCGAGAAACTAGGACATGGAGCAATTGTTGAAGTGGCAGGAAAAGAGATTCTACCAAAATACAATTAGAAGAACTACCTAATGGTAAGAGCTGTCTGGCAGTGGAATATCCTGCCTCAGAGCTTGGTGGAGTTTCCTTCTCTGAAGGCTTTCAACAGGCTGGATGGCCATCTGCTTTGATTGCATGGTAGTTGATTGCATGGTAGTTTGATTACATAGGATTGAGTTGGATGGCCCTTGGGGGCTCTTCCAACTTTAGGTTCTGTCTCCATCCCTCACCTCTCACTTGCAACAGATTTTTTGAAAGACTAAGTCCTTCTGTTATGGAAGGAGCTCTCCTCTCTGGAGAAGGATGGGAGTCCGCCTTACCCTTTTTGTTTTCATCTTAACACCCCCCCCCACACACACACACACACTGGCTTTTTAGCTTTCTTTAGCACAGGTCTGGGCACACTTCGGCCCTTCAGGTGTTTTGGACTTCAACTCCCACAATTCCTAACAGCCTCAGACCTTTTCCGCTTAAGAAGCTGGGGGGGGGGGGGAGGAAAAGACCTAAGGCTCTTAAGAATGGTGGGAGAGTTTGTTGGGTTTTCATCTCTGGACTGCACAAGTCTCTTTTGTCATCAAGTTTCCAGACCTCAATGAATAGCTAAACTAGAGATAGGACTGGGCTGAGCGATTCTTCCCCCTTCCCCCTTCCCTTACAGAGCTTTGTCTTCCTCCTTGCCATTGTCTCCTCCCTCTTTGGTGGTATAGCAATAGAATTCTGTGAGGGAACTTCCTATTAAGTTGTATTGCCCTTGGCTTGGCCATGTGGCATTTTCCCTTCTTCTGCTTTCCTTTTTACCTATGAGTATGCACATTTTGCTTCTCTTTAGGCAAAATGTAGCTGCATGGACTTTTTACCCTTTTTAGAAAATGAGATTTAGTAAGCTAGTTAGCACCAAGACTTTTTCTATCAAGAATGTATTTCTTTTACTTCAATAAATAGTTTTGAGCCTAAAGTTCTGACTCTGGAATCCTGAGCCATCCTTTTGAATGGAAGCTTATCCTGGCTTGCAGCATGTAAGTTTCTGCTGGCTATGAAGTTTACTTCTAGTACTCTGCTATATTTATGGTGAAATCACCCCAAGTGAAGGTTATTTTGAGCTTAACAGCTCAGATTCCATAGATTCGTCCAAGGGAAGAAAAGGAGATTAATAATAATAATAATAATAATAATAATAATAATAATAATACGAAATCCAGCATATAGATCTCGTTTGCTGTGACATACTGTGTTTTTGTGTCAGTAAAATAATAATAATAATAATAATAATAATAATAATAATAATAATAATAATAATTTATTTATATTTTGCTCTATCTCCCTGGAGGGACTCAAGGCGGATTCCAAACACAAAAGGCAAACATTCAATGCCCGAATACAACAATACATGCATATTAACAAAATTTAAACAGGAGAAAAATTGGAGAAAATTGGAGAAAATAGGAGAAAAATTGCCTCCAGAACATGGCCATATAGCCCGGAAAAACCTACAACAACCCAAAATTTAAACAACTCAACATATACACTTATGACTTAACAACTAAAATTAAATAAAAAACACAGCCTATTACAACAGACATAAGACAAAACATCAAACTTCGCATAGAAACAACAACTTCCCAGTTCCTTGGGGCAAATAGATTGATCATTGATCAAGATATCTATTGAGCTGGTGGGACGAGCAGGGCAAGATAGGGATGGTAGCTATTAATCAGAGGTATAATGGTAGTATTATCAAGTACTAGTCCTCCTCCTCGTAAGCCAGTGAGCAAAGGTACTTCTTTAGCTGTTTCTTGAAAGCGGGGAGGGAGGTGGCCATCTTTAACTCCTTAGGAAGGGTGTTCTAGAGTTGGGGGGCAGCCACAGAGAAGGCCCTTTCTCTCCGTCCCACCAGCCCTGCTTGGGACAGAGGTGGAACTGAGAGGAGGGCCTCCTCCAATGTTTGAGTTGGTCTACAGTGGGAGATGCGGTTTGTCAAATAGTCTGGACTCGAGGCGTTTATAATGGTGACAATGATAATGATGATGATGATCATCACCACCCAGACTTCGTTGGCTGGCGAAGGAACGGGGTGGGGGTGGGGGTGGGGGGTGAGGTGTGAAGTAGACAAGTCAAGTGTGAAAAGTTCTTGCTCTTCTCTGTCTCCCCTCCTCAGTCCTGCACCCCTCCCTCCTGCAATTCTCCAATTCTCGCAAGGAGGAAAGGGTTAAGGATGAACGCTGGGTGTCCCCCGTCGAGTCGGATCCGCACCCAAGCCCCTCCCCCTTGTGAGAAAGTCTCCTGGGAGGGAGGGGCCACGGGTGGAGTTCAGATACGTGCCCCCCCCCCCCCAATCCAGAGAGCGAGAACGCCTTCGGTCTCCCCGGTGACGGAGGGAGGAGGCAGAGGCTTGGAGGAGGAGGAGGAGGAGGAGGAAGGGGGAAGAGAGATGCCGGTCTTGGCGGGTCGGGAGAAGAGGCCCCTTTCCCAGGCTCTTCTTGGGCAGTTCCCCCTCCCCTTTCAGCCCCACATTTCTTCCCCTCTTCTTCGCCTTTCTCTCTCCCAACTCGCTCTCGAGAACCAATCCTAGAGCCGCAAAGGAGGCCCCCAAAGGCCGTCCAGTCCAACCCTTGGCCGGTCAGGCATCCCATCAAGGACAGGAGGGAGAAGCGTCAGTGTTGAAAAACTCCAAAATCATAATAAAGAGTAAGACTCAAAAACAGGGGAACTCCAGACAAGAAACAATCAGGGACAGCTAATCCCCTCGCAACAAAGGATTCCCCCAGGCAGTAAGAATCCACACCTTCATACTGCTAGGCTATTAAATGCTAATCAGGGTGGCCAACTAAAACATTCACACCTACTCCAACAGACAAGAGTTCTTTCTCCCACCCTGGACTTTCCACATATATATATATATATATAAACCCCATGTTCCTAGTTATTATTATTTTTTTACTTCATTTCTATAGTGACTCAAGCGGCGGCCGATAATCAATACCCTTTTGGGGGGGGGGGACAAGAATGGGAGAAAGCCTCCTGCGATTCTGTTGGGGAATCTGAGCTGTTAGGATCAATATAACCCTCAGTTGGGGTGATTCCACCATAAATATAGCAGAGTATAGAATCCTAGAGTTGGAAGAGACCTCATGGGCCAACTTCAGCCTTAGAATCCTAGAGTTGGAAGAGACCTCATGGGCCATCCAGTCCAACCCCCTGCCTAGAAGCAGGAATATTGCATTCAAAGCACCCCTGACAGATGGCCATCCAGCCTCTGTTTAAAAGCTTCCAAAGAAGAAGCCTCCACCACACTGAAGTAAACATCATAGTCAGAAGAAACGTAAGTATGGCGAACTAGGATAGCCTTCTATATATATCTTAGGGTGGATCAGGATTGCAGAGTCAGAACCCAAGTTAGTCCATGCCTGTTATAGAAGCTTCTTATAGACACCTGGCAGAGCCTGGGTATGCATGTAAACTTTATTATTTATATAATTAATACAGGCACATCTTAACACCTCTCAGCAAAAGATTCCCACAGGCTCAGCCAGGCCTTTCAATGCTAATGAAGGTGGTCAGTTAAAACATTCACACCTAGCTCCAGCAGAGAAGAGCTCTTTGCCCCACCCCAGTCATTCCACAGATATATAAACCCATTTCCTAGTTCCAACAGACCTCACTACCTCTGAGGATGCTTGCCATAGATGCAGGCGAAACGTCAGGAGAAATGCCTCTAGAACATGGCCATATAGCCCGAAAAAACCCACAAGAACCTATTAATACAGTTGGCTCTTTCTTGAATTGCCTTGGCTCAATGGGATCCTGGGCTTTGCAGTTTTCCAAGGTCTTTCGCCATCTTTGCCCAAGAGTGCTGGTGCCTAACCAAACTACAGCTTTGAGCCATGCAGTTCAACTGGTGTGAAACTGCAGTGTAGATGCACTCTGTATCTGAAAGGACCTGTTGCTAGAAAGAGGGAAGGCAGACCCCCACCCCCGTTTTGGGGGGGGGAAGGAGAAGAGAGGGGGAACTCTAGCTTCACTTTTTGGATCTATTTTGGGGGGATGGAAGACGGGATAAGGAATTCTAATTTCTCTCTTTTTTAAAGACCTCTAACCAGTAGCAAGATGTGCAAATATCTTCAAAGGGCGGGGGGGGGGGTAGGGGGGCTTAAGCGGCTTTCGGGGCGGGTGATTTGTAGCTCGGCAAGGGCTCGGCGGGCAAACACCCCGCAGGTGCAAGCTGTAACCTCGCCATCCGGACTTTGAATGCAGATTACTTTGCAACTGGTTTAGTCGGCGCTTTGAACCCCCTTTTACAATGGCCTGTGACGAAACGCCAGGGTGGCTCGACCCCTCCCTACCTTCCCCACCCCCACCCCCAAGAAAACCCCTTTCCCTTTGAATAAGGCCTCCGGGATAGAAGACCCTGGGGCTTTGAAAGCAGAGTTCCAGGCCAGGAAGGAAGAGAGGGAAAAGTTGCTGAGGAACCTCCTCCATGAGAAGAAGGGTTTTGTCAGGACTCGGGAGTGGGGTAGTTTCTGGACTTTGGGGTAGGAAGGAGATGCCTTTGGGGTGCAATCTCATCACTAGTATTTTCCCTGAACGCTTTAGGGGGTGTCTCAAAAATATCGCTGTGGCTGCCTTGGGTCAATGCTATGGAATCATGGGATTTGTAGTTTGGCGAGGCAACACAGTATAGAGTGGCAAACTGCACTCATTCTAAAGTGGTTCCCAACCTTTTTTTTTTTTTTTTTTTTGCCCAGGGACCACTTGACTAGGGACCACTCAACATTAATACCAGAAATGTTACGGATCAGTATTTGGTCAACTTGAGATTGCGTTTGGTTATTTGATTCAGAAAATTGCATTGGATAGACCATATCAGCTGTAGTTTATGTTTAAAAATAATGCTTTTGGGTTTGGCAAGATTTGAGGGGGGTGGGGGAGGGACTCCCGACCGTGTTTACTCAGTCTTTGAGGAGGCTCTTTCCGTTGCCCCCTAAATATAATAATAATAATAATAATAATAATAATAATAATAATAATAATAATAACTTTATTTATACCCCGCCACCATCTCCCCAATGGGGACTCGGAGCTGCTTACGTGAGGCCAAGCCCAAATAACAATTACAATAAAGAAAAACCAAAACACAAACTGAAAACGCGAACAATTAACAATAACATCATAGTTACATAAAACATATGAATACATAACAATGTAAAAAAATTACAGTAAACACAGGGACAATAACAATGGGCGGGCTACATGTCATGATTAAAAGACAAACTAATTAAATATAAAAGTTTATTTCCATCCTAGATATCTCCTTAGATCAAACATTAGCAGACAGGAATCACTGCTTGAACACCAAGCACAAAGTAGCTGCACGCAATAACATCCTGCGGAAAGGAAACTTACTGGCAGCACATGGGGTGCAGACCCAAAATTAGTAAGAGCATCCGCCCTAGCCTTGTCTTACTCAACTGCTGAGTATGCCTGCCCTGTTTGGCATAGGTCTGCCCATGAAAAGCAGGTGAACATAGCATTGAACGAAACATGCAGAATAATCACAGGATGTCTTAAACCTACACCTGTTGATAAACTCTACAAGCTAGTTGGCATTGCCCCCCACCCCCGATGTGAGGAAGTTGCTGCTAAATGTGGGGAGAATAAGGTTGAACACTGTGAAAGCCACCCACTACATGGCTACCAGCCTTCTCCCAGTAGACTCAAATCAAGGAAAAGCTTCATGAGAACTACCACTCCTCTTGGCATCCTCCCAGCAACAGCAAGGGTATCCCTCTGGGCAGCTAGACCAGGAAATCCCAACTGGATCCCCCCCCCCCCCGCGTCTTCCTCCAGGGGCAAACCAAGAATGGGCAACTTGAAAGTCCCTGAATAGATTCAGAAGCCCAGTGGGCAGATCAAAAGACAACCTGGCAAAATGGCACTACCTAAAAGAATCCCAAACCTTGTGTGACTGTGGAGCAGAACAGACAACTCCACATCTGTGTTGCAGTGTGGAGAAGCCCAACCCAGGGTGGATCTCCACTGATGATATCAAGTAGTTCCTCGATTTTAATAAATGAATGGTATTCACATGAGGAACTTTTGCGCATCTTCTGGGAACACAGTGAGAGGGGGTTGTCGAAGGTTTGCATGGCCGGAATCACTGGATTGCTGTAAGTTTTTTGGCTGTATGGCCATGTTCCAGAAGCATTCTCTCCTGACATTTCGCCTGCATCTATGGCAGGCATCCTCAGAGGGTGGTGAGACCTCACAACCTCTGAGGATGCCTGCCATAGATGCAGGCGAAACGTCAGGAGAGAATGCTTCTGGAACATGGCCATACAGCCCGAAAAACTTACAGCAACCCAGTGGGAGGGGGTTCTTCTCATCGGAGGGATTTACTCCAAGGCAGATTTGTTCAAATCAGAAAGCCAGAGCAGCTTTCCTTGCGGAGAAAGTCTCCTGCGGAGCCCTGTGGGGTTGGCTCCTGGTGTGGGGAGGAGTGACCAGCCCCCCACAACCCCCTCAATGGGCTTGATCCGGTTTACCTTCTTCCCCAAATAACCATTGAACCCTTTGCTCCTTCTTGACTGGCACAAGCGGCGCATTGTTGCCCCCTCCCCCTTTACTCGTGGATTGACATTTAAGACCCATTGGGGCCACTTGAGGCTACAAAGAGAGACATAGAAAAAAGTGTATCCCTGGCCTTTCTGACTCGAAGGGGGGGGGAGTTTAGAGGGACCCCCGTTTATTAAGCAGCAGAGGCAGAGCCCACTTTATTCCCCGAAGGAAGGCGGCCCCCTCCTTTCTCCCCCTGTTTGGTCAACAGCCTCCCCCTTTGCTCTCCTTCCCTCTCCCCCCATTTTCAACTTCACTGGTGCCCCCTCCCCCCTTGCCCCCCTGTTTGTTTGTTAATGGCGCGATTACCATCTGGCTCGGCCTACTTTCCAAAAGATATAAATCTCGGCCTCTCCTCTCCTTCTTCCCTCAGTTCTTTGCCACAGCAACCTCGAAAGATTTCACACACACACCCCCTCCCCGTTGCTGCCAACTTCAACATCATCCCAATATGGGACCCCACTTTTGGCACATCTATACTACAGCTTTGCTCTTGACACCACTTTTAACGGGTATGGCTCAATGCCATGGGATCCTGGGAGTTGTGCTCTTATAAGGCAGGCAAGGGCCAACTTGGGTCCTCCAGGTGTTTTGGACTTCAACTCCCACCATTCCTAACAGCCTCGGGCCCCTTCCTTTCCCCTCTCAGCCGCTTAAGTAATGGGAAAGTGTTGGTTTCAAATATATGTAATTTCTTTATGCTTGTGGGTAAACAGTATTTCTTGTTGGGTTGTTGTAGGTTTTTTCGGGCTATATGGCCATGGTCTAGAGGCATTCTCTTCTGACCGTTTCGCCTGCATCTTTGGCAAGCATCCTCAGAGATAGTGATGTTTCTTTGTCAATGTTGATGTAGAGATTGTCAGGTTTGCCTACTCTGGAACATGCAACATATAATTGTCCTTCTTTAGGGGTCTCTTTCAGATCTATGATACTATATCTGTGTGTGTGTGAATCATATCTATCAATATCTATGGCTGGATGGCTCTTTGTCAGGAGGGCTTTGATTACGTTTTCTTGCCCTGGTGAAGGGAGTTGGACTGGATGGCCTTAAGTATTTTCTGTTGGTCATGGGGGTTCTGTGAGGGAAGTTTGCCCCAAATCTGTCGTTGGTGGGGTTCAGAATGCTCTTTGATTGTAGGTGAACTATAAATCCCAGTAACTACAACTCCCAAATGTCAAGGTCTATTTCCTCCAAACTCCATCTGTGTTCATATTTGGGCATAGTGAATATTCATGCCAAGTTTGATCCAGATCCATCATTGTTTGAGTCCACAGTGCTCTCTGGATGTAGGTGAACTACAACTCCCAAACTCAAGGTCAATGCCCACCAAAACCTTCTACTGTTTTCTGTTGGTTATGGGAGTCCTGTGTGCTAAGTTTGGCCCAATTCCATCATTGTTGGAGTTCAGAATGCTCTTTGATTGTAGGTGAACTATAAATCCCAGCAACTACAACTCCCAAATGACAAAATCAATTTTTTGAGTGATGGCCACTCCTTGGATTAGTAGGTGTCTTGTGGCCAAATTTGGCGGCAATTCGTCCAGTGGTTTTTGAATTATGTTAACCCCACAAACAAACATTACATTTGGATTTATTTGGATGGGAGAAGATGTCTAAGTTTGGCTGCCCCTGTTGTCCATGGGCATAAATAGCGACAGATCACCAACAACGAAAGAAAAAGTCGGGTTTGGGGAGAGAATGATGGAAGGAGCCTCCTACAATCATTCATTTTAATTGGATTGGATTGATTCTACTTATATGGTGTCTGTTCCATTGCCCCGAAGTAAAGGAATGTATGGCTGCAACTACACCGTTAGAATTAATGCAGTTAAACTGTGGCTCAATACTATGGAATCCTGGGAGTTGAAAATCTATATAAATAAAAATGTAATGTTTGTTTGTGGGATTGACATAACTCAAAAACCACTGGACGAATTGACACCAAATTTGGACACAAGACACCTCTCAGGCCAACGAGTGACCATCACTCATAAAAATACTGAAAAACACAACAGAAGAGTCTTAAAAAGTCAAAAAACCCAAAAATTACATTACAACTCTTTGCAACACCACATATACACAAATATATATACACACAAAACACATATACACAGACTGGGCCACAGCAGCATGTGGCAGAGGACGGCTAGTGTATTTAAAAACCACAATGTTTAAAAACTTGGCTTTATATTAAATGTCCATTGACCAGTAGCTGGCCTCTTGGAGTACCTCTGATGTTGCTATAAGAAGGTCCTCCATTGTGCATGTGGCAGGGCTCAGGCTGCATTGTAATATGTGGTCTGTGGTTTGCTCTTCTCCACACTTGCATGGTGTGGACTCCACTTTGTGGCCCCATTTCTTAAGGTTGGTCCTGCATCTCGTAGTGCCAGAACGCAGTCTGTTCAGCACCTTCCAAGTTACCCAGTCTTCTGTGTGCCCAAGGGGAGTCTCTCATTCGCTATCGGCCATGGGGTTCTAGGGTTTAACCTGCCACTTTTGGACTCTTGCTTGCTGAGATGTTCCCTCGAGTATCTCTGTAGATCTTAGAAAACTATTAAATCAGGGGTCCTCAAACTAACGCCCTCCAAAGTCATTTACCCAGTCCTCGCTCAGGGTCAACCTAAGTCTGAAACGGCTTGAAAACACACAACAACAACAACAACAACAACAATCCTATCTCATCAGCCAAAAGCTGGCCCACACTTCCCATCGAAATACTAATAAGTTTATATCTGTTAAAATTGTTCTTCATTTTAATTATTGTATTGTTTTAAGTGTTTTTTGCACTACAGATAAGATATGTGCAGTGTACATAGGCATTCATTAATGTTTTTTTTCTTCAAATTATAATCTGGCCCTCCAACAGTTTGAGGGACGGTGACCTGGCCCTCCGTTTAAAAAGTTTGAGGACCCCTGAAATAAATAAATAAGGACATTAAATAAATAGCAACACTCAAAAAGCAGGATAGTTCCAGACAAGAACCAATCAGGGCTAACTAACACCTCCCAACAAAGGATTCATCCAGGCAGGAACTACCCAGGCTTTGAAGCTGCAAGGCCATTCAATGCTAATCAAGGTGGCCAATTGCAATTTCACACCTGCCTCAAGCAGACAAGAGTTCTTTCTCCCACCCTGCACATCTCACAGACATATAAACCTCACTTGCCTAGTTTCCAACTGACCTCACAACCTCAGAGGATGCCTGCCATAGATGCGGGAGAAACGTCAGGAGGGAATGCTTCTGTAACAAGACCAGACAGCCCGGAAAACTCATAGCAACCTATTGCATTAAGTCTATCGAATTGATGCTCTCTCAGAGGAGGAATGGGGGGTAACTCTAAAGCAGGCATGGGCAAACTTGAGCCCTCTGGGTGTTTTGGACTGCAACTCCCACAATTCCTAACAGCAGGCTGTTAGGAATTGTGAGAGCTGTCCAAAACACCCGGATAGTCCAAATTTGCACCTCACATTCTCACTCCGAGAATGACCCAGCAGAGTGATTTGTCTCTTCCTGGCGAAGTAGAATAAGTTTTGGAATCGATGCTGAACTGTCTCAACAGTTTCGGGATTATCTTTTTTCTTAATAATCACCATTTATTAAAAGGTATTTAACAGACACATTGGAAGAAATCAGGAACAGCGGCTCTGTGGTTTGCTCTTCTCCACACTTGCATGAGATTGGATTGAAGATAGGATTGCAGTGATACCCGTGGAGCTGCTCCTAGTCCTAACTTGATACCTAGGTGGGAAGGGTGGCGACTATGGAGAGCAAAAGGCACTCTGCACGTGCTTAGGCGAACTCCCTTCTCGGGACGAGCAGTGGTCCAGAAATACTTCTCTTTCCTCCTTAGGCCTAGAGTTTGGGGGCTTTAGGAAACAGGAAAAAGCAAGTTCCTGCCTTGAACTTCTTGTCGAAACTTTTGATTCGGTGAGGACTCTGGTTTGATAAGCCCTGTTTGGACTTCATTTTTTCCCCCAAAAAGCGAATCCGGGATGAAACGCTCCTGGGAAGGAGTCCGAACCCACGGCATTCAGTCCACCTTCGGGAGGGGGCGCGTTTAATCACCGGTCATAAAAAGAGCTCGGTTCAATATCCTCAATCTCACCCCAGGCCCCCTCCCCACCTCTCCCTTCCCTCCCCGACCAGCGTTTCAGGGCTCCACCTGCTCCCCTCGCCAAGCAGGGCTGCACCCCAAGAAGGCCGAGATGAGGCGGGCAATCAGGTGCTTCTTGAGTTAGGGTGTCGTAGTAAGACTTTGGGGGGGGGGGAGGGGAGAGGGGGAGGCACCCTGCGAGAGCCCGAATCCAGCAGCGCTCGCTCGGGGGCTCATCCGCCTAATTAAGGCTTTCCGTGTGGTCCGCCAGGCCTGAAGAATGGGCCTTTGACGATTTCCTTGGAGGAGAGAGTGGCGGAATGCATTTTGGTGAGGGGAGGGGCGAGGAGGGGGGAGGGAGGGGCCGCCGGAGGGGTCTTTCTCTCCACTCTTTGCCTCTCTTGCCTCCCTTTCTATCTCTTCTCTCTCTGGGTTGCTGTGAGTTTTCCGGGCGGTATGGCCACGTTCCTAGAAGCATTCTCTCCTGATGTTTTGCCCACACCTATGGCAGGCATCCTCAGAGATTGTGAGGTGTGTGGGAAACTGGGCAAGTGGGGTTTATATATCTGTGGAATGTCCAGGGTGGGGCAAGACTTCTTTTTCCCGCCCAAGACATTATAAACCCCAACACCTCACAACCTCTTAGGATGCCTGCCATAGATGTGGGCAAAGCGTCAGGAGAGAATGCTTCTGGAACATGACCGTACAATATATTGTCGAAAGCTTTCACGGACATAATCACTGGGTTGTTGAAGATATTTTGGGCTGTATGGCCATGTTCCAGAAGCATTCTCTCCTGACGTTTCACCCACATCCATGGCAGGCATCCTCAGAGGTTGTGAGGTGTTGGAAACAAGGCAAGTCGGGTCTGTATATCCGTGGAATGTCACTTGCCTCAGACAGGCAAGACTTCTTTCTCCCGCCCAAGATATTATAAACCCCAACACCTCACAACCTCTTAGGATGCCTGCCATAGATGTGGGCAAAGCGTCAGGAGAGAATGCTTCTGGAACATGGCCATACAATGTATTGTCGAAAGCTTTCACGGACAGAATCACTGGGTTATTGAAGATTTTCCGGGCTGTATGGCCATGTTCTAGAAGCATTCTCTCCTGACGTTTCGCCTTACCATAGATGCAGGCGAAACGTGAGGAGAAATGCCTCTAGAACATGGCCATATAGCCCGAAAAAAACCTACAAGAACCCATCCTTGGTGGTTGTGAGGTTTGGCCATACAGCCCAGAAAACTTACAGATTCCAGCCATGAAAGCTATGGACAACACATCCCTCTCTCTCTTTCTTCCCTCTCTCCCTCTCTCTCTCTCTTTCTGTCTGTCTCTTTTATCCCTCCCTCTCTTCTCTCCCTTTTCTCTCTTTCCCGCCCTCTCTCTCCTCTCTTTCTCTTTTGCCTTTTTCTTATCTTTCCTCTTTTCTCTCCCTCCCCTCTCCCTTTTCTCTTTCTCCTTCCCTCCTCCTCTCTCTTTCTTCTCTCCTCCCTCCTTTCCCCTCCCTTTCTCCCTCTTCTTCATTTCTCCCTTTGTCTCCCTTTTCTCTCTCCCGTCCCTTCTCTCTCTCTCTCTGTGTGAGTGAGTCTGAGGAAGTCTGAGGAAGGCCACTAGCCCCCCCCCCCCTTGCAAGCCTTTCCACCTATCCCTGGACCAACAAGGCAGAGGAGGGGTCTCTCTGTGAGAAGGGCCCCGCACTTTCCCACTTCAGACGGTCTTCTTGGAGGGGGGTTGGGGTCGTTTCTCTCTGAAACTGGGCCATCTCCATTCGCCCCATTCCTCAGGTGTAGACGCTGCTAAGGGGAGGGCAATTTCTATTTATTTTTCTCCTGATCCCTTGGAAAGTGGTCCACTCCAGGCTGGCAAGATATAAGGGGCAGGGAGGAGGAATGGCCTTGGCGGGGGGGGGGGGGCACCGTCTCTTTATGAAGATCATGCTTCTCTTTCTATCTGCTTCTTCTCTATCCATCCATCTATCTTTTCAGACAAATGTGGCTCCTTCTCAGACAAAACATGGCTACAGGGATGGAGAGATAAATACCATCCACCACACTACGGGGCAGAGAGTTCCACTGCTGAACGGCTCTCACAGTCAGGAAGTTCTTCCTCGTGTTCAGATGGAATCAGCTCTCACAGTCAGGAAGTTATTCCACCTGAACATTAGGAAGAACTTCCTGACTGTGAGAGGTGTTCAGCGGTGGAACTCTCTGCTCTGGATTGTGGTGGAGGCTCCTTCTTTGGAGGCTTTTAAGCAGAGGATGGATGGCCATCTGTCTGGGGTGGTTTGGTTTCGATTGTCCTTCTTCTTGGCAGGGGGTTGGACTGGATGGCCCATGAGGTCTCTTCCAATTCTGTGAAATCGAAGTCAACTTGAGGGTCGCTTGGAGGGGGAAGAGAGAGGGAAAACCCTCTTCCCAAAAGGCTTTAGGTTGAAGCAGCGTTGGCAGAAATCAGGTGGGTTGTTGTGAGTTTTCTGGGCTGTATGGCCAAATCCCAGAAGCATTCTCTCCTGACGTTTTGCCTGCATCTATGGAAAGCATCCTCCCCAGGACACTTAAGCAGCTGAGGGGGGAAAGGAAGGGACCTGAAGAGGATGCTTGCCATAGATGCAGGTGAAACGTCAGGAGGAAATGCTTCTGGGATTTGGCCATACAGCCCAGAAAACTCACAACAACCCAGTGAGTATATCATGTGCTTTAGAGTTTAGGATGTTGTTGCAAGACTTCCCGAACAGATAAAGGAGGGAAAGGGAATACATCAAGAGAACAAGAGTCCTCCCCCCAATGCCCCCCAAATGGGCGATCCTGTTGGGCATAGCGTGTTTCAATCAGGTCCAATGCAGAAGACACAATGAATTGCACACAGGCAAGAGGAAAAAGAATAGAAAAACTTTACTCTTATTAGCAGAGTTAAAACATAAACTTGCAATGTTACAAACAGTGTAACAAACTTAGTCTTTGTAAGCCTTCTTCATCTTCATCCAAATGAGAGAGCAGTAGAAACGGTTGAGCAAAATGCCTGAGCAAAGGCTCCTTAGAGCAAAAGCTGAACTGTATTCTAAAAACTACACAGTTATACCCCACCGGGTGTGGTCCACACTTACTAGTTGACCTACATTAACAGCTGCACATAATAATTAACAGCATAGGGTTTTCTTTAACACTCACATACTTGATCCTGTTATAACTGACTGTAACAGATCCTACACTGAAGGATGGTTTAGGAAAGTGGAAGTGATGTGACAGGGTAGAAATTTCTTTGTAGAAATCCGCTCCTTTCAAGGGTTTGGTATAATCCGGAATGGGACACAGGACTCACAAAGGAATGGGGATAAAAGGGGGATAAAGCTTCCCAAAGGGGGAACCCCATCCCCTAGAACTGCGAGATATGGAAACAGCAAAAGATAGGTGGGGGAAAATATTTTAATTTTCCCCTGGTCCGATTAATTCGGACTATTAATTATCCTACTAGATAGGGATATTTGTATCTCTAGCAGAGGAGGGCTCCCTGTGACATTGCTCTATATTCAAGCGTTGTTATTTCGTTTGCTTTATCTGTAGTAACTTTGCCCAGGATCTGTGCTTCCTTCAGCAACATTTGACAACAAAAGATTGGCTTACTAAAGGGTTTACTAGGAAGTTACACTGGAATATGTTCCCAGGATCTAGGGAGCACCTCGATTGCAGAATTAATGCAGTTGGATACCACTTTCACTGTCAGGGCTCAATGCTATGGAATCCTGGAGTTGTAGTTTGGGGAAGAACCAGCAATCAAGTGCTAATCAAAGTGGTCAGTTGAAGCATTCACACCTAGCTCCAACAGACAAGAGTCCTTTGTCCCACCCTGGTCATTCCACAGATATATAAACTCCCCTTTTCCTAGTTCCAACAGACCTCACAACCTCTGAGGATGCTTGCCATAGATGCAGGCGAAACGTCAGGAGAAAATGTCTCTAGAACATGGCCATATAGCCCGAAAAAACCTACAACAACCCAGAACCAGCACTCTTTGGCAGAGAAAAGTGTTGGTTGAGCCCCCACTGGCGCAATGGGTTCAACTCTTATGCCGGCAGGACTACTGACCCACAGGTTAGCTGTTCGAATCTGGGGAAATCCAGGAGAGTGGGTTGAGCTCCCTCTGTCAACTCCAGCTCCCATGCCGGAACATGAGAGAAGCCACCCATAAGGATGAAAAGTCTGGGCGTCCTCGGGCAACGTCCTTGCAGACGGCCAATTCTCTCACACCAGAAGCGACTTGCAGTTTCTCAAGTCGCTCCTGACATGAAAAAACAAACAAAGCAATTAATTCACATTGTCTGTTTTGAACTGGATTATATGAGTCTACGCTGCCCTATAATCCAGTTCAAAACAGATAATCTGGATTTTATATTGCCATATAAAAGTGCACCCCTGGGTGCTCCCACCCACTTGGATGAAGAAACTCGGGGGCCAGAGACCTGGGTGTGTGTGTGAAGCTTCACATGCAAGGGAAGGTCTTGCCTGCAGCATTTGGGGGTGACAAGAAAGACAGATTTTATGCCTGTATATATACATGGACCCAAAGGTTCCCATCCTTCTGCACCAATGTGGCAACACACGAGGTGACTGTGTGGCTAATCTCCTTCCCTCGGCCTCAAAGGAACCTGGCAATGGCAAACCTTCCTGGGGAAAGCCAAGCCTGTCCCCAAAAGCCCCACTTTAGGGTCGCCAGGAGTCGGAAACGGCTTGAAGGGCCAACCCGCAGCCGAAGGAGGAGCGCAATCACAGAGAGAGAGAGGGGGGGGGGGAGGGAGGGAGGGAGGGGGGCGGACACTGAAAGCCCAAACCTCTGCCCGGAATAGTAAGTGAGGCCGGTTCACACGACGATCCAGTGACGGCGGGAACAAAAGGCCCCTTTGAGCCGGTGGTTCTCCCTCGCGTCCTCCGAGGCGGAGATCAGAGCCTCCCCCCTCCCTTCCCGCCCCGGGTCCCTGGGTGGGATTTCACCCCTCTTGCAGGACACATGTCCCCGTGCCCGTTCACAGCTCTTTGAAACTGCAGAAGTGTTCAAACTCGGCCTCTTCTGTGCCTTTTTAAAGTGTGGCGGGGAGAGATGGAGGGACAAACAGTCTCAGGGTTGGCGGAGCAGATAGGAGGGAAAGACCTGAATGTTGCCAGGAGGAGGTTTGGAGACCTCTGGTGCTTAATCCCATATAGGGCTTTTGTTTAGGGAGTACATCTACTTACTTACTTAGGTGATCCCTCGTTGGACGAGTAAGATGGTCTTCCATTATGCGTTTCCTTGTGGGTTTCTAGGTGGCTGTGGAGCCCTATTCTTGACCCACATCTTCTCCCACAGTGAGGGCATTGGTTTCCAGGTGGAAGGCGGTCCCGCCTTTCGCCCTCCGCTCGTGCCTCCTCGAATTCTGTATCACTGCTGGTCACAGCTGACCTCCAGTTGGAGCGCTCAAGGGCCAGGGCTTCCCAGTTCTCAGTGTCTATGCCAGAGATTTTAAGGTTGGCTTTGAGGCCATCTTTAAATCTCTTTTCCTGTCCATCAACATTCCGTTTTCCATTCTTAAGTTCAGAGTAGAGCACCTGCTTTGGGAGGCGGTGGTCAGGCATCCTCCGGCCCAGCGGAGTTGATGGCAGAGGACCGTAGCTTCAATGCTGGTGGTCTTTGCTTCTTCCAGCACGCTGACGTTTGTCCACTTGTCTTCCCAAGATATTTGCAGCGCTGATGGAATCATTCCAGGAGTTGCATGTGACGTCTGTAGACAGTCCACGTTCGCAGGCATATAGCAGGGTTGGGAGGACAATAGTTTTATAAACAAGCGCACCTTGGTATCCCTACGGATGTCCTAGTCCTCAAACACTCTCTGCTTCATTCGGAAAAATGCTGCACTCGCAGAGCTCAGGCGGTGTTGTATTTCGGTGTCGATGTTGACTTTGGTGGAGAGGTGGCTGCCAAGGTAGTGGAAATGGTCAACATTTTCTAATGTTACACCATTAAGCTGTATCTCTGGCATTGGGGAGGGGATGGCTGGTGACTGCTGGAACAGCACTTTGGTTTTCTCGATGTTCAATGACAGGCCAAGCTTCGTGTATGCTTCTGCGAAGGTGTTTAGAGTGGCTTGTAGATCTTCTTCTGAATGCGCACAGACATTGTCATCAGCATACTGGAGTTCTATAACAGATGTTGTTGTAACCTTGGTTTTGGCTTTCAGTCTGCTGAGGTTAAATAGCTTGCCAACTATCTGATAGATGATTTCCACTCCGGTGGGAAGCTTCCCATCAACATCTACACTGACTACAACTACATCTACACTGACCACTTAAGCCGGGATGAAGGCAGCAGAGATGGGAGCGAAGGGAAGGTACACCCAATCACGTAAAATCCCTCGATTTTGCTTCTGCTGATTCAAGGCCTCTAATTCGCATTCCTGCACATGTTCAAGTATTTTATCCACATTAAGTGGTCAGTGTAGAAGTCATCCAGGGCATTTGAAAGACTAAATCTCCCTTCATGATCTGCTCAGAGCTGTAAGATCATTTGGAGAAGGTCTTCTCCTCCACATAATGTGGAGGTCACCACCTAACAAAGTGTCCTAGATCCTATTGATTACTTCTGATTATATTAAGCCAATTTAATCAGCCATTGATTGTGAGCCCACACTTATGCAAATACCATTGATTTAATGGGTCAACTCTGGTCAAACTTACTCACAGAATTTGGGCCAGCGTTTTGTCTATGGATGTCACTGGCCTGGAAGGAGCCCCTGGTGGCTCAGTGGGTTAAACCCTTGTGCTGGCAGGACTGAAGACCAACAAGTCACAGGTTCGAATCCTGGGGAGAGCTTGGATGAGCTTCCCCTGTCAGCTCCAACTCCCCATGCGGGGACATGAGAGAAGCCTCCACAAGGATGGTAAAACATCAAAACATCCAGGCGTCCCCTGGGTAACGTCCTTGCAGAAGGCCAGTTCTCTCACACTAGAAGCAATTTGCAGTTTCTCAAGTTGCTCCTGATAAGAAAAAAAAACTGGCCTGGAGCCAGTCAGTGAAATGATCTTTATTGGCTTTCTGTGGACATTGAGGTATAAGACAACACCCACCCAAGATTCTGCCTTTGGTGAGCTTCCATTCCAGCAGAAATGACCAGGGCAGACCCTCACAGGTGCACCAATTTGCAAAATTGAGCTTTTCAGAAAAACAGATGCATGAGATCTTTACAACATAAAAAGGAGAGGCCCCATCTGTACTGCCATATAGTGCAGTTTCATAATGCAGCTTCACTGCATTGGACTGGATTGTATGGAGTGTAGACTCATATAATGCAGTTAAACTGCATTATACAGCAGTGTAGATGGGCCCAGAGAGAAGAAACCAAGCAGCAGTTTTCAGACTAACTGCTGGCCTCCTTAAGAAGAAACTGGATGTTGTGATTGGAACAAGTCTAGAACAGGTGTGTGTGTGTGTTCAATTTGCCTATTGACTCATGGTTTTTAAACCTTTGTACTCAATAGATTTTTTTTTTGTAGTAGCAAAGGCCCTTTCTTTGTAGACACCTGTAAGAACTCACCTGCAATGAATTAGGTTACAGTTCTTGTTAGCAGCATGACAAAATGCTAAGAGATGTCCAGTGGCATCCAAGAGTTAACTTGTATTAGTGACCTTGTTGGGTATTCTTTGCACTCACTTTTCACTGTGAGACAGAAGGAAGTCTGTGAACAGAATGGGGGAATCAATTTCCCTCCTTTAACTAGCCTGTTTGCACATTTCTCATAGATATTGGGTTATGCTTATGCATTTTCATTTTCTTTGTTTGCTTCTGATACATTAGCCCAGGGGTCCTCAAACTAAGGCCCGGGGGCCGGATGCGGCCCTCCAAGGTCTTTTACCCGGCCCTCCCTCAGGGTCAACTTAAGTCTGAAATGACTTGAAAGCACATAA
This sequence comes from Anolis sagrei ordinatus, assembly GCF_025583915.1. Classification (NCBI taxonomy): domain Eukaryota; kingdom Metazoa; phylum Chordata; class Lepidosauria; order Squamata; family Anolidae; genus Anolis; species Anolis sagrei. The sequence continues at coordinate 15,678,230 of NW_026846588.1, read as the reverse complement.
CAACAATAACAATCCTATCTCATCAGCCAAAAGCAGGCCCACACTTCCTATTGAAATACTAATAAGTTTATATTTGTTAAAATTGTTCTTCATTTTAATTATTGTATTGCTTTTAAGTGGTTTTGCACCACAAATAAGATATGTGCAGTGTGCATAGGAATTAATTCTTTTTTTTTTTCAAATTATAATCCGGCCCTCCAACAGTTTGAGGGACTATGACCTGGCCCTCTGTTTAAAAAGTTTGGGGACCCCTGCATTAGCCTCATAGAGAAGGGGATTCACTCTGGCCCTCATGTATGCAGTGGTGACAATTTCATTTGATTTTATTGGGTCTCATCCCTGGACTGCACAAGTCTCTTGTGTCATCAAGTTTCCAGACCTCAATGAGTAGACAGACAAGCGATAGGATTAGGCTGAGGGATTCCTCCCCCACATTCCTATGCATGTGTTTACCAAAAAGGGCTTTGTCTTTTCTCCTCCTCCTTGCCACTGTCTCCTCCCCCTTCCAAGATGTAGCAATGGAATCTCTGTGAGGGAAGTTCCTTTTTAAAGGTATTTTTATTGCCCCGGGCTGGCCATGTGGCCTTTTCCACAGCCATTATCTTCTTCTGCCTTTCCTTCCTTCCAGTGAGGATGCATTTTGCCTCTCTCTTTAGGCAAAATGTAGCTGCATGGATTTTTATTTTACTTTTTACCTTCTTAGAAGATGAGATTTAGTAAGCTAGTTAGCTCCAAGAACTTTTCTATCTAGAATATATTTATTTTAGTTCAGTAAATATTTTTGAAGCTAAAGTTTTGACTCTACAATCCCGATCCATCCTAATAAATAGAAGTTTTCCCAGCTCATCACATGTTAGTTTCTACTGGTTATGACATTTACTTCTGGTATTCTGCTATATTTATGGTGCAATCATTTCAAGTGAGGGTTATTTTGAGCCTAACAGCTCAGATTCCCCAACAGATTTCCAACAGCATTAGTTTGGCACCCAGTTCTACTTCTGGCTATGTGGAGATACTGAATTATATCAGCAAAAGGGCTGGAATATTTCTTTCTTGTATACTCTCCATCCACATTATTTACCATCAACACAGCATGTTGTAGAGCAATCCTGCAGTTGCTTTGTTTCTATGCAAACTCTCTAGTTTCAGTAGATCTTGCAAGAGCTCATAGTCCAACCTCTTAACCAGAGGGTCTATTCCAACCAGTGCAAAACTTTTCAGTACTTTTTCTTACCAGTCTGCATTTTACCAATCCATTGGCTTGGTTTGATTTTCTACTAGCTTGGGAATTCTGCAGTGCCTGGGTTATTTGAGAAAGGCATTGTTCATTTTTCGAAGTTTGGTAATATCAGTTTGGTTAATGTATAATGCTATTTATTAGGGGGAAAAACAGTTCTTCCATTTGTTTTTTATGAATGCTCCCATTAGAAAATGTGTAAGGATGTGGGTGAACTACAATTCCCAGAATAATGAGGCAATCCATCTCAAACACTGCCATTATTCAAAGTTGGCTGTGTTGGGTCTCTGTGCCATGTTTGGTCCAGAACCGATATCAACTGGGTTCAGCGCTCTCTGGATAAAGGTGAATTACAACTCCCAGATTCTCAGGGCAATCACCCCCCCAAATGCAGCCATTACTCACAGTTGGCCATGTTGGGTCTGTGTGCTAAGTTTGGTCCAGATCCATGGCTGGCTGGGTTTAGTGTTCTCTGGATACCTGTTGAATCAGTCCTCCAAACCCCTCCAGTTTGTTCAGTTGCTGATGAAGTCCTCTGTGTTTGTTGTGCCATTGGAAAGTGTAGGAAAGGGTTAAGGGAAAGGCACTGGGCACTGGGCAGGGTCATGCAAATGCCACACAAGGAACCCTGGTATGCCTGCCTGTGGTGGAGGAAACACATCAAATCTAGAATGAAATTGTCTCCAATGAAAGCATTCCTTGGGTGGTGGGCAATATAGTGTTTGGGGAGGACACTGGCAGGGTTTGGGCTACATGTTCATGGCACTCACTGTCACCTGCAATGTCAGTTGAGGACATGCCTTTGGAGGCTTCTCAGTACTTGGAAGTGTTTGAGGAAGCAGGAGGCTGTCTGTGTAAGTGGATACCTCCTCCACATACACATATTTTTCACTTTTATTATGTGGATTGGCAAGCTCCCCTGGCTATGAAACCCACTGGATGACAATTCCTGATTCCAAAGCTTTGATCCATGGAGTTGAAGTGGTTATTTATTTATTTATTTATTTATTTATTTATTTATTTATGTTACTTTTATCACACCCATATCAGCCTGAAGGCAACTAAGGGTGGTGTACAAATTGGCACAATTAGATGCTATATATAAATACATCGGTTAAAAACAAAAATTCACACCATGATACATTGAAAACCATACAAACAATAAACAATAAAAACTATGTCTTCTTGTTCAATTCCTCAACAGTTCCATCATCTTGGCCGTTTCATCTTCTTGGCGGTTCCTAGTTCATATTCCAATTTGAGATTATCTGGTCATGCTGTGGTTCCAAACGCTTGCTCAAAGAGCCAGGTTTTCACTAGGCAGGGAGTTCCACAGCCGAGGGGCCACCACAGAGAAGGCCCTGTCTCTTGTCCCGCTAACCGTAGGTGTGAGGCAGGTGGGGGATCTAGAGCAGGGGCTCCTCAGATGATCTCAACTTCCTGGAAGGTTCATAGGGAGATATGTGTTTGGATACATAAGCCGGACTGGAACCATTTAGGGCAGGGGTCCTCAAACTAAGGCCTGGGGGCCGGATGCGGCCCTCTGAGGTCATTTACCCGGCCCTCGCTCAGGGTCAACCTAAGTCTGAAATGACTTGAAAGCATACAACAACAACAACAACAACAATCCTATCTCATCAGCCAAAAGCAGGCCCACACTTTCCATTGGAATACTAATAAGTTTGTTTGTTAACATTGTTCCTCATTTTAATTCTTGTATTGTTTTAAAGTGTTTTTTACACTACAAATAAGATATGTGCAGCTTCCATAGGAAGTCATTCATTTTTTTCTTCAAATTATAACCTGGCCCTCCAACAGTTTGAGGGACTGTGACCTGGCCCTCTGTTTAAAAAGTTTGTGGACCCCTGGTTTAGGGCTTTATAGGCTAAAGTCAGCACTTTGAATTGTTCATAGTTAAAGTTAGCCATCCTTATGGTCCTTGTTGTTGTTGTTTATTCATTCAGTAGCTTCGTGACCTCCTGGACCAGCCCAGGCCAGAGCTTCCTTTCAGCCATGGCCATCCCCTGCTCCTTCAAGGTCAAGCCAGTCACTTCAAGGATACCATCCATCCATCTTGCCCTTGGTTGGCCCCTCTTCCTTTTCCCTTCCGTTTTCCCCAGCACCATCATCTTCTCCAAGCTTTCCTGGCTTCTCATGATGTGGCTAAAGTACTTCATCTTTGCCTCCAGTGAGTAGTCAGGCATTATTTCCTGGAGTATGGACTGGTTAGATCTTCTTGTGGTCCAAGACACTCTCGGCATTTTCCTCCAGCACCACAGTTCAAAAGCGTCTATCTTCTTTCCCTCAGCCTTCCTTATGGTCCAACTCTCGCATCCATAGGTGACTATGGGGAATACCATTGCTTTGACTATGCGGATCTTTGTTGCCAGTGTGATGTCTCTACTTCTCACTATTTTATGGAGATTGGTCCTTGCTCTCCTCCCAAGAGGGAAATGTCTTCTAAGAAACTGCATTCCTTCCTGTTTTTTGGCCGGAGGTTGGGTTGGACTGGATGGCCCACGAGGTCTCTTCCAATTCAATGATTCCATACAGTGTAGACGTCCCCCTAGAGATGGGCGCCTACCCGAGGAGACTTCCAAAGGTCCTCCTTCCAGTCCGCTCCGGGAAGCCTCTTCCCTCCCCCCCCCCCCTTGGCAATCTCGGCTTCCCTTGCCCTGTTCCGTCTTCTCTTCACCTCGTGTTCACGTCAGTTTTCATAAATTTATCATCGAACACGAGTGCCTTTAAATATTCAGAGAACAACACCCGGGTGCCCGCCGAACACCGTGCGCATTAACTATGAATTAGCCCGGATCTCTTTCCACAGGAGAAACGGAGCCCGGTTTCAAAAGCGGCCGCAACCCGACACCGGGACGGAAGCCTCCCCGGATCAGCCTCCTCTGATTTATCCCCTCCAGACGGGCTTTTTGGAGGGAAACTCACTTCAAATGGGTTTGCAAATCGCCCAGTGCTTGTAGCTCGACACCTCTCCACCCAGGAATTGCATCCCTCGGAATGCTCAACTCCGTGGAGGCCGTGTGCGTGTGTTTATCATCAAGGATGCGCCTCATTTGATAGACAGGGCTGGGAAGAAGGGGCTCTTCTCGGTGACAAGGGGGCTTCTCTGGCTGAGGCTGGGCAGCGAGGAGGGGCGCAGATGTCCCGTCCCCGTCCTCCCTCCCTCCCTCGTCCTCGGGCCGCCCCTCCCCGGCCTGGAGGTGTCGCCACGCGTGACTGCTCTCCGGGGAAGCCTCCTCGGGACCCTGACAGCAGATCGATTATGTGCCACCGCCCTGGTGGAGGGAGAGGGCCCCACGGCCGGGCAGCCCCCGGAGATGATCGATCGGGTTGTAATTCGGGGAGACACGCGGAGAGGACGGGCCCGCCTGGCCCGAGCGAGAAGCAAGGCCTCCGGGCAAGAGGTCAAGGCCTGGCCTTGGGCGGCAGATACACCAGGCATGGGCCAACTTCGGCCTTCCTTCCAGGTGTTTTGGACTTCGACTCCCATAGAATCATAGAATCAAAGAGTTGGAAGAGACCTCATGGGCCATCCAGTCCAACCTCCTGCCAAGAAGCAGGAATATTGCATTCAAATCACCCCTGACAGATGGCCATCCAGCCATTATGCCTAACAGTCAGTAGGTAGGTAGGAGTCCTCGTGGACAACAAGTTAAACATGAGCCAACAATTTCATGCTGCAGCAAAAAAAGCCAATGGGATTTTGGCCTGCATCAATAGGAGTCTAGTGTCTAGATCCAGGGAAGTCATGCTTCCCCTCTATTCTGCCTTGGTCAGACCACACCTGGAATCACACTTTGTCCAATTCTGGGCACCACAATTGAAGGGAGATATTGACAAGCTGGAATGTGTCCAGAGGAGGGCGACTAAAATGATCAAAGGTCTGGAGAACAAGCCCTATGAGGAGCGGCTTAAAGAGCTGGGCATGGTTAGCCTGAAGAAGAGAAGGATGAGAGGGGACATGGTGGCCATGTATAAATATGCAAGGGGAAGGCATAGGGAGGAGGGAGCAAGCTTGTTTTCTGCTGCTCTGGAGACTAGGACATGGAACAATGGCTTCAAACTACAAGAAAGGAGATCCCACCTGAACATGAGGAAGAACTTCCTGACTGTGAGAGCTGTTCAGCAGTGGAACTCTCTGCCTGGGAGTGTGGTGGAGGCTCCTTTGGAGACTTTTAAGCAGAGGCTGGATGGCCATCTGTCAGGAGTGCTTTGAAGGCGATTTTCCTGCTTCTTGGCACAATGGGGTTGGACAGGATGGCCCATGAGGTCTCTTCCAACTCTATGATTCTAAGGCTGAAGTTGGCCCATGCTTGATCTAACACTTGAACTGCCATGGCTCAATGCTATAGAACCCTGGGAGCTGTAGTTACTTTGAAGAGGCTCCAGCATTCTTTGGCAGGGAAGGCTCCAGACCTTACATTCCCACTATTCCACAGCACTGAGCCATGGCAGCTAAAGTGGTGTCAAACTGCATCAATTCCACATGTAAATGCACACTTGGACTCTGGCAGGCCCAAGCACCATTCATCGTATTTTGGCACTGCTCCCCTGTTTCCCCTAAAATAAGACATATCCATAAAAGAAGCAGTGGTAAGATTTCCAAGCATTTGCGCAATATAAGCCATAACCCAAAATTCTAAGCATGCTGCAAGCTGAGACATAGAGGGAGACAGAGAAAATGAAAGTAAAAGTGAAGTGAGGAGCAGGATACTCTGCTTTAGGTATTGTATGTCCTCAGGGGAAAGAAGTAAAGCTGTGGGTGCTGTTTTATTCAGCACCATCTCTCTCCCTCAGCACCAACCAGCAACAGTCTGTGGGTCTCTCTCACCCCCCACAAACACAAGTAAAGCTGCTGCTCCCCAGCACTGACAGCAACCATCTTTGGGTCTCTCTCACCCCACACAAACACAAGTGGATAGGGGGAAAAGTTCAGCAAGCAGTCTACTACTGAGCCCAGAGAGATGATCACATAAATGCATATTGTTGTACCATACTTCATAACAATAAGACATCCCCTGAAAATAAACCATAGCATGTCTTCTGGAGGAAAAACAGATATAAGAGAGTGTATTATTTTCAGGGAAACACAGTACTATCCGCCACCCCATGCCACAAATCAGATCCTAACTATTTCATAGAGCAGTGTTTCTCAAACTGTGCTCCTCCAGGTGTTTTGGACTTCAGCTCCCAGAAATCCCAGCCACTTTACCTGCTGTTAGGAAATGTGGGAGCTGAAGTCCAAAACATCTGGAGGAGCACAGTTTGAGAAACCCTGCTGTAGAGCATATCTACTCTGGCCACTTAATGAGGATTGAAGACAGCCCAAAAATATCTCTTTAAAAAGCCTAACCAGGAATGTAAATAAGGGCCCTTCCACACAGCCATATAACTCAGAATACCAAGGCAGATGATCCACAATATCTGCTTTGAACTGGGTTATCTGAGTCTACACTGCCATATAAACCAGTTCAATGTGGATTTTATGCTGTGGAAGAGGCCTCAGAGTCCTTAAATCAGGACAAGCAATACCAGGGTTGCTTTGTAAAAGGGTTTATCACCATGTGATGCAAAACCAATTTAGGGATGCCTGTTCTGGCCATCTGCATATGCGCATTGTGGAGGCAGTTGAAAAATCAGATCGGCTCTTTTGCTGCTTTCATCCCATATCCATCAGTGTCCATGTGTCTGCAGAGTGGTAGAAGGCAATAGGAAAAGAGGAAGACCACAGATGTACTGTTGAGTGTGTCACAGCCCTGAGTCATGTGAGGTCAGAGTTGACTTGAATATAATTAATAGCAACAACAACAGATGGCAATGAGGCAGTGAAGTCAATGATCCAGAGCCCACCCTAGGCAGTTGGTAGTAGTTTGGCAAGTGGTGCAAAGGGGGCTTGAGTGTCTCTTCAATGATCTCTCTCTTTCTGAGAGCAGATCTACTCTGAACAGGTAGGGCAGGGTGTTCCTACTGTAACTATCATGGATCCATTTTGAAAAAGGCTTCATTCATATTGATGAGAAATACTACACAGTTTCTGAAATGGAGCGTAAGTCTAGTGAAGAGTGTGTAATACTGCATTTATCTTTCTTTTCGTGTGAATAAATATTGGAGAGGGACCTGCTGATGCGATCCTTCCTGTAGAAGCTACACATGTCTTTGCTTACAATATACACTTACATCTGCATGCACACATCTTTATGCCTCATTCACCTTCTTATGCGTATTCACTCATGTGATTCTACCTAACTTCAATCAATCATGTTATTTATATCCTTTCTTTTCTCCAAAAGTGGAACTCAAGGATGCTTATAGGAGAGAGATATATATATGTAAAACCACACACAGCTGATACAGCTGGCCTTCCACTTTTGCAGGTTTGATTTTTGCAGATTGGATTTTTTGCATGTTTGACTTTAAAGAGAGAACATTTAAGTCAAACATACAAAAAAGGACGCCATTAATTTGATATGGGTTTTCTTAGAAAAGGAATAAGCAGTTTTGTCAGTTTCTTCCTGTGAAATATAGTCTGCAATACCTAGTATTCACTGATGGTATTAACCAGGACTGACTCATGTTAGTATCAAAGATCAGACAGGATCTGGTTGGTGCCTCTAAGCCCTTGCATACATAAATGGAGAGAGAAAAAGAACCAGTGTGGTGTACTGGCTAGAGTCCTAGGTTCCAGGAGACTGGGATTTAAATCCCAGTCAGCCATGAAAAACCAGATGGCAACCTTGGGCTAGCCACACTCTCTTAGCCTCAGAGAAAGGCAATGGCAAACTCCTTCTGAACAAATGTTGCCAAGAAAACCCTGGGTTAAGTTCATCTTATATATGTACGGAATGACTTGAAAGCATACAACTTTATATGTATATCTCACATGCACTCATCCATAGAGAAGGATCCTTGGCTCCATTCCCAGACTACGCATTGATATACAAAACTGTGGATGGTAATGAATCCTATTTAAATAAAGAAAATAAAGAACATCTGGTGCAAGAATACCACGGAGTTGCACTGGAGGATGCAGAAAATGCCTAGAGTGGAAAATTTTGTTGGATGTAGGTAAATGAAATGGTACCAATTCCATGGTGTGTGGTTAAAGTATAAATTTTGCCAACAAGCAGAATGCAAGAGGAATGCACTGAAAAAACAGCAACCATAATCAGGTTGATTTTTCTATCTCCAGCACTACATTAGCCCTTGCTTTCTGCTAACAAGGTCCCTTCCGTTAGGCCTTCACATTGCCCATTGGCGTTTGTCAACAAGATCTTTGGCGGAAAGGGGAGGAAGGTTTGAGTGACTTATCCCAATTAAAAAGTGAGTCATTTCCAAAGGAAGCCCACAGCCCCTTCCTCTTTCCTCCCCAATAAAGCGAGAGCCCTAACATCAGGGGCTATTTTTTTCAAAAATGATTTTAATTAAAGTTGATGAGAAGACCAGGATCTGTCTTGGAGGTGAGGCCATTAATCCGGTTGATGGGGCCAGGCAGCTCCAGCCTCCTCCATCCCACTGCAGAAGAGCCTCGTTCCTTCCAGCCAAGGTTTCATTACTTGCTGTTAGGGCCAGAAAACAATGAGGGATGTTGAACGGGGCTTTTATTGATTATTTGTCACCCTGTATTTTGTCAGCTTCCATCACTTTTTCCCCTTCCCCCTCCCCCTACAAGTTTTACTTACGGACACTTGAGTTTTCGGATTAAGGGCAGCTCTGTGGGAGAAGGTTTGGGGAGGAGGAGGAGGAACAAGTAGGGAAAGGAGACTTGAATGTCCAGAAAGCCTTGACTGTCCTCACTCCATGCTCAAAAGGAGTGGTGGTCAACTTTAATAAAAATAGAGACACCATTGTGATTTGAGTACATTTTTTTTGGCCTAGTTGGTTTTTGTAGTTCTGAATGCTCTTCTTTAAAGGCCTAAATATTTGGAAGGCACCATATTTCTGGGTAGGTCTTGGATGGGAGACCACCAAGGAATACCAGGTGCTATAGGCTTATTAAACATTTTCCACTCGCAACCCCTTTATGCTCCAAGAAATGTTTACATGAACCCAGTTATATAAAATAGATATAAAAAACAAATCATTTACGGATAATAAGTCAGCATTTGCAAGGCTTGCTAAACAGGCTGATTTTCCCTTTTTATGGAATACAGTTAAAGAATTTACTTCAGAGTCCTCTGTTAAACACTGCACTTGCTGGTAACAGATTTTTGTAAATGGGTGGAATTCTGTTGCCAATTTTTGTGACTCCAACATTGAGCTAAGGGGACCTCATTTGGGATTGGGATCCACAGTTTAAGAAGCAGTGTTATAGGCTGTAGTTCAGAGGAAGGAATTGGCAAACCCACCTCCTTCTTGCCTAAGAAAACCCCATGGAATTAGTGGGGTTACCATAAGTAAATAGGCAAATTGAAGGCATATACGCACAAACATCTCTCTCCATTGATATACTCCAACGCTGCCTCTATGTGTGCTTTTCAAAATATTGTTATTTCAGATGATCTTTGTTTACATGGCTAAGGTCTTCCCTTTAGATCTGGACAATAATATCATATGAACTCCTATAGTATTATACCAAATCTAGAATAAACCTAATGCATGCAACACACACATTTTGCAAAGTACTGCAAAAACAAGACTATTAATGAGTACTTAGTGTGAAATAAATGTTCATGCAAGTGATTAAATTAAAAGTCCCAGTGATTTTCATGGGAAAACATAAGCATATGCTTGCTTAGCTCTCTCCGTAACTTTGATTGAATCACATTGTATGAGACTTATTTTTGTGTAAATGTTGGAAAGCTTGTATCCAAAGGATGTATGCATACTCACAACAAACTCCACTGAATTCAGCGAAGTTTGTGCATAAAAATTGCAGTCTTGGTATGTGTTTGTGCAGAACCTGACTACAAAACCCATGTTGCACTGACTTATGAACAAACATTTCTGTGCTGAAATGTGTTTGGTCTTTAATTGAAGAAAGAAACAGATAATAAGGATTCAAGGAACAAAGCAAGCCAAAAATGGAGCAAACCATTTCTTCCAAACCTATAGATTTCCTCTTGAAATCTGCTAGCTTGGAGCTCAGAATTAAAAATGTAAATATACTTTTCTTCCTGTAGAGGCCTGAGAACTTCATTGGTTTAGCGTAGGTGTAGCATTTTATACACCAGAATTCTGGATACTGAAATTCTGTCATGTCCACCACACTTTTTCGGGGATTATGACTTGTTGAGCACCACCAAAGTACTTGGAATCCAGGCTCTTTCGCCTTAAATGACTTACTAACATGCCCATTGTTATAGGCAACCACAACATCCTTTATTAGATGTATCATGGCTGAGTAGACATACAAACTTGCAAAAGACTGTGAAGGTGACTCATTGTAGGACTGTACTCCTACAAATGTCACTTGGAAGTAAAGCCCTTGGATTCCCCAGGGATGTGTTTCTGCCCAGTTCCAGATTTATGCACAAGTTAAGCAAGCTAAAATTTGGTGCTCCATAATATTAAGATCCAAATTTGGAGCTCCATAATATTAAGATCAGGAGCCCCTGGTAGCACAGTGGGTTAAAGCGCTGAGCTGCTGAACTTGCTGATTGAAAGTTTGCAGGTTAGAATCTGGGGAGCGGCATGAGCTCCCACTGTTAGCCCCAGCTTCTGCCAACCTAGCAGCTTGAAAATATGCAAATGTGAGTAGATCAGTAGGTACCGCTCCAGCGAGAAGGTGACAGTGCTCCACGAAGTTATGCTGCCCACATGACCTTGGAGGTATCTATGGACAACACTGGCTCTTAGAAATGGAGGTGAGCACCAACCCCTCAGTCAGACACAACTGGACTTAATGTCAGGGGAAAACCTTTACCTTTAATATTAAGATCATTTAAACAGAATCCCAGGCCAAGATACCATAAAGGCACCAGATACTGTTTGACCTTGGAAGATGAATCCAGTCAGCCCTGGTTAGTACTAGGATGGGGGACCAGTAATGAATATCAGGTTCTGTAGGCTAATATTATGAAGGAAGGATCAGATAAAACCACCTCTGAGCAAATTCCTTGTCTAAAGAAAACCTTATGAAATTCATGGGGTCACACTACCTTGACTTTAAGGTACATGTACACACACAAATTAAAAATAACATTTTTAAAGGGGCAAATATTACATGTCTTCTTAAGCGTGACATTATGTGGAGCCCCAGGGCATCTTGATGTGGGACATGTTTCCACTGTCTGTCTTGCAATAGTCAAAGCCCTTACCCTGGAGATGCCCAATTGAATTTAATGAGAACTCCCCAGAAGACCTTGTCTCAGCTTCACGATGCCCAAATGAATGGAGGCCTCCTGCTGGCACCCCCTCCACACAGCCAAAGACCCTCTTTTTGTCTCTCCTTCTTCATGGATGCTTCCCTCTTCTCTCTTGATGTCCTGCCGTTGACAAAGATGACACTAGTTTGTTCTACAGACACGAAAGACAAACTACCATAATGGTTTGGAGAACTGGCAGGGGGCCTGTCTTGTTCAGCACACCATTTGATGTGCTGTATTTTCTGGCACTGTAAGCGCAGAGAACAGGAGAACACCAAGAGGCCTGGAAGATGGGCTTTCATTTCAGCTAAAGGTTTTTCCAGGGTGATTAATAAAGCCTGGGTGGGGGTGCCGGTGGCAGCAGGGAATTGAATGCAGGCCCAATGTGCCAATAAAATAGTCATAGGGAAGGTACTGAGTTAAAAAATCAATATCCCGATAATAACTCTGCCTATTGCAGGCAGAAGATACAAAAATTCTGTAGACAGCTACTAAAGTATAATGGTTTGAGTGTTTGACTAGGACTGGGAGATCTCACTTAGTTATAGAAATCCAATGGGTGATCTTGGGCAAGTCACACTGCCTCAGAGGAAGACAATGGCAAACCTCTCTAAACAAATGTTTGCTATGAGAATCCAGTGATAGGGCTTCTGTAGGGTCCCCATAAGTTGGATATGATTTGAAGGCACATAACAACACAGCACAAGTACCCAAATTTTTTGGATACTTTGCCATTCTCAGAGATGTATACTAGTCACGCCTACAATAATAGATACCATCCAGACCACAGCAAGGTAATTTGTAATGCTATGATATATTACTTTTGTCTTCAGCAGAGTTTTTTCATGCTGAAGCTGCAATAAGATAGGCGGGTGCATGAAAAATGGGTAGGAGTGCTCTATGAGTATGTAAACCAAAACCAAAACCAAAAACATTCAAAAAGCAAGCCACAAACTACCAAAAAAGCAAGCCACAACTACCAAAATACAACAGTATTATATTATAAATGTGGCCTAAATCATTAGTAGTTCAAATGTTTTATTGAGTCAGAAAGCTCACTTTTATAGTATTCAGTATAATGGGAAGGCATGTTCCTTTGTTGAGTTGAGCACCTAGAGCAGTGTTTCTCAACCTGGGGGTCATGAGGGGGCATCCGAGGAGTCACCAAAGACATCAGAAAACACAGTATTTTCTGTTGGTCATGGGGGTCCTGTAAGTGAAGTTTGGCCCAATTCTATCGTTGGTGAGGTTCAGAATGCTCTTTTATTGTAGGTGAACTATAAATCCCAGCAACTACATCTCCCAAATGTCAAGTCTATTTCCCCCAAACTCCATCAGTGTTCACAGTTGCCTGTGTTCAATCTGTGTGCCAAGTTTGGTCTAGATCCATCATTGATTGAGCCCACAGTGCTCTATGGATGTAGGTGAACTACAACTCCAAGAATCAAGGTCAATGAGTTCCAGTATTTTCTGTTGATCATTGGTTCAATTCTATCGTTGGTGGACTTCAAAATGCTCTTTGATTGTAGATGAACTACAAATCCCAGGAGCTACAACTCCCAAATGGCAAAATCATTTCCTCCCAACCCTACCAGTATTCAAACTTGAGCGTATTGGGTATTTGTGCCAAATTTGGTCCAGTGAATGAAAATACATCCTGTACATCAGATCTTTACATTACAATTCATAACAGCAGCAAAATGACAGTTATGAAGGAGCAACGAAAATAATGTTATGTTTGGGAGTCATCACAACATGAGGAACTGTATTAAGGGATCGTGACATTAGGAAGGTTGAGAAACACTGACCTAGAGTGTGAACGACTTCATTTGCATATAAACTGTAGAATTGACACCATTTTAGCTGCCATGGCTCAATGCTATAGCACCATGGGAATTGTAGTTTCTCTTGATGGCAGTTAACAACAATAGCAAATGTTAATATATGTATCAGGCAACATTTGTAATGTAGGAATAGTAATAACAGTATCTTACCTTGCAAGGATAATTGAGGTGAACAGGTGAGCAATGGACTGAGCACTGTGGCAAAGTGAAGTCAATAACAGTTCCAAGCTTCTCTGTGGAAGGAAGAATGCAGCTCTCAATCAAAGAAATACATTTCCAAATCTTGGTTGTTGGTTCTGAATTTAAAGCAAGTGGCTTGAAGCTCACTCAAGGAAGCTTGGGAAGTCACAAGAGAAAGGCAGCCATAGGAGCCATCAGGAGCAGAAGGTGTTTTGGTGGTATAGGCTGGACCTGTTAGCTTTGGAGAAATTGGCACCCATGCAATACTTTGCCTTCAAACGTATCACATAGGTTCAGTAAATGTTGGTCCTCTCAGGTTCAAAGATGTCCTCAATCAATGCCAAAGTCAGCTAATGGGAAGGTCATTGCCATCTGTAATTAGATCCGAAAAGGAAGGACATACTGATTGTATAACAGTAACCAGGCCAGAGGAAAGAGAAAGTGTCAATTTGTTTTAGATAGGCTCACTAAATTTCAGATGTGACACTACGATTAGCAGTAGAACAAGCCCTATGAGGAGCGGCTTAAGGAGCTGGGCATGTTTAGCCTGAAGAAGAGAAGGCTGAGAGGAGATATGATAGCCATGTATAAATATGTGAGAGGAAGCCACAGGGAGGAGGGAGCAAGCTTGTTTTCTGCTTCCTTGGAGACTAGGACGCGGAACAATGGCTTCAAACTACAAGAGAGGAGATTCCATCTGAACATGAGGAAGACCTTCCTGACTGTGAGAGCCGTTCAGCAGTGGAACTCTCTGCCCCGGAGTGTGGAGGAGGCTCCTTCTTTGGAAGCTTTTAAACAGAGGCTGGATGGCCATCTGTCAGGGGTGATTTGAATGCAACATTCCTGCTTCTTGGCAGGGGGTTGGACTGGATGGCCCATGAGGTCTCTTCCAACTCTTTGATTCTATGATTCTATGGTATGGGTGGAAGCTCGGTAGATTTTAGCGCCTCTTCAGAGACTTTGTTTATATATAATTCAGTTTTGAATGTATATATCATTTAAGGCAAGGATTCTGTTAGTGTGTGAAAGCCTCAGGATAACGAATGGACTGGATTGGATGACATTGATTCAAATCTGTTCCAGTCTCAATTCTGGTTTGGTTTCAGGATAAAAATGGCCTTGGTCTTCCTGCTGGAGTAAAAGTTTGTTAGTTTTTCAGGCCCTTTGAGTGACCTTTAGTAACATCCACAATGTTATCCTTTGGGATTATCACTCTGAAATAGGGTTAGATGGTACATTATTATGATGGCCCTAGTCCTTGGTAGTGATTGGTTGATGGGACAGATTGAGAGACCACTTGTTCCACCACACAGTGTTTTGTCTTTGGGTCACTTTACAGCTCTATTTTTCCTTCACAACCCAGGAGTCTCTCAGAAACTCCTGAGAGAAGTGGTTCAGAAGGCTAGGCTAAAGGTGTGGATAGCATCTAGATAACATGTAACTCTACTTTTTTTCCCTGTCTGTTAATCCCAGGCAGGCTGTTGAAATCTGAACAGGTGTATGGAGATTTCAGAACTGATAAAGCTATGAAAGCTAGTGAAAGATTAATGCAGATGTAATGAAAGCACCCTTAACATGCTCTGCATACGGCACCTGGAGAGTTCAATGGATTTAGGGCACAACTATTTGAATATTTGTGTGGGCCAAAGTATCCAGAGATGTCTACATAGATTTTATATCAGTTACATTGGTCATCTATTACTATCAGAAGGGTGTTATAGTTTAATTTAATCACCACTTCATTATGTCCCTTGGATAGAGCCAGGTGAAAAATCAGTATGGATTAACAGACTTGTTGATGCTGAAGAAAAGGTAACATTGAAAGCACCAGGTGGCTCAGGGCCTCGATTCTGGGAAGAATATGCTTTCCTATGTAGACCTGCCTGAGAATTGAGGTCAGTTGGAGCAGCCCTCTTGTGAGGCAATATACTGTGGGAGGACATAGAAGAGGGCCTTCTTTGATGTGGAAACCTGGTTATGGAATACTCTCCCCTTCCAAGTCAAATTGGCATAATATTTCTTTCTTTCTGATGCTGCRTCAATGCATGACTTTTTATTAAAGCCTTTGGGCTCTATTGATTTTACCTAACATGCATGCGTTGCAGTTTATGTCAGCTTGAGAACCTCAGATATAAGGCTGGATATAAATCTTKTTTAAAACAAGGTTTAAAATTCAACAGCTCCCATTGCCTCTTTTCTAACCTACATTCAAACACAGGAAGAATTAGAAAGTTTGCAATCCATTTATGGAATGATGTCCTCTGTTTACAGGATAGCCCTGGATATGGTTCYCATTGGTGTCCATCCATCAAGCTATATGGATTAAATGGTCCATCAATGCAACATGTTCAAGAGATGATCCTATGGCTTGTTTCTACCATTGAAGCCCAGCGTGCACTATAATACATGGTATGTATTGTTCTTATGTTTGAGATGTGGAGAGTGRGACATCAAACTAGCTGGTATTACTCCTTGCTTTTGGATCAATTAAACAAATGTCAGCTAGAATTCACGATTTCAGTTATACATAGGTGACTGATCCATATTCATGATCCCTACTAAAAGTAGAGTGTGATGCCAGTTTAACAGCTAGGGCTTAATGAAATGGAACCTTGTGAGCTGTAGTTTTACAAGGTCCTTAGCCTTCTCTTCCAAAAGGTGCTGGTGCTTTACTAAATTACAGCTCCCATGATTCCATAGTGTTGAACCTTGGCACTTAAAGTGATAATAGAATCCTAGAGTTGGAAGAGACCTCATGGGCCATCTAGTCCAACCCCATTCTGCCAAGAAGCAGAAAATCACATTCAAAGGACCCCCGACAGAGGGCCATCCAGCCTCTGTTAAAAATCCTCCAAAGAACCCTCCACCACACTCTGGGGCAGAGAGTTCCACTGCTGAACAGCTCTCACAGTTAGGAAGTTCTTCCTAATGTTCAAGTGGAATCTCCTTTCTTGTTTGAAGCCATTGTTCCACGTCCTAGTCTCCAGGGCAGCAGAAAACAAGCTTGCTCCCTCCTCCCTATGACTTCCCTTGACATATTTATACAATTCTGCAGTGTAGATATGCTCTTATTCGATAGTTGTAATGAGTAAGTATATATGTATGGTTGTAAAAATTGCCTAATACTTACTTACTGGGTAGCACCTGCTGTGAGAGTTGAGGATCTGTTGTCCAGTCAGTTGGAGTGCAATAGGTTTACATTTCCACCCATCTTCCATGTCTGACCTCTGTTGTGAAAAGGAATTGCAAAAGAGATCCTTCTTCTGACTGTCACCCAGGGGCGGCTCAATCCATTACGCAAAGTAAGCATTCACAGTATAGTTGATTTTGCCCGGGGGCACTCTTGAGGCACTCTTGGGGGAAAATAGACCTTGACATATGCGAGTTGTAGTTACTGGGATGTATAGTTCACCTACAATCAAAGAGCATTCTGAACTCCACCAATGATGGAATTGAACCAAATATGGCACACAGAACTCCCACGATGAACAGAAAATATATATCAGTGATTGGGGGGGGGGGGGGCCAAAATACTGTTTGCTTACTGTTGAAAATTACCTAGGGCTGTCTCTGCTGTCACCCCAGACCAGGAGATGCTCCTGACCTACTCAACAAAGGTAGCTACTTAGCTAGAGAGCTGATCTAGAATGTTGACCATCTGCTTTATTGCAGAAGCTGCAACGGCCTAGAGAAGCAGAAGAGTGCATGCAGTAGTACAAAGAACAAGAACGGTAACTGCAGGGCAAGACCTAGCAGCACAAACTGTCTTTGTTCAGTTTCTTACCTGGAAAAGAGGTGTATATTTCTAGGCTGTAAACATTCCCCAGGAGGGAAGGGGGCTGGGCAGAGGAGAGTGTGAGGGGAGGGATGGGGGCAAGGCTTTCCCAGCATGGAAACACTTACTGCAAGAGCAGGAAATAGCAAAATTGAAGGGAAATGTTCTGTTTGCTGCCCTGGTGAATTCATTCCACAAAATGTTGTGTGTGTGTGTGTGTGTAAAAAGACTATGGAGGCGGTATAGATTGGTGGTGTATATGGTTTCCATAACCAGAAGACTATGATGAAAAGAAGACTTATTGGGTCATTCCTTCTTTTGAATATCAATCAGCCAAACCACTGTGTGACCACATGTGAAAGAAAAAAAAAGGATGAATAGCTCTGCAGAAGAGGTTGTATTAATGGGTTATACAGGTAAACTTGTTACAATTCCCTTTTCTAGACAGTTGTTAAGTGCAAAGGAACCCTGCTTTTTTGCATTTGGGACCCTCTTGTAACTGTTTTCCTTAATGTCTTCTGATCAATTGTTTTTAATATTTTTTCAAGTCTTTTTTTTTAAAATGGGCTCCTAGTTTGGTATGGAGACAGATTTTACATTTTTTGATCTGGGCTGATTTACATCTGGACCCAATCCATTCTACTAAGACTATGAATCTGAATTGAGATTTGCAAATCCAGATTATAAATCCACAATTGACTTGCCAAATAAGTTTAAACATTTTGTTTACAAGCATCTATATAATGGGTTGTTGTAGGTTTTTTCGGGCTATATAATTTCAGACAGTCAGTTCCATGGATATTTGTTTTAAGCACTTGTTAAATTTCAGTGCTTCAAAAAATTAAAGAAAAAAGCAAACAAGACAGCAGCTATAAAAGGTTGTTTACTGCTTATTTCATGTTGCTTTTGTTCTCCCAAAACATCGATCAGCCAAATTTGCTAAAGTTTGACTATGATAAAAATACTGATCATGTTTCTTTTTAACTTTATTTTATCAGCAAATTAGTTGGTAAGATTCAATGATGTAATATAAAGAAGTAGAAAGATCAAACAAGAGCATTTTTTATTTAATATTACTGCCAGTCCAAGTGGTGAGACCCCCTGGAAAAGACTCCTCTATTTTGGTGCATTTGGTGAGTTGGGCTGGCATTGGAACTTTTTGTTTTTTACAACCTGCTAACAACATAATGAATTCAGTGATATCATATAGATTCTTCCTCATAAACCTTTGGTCCTTCAGGTGTTTTGGAATCAGCTCCTACAATTCGTAACAGCTGGTAAACTGGCTGAGGTTTCTGGGAGTTGAAGTTCAAAACACCTGCAGGACCAAAGGTTGGGAACCACTATCATAAACATTGTCATTGAACAGTGCTAGTGAGATTTGTGACCCCAAAGCACTGTCAATGAACACAGCACAGCTTTTCTCCTCCACTTCTACATTGTATCACACTGGTCTCTTCCTTACATGCTCATGCTGTACTCCAGACCCGAGTTGTGTCAATCCAGTGGACTCTGGAGTTGATACTAATCAGTCTAAGTCAGTTTCACTGACTTCAATCAGGATTTGGCCAAATTCCTTGCATAGCCATGCTTGTTATTGTTAATATATAGAAATAACACAATCAGAGAGGCATCTCCTCTCTTACCTTCAATGATACCCAGTGCATTTATCTGAAGTTTACTTTGCCTTTTGTTGCTGCTGTTGCTCTTGTTGATGTGTGTCTTCAAACTGAACCCTAAGGATTTTCATAGACAGATTTGTTCAGAGAGGGGTTGCCTTTCTCTTCCTCTGAGGCTGAGAGACAATGACTTGCTCACCAGCACAGAAAATAGGGATTATGGAATTTATCACTTGAAATACCTAAGGGACACCAGGTTTCTTATCTATTTGTTTGGCCTTGGCAGATTTCTTGGTGTTTCCTAGGAATTATTTTTAAAACTGAAGAGATGGGAACACAGAAGGGGGGATGTGATGTGGCTGCAGAGCTGGGAAGAGTAACCTTTGTGACTGCAACTTCAGAAATCTCCCCCCCCCCCCCAGGATGACCAGTAGCCAATGGTGTCTGTGAAACTCTGGTAGCTGCAGTCAAAAAATCCTAACTTTCCAAGCTGTGTTTGTTAGGGGTAATGGGATGCAATGAAAGTCAGAAGTTTAATACACTTAATGGTTGTGTAAAGGAGAGTATTTGGGCAAAGGCTATTTGTCTTCTCTATTGTAGAGAAGTGAGTACCAGCATTTCCCCAAACCTCCTCTGCTGCACAACTATTAATGGCTGAGATGTAACCTAGTTTCTCCCTTGACTTCATCTCTTTCACTGTTAGATTTTGGTCTTCCATCATTCCGAGAACCCACGCCACATAAAATCTGTGACTCAAGAGATGCCAACATCCTTGATGAAATGCTGCCATTTCAGTCTTGCCTTGTGTTCAGACTCGAGGGGATCTTCATATCCGGTCATAGGACTCAGCAGCTCTGCCAGCCTCAAGGCCGTTTCTGTCACGCTGCCATCGGCTGCCTGTCTGTGGGTGGGCAGGACAGTCAGCATTTGACAGTCTCAACCGGGAATGAGCTGGCACTGTGGTTCCCATGTGAATCACCAACCCACAGTGTGATTTCCTCCGGAAGGGCACGCTCTTGGATGGACGGAGCTGCTCAGTAAGAATGTGACAGAGAATGTCGAAATAAAAGTGTTACTGTCCCATCCGATCACTCAGTGTGCCCAGTGAGCTGAGCTCACACAGTCAACACTCCCAGTGGCATGTGAGCTACATATCTAAGAGGAGTCGCTAAGCTCTGTTATGGGAACGGGAAGTTCATGTTTGGCCTCAATGCCACTTCCAAACTCTGCAGGGCTAGAGAACGCATGTTAAGAAGTGGAGAATGCATACTGTTTCCTGATATCTCTTTGAGGAGTTTCCTCATGGAATGCAACCCCAGCTCTGCCAAGCTCAAGGTCTCTGATTGAAATGAGGAAACAATTCATATTTCTGGTGCTGATGAACCACCTTGAGTCCTATTTTGGGAGAAAGGCAGGATCAAAATAAAGTAAATAAACAAACAAACATATAATCCCTAAATGTCCATGGGTGAATTATTTAGCCAGCATGATGTAGTAGTTCTGAACATTGGACTCTAGTGACCAGGGTTTAAATTCCCACAAAGCCATGGAAGCCAACTAGGTAGCCTTGGGCAAGTAATACTCTCTTAGCCCCAGAAGAAGACAAAAGCCAACCTAGTCTGAACAAATCTTGCCAATAAAACCCAATGATAAGTTTGCTTTAGGATTTCCATACATTGGAAATTACTTGAAAGCACACATTAACAACAACAACAGAGTTGTAATGTATTTTGAGACCAAAATCTGAGGGGCGGTGAGTGATTTTTTTGGACAACAATGTTAAGTCATGCTGACCAGAAATTCTAGGAGTTTTAGTCCCCAAAACTATTTTCCCTACCAAGCTCAGGAAGAGAAAAATGCATAGTTAATGATAATGGCCCATCTTGACACAGTATTGTCCAGGCTGATGGGCAAAATTCATTGAAAAATGTTCGTGTATTTGGCTAGGAATGTGATAGCAGAGGCAGTGGAGTAGGAGCAATTTATGGAAAGCTCAAAAGTATTTACGTTTCCAAAGAACCAATTCAGACTACCAAATTGACATGTTAAGAAGGCAAGTTGAGTGGATCTGTTCAGTGATAAGCTTATAGTGGGCAGTTATGTGACTACTTCTGCTTGTACCTCCCTTTTTTTGAGGAAAATAAGCTCATATATACCATGTATCTCATGAAGTGTGCTGTAAATCAGAAAAAGCTCATACAATAATAAATATGTTTAGTTTCAAGCCTTTAAGGCTTTATTCCATTTGCGCAACAGACTAAGGCCCCTTTCACATCACACAGTTATCACAATTATAGCACATCTTTTAATGTTTTTTTAAAATTCATTTTAATATTGTCAAAAGTTTAATCCTCTGTTTTCAAATATATTACATTTTAATGTGTAAGCTGCCTTGAGCCCCAATTTTGGAGAATACATAAAAACATTCATATATACATACATACACTTGAGTTGCCCTGGGTCCATCATGCAGAATCCTGGAATCTGCAGTTCAGAAATGGGCATTTAGAAGTCTCAGCGGAAAAGGCACAATGCCTCAGCAAATTACAAATCCAGTGATTTTTCTGGGATGTTGCCATCGTGAACAAGGTGGAATAATAATGCCATAATTAGCTAGTGTGAAAGGGTCCCTAGCTTGGCTATTCTCATATAACCCCCGGTGGCGCAGTGGGTTAAACCCCTGTGCCGGCAGGACTGAAGACCAACAGGTCGCAGGTTTGAATCCGGGGAGAGGCAGATTAGCTCCCTCTATCAGCTCCAGCTCCTCATGCGGGGACATGAGAGAAGCCTCCCACAAGGATGAGAAAAACATCAAATCATCCAGGCGTCCCCTGGGCAACGTCCTTGCAGACGGCCAATTCTCTCACACCAGAAGCGACTTGCTCCTGACACGACCAAAAAAAAAAAGCACCTCTTACAGATGTATCAATTGGCTGTTCAAGTCTAATAGTACTATCATCACCATTTACTACATCTGGTATTACTACTATTCCATCACATATTTTACTTTGCTCTTTAGACTGAAAAAGCTCAGAGTGGCTCACAATTGCTAGCACTAAGCATCTCATCACATTAGAGAATGAATCCACTTTAAATCCGGTTGCTGCCTCCTGCAGAATTCTGGGGTTTGTAGTTAAGGGAGGAGCCTTTCACAGCCTCACTACACTACAAACTCCAGAATTCTGCAGGTGGCAGAAGCCAAATTTAAAGTAGATTCATTCTCTAGTCTAGTGTATGACATGTCCCTGTTTTCAGGTTTGCAGTGTAAGAGGTGTGATATACAAGGAAAAATGATGGAAGAGGAAGGGAAGAAAGACATATATGTTCCATATATGTATGTTCCTTGAAGTCACTTGTTGACTTATGGTGACTCCATGAATAGCATAGGGGTTTCTTGGGCAAAGACTACTCAGAGGTGATATTATTATCGTTATGTTTATTTATACTCCTTTTTTCTCTCTCAACAAGGAGATTTAAAGCAGCCATTGCTTTTCTCTAAAAGACAGCCTTACATCACCTGGCATTTCTTGGCAGTCCCCCATCCAAGTCTTAACTAGGACTGAGCCTGCAGAGCTTCCAAGAGCTGATGGAATCTTGAGCCTTTAGGTTATTTAGGCCTTTGTTATTGTCTATTCAATCAGTCTCTTCCGACTCTTCATGACCTCATGGACCAGCCTATGCCAGAGCTTCCTGTCGGTTGTCACCACCCCCAGCTCCTTCAGAGTCAAGCCAGTCACTTCAAGAATACCATCCATCCATCTTGCCCTTGGTCAGCTCCTCTTCCTTTTTCCTTCCATTTTCCATTTAGGCCTTACATATTAACATTTCTAAAATTACACTTCCAATAATGACCAACTGGTATAAAAATAGGTTAGGTAGCTTGGTGCAATGGCTGCTGCTTGGAGATCCTTGAAGGAGAACCAAAGGCAGGTGGTCTCTCTTAGCAGAAGTGATGAAATAGTCCTATTTTTTCTCCTCTTTTGTAGTCTGATGGAATGACTGCTGTCAGCTGGCAATGGAGACTGCTTTTTCTGGTACAGAAAGTGTGTTTCGAATTGTGAACTAAGTTATAAACATTCTGAGATCTATAACCATGTGTTCAGCTCACATTTTCCATGCGGCCATTTGGACTGGCCTAAAATAAATGGGGAAAGGGGACTTCCCAAGAGCATCTCAGTCAGCTTAATGCAATGCAGACTTGTCTGGAACAAGGGACAAGCAGCCCCCCTTTTACAATCACTTATCAATGCATTATTAGTAAATTTAGCCAATTCATAATTTTGCAGAGTTTTGCTGTCTTCCTATAATGAAACCCATCAAAAAGGGGATTACTCCACTCTTGTCTCCTCTGCCCTACCGTTTCTATTGCCATTAGCCTCTTGAATCTTATTTTCTAGATAAAGTGTAATTAGCAAATTGGCTGATTTTTATGTATGATATTTCATGCATTTGAAATTGAGCGTACTCCATTATTCCAATTGTTGGATGTGTCACATATTGTTACAGAAGGATGTTTTTTAAAGTTCTACATCAATTAGTAACTAAAACACTTGGGACAAATCTGTGGAGGAGACTATCGCTTTATACTGTCTGCTCTGCACAAACCGAAACCTGCTTAATTTTCATGACTGAGGAATTCTCTGAATTGCAATTCAGGAAAGAGAGCAATGAGTGCAATTCTAAGCACACTTACTCAGGGAAGGAATATCATTGAACTTAGCAAGATTTACTTCTGAGAAAGCTCACTTAGGATTGTTCTGCATATTCCTTGCATGTTGACTGTAGGTTTGCTCCCCTGGTGGTGGTTGCCAGGGCTCTTTGAAGGAACACATGGAGCACACATACAATGAACACACACATTTACTTTTTGGCTTTGCATATGCCAAAGACTTGGCAGACTCATTTCCTGAAAGCCAATTGGCTTCTCTTACTCCCACATTCATTCTCCTCTATCAAGTTTACCAACTGTTCAGCGTTAACTCCATTTATATAGGGCAATCAATTGAATAAAGGAAAACCTAAGGAAGTTTTGATGTCTTGGACTTCTTTTAAAATGATGATGGCGTGCATTTATCCATCAGTATTTATGGGCAGCTTTGGCAATGCTTAACAGAAGTGTATATGCAAAGTCCATTTTGATGCTTATTTATTTATTTATTATATTTTTATCCCGCCCTTCTGAAGCCCAAAGGCAACTCAAGGCGGCTTATGGATTGGCAGCCATTTGATGCCATAACATTCCACAATATACAGTAAAACGTTTAAAACAGCATTATAAAACAATAAAAAAACCGTTAAAAAGATGTAGCAACCAATGTCTTCCTGTTAATCTCATTTTCCAGTAGCACCGTCTAGGCCATTCTATGTTTCAAACTTACATCATTCCATGTTTGTTTATTGCCCTGTATTTCCAAAGGCTTGTTCAAAGAGCCAAAATATCTCAAAATGATTGTTTTGGTAGCAGTTTCACTTGTTTCTAACAATTAATCCTGACTTTTAGTGGAAAGCCTAAACTTTTTGCAGCAGTTGCTTTCTTGATGCTAGAGTTTTGATTGTCCTGTTAAAGGAGGCCGTGGCAAAGTGCAAATAACCCATTTTCCTTTCTTAGATGTTTGACAGGCATCCTTGCAAGGTAGGGTTTTAAACATTTTCTCCTCCCTTCTTAACTCTCTCCCCCTCCTCCTTTTTTCCAGCAAGAAGGATAAGCTTGGAGTGCCCAGTCGCCGGGGTAACTGCCAGAAAAATTCTCCAGAAGTTTGAAGAGGTCAGCTAACAGGGTCAACAACTCTGGCCTCTTTCTGAAGTGGGGCGGGCAGGCCCCCTCCCGCTGGCCGGGTGCTCAGCAAGGACTAACCCTGGGAGGGGGGGCATTCCAGCTCTGATATAAATTTTTTGAGTCAGTTCACGGCCTGGAATCTCCAGGTGGCCTCCAAAATCGATGGTGACCCCTTGACCCTGTCTAACGTCGGCATCGCATCCAACCTAAGGAAGGATTTAGGCAGGAATGACAGCTTTCCGCTGAGTGTTATTGGGGACAGTACAAACAATTCGGGAAGCAAGGAGGTAGGTATGAGGGGACCAGGTCATTAAAAGCATATTAAAAAACAATTGCAGCGGGTGGAGTGGGAGAAGAAGGCAAAGGAACACTCTGTGCCCTCTGATCGTCCTTTGATAGTTAGCATTTCTTGTTTGTATTTTGTCAACCTTTACAAAGAGTTATTTCCCTCTGCGAAGGACTGAAGATTTCCATCTTTGGATCTTGATTTTAATATTTTGAATGTTCCGATACTCAGAATAGAAAGTGAACTTTTTTATATACCCTAAGCCAAAATTCATTTTGCTTCCAAATATAAATATCAGGTAGGTAAATCACACAAATACATTCCCGTTTTCTAAATATGCCATTTTCCTTCATAGATATATTGCTAGAATTATCAAAAGTGTACGTCTCTATATAATGTATGTGTGTCTATATTAAAATGTACGCACTACCTTTTCGCCTTGTCTTATGTTTGCAAAATAAGGTTCTTTTAAGTTCAGAATGCAGCCAATGTTAAGCACATTTAAATCCCACTGCTTTTCCTGGGACTGAAAAATTCATAACTTTGGTTGGACAGTGCCCAAATCAAACAGGTGCTTTTAACATTAAGACAAGGAAATCACCTGGTACACAAAAATAGACTTGGAATGAAGGTGTACTGGTTTCACAAGGCTGCTCCACTTCTGCTTTGCAAAGTGTTAAGTACACATTTGATTCCATGGGATTGAATATAGTTTTAAGGGGGGAGGGGGATTTTAATCTGCATAAGATAACTAGTTAGTCATAGGCTGGTGTCATGTACATGTTTTAAACAATAGAGGTAAAACAAATCAGGGCATCTCTGCACTCTCCAGCAAGTGAATTTATTGTTCAGTTTCATTACTAGCAATAAGCTCATGTTCTATAATAACGATTAATAGTATTTTCATACAGAGAGAGACTTGATCACACCAATCTGCTCTTTCATTGCAATCATGCTCTTTAAGAAAAAAGAAACATACAATTATTGGAAAGAACACTTTCACACCTTGTTGGAATTGTGCAAAACTGCAACTTTGTTGATGTAGATTCTCATGATCAGTCTTCCATACAACCTCTCTTCTTACCCATGTTTGCCTTGCCCAGTGCATGCATGCTGTGCTTTTTGTGTAGTTATGAGAGCTTCCCCTGATTCACAATATCGGGACTGCAGTGGTTCAGACATCATTGCACAAGGAAGAGTGACAGAACAGTGATGCTGGATTTATTTATGTTTTTCCCCTATCAATGAAAAGAACTGGTTCAATTATGATTCAACCATAATGCAGCTATGGAAGAGCCATGGTGTTGTGTGATAAGGAACAGCAACAGACACTATTATGCTACTGCAATTGCACTGTACCAGCCTTGTGTGATAAAACCCAGAGTCTTTTTACAATAAGACACTCCAAACAGTGGGTTTGAGACACCATTAACGATGGGTACAGAGCATAACCATTGAGAAGTTGCCTCCCACTCCAATGACTAAAAGGTGTGCAAGAGCATTATTGTTTATAGCAGCAAATATAATCATAATGATCTACTTGGTTCATTAAACTATTCACAACAATTAGACAAAGAAAGGCATATCTCGGTGGAAGACCATATGTCCTGAATGCAAAAAGCTTCATGTTCTTCCCTTGTCACCATCAGCAAAAGCAATGGTTATCCACCTTTAGTGTTTGGTTGATTTTTTACTTCAACTTCCAGAAGCCCTGGCTTCAATAGTTAGGGATTCTGGGAGATAAAGTCTAATATATTTACAAGGGCCGCATTTGAGCCTACTGGAATTAAGTAGTTTTCCCGTACCGGATACCTTCTAACTCTATTCAGTTGCAACTTCCATCACCAACCATCCAGCAGGGCCATGCTGGAGATGCTGGGAACTGTAGTCCAGTATATCTAGAGGATTATAGAAGCCTGGACCAAAATTGTGGATAGCATGGGTGGAAAATCCCTCTCCCTGCCCCCAGTACAGAGTCGTAGAATATACTGAGATAAGTTTGACTCTATTATCTGGCGGCATCAACTTAGTTACCCTTGGATTATCATGAGAGACAATTTTCAAACCATTTTTTCAGGGCAGAGGGCACAGAACTCTGGATGTGCATATTTAGCAGTGAGCCAGAGCGATGTCAGATGTTAAGGCATGAATTCCTCCTCTCCTACTTCCAGTCTTAAGTCTAAAGGAGAACTTACCTCTGAAGTTTACATGATCTTCTCTGTACCATTTCCCTATTGGACAATACAGAGGAACTTCAAAAAGCAGAAGTATGAGACTCCAGTTTGTTCTAATAACATCTGGACATTCTCAGGTCATGATGACACACAGACTTGAACTGGTTTCTCTAGCGATATGGCTCTCAGCCAAGAACCCAAGGAAGGGAAGTGTACTTCTATGAAAATATGTGGGAACTTGTGCAGAGAATATTCAATGCTGCTACAATTTGTAGGATTTGGTGTAACATCAGGGAAAACATATGATGGTGAACTAGTTTCAAACAAGATTAAAGACCCTATGCAAACCTGCCATGTTGCAACAGCCATGCTAGTGTAGATAATTGAGTGTAGACATACTGAGAACCTTTGTTATTGGACATCTCTACATTGGCAGAACTGTGCTAGTTCACTAAACTTCTCCTTCCATAACCAGTCTTCCGTACACTCTCTGTAACCTTGCCTTATTCCCTATCGAATGTGTATTGCGGCTCAGTTCATTTTTTAATTTTTATATAGGAATGTATTTGCTATAGGGCGCTATTGGTAAGTATTTCCTGTCAATTAAAAGGGATGGGAGAATCACAAGGGGAGGCACACTGGTAGCAGGATGTGCACTATCTCCAATAAATTTACGTTATCTCATCCCAATGATACATTGGCTGATATTCTGTTGGTCTATTACAGTGGTTTAAGTCAGACTTATTCCATCCGAATTCAGTTTTTTGGTCACTCTGGAAGTCAGAACTCTGTTCCAACCACCCAACACCCCAAATCCCTCCAAATCCACCTTTGAAGCACCACAACAAGCTCCATGACCATTTTCATATTGTCAGCAAGCAGGGGGATCAATGGGGATACATCCTGCTATTTTCCTATAGCTGGATGCACTCCAGTGACATCATTTGCAGTGATCTTCTGGGCACTCCTAAAAGTCCCTTTGGATGATTCTCCCAGTGCTAGAAATGCTCCACTGAGCCCCATTGTTCAACAACAAACATAGCCAGGTGGGAACCAGAGGCTTCTTGACTTTTAGCACTCAATAATTATGCTACATCTATGTAATGAAATGCATCTAGCTGTGATGGAAGCATCTAGTCTGGTCTTCTGAGGCTCAGTAAGACTGTAAAAGCTTCTTTGTATCTTGAATGCATGACACATCACTGTATCTTAGATCTCACTCTCTATGAAACCAAACCAATCAGTGATCACATGAGGTTTTCCAAAAAGACATATTGCCTGACATCCTGTGAGTGATTGACACTTTGTAACATCCATAATTCCACTGAAGATTGTAGAAGCAGTGTTGAACATGTGCCATTGCATACTGAACATGCAGATATGTAGTGAGCATCACTCTCATGCACTTCACATTTGTTTCCATATTTCAGCTGAGTAGTGTTGTAATTCACTAATAATACACCCATCACATAGTTCGGTGAGTGTGAAGTTACACTCTGTTGCCCAGATATAGGATGCTGAAAAAATTGGTAAATAGCTACATCCTACTTGATGTCTTCCAGCTGCAACAATTTTGGTGTCCCTGGGCTCCTTCTACACTGCCATATAATCCAGATTATCAATTATATGAGTCTACACTGCCAGATAATCCAGAACAAAGCAGAAAATCTGGATTTTAGATGGCAGTGTAGAAGAGCCATGGAAATAGAGAGAACTTTAACTTTCTCAGCCAAGAAGAGTAAGGCCCCTTCTACACAGCTGTATGAATTCCATATTGAACTGGATTGTATGGCAGTGTGGACTCAGATAATCCAGTTTGAAGCAGATATTGTGGATCATCTGCCTTGATATTCTGGGTTATATGGCTGTGTGGAAGGGCCCTCAGTCTTATGGTTTCCACCATGAATTACCTCATTTAGATGCCAAAATAATTGCCTATGTATCCTTTACCTAGTTTAATGGGCAGAGTTCATTAAAATTATAGTGATGGAAGTATCTAAGGCCTCTAGGCTAGTGTCCCCAGTGCAAGAGAGGACTACAAAAGTCATCAATTGCCAGATTAGACCACATGGCAATACCACAGTGTCTCATGGACAGAATGCCAGGGTAATACATTTCATGACCAGAAGACCAACAAGTTGTTATTGGTACCGTAAATGCATTTCTTTACTTCTCTTTGAAGGAGTTAATTACAAAACTCTCACTTGTTTCTTTTTAAAAGAATTCAGCACTGCTCTCACAGGATAAGCCAGAGTTGTCTGTGATCAGTTTGGCTGCTCAGCAACTCCAGCATGCGCCTGTTGCTTCCCATTATGAAAGCAAATAGTTGCATTTTTATCAATGTGTAGATTTTCCAAAGCTACTACCAATTCCAGAGGATGTCAATTTGTTGTTGTTCATCTGTCTCCCACAAACAGTGTGTGTGTTTACACAAGCATTTTTCAGGAGAGGAGGGGGGAGAAAGCGGATATATCTGCATAGGAAGCAAATGTTGCCCTGCCAGAAAAGACAAGCCAGCATTTCTCTGGTGCTTGCAGTGTTTCAGGGGGCCCAGAAAAGGCTGAACAAGGTCTCTTTGGAAACAAAGCCCAACCCCAGTCGAGAGGTTGTTAAAGTGACAGCATCACACCCAGGCGGAAGGGGAGGGGGGGGGGAGGAAGGGAAGGAAGGAAGAAATCAGACTGCTTTTCTCTGGCCCTTTCCATCCCATCTTCTGTAGTAAGGACACCTGCACCCCCCCTGTGACTAATTCTGGCCTCAGTAAAGCCAAACTGGGTGCATTGTCCGCCTCTTATATCACCCTGTCTCCATAAAGCCTGCGGTCTGCTGGTTACTAGTATACCATTTCCTTGCATTATGTGAGGCCATTTGTACAGGAACATGATGAACACAACTAAGGCATCAGATCCTGTCTGACCTTGAAACCTAAACCTAAACCCTGGTGTGTACTTCTATGGGAGACCACCAATGATATTTTGGAGAAAGAGGCTAACTAATTCCCTCCACATAAGAAAACCCTACGAAATTCTTTGGACTGCCATAAATTGACAGGTGATTTGATGGCATGCATATGCGCAGACATACACAAACAGATTTTGCAGATTTATATGAACTTCTTTTTTAAGCCATGAAACCAGCAACAATATTTCATATTTGATACTGAATCCAGTATGTACACAGTCTCCCAAAGACAATCACAAAACGTAGCATACAGCCACAATTGAAACTGTACAACTGCATTGTACAATGTGCAACTGCAATACACAACCGCATCCACAATGAAGAACTGCAACGTACAACATCGCTGCATGCATAACTTGGCTTCTGAAGCGGTTAGCAGAATACATCTGCTGCATCATCACATATAATTCATACTTCATGTGTAGTGTAACTGTATATCATTAAAAGGATGCCAGCCTTTCTGTTTCAAAAATGAACTGTTTCTGCAGCTATGTGGGAATTTGAGTCTTGGTCTTCCAGAATCTTAATCCAACACTCAAACTACACTGGTCTGACTCTCTAAATACAACAGCAACAACAACAACTATCACTATTATTAATGATCATGCAATAATATACCAACAATAACAATAACATGGCATGAATATGGTACTGGTCCCTCACATGTTGGGAAATAAAGTTTCTGACTATTTGAGAATGTTGCTGTAGACCAATTTTCGCGTGACACAGTGTTTGCACACAGTATGCCATCTCAAATTTTCCATGATTAGGGCTCTCCTCAGTCATTTGTGTTATAACAAAGTGTACTTGGGCAAAATAGGTTTCATGGGCCTCCTTTTTTGAGCAGACCCACTCTAGCCTCCACTTGTTCTTTACCTCTGGGCACAATCTACACAATAGCGAGACAGAGAGTGTGGATGCTGCTCTGCTTCACCACTCTTGTTTCTGCTTGCATGCTTGGAAAGTAAGGTTGATAGGACCAGCATACTGTACTGGTTTGAGTGCTGGGCTATAAACAGTCAGAATTGGCCCCATCATTTAGCAAAATGAGGGGTCAACTCGGCAGTAGACATGGGGGTTGGGTCATGAAAAGGTGCCAAATCATTTGTTAGTGTGTTGTATTCTCGATACAAAGAGTAGGGTGCGATAGGGAACCAGTATGGCATAATGGTTTGAGAGTTGGACTATGACAGTGGAGACCATGGTTGAGATTTCCTCTTGCCATGGAAAGCCAATGGATGACCTTGGGCAAGTCATCCTTTTTCAGCCTCAGAAGAAAGCAAAGGCAATATTGCCAAGAAAACCCTGTGATAGAGTCACGTTAGGATTGCCATAAGGCAAACAACTACAACAATTGAGCAGGAGTGGGACGGTTTAACAAACAGACAGACAGAAGAAGGAGAAGCAGCAAGGCCAAATAGAATCGCCTCCCCCCTTCCAAACAATTGGACTTGGCAAGTAACCACCAATATTGCCTTTTGATGGTAGCCAAGCCATGCAAATTATGTTTCTTCACACTACGGCAAATGTGCACAGTGGAAACCTTGGATGCATGGAGAAAATGGCTCAGTCCACGTGACAATCCATTGTACACTGAAGATCACGCAGTCCCACTTTTTCTCCACAACAGGATTTGTAACTAATCCGAGACTTATTGTAGGTTTATTCAGAGAAATAAGAGCAGACAACGCCGCTAGCAGAAAACAGGAAAGAACGCTCCACAGAGTGTTTGGGCAGAGCAGAAAACCGTCATAACTGATAAATACAACTAAGCTGTGGGGCGGGACATCAAAGTTGCCAGCTAAGTTTGAAAATAAATAGCAAAACACTCCGCTAAGTACAGAATAAGCTGTATTCCCGGGAACCTCAGGAATCCATCCAGCTGAAGTTCTGCAAAGGGAGGCAATCTGCCAAAAGCTGGCTTGTTCACTGTTAGTCATTCTCTCCTGCTATGACCAGCTGCAGGGGACTGCTAGAAAAATGTAGCCCAAATTTTGGTAGGCTCCAAATGACACTTGACTCAATACCCCTGGACCACACAACATGCCAGCTTAGAGCTGGAGCAAGGGAAGGTTGCAGCAAGCTAAAATGTGGCCCAGAATCCTTTGCAACACAGTTAGACATAAACTTCAGGACCTTTGAAGGAAGGTTTATATACAACAGATTAAACTGTATAGTTGGCCCTCCATATTTGAAGGTTTAACTTTTGTGAATTTGATTATTCATGGATTCGATTAATGTTATCTCTACATCTTCCAATGTGACTCTACAATGAACATCTGCTGGAAGATAACCAGAGTCAAGCTGGAGGACCTAGAGATACCCAGAGAAAACATTTGTTCAAGGCATTTGTAAGTCCTCTAGTGTGATTTAATGGTCAGTTTCCAATGGAAGTTGACCACAGACTTGCTCTGGAGGACCCCTAGATTTTCAGTTTTTTTAAAAAAAAGCTTTAAAATTTGTGGTTCTTTCATTTGTGGTGTGGGTCTTGTGTCCCAGCTCACTGAATCAGAGCATTGAGACTCCCTTAAAACAAGACGAAAGAAATGCAAGCCAACCAATTCTTTCTCTGGTGGACTGAACATCAGGAGTTCTCTGTGAATTGTTATATGCAATGGTGAAGAGACTCTAACCAATTAGCTTATTAATTAATCAATTGGATAGGGTTTTTTTTTGTTCAGATTATCTTTTGGAAGAAATGATTCATCCAAGAAAGTTTTGAAAATGAAGCAATAGGATCATAAGGGACATGAACCCTATCCCTTATGAGAAGCCCTGTCCCTTATGAAATCTGGCAACTCTACTTATGGAAAGAGGTGTAGCACTCTCATTATACAACCCTTCTCTATGCTATCCAAAGCATACCTACACATACACACACACAAGTTTTGGATATACATGGCTGGATTTACACTTAAAATGTCCCTATTTTGACTTACATACAAATCCAACTTAAGAACAAACCTACAGAACCTGTCTTTGTTCATAACTTGGGAACTGCCTCCATATCACATTGCTTCTCAAGCATCTCTAGGTATCATATCGATGCACTCTAGGCTGTTTTTTACCTGTGGTTATGTTTGTTCACTTTGCATCCTGCTGTGCAAAATATTATTATCCAGAATAATAAGGGTTGAGCCCATCGAAAGAGAGATGCATCCTTGCAGGTGGAGGAATGGTGGGCTTTTGAAACAGTAGAGAATGCAAGACCTAGATCCCTTTAAGCCTGGGCCTGATGGGCGAGGCCTTTAAAATATCCAAGGTCGACTCCATTAAGAGCTTTAAGAAGGAACAGCGCAGGCTTAAAGCCAATCCTCCCTCTTTACTGGCAACCATGGTGGGCGTAATATGATCCTGGTGGTGCAAGGCCTTGAGCAAACATTGAGCAAAGGCCTTGTCAGCCATCACCTGTCAGAGCAACTAGGGCATGCCTTGCTGTCAAAGGGAGAGCCATTGCCAAGACATCCATTTTGGGAGACCCCGGGTGGGTCTACAGGAAGGGGAAGGCATTTGTTCCAATGAGTGCTTTGCTTGGTCCGTCGGAAGGCAAAAGCCAGTTTGGAGACATGACTGTTTTGGATCATAACTCCCAGAATGTACACTGACCAAGCTGGAAATGGATGTTTAGAAGTTCCAATAGACAGCAAGACCCTACATCACAGACATAGTTATGAATGTTATATATGAATGCTAGATATGAATGCTATACTAGGTCCTCCACTTTCACAAGGATTAAAGGTACAGGAACCCAGTGAAAGTGAAAAGAATGAGAATCAAAACATCACATTTTTTTAAAACAGAGAAAATTTCTCAAAGTCTCTCAAGGTTTTTCACCAGATGTTGACCATAGAATTGCACTTGAGGACCTCTAAATCCTATTTTCTGGTCTGTGCAAATCTCTAAAAATTTCTAGTTCCTTTAGCACTTCCTGAAAAAGTTAACCATACAGTAATGCTGGGGGATCTAGAGATTGCTAGAGAGAACATATTAATTAAATATACAAATATTCCAATCCTGCAAATATGTAGGACCAACTGTACATCTCATCTCTGAAATGACTTCCCAAACCTACCTTAGCTGTTTTGAAATTTCCTTGCACACCCCTTACTTAGCACACTAGCATCTGTATTCTTCTCTCTATAAATGCAGAGAAGAAGCCTGGTTAAATGTCTGGAAGACTCATGATGGCTTCCACTGGCAGAAGTGAGTGTTACACCAGCATAATACCTTATTCAGTGATGGTGGTCTGTTTCACAAGTGAGTGGGGCACAGCATGGTGACAGAAAGGAACATCATCCTACTGCATGGAGCCCCCGGTGGCGCATTGGGTTAAATCCCTGTGCCGGCAGGACTGAAGACCCGACAGGTCGCAGGTTCGAATCCAGGGAGAAGCGGATGAGCTCCCTCTATCAGCTCCAGCTCCTCATGCGGGGACATGAGAGAAGCCTCCCACAAGGATGATAAAAACATCAAATCATCCAGGCGTCCCCTGATCAACGTCCTTGCAGATGGCCAATTCTCTCACACCAGAAGCAACTTGCAGTTTCTCAAGTCGCTCCTGACATGACAAAAAAAATAATATCCTACTGCATGCCAGTCAGCTGCAGAATGGACCTTTGTTGCTTGATGCTGCTGCCGTCTGTCACGGAAGGTTGGAGGGGTATTTGCGATCATGGTACTAGTGCCACAATCATGAATACAGAGCGTGGCTGGATACAAAGCAGTTATAGATTCATAAATTTAGGCTATGAATTCATAACTGCTATGTAGGATGCCAGCCAGTATTTTTTCCAAACTGTTTTGAAATTTCCTTGCACACCCCTTACTTAGCACACTAGCATCTTTATTCTTCTCTCTATAAATGCAGAGAAGAAGCATGGTTAAATGTCTGGAAGCCTCATGATGGCTTCCACTGGCAGAAGTGAGTGTTACACCAGCATAATACTTTTTCAGTCATTGTGTAAGGTGGTATCCAGTATACTCTTGTGCCATTCCCTTGGCTGTACAATAGCACCAGGTGCTCCAGGACACATCTCTGCAACCAAACAGTGTTGAAAGAAGCAATATTTGACTTCTCAGAATCCAATAAGCCCCAGAGGACTTATTACTCTTTCCCTTATGGAAATGTATGTGTTTCGGTCCATATTTGTTTCCTAAATGTGTATGTTTCCTAAATGTGTATAAATGTGCAATTCCCTGGAGTTGGACATAGCCAGACCTCTGTATATATGGATTTTGCATCTATGGATCCCATCATCCATGGCTTGAAAATATTTCAAATACAAGCACTTCCCAAGTTACGAACAAGATGTTCTGTAGGTTTGTTTTTAAGTTGAATTTGTATGTAAGTGAGAACAGGTACATTTTAAAGAGTAACACCAGCTATATGTGTGTGTGCATGTGTGTTTTGGATAGCACAAAGAAGGGTTAACACCTTTATGGTCTTTGTTTTGCTATCTGTGACCATGTTCTGATTATTTCACCTCACTTTCTGTCCCTGTGATACTTGGATTTAGAAAAAATGGCTTGTTGTGGAAACAAGGATTGGTGAAAAAGCTTCTGTGGAAACACCTTTTCCCCATGATAATGACACTTTCAGGAGTGAATTTCCCTTCTGAGGAGTAGATTTTTCACACTTTCTGTTTTCTCTCTTCCATCCTTAACTGTGGGTCATTTATAAGTTGGATGTTTGCAACTTGTGGACTGTCTGTAAACAAATAAATTCAAAAAGGAAATGCTGATTTTGCCATCTTATATAAATAAAAATGTAATGTTTGTTTGTGAGATTAACATAACTCAAAAATCACTGGACGAATTGACACCAAATTTGGACACAATACTCCTATCAGGCCAACGAGTGACCATCACTCATAAAAACACTGAGAAACAGAGCAGAAGAGACTTAAAAAGCCAAAAAAGAATACATTGCAACACATGTGCAAAACCATATATATACACAAACACACACACACATGCATATACACACATAAAACACATATACACAGACTGGGCCACAGCAATGCGTGGCAGGGGCAGCTAGTTTTATATAAGCGACACAACTTTGCTACTCTTTTGTATATAATGCAATATGCAGATTTT
Organism: Anolis sagrei ordinatus; assembly: GCF_025583915.1. Taxonomy (NCBI): domain Eukaryota; kingdom Metazoa; phylum Chordata; class Lepidosauria; order Squamata; family Anolidae; genus Anolis; species Anolis sagrei. The sequence continues at coordinate 15,641,957 of NW_026846588.1, read as the reverse complement.
ATATTTCTTGGGTGCTGACGATCCTGGAACCAAACCTTAGAAGATACCAAGAGTCCATTATATGCATTTTTAGTAATATGTGCATTTTATAGTCTTTCAAAAAAACAAAACAAAACAACAAAACCAAAAACTTTTGGCTGGAATCCTATATTATGATTTATGTAATTTTATATACACCTAACTATGCAGTACTCAGCAGATGTGCCAAGAAATTGTGTTAGTGAATTGCAGAGATGCCTAACAGGACACTGGTGTGGCGGTGCCAATGCACATTGGTAGAGCCTGATGCACATTGGCACTGCCTAATGGGTGTCCCATTGTGCATCAGTCACTTTGCCAGCTCTGTCACATTGTACCATAACAGCAACTCTCTATGGATGTTATGAAATTATCTTGTTCTAATTCCCAAAAACAAGCCCACTTTTGAAGATGTAAATGCCACACAAGTTTGTGGCTGGTTTGTATATTTGTACACATCTTTTGACTGAATTATTTTGTACCAGTTTCCCTCCCAAATTTGCATATGTTTAGCTGCAACCATTTTTTCAAAGCCGGTCATAGTTTTGTGTGCATCCTGAACCTCTGCAATTCCCAGATTTCCAAGCCAAGATTACCATTGTCCCACGGCCAGTCTCAAGAAAAGCACTGTGAGTTTTTTGCGTGAAATATGAACCCAATGTGTGTCCCCCCCCCGCTCCCATTCTTACCCTTGAGTCCAGGTAATCTGATAAGGTGAGCCTGGTTCTTGGCTCCTGAAGCAAGAAACCCAACTTAATCATCTATTTTTCTTTTGTTTATTTAATATATTTACATACGAATGTGTACCTTCCACTCCTAAAACCTACCACACTTCTGCAACCAGTGCATTGCACTACCAGCTCAAATGAAAGAGGAAAATGGCTGTTATGCTCTTTGAACACATTTAAAAAATTAAAACTGAGATCCTCCATTGTATTTACACAGTGTAAATTTACATTCGTGTATTTAAAGAGTCACTGCACTGCTACACCACTCTTCTGGAGAATACCGCCATCATGAAGCCAATTGCCTATCTGTGAATGAGCTTGTTGTTTTTACAATCCCAGCACACCAAGAGGGGAGTTACACATAGTTGGATCTCTGAAGGCACTGACAAACAGCGATGCATTATCCAAGGTTGTGCAACTTGTATGTGCAGCAATTTGCACTTGTGGAACTCTGCTTATGCAATTGTGAACTGAATGCAGGCACCACACAGTACAGTACATCCCCTTTATCCACAGGGAATATGTTCTGCTTAAGCGGCTGAGGGGGAAAAGAAGGGCCTGAGGCTGTTAGGAATTGTGGGAGTTGAAGTCCAAAACACTCGGAGGATTCAAGTTGGCCCATGCCTGACCTAGACTACCCCAAAGGATTATTGTAAGTGTTCCGTCTTCCAGGAGCATAATTCGCATTACCTTTTAGTTGCATGGGATAGTGTTCTTTTGCATTTCCTCAGGGCTGCTACAGACACAGCAGCACCCTGAAAGTTAAGCAGTATCAGAGTCTGCAAAGCCAGACTGCAGGCCCTCTGCAGTTATTGGTTTAGAAAAAATATCTCTTTGGGTCTAGGCCAAAGACCCTTTTTCCTGGGTTGAGATTTCCATTTTAGAATCTCCCCTGCCTCTTTCAGTTGATAAAGAAAGCTTCAGATGTGCTGTTAGTCAGCAGGTAACTCAGAAAAAACCATTATAAGAACTATTGAGCTATATAGAAGCATATTGAGATTTAGATAGAGAAGCTATTGAGTACTATAGAGATAGATAGATAAAATAGGTATTGAGTTATATATTAAGCATTACTTCATCTCCAAAGCTAACCTTGAGCTATAGATAGGGGAAAAAACCTGCTTTTTTCTAAACCATAGCAGCTCAGGGTTAGGGTGAAAAGGTCCAAGGAACTACTTCTGTCTTTTGGGGAAAAGTTATCTCATTAACTAAAGGAAAGGAAAGAAAGATCATCTTTATGGTTTCACCAATTGACTGTTTTGTTTGTAACTTTGCCAAGCTGTGCCAAGTCTGCAAGGACTTTGAGAAATAAATAGTCTGTTTTGATGTTCAAAGCCTGTAGTAGCCGCAGTTGCTGGAAATCTCAAGCTTCTAAAGAAAGATCCCCACGGTCCGCCCAGACAAAGAGAGAAGCACATCTTAGTTTATTTTTATAGGGTCTGGTTGTGACGGCACAGTAAAGTTAATAGTGCAGGAGAGAAACAGCAGACATCTTTTCTGAAAGCTGCCTTGGGTCCCATGCAGGGAGAAAAGCAACCTTCAAGTCATGTGTTGACTTATAGTGGCACCATTAATTCCATAGGGTTTTCTTAAGCAAGGAATACACAGAAGTGGTTGTGCCAGTTGCTTCTTCTGAAATATGGTCTACAACAATTGCATTTATTGGTGGTCTTCCATCCAAGTGCTAACCAGAGTTGACCCTACTTGGCCAACAAGATCAGACCTAAACAAACAAATATGCTAACAAATAATTATTCTGTTACAGGAAATAAAAATAAACACGAAAACAATGATGTAATTATTGTTGTTGATGATATTCTTGTTATTACTGGATTATGAGGTTGTTAATAACCAACCCCATGAATTTTAGGTCTATCTATGAACCGTTGAAGGTCTAAAACCGTTTTTTTTAATGTTCTAAATCCTGTTGCTGGTCCCAACAAGAGTTGTCCCATGGAATCAATTGTTGAATGGTAAGTCAACCGTGATGGAAGCCCCATTCAGTCAGTCAATCTTTTCTAGCTGTGGACCAACTGTTGGATGTTGGCCTCTATATCAGTGAAAGCTGAGGGCCAGAGGACATTGAATTCCACATATTAAACTCATCACTGTGAAGGTACAGTCCTTCTGCTGTTGTGCACAGGATGTTAAGTGTGATTATCCCAGAAGTATGGGTTGGGGACAGCAGCTGATGCACTAGCACGAGCAAGCCAGGCCCTTCCACCATGAGACCTGGGAACTTGACCTTAGGTGCCCTTCCAGTTACACCTGGGGCAAAGATTCTGGATCCACCTTCCTTCCCACTCACTTTGGGAGTGAGTAATCACTTTCGTTTTCCCTTGGCTGCATTTCTCCTCCCTCCCTCTCTCCCTTCTCCTCTCTCTCTCTCTCTCTCTCTCTTTTTGCCCGTGAGTTATGATAACATGTAAGCAGCTTATAGAATTCTTATCAGCAGACGCTGAGCACAATGCAACAATTAACTCTTAACGACAGCCGCCTCTAACTATGAGTGACATGTCATAAATTATGTTTGAACTGGCTCCTGGGTTCTCCTCCACCACCCAGCAGCCGGCCTGTCGTAGAAAGTTGCGCCCGGCTGCCTTAATCCCACTTGGACGGGTGCCCTGCTGCCTCCGTCCCCCATCTCTCCCAGTTCTGCAAGCCCCCCTTTCCCAATTGCAAGGAGCAAAAGCAGAGCACTGAGCCACATTTGCTTTCGCCAGCAAGGGAACAATCTTTGTTTCTGTTACCGTATTAGGCCAAGGACCCGAGAGCCAGCCCAGCTATGGCATCAACAGGTCCCGCAGGCAAAGAACTCCTGGCACTCCCAGCCAGCCCTCCAACAAACCCCTTTTTATCCTCTGTTTTCTAGGAAGAATGATGATAGAGGGGCCCTGCTGCTGATGAGTCAGATTTGTGGTGGGCCTGGAGAGAAGTCCCCTAAGTGGGGTGTACTGTAAAACAGCGGCTCCCATTCATTCAGGGCCTGTGTGTAATAAACCACCCAAAATGGGGGGAGGGGGAGGAAGAGGAGGAGGAGGAGACAGGCAGCTGCAGGGACAAACAACCCAGTTCATTCTTTGGGAGCCAAAACTTTCTAATTTGCTTCTGGGCAGTTTTGGCTCCCTGGCATCCTCTGGGAGCGGACAATGGCCGGGTCTTCTTGATCCCACCCAAGTTCTGCTCTTTGGGAAGTTCTGAGGTCCAAGGGGCCGCTTTGTTTGGAACCCCAAATGTAGCCACAAGGATGAATAGAGAAAGAAAAGCACTGCTCAGGGACATCAGAAAAGTTTAAAGTGGGGCAAGGGAGTCTCTCTCCTCCACCTCCCCCCCCCCAAATGAATCTAGCTGACCTACTGGAGGAGGGGGCGGAATGGGATTTGGCCCCAACAAAGCATCAAATGAACGGCAAAAGAGGAGGGAGAAAGAGCCCAATGAATGGAGGGTCCCCCCCCCCCAAATCCCCATGCAAGGCTGACATATTTAGGAGCTGCTGAGTTCAGTGAAGCTTGGATTTTGGGAAATGGAGCAGTGGGTTTCTTCTTCTAAATCACTGCAACCTTAGCAGAGTGCACAGCCAGACATAGGTTTCATTGCAAAATACTTTAGGCAGTATTTTGTGTGCAATGTGAAATGTAAAATTAAAAAATATAGAGGTAGGTGATCGGAAATGCTATGATAAAAGGAAAAGTAAGTCATGAGATGGAACTGTAGAAGCTGGGACATCTTGGTATGTGTGAAGGGAATTGATCAGTAAGGCTGGGCATGATTACATCTAGCCTTCCACATTTGCTAAGGTCGGTGCTTCAGGACCCCAATAAAAGTGGAAAAAACATGAATAAAAAACACTATTTTTAAAACTTAAGAGAACACCTGTATGGAAATTCCTATGTCCTCTGGGGTGCTATTATGGTCAATCTCTGAAAGAAGTTGATTTGAAAGTCTGGAGAACAAGCCCTATGAGAAGTGGCTTAAAGAGCTGGGCATGTTTAGCCTGGGAGAAGACATGATGGCCATGTATAAATATGTGAGGGGAAATCATAGGAAGGAGGGAGCAAGCTTGTTTTCTCCATTGGCTGCTGTTCATTTTCCGGGCCCAATTCAAGGTGCAGGTGCTTACCTACAAAGCCCTAAACGGTTTGGGACCCATCTACCTGCGTGACCGCATTTCTGTATACAAACCCACACGATCTCTTCATTCATCTGGAGAGGCCCTGCTCACAATCCCACCTGCTTTGCAAGCGCGATTGGTGGGAACGAGGGACAGGGCCTCCTTGGTGGTGGCCCCTGACTCTGGAACTCCCTCCCCAAGGATATCAGGCAGGCCCCAACGTTGGCAGTCTTTAGAAGGAGCTTGAAGACATGGATGTTCTAGTGTGCCTTCCCAGAATAAGAACCCTTAGCAATACGTCCTAAATGCACTTTACGAGAGACTTAGAATTGTCTGCACGCCCACCTATCCCAAAATATCCCTCCTATTTCCCTTGGACATGCCCAGCATTTTAAATTTTTAATTCTTACATTTGGCCCTGCCACAGGTTTTAAAATATGTTGTGTTATTATTGTATTGTTTTTGCTTTTATAAGTTATTTATTGTTGTTTTGTTGTTGTTATGTTTTATGATGTGTTTGGGCTCGGCCTCTTGTAAGCCGCACCGAGACCTGCGGGAGATGGTAGCAGGGTATAAATAAAGGATTATTATTATTATTATTATTATTATTATTATTATTCTGCCCTGGCGACTAGGACACGGAACAATGCTTCAAACTACCGGAAAGGAGATTCCATCTGAACATTAGGAAGAACTTCCTGACTCTGAGAGCTCTTTAGCAGTGGAACTCTCTGCCCTGGAGTGTGGTAGAGGCTCCTTCTTTGGAGGTTTTAAGCAGAGGCTGGATGGCCATCTGTTAGGGGTGCTTTGAAGGTGATTTCCCTGCTTCTTGGCAGGGGGTTGGACTGGATGGCCCACGAGATCTCTATGATTCTAATGTCACCCTGAGGGATCTAGAAATTCCTAAAAAACATATTAATCAGATTGTGAATAACCCGATCCACAAAAGTTAAACTCACAAACAAAAAGGGTTGAGAGTCTTCCCATTCATTCCAGTAACTGAGATATTATGTATACTATGCTGGGTGGCCAGGTCAGGATTGTGCCAGTCCCTAAGGTTTCAGAGACAAACCCTCAGACTTACTAACTGTCCCTAGTAGGATCATTATGTAATGAAGTAAACCACAGTTGCTTACAGCTTGTCATAAAAGACATACTCAAACACACACACCATAGTTCCCTAGAATCTTAATTATAGAGATGCTTCCAGATCAAGAAAAACAGATTACAATATTCCTTCTTATGGAGGGAGACAGGATAAGGAACGTTAACCGATTTGCTCCTAGTCAGAAGATTGGAAGGTGAACCCTGGCATCACAATAACTGGGAGGGAAGGAGGAAGCTAAGTATGTCCATCAATCTTTGAAGAAATCTTTGCAAGATGCAGCATTCAACAGATGAAAATTGTAGCAAGTTGCTGCTCTAATAAGAGCTGCACTGGAGATCTGGACATATACCAGTGGTTCTCAACCTGTGGGTCCCCAGGTGTTTTGGCCTACAACTCCCAGGAATCCCAGCCAGTTTACCAGCTGTTAGGATTTCTGGGAGTTAAGTCCAAAAACATCTGGGGAACCCATGTTGAGAACCACTAGACCTTTCTCTTCTCCAGAGGTGTCTTGAGTCCATCAAGCTGGACAACTGGCACTCTAACCTTTCACCTGGACATGAAAGGAAGTACATGTGACATATGGGTTTCCTTACTGCATGTTGTTATGATGAAGACCAACTTGGGCAGCTTTCAAGGGGACTTAAGCAAATTAAAGGAGGATAAGATACTCAATAGTGACTAATCCAGGTAGGAGATGACCCATGAAAACTGGAGATTCAAGGCTGGGCCTAAAGATCTGGCAACCCTTACATGATTAGTCACCACTGAATGTCTCATCCTCCTTTAATTTCTTCAAACCCCATTGAAATCTGTCCAAGTTGGTCTTCATCACGGCATCTTGTGGCAAGGAACCCCACAGGTTTATAAGTGCTGTGTGATGGAGAACTTCCTTTAGATCTTGCCCAAATTTCCCAGTACTGAACAACTCCCACACCCGGAAATTCTCTTTTTTGATTCACATCTCTTTGATTCTGCTGTTTAATTCCAAATGAAGCTGGGATTTCTTTTTCCCTAGTCTGAATTGCTGCACATTTGCCTAAAATGAATCACTTTTATCACTAACATTTCCTCCTGACCAGTCTGGACAGATTTCTTCAGAGATCTTCTCAATCCCCCCCCCCTTTTTTTACAAACTGTCCTATAGATGCAGGCGAAACGTCAGGAGAAAATGCCTCCAGAACATGGCCATATAGCCCGGAAAAACCTACAACAACCCAGTGATTCCGGCCATAAAAGCCTTCGACAATACATTGTCCTAAGTAATTTCTGTGCCATTGACAACTTGGTTATCTCAGTGTTCACCCGTAAATGTATGCAAAAGTTGAAAACACAATATAGACCCTTTTGGGACTCCACAATGTGTTTCTTCTTTAACCAGTTTCCAGTCCATAAGATCTCATTGCTGAGGAGACACGGTGAGTAACTCTGTCAAAGCCTTTGAGAAGCCTAGGTAATAATCACCTTTGTGTTCTTGTTTATTGACATTCACAATTTTCAGAGTTACTCACTCATCTCTGTGAAAACAGGTCCCATCATCCTGAATGAAAAGAAAGCTCAACTGAAATTCTGACATCTTTTTGTCTGGCTTGTTGTAGGTTTTTTCGGGCTATATGGCCATGTTCTAGAGGCATTTTTTCCTGACATTTTGCCTGCATCTATGGCAAGCATCCTCAGAGGGAGTGATTATTTACTTCCTTACATACATACAGTACTTTATTTTTATTCCACTTATCTTCTGATATAAGGCTTCAAGACAGATCACAATAAATATAAATCAATGCAAATAAAAAAAGTATATGGTTCTAAAATATAACATTAACCCCCCCCCCAAAAAAAAACCAGTCATTACAACCATGAAACATTGAAAGATCAAAATCTTTTGGGACTGCAACTTTCAGAATCCCCTAATCATTACAAAACTCAAATTTTTCCTGATCTCTACTGTCCATTTAAAATGAAATTAGGGTGTGTGTGGTATTACAGACAAGAATATCATTGGAGTATTTGTTTTAGATTTGGTTCTATATGATATTGTAGTAGTTAGATAGCTGCATTACAGGCATGTAGCCGGGGGGGGGGGGTGTTGAGGGGCTTCAGCCCCCACCCCAAATTCTCAGGGTGGTCCGTGAGAAGGCCTTACTGGTACATTATTTAAACTGTTATGTTTATTCATATCATGATCTGATCACCATGCTCAATATATCCCATATGCATGGGGGTATTGGGGTAATGATACAAAAGGTTTGCTAGGGTAGATCAGTCCTCCCCCCCCCCCCCCCCCCCCCCCCCCCCCCCCCCCCCCCGCCCTTTGAATCAAACTCAGCATCCCCCGAATCAAAATCCTGGCTACGGGCCTGGCTGCATAGTTTTAGCAGTATATACAGGATGGGCCAAAAATCAGCAAGGTGTTTAACTATTTAATAACTCTTTTTGTTTTTAATTTACAATACTATAGCATCTTGTACAGTTTATATAGAAAATAAATGTATATTATATTACATATGTGTAGATCTTTTTCCCAAAAAGTTATTTAAACACCCTGTTTAAGAGAAATTCTACTTCTTTTTGTATTATTATTATTATTATTATTATTATTATTATTATTATTATTATGATGTGACTGGCTTGACTGAAGGAGCTGGGGGAGGTGACCGCCGACAGGGAACTCTGGCGTGGGCTGGTCCATGAGGTCATGAAGAGTTGAAAACAACTGAACGAATGAACATTATTATTATTGTTGTTGTTATTATTGGGTTGTTGTAGGTTTTTCCGGGCTATACCCTAGGATTCTGGATGGAAGATGATGTAGATCTGATTTTAATACGACGACTGACCACCGTAGTTTTATATATAGTGTTATTTTAAATCTGTTACTGTAATTGTGATATATGATATTTTAATGAGTGTATGTGTTTTTATGGTTGGAAACCGGGCTGAGTCCCTCAATGAGGTTGAGAAGTTCAGTATAGAAAACTTTGAAATAAATAAATAAATAAATAAATGGCCATGTTCTAGAGGCATTTCTCCTGACGTTTCGCCTGCATCTATGGCAAGCATCCTCAGAGGTAGACCTCACTACCTCTGATGATGCTTGCCATAGATGCAGGCGAAACGTCAGGAGAAAATGCCTCTAGAACATGGCCATATAGCCCGGAAAAACCTACAACAACCCAGTGATTCCGGCCATGAAAGCCTTCGACAATACATTATTATTATTATTATTATTATTATTATTATTATTATTATTATTTCTTTTATTTATTTTCTGAATAAAAAATAGTTTAAACAGAAATTAGGAATAGTTGATTTTTTTTCTTTCTTTTTCCTGGTGTGGGTGGTGTTGGTGTTACAACACAGTTACAACACATCATCAGCAAGTGCACCGGTCAGAGGATTAGCTGGGGAGCTTAGGGAGGAATCCTATTCATTCTTGGTCCAAGCAGGTGCAAAACATGGTGGGAATGCCATCAGAGGACCTCCCTTTGCCTCACCACAGGCACAAATTCCAGGAGTTGTTGTGCCACAGCCGAGCCTGGAACCAGCTGACCCCAATGGGACACCCCACACCTCCCGGGATGGGCTGCTTTGTGTGTTGTGTCTCAGGGAGACCTTTGGGAAGCATCAGAGTGGAAGGCATTCCGACGCTTCTGGAATTCCTGCAGGTGTTTCTGAATGGGGAGAAGGGGCTCCTTTCACAGCCTCGCATCTGCATCCATCATGTGCATTTGGGCATGTGATGGGGCTGTTTGTTTGTTTGCCTGGCTGACTGATGCGGAGCATCCCCAGCAAAAGGTTGCCAATGCCAACAGAAAAGCCCTGTCTTCTCGGGAATGTTTCAGGTCTCCGCTCTCCTGGATGAGTCCTGGCCTTTCGGGAACAGTGTGCCCGAGTCATACATCAGAGAGGAAAATGACAAACTGCATGACAACTGCCTCTGGGGAAAAGATGAGTCGGGCCGTGCATTGCGTTAAAAACGATCACATGAGGATTAGTGTCTAACCCTGGTCTCACATTTCAATGGGGGACACAATGTATTTTGAAAAAAGTAATCCCCGCTCACCAAACAACAACGTTAAGCTTTGTCAGTATGGATAATGTAAAATAATTGCTGTTGGTAGTGAGATTTTAGGTGTTGCCATTTGAAAATTATTTTCCCCAAAAGAGGATTTTTCTTTGGATGCAAAGACCTCATCATATCGCTCGTATGCTAATATAATATGGTACCATGTGAATAATATCAAATGAGGGTTTCCCTTTAATAACAATAATTTACCCACAACTTTAACTGCTCTCAGAATACCAACACCTTAAATCAAATAATATTTTTTAAGAGATACAGAGATACTTTCAGGAACACCTCAGCAAGTGAGAGTCCAAAAGTGGCAGGCAAAACCCAGAACCTCAAGCCATGGCTGATACTGTATGAAAGACTCCCTCCTGGGCACACTTGGGAGGTGCTGAACAGGCTGTGCTCTGGCACCACGAGATGCAAAGCCAACCTTAAGAAATGGGGCCACAAAGTGGAGTCCACGACATGTGAATGCAGAGAAGAGCAAACCACAGACCACCTATTACAATGCAGCCTGAGCCCTGCCACATGCACAATGGAGGACCTCTTTATAGCAACACCAGAAGCACTCCAAGTGGCCAGCTACTGGTCAAAGGACATTTAATATAATGGCAAGTTTTTAAACTTCATGTGTTTTAAAAATAAATTATAACTGTACCTTTGGTTTGCTTCTGATATAATAAATAAAAAAACTGTTCTCAGACACAAATGTCAAGTGAGGTTTCATTGATGTTTAGATTTGTCTGAAAGAATTCACTGATAACTAATTTATTTATATATATTTAATTTATATCCCACATTTTTCCCATCCAGGGCCTTGGGGAAGCTTACAGGAAATAAAAAAGAATTGCTAAAGAGTGCTGATCAGCAAGCAACACCCTATTTATAGAGGGGCAGCGAAAGGCACTGACTTTAGTCTCCAACCAGAGTTCTGGTAACCACGTTCTAATGCCCAATTTACTTCTTGAACCCTCAGTTTTCTTCTCCACTTGCACTGAGATTCAAGAGTCATCCAGGTAAGGAGCTGTGAAGTTGTGGCTCACAGGACATCTGTAGCTCCTGGAGCATCTTTGTAGCTTTTAATCCTGCTGAATCCAAAAACTCATTTCCCTTAAAAATTATTTAAATGGAAAAAAATGATATTTCCTCTCCAAAATGCCCAAATTGTCACAAAAACATGGTAGTTGGATTTGGCCCAACTAGATGCATCTCTCCCCAACTTGGGATGACTAATGGCAGCTCCCTGGGTTCTAGTTTTGGATGGGGCTGCTCAACAGCCTGCTATGACATGCACCTATATATTTTATTAACCATAGTTCAAAGTATGGTTGTGAAAGCTGATAGAAAATCAAACTTAATGCAGGAGAAGAGTTCTAGGATACGATGGGTTCCTAAAAAGACCAATAAATGGGCCCTAGAGCAAATCAGGTCTGAATTCCTCCTAGCAGCCAAGATGACTAAACGGAGGCTGTTGTACTTTGGCCAACACATGAGAAGTCATGATTCACTGCAATAGAAAAGACAATAAGGTTTGGCAAGGTGAAGAGCAGTAGGACAAGGCACCTTACAGATGGATAGACTCAATTACAGATGGATAGACTCAATCAAAGATGCCCCAACTCTGGGTCTACAAGATAACAGATAAACTTGGAAGCCTCTCATAGATAATAAGGCGATTTGGAGGTCTCTCATTCATAGGATTGACAAAAGTTGAAATTGACTTGACAGCAGTTGACAACAAAATCTTTGTAGTTGTGCTCTCAATGAACATAAGGTCTTCACCACCACTTTGTTCTCACAACAACCCTTTGAGGTAAATCAGGTTCAAAAAGAGAGATTGACACCAGATGGCAGGGTGAGTTTCATGGCTAGATGGTGGCTTGAGCCTCCAGTGGTGCAGTGGGTTAAACCCTTGTGCCAGCAGGACTGAAGACTAATAGGTCAGAGGTTTGAATCCAGGGAGAGCACAGATGAGCTTCATCTGTCAGCTCCAGCTCCCCATGTGGGGACATGAGAGAAGCCTCCCACAAGAATGGTAAAACATCAAAACATCCAGGCGTCCCCTGGGCAATGCCCTTGCAGACGGCCAATTCTCTCACACCAGAAGCGACTTGCAGTTTCTCACGTTGTTCCTGACACGAAAAAAAGGTGGCTTGAAACTGGGATCTCTCACATCCCACTCCAGCTCCAATTTCCGCACCACACTGGCTCACAGGTCCTAATATCAGCAGGCCACCAAAGGTCAGCAGCCACTTCTTTGAACTCTATTTGTTGGTAATTCATCACTCCAACCCAGTGGTGTCTGTCCAACCTTTGGTCCTACAGGTGTTTTGGACTTCAGCTCCCAGAATTCTTGAATGTTGGGCAAGCTGGCCAGGGCTTCTAGGAGCTGGAGGACCACTGACTAACCAATCAATGAACTGAATAAAACCCATAGTATTTCTCCAGCTAATATTTTTTAAACTGATCAACACTCATTGGTCATTATATTTGTATAATGTGGATTCCAACCCTGTGTTACTTTTGTCTTTTCAGATATAAGCCCCACTGAGCTCAATGAAGGTTGGTTTCAAATAGCGGGCATAGGATTAGAGCTGCAGTTTTTAGAAACTTCCCCAGTGCCATTGCTGTGCTAGAACCATGAAAATACATTCACTCCCAGTACTTCAATAATAATAATCTATGGTTCAAACTTAACAATAAATCCATTGTTGTCTATTCTGTCCTTCAAGTCCAAGCTCACTTTATAATAGGCATTTGTTCATGTTATGATCTGGGCTCAATAGTCTGCTCTTTAATAGGACTGAAGGCCGACAGGTTGCAGGTTCAAATCCAGGGAGAGGCGGATGAGCTCCCTCTATCAGCTTTAGCTCCTCATGCGGGAACATGAGAGAAGCCTCCCACAAGGATGATAAAACATCAAAATCATCCTGGCGTCCCCTGGGCAACGTCCTTGCCGATGGCCAATTCTCTCACAACAGGATGCTCCTGACACGACAAAAAAAAAGTATTATTAATTTACTTTATAGTTGCTTTTGTTTAACTCTTCCTTGCATTTCTTGCATGGTACCTTCCTAATGAGGTAAGAACTCAGACCCTGCATTTTGTAGCTGTCTTTAATAGCCACCCAAAATGCATGAGCCGGAATCTGCTTTGAAAGAAGAAATATTGACTCCTTTCTCTTTCTCTTCTTTTTGTATTTTCTTTTTCAAATGAATACATTCCAATGTTAGCTTTTCCATAAACTGTCCAAAATCACACACACATACAAAAAATCCAAAGATGTAATCCAAATGAAAAAAGAAAACAAAAAAACCATGGAGTAAAAATATAATCAGTTCTGAAAAATCCAATTCCTAAAATTACTATCTGGACTGCAGGGGATTTAATGCTTTAATTGAAATGGCAGATCTATCGGTGTCCTTGTTAAACCAAACGGTTGGTGCTCAGTCTTATGCGGAGTCCAAAAATAATATCTTGGTGATGGAGGGGTTAAGGAGACAACAAAAGGTTGTTTCTAATTCCAGTGTGAGCCTCCCTGATGCACTCTGAAAATCCATCCTGCCATGCTGAAATCCTAAATTGCCGGTGCCTTGCACCCTACTGCAACATTTCAGTCTGCTGTAAGTAACCCTCAGCATGGGCAAGATTGGGGGTGAGTGCGCCAAAGAGGGGCCCGGAGCTCAGGGGCTTTGTAGCCAAGAGGCAAAACATTGGGAACCTGTGGAGAAGGAACTCAGCAGCCCTTGAGGGACAGGGAAAGCGGCAGAGACAAAAAGCCTGTTACATGCTTGCAAATCACCCCACTGCGATTATTTTATTTGCTGCGGTCGGCAGGGGGATGGTTTCACTTTGCACAAACTTTTAAGCTTTCTGATGTGGATTCTCCTCCTCTCCATGCTCCTTCTTCTACTACAACTACTTCTGCTCACCCTTACATTCTATGAGAATGAAATACTATTCACTAGGAAAAATGTGCAAAGAAAAAAAAGACTTCCAAAATGTAGGAGAAAGAAAAAAATAAAGAAGGGAGGGAAAGCAGGGTGGAGAAAAATAGGATGAATAATATTTAAGGAAGGGGAACCTGCACAGGTTTCTTGATTAATGTTCTGCATTTCAGTGCCAATGACTTGGCATTGAAAATTATTGTTTTATTTTCTTGAAGGAAATAGCAACAGTACTAACAGATTGCCACCTCCAGATATCTAAGAAATCCCCGTGGTTGAATTTTGGTAACTCAGAAATGTAACTTGGAGTGGAATCAAAGAGATGTGAATCGCCAATTGTGTTAGGTTAAATGAAACAACACCCACAGGCAAGATTTGCATTTGAAAACTGGAAAGTGCAAGCCAACCAGATTTGAACAGCCCATTTCCATCTTTAGTCAGCAGAAGGCAGTTAGCATCGTGTTTCCTTTTTCTGTGCACAACTGAGAGTAAGACCTTAGACTTTCCCTTCTTCTAATTAAGCACTATATATTCCCACAAATTAAAGCCACATGATTTAAAGTGACCCATTGCTGGCTGGGTCATGTCCTCTGATTTATTCAATGCTTTCGGATACAGCGACCTAAATAAAACAAAGTATACAGCCCAATAGTTTGTTGACATATTAGGAGACATTTTGGTTTAGTCATATTTTGGAGAGACCTGATTTCATTGAGCTGTGTTGGAGCATACAAGGAATAGGTGACTGTGAGTGTGTCAACTGTAAAATAAGATGCATGAAGCTGATTGGTCGGGTGATGCCTGGGGGGGGGGGGGGGGGGGGATGGCTGAGCCTGGGACTTTTGGATACTGTCACATTTTTGTTCAGGCTTGAACTATGCAGGTGCTTGCAGAGAAGCGGACAGAGAGAGAAGCAAAAAGAGACACAGTTTTGGAATGCAGGGTTTTGAACTGAGAAAACGGAGTTTAAAAACACACCCAATATCGTTAACATAATTTGTGGGTCATGTTTGATTTTTAATAAAACAGCCAGCAGGAGATCCATATCTTTTTTGCCAAACATAGAATCATAGAGTTGGAAGAGACCTCATGGGCCATCCAGTCCAACCCCATTCTTCCAAGAAGCAGGAAAATCACCTTCAAAGCACCCCTGACAGATGGCCGTCTTGCCTCTGTTTAAAAGCCTCCAACGAAGAAGCTTCCACCACACTCCAGAGCAGGAAGTTCCACTGCTGAACAGCTCTCCCTGTTAGGAAGTTCTTTCTCATGTTCAGGTGGAATTTCCTTTCCTGTAGTTTGAAAACATTGTTCCGCATCCTAGTCTCCAGAGCAGCAGAAAGCAAGTTTGCCCCCTCCTCCCTATGACTTCCCCTCACATATTTATACATGGCCCTCATCGTGTCTCCTCTCAGCCTTCTCTTCTGAAGGCTAAACATGCTCAGTTCTTTAAGCCATTCCTCATAGGGGTTGTTCTCCAGACTTTTGATCATTTTAGTCACCCTCCTTTGGACACATTTCAGCTTGTCAACTGCTGGTACTCATAGGACTTGTTCTCCAGACTTTTGATCATTTTAGTCACCCTCCTCTGGACACATTCCAGCTCAGAGTCAACATATCCCTTCAATTGTGGTGCCCAGAATTGGACACAGTGTGATTCCAGGTGTGGTCTGACCAAGGCAGAATAGAGGGGTAGCATGACTTCCCTGGATCTAGGCACTAGACCCCTATTGATGCAAGCCAAAATCCCATTGGCTTTTTTTTTTGCTGCAGCATGACATTGTTGGCTCATGTTTAACTTGTTGTCCACGAGAACTCCAAGGTCTTTTTGACACGTCCTGCTGTCGAGCCAGGCATCGTCCCCCATTCTATATCTTTGCATTTCATTTTTTCTGCCTAAGTGGAGTATCTTGCATTTGTCCCCGTTGAACTTCATTTTGTTAGTTCTGTCCAATCATCTCTCTAGTCTGTTAAGATTGTTTTGAATTCTGCTCAGGAGAAGTTCTAAATTCACAATTTGCACTTTGGACTTTCCATTACCTTTCCATAAATTCTTTTCTGGTGTGATGGATTTTCAGTAGCAATGTTGACAAGACAGGAATATTTTTCATCCAGATTTAATTACCTTGACTGGCTTATTTTTTTTTCATTAAAAATAATCTTGCTTCTTTTATTTTTGGGGTCCTTGTCTTCCTAGTTTGTAATCCCCAAAAGTCCCATCCCAGTTCTCTGGAATGGGGCAGAATTGAAGACAAATGTTTTAAGTCTCACATAGGCCCAGTGTGTGGGAAGTGGGGAAAATATATGCGGGGATAACAAAAAGAAGTTGACAGGCTTCTTTTTCTGTGGGAGACAAGAGTTTCAGGCTCTTTCCTCCTCCTCCTTTGGCCTCAGCCGGGAAGAGACCGGTTTACCAGAGTTTGGGGAAGGAGAATGGCAAAGAGAAGGGATATTGGCAGCAGATCAGCCCCAAAGCGCTGAATTTAGGCAACTTCCATTTTAAGGAAGCTCAAAGAGGAACATGTAATCAGTGTGTAGGTCTGGAAAAGTAGGTTCTTCCTCCTGGATGACAGGTTTACGGAGGTATTTACAAGGTGTTTGAGCAGGTAATTAGTACCCAAAGCCAGATGCAGGAAATAGTTCTGGTCACCTCAGACACAGAATACATAATAAGCTGAAGGGTTTGATTTTCAATGGATGATTTGCTCCGAACAAAGGCCCCAAACAGAACGGAGCCTAGGACTTAGGGAATGGTAACCGAAGAGCCACTGGGCTGTTTTCCCATCAGTTTAGGAGATTCTCCCAGTGCCCCCCACCAGCCATTCTCTTCTCAGGCAGATAACGCATTAAACATTTTGCAAGACAATGTTTTCTTTCCAGGGAGAAGCAACAAGGATCTTATGCCTGAGAAAGAAACATTTTGAGGGATCAGGCAACAGAGACTGTTAGCCGTCAAGGAGAAATATTTGGTGATTTATTTCCTAGAGATATCATCTCCGCTTTGCAAGAACTTGCATTTTAACTTTATCTGCCTTCTTGGGAGGTTATATGGGATGCAATCTCAGAGTCGCTTGAGCCAGAGTACTTAGCAGAGCTAAGCTGATCTTGCCCCATTCACTTTGAGGGGTGAATTGCTTTAGGTGGAAAGCTGTGGAACGCCCAGCAATGTATTTGTTTGTTTGTTTCGCTTCTTGAGGCTGTTGTTTTTGTTGTGTTCTGTCTAGTTGTTTCTTACCTACAGCAACCCTATCACAGGGATTTCTTGGCAAGATTTGCCCAGAAGAGATTAGCCATTGTCTTTCTCTGGGCTGAGAGTGTGTGACTAGTTGATTTTGCCCAGGGACGCTCTTGAGGCGCTCTTGGAGAAAAATAGACCTTGGCATATACGAGTTATAGTTACTGGGATGTATAGTTCACCTAAAATCAAAGAGCATTCTGAACTCCACCAATGATGGAATTGAACCAAATATGGCACACAGGACTCCCACGACGAACAGAAAATATATATCAATGATTGGTTGGGGGGGGGGGGTGTGCCAAAATACTGTTTGCTTACTGTTGAAAATTACCTAGGGCAGCCTCTACCCTCACCCATGCAATTGATTCCTGTAATGTATTTAATTTACCTGGGAGTTACCCGGGACCGTACTCTGACCTACAAGAAGCACTGCTTGAATATCAAGCAAAAACTGGGTGCTAGAAACATTATCAATGACTCACTCTAGTCTTTTGCCTTTTTATCCCCCTATGCTTGACTATCAAGCAAAAAGTGGGTGCTAGATATAATATCACATGAAAGCTGACTGGCACAACCTGAGGCTCACAACCAGATACAGTGAAGACATCTGCCCTTGCGCTTTGCTATTCTGCTGCTGAGTACACATGCCCAGTGTGGATCACATCTCATCTTGTTAAAACAGTGAACAGCTCTTAATGAGACATGCCGCATTATCACAGGATGTTTACGCCCTACACCACTGGAGAAATTATACTGTTTAACTGGTATTGCACAACTTGACATCCATCAAGAAGTAGCAGCCAATAATGAAAGGACCAAGGCAGGGACATCTCCGGATCATCCCCCGTTTGGATATCAGGCAGCATGCCAATGCCTTAAATCAAGAAATACTTAAATCAGAGATACTTGCAGGAACACCTCAGCAAGCAAGAGTCCAAAAGTGGCAGGCTAAGACCCCGCCACTTGCACAATGGAGAACCTACTTATAGCAACACCAGAGGCACTCGAAGTGGCCAGCTACTGGTCAAAGGAAATTTAGTATAATGCCATATTTTTTGAACTTTATGTTTTTGAAATACATTACTACTGTACCCTCGGTTCACGTCTGATGATCAATAAACATTTCATTTATGTTTTCCTTGCACAGCTCCCAAGGCAATTACATACAACCAAAACAAGATATAGCTAAAACCAGATCTACAGTTTTTTTAAACTTAACATTATTTTTAATAATAGAAAAATAGTCTAAAAATATTAACAGTTTCAATAATTGAAAATAGAAAAAAATTACAAAAAGCAGATTTTCATAATATGTCTATAATGCTAAAACTACTACATCTAACACAACTATACCTAAAATATACGATACCTGCACTAATAAACACATGCTAAATATACAACTACTAGAACTATTCTATGAACTATTCATGTTTTTTACTCCTTATGATCCTGCTCCCTTTAAACAAGATTTGGTGCTGTTTCATTATCCAGGTGGAGGCCACTAGGGGGCACTAGACAGAAGAATAGTCCTTTTTAGGGGGGTTAGTTGAAAGAATACTGCCTGTTACCCCCCTCCCCAACTTATGTTGTTGTGATGGACACAACCCTCGTTTATGAAATGGGAAGTCGGGAGGGGGAATAACCAGCAAAAACAGGGGAAATGGTTTTCCTCCTTCAACTCCTCTCCCCCATAACATGGACTTGCCTTGTCTGTCTAGCGCCCCCTTTTGGCCTCTGCCTGGATAATAGAACAGTACCCAACACTCAATAATTACACTTCTAATTTTAATAACATTCCTCAAATTCAAAAATCCAGGAGTTGATATTTGCCTTAATTGCTGCTGCTGTGAAAACATGTCTCAATCTTTATTAAAAGTTGGTCAGAGATTTTTTCCTTGATCAGCAGAGTCAGTTTGTCCATTTCAGCTAGTTCACATGAAATCAAATTAAATGATCCTATTAAAAACACAAAAAAATCTATTTAAAATATGCCCATCAAAAAGTCCCTTTTATCTGATTTATAAGCCAATCCTGGGAGGGGGGGCAGGAGGGGGGAAATTGAATTTATTGTGGAAGGGAGTTCCATAGTTTGGGAGCGGCCACCGAGACGACTCTTCCATCCTGTGTCCCCATCAAATGATAGCGATGGGACAAAGAGAAAACCTTCACTTGAAGATCTTAAAACCTTGATGCTTGTCTATTATTATTATGTTTGTTTTATGCTTTTAAATTATATTTTGTTATTGCTCTGCTTTTAATTGTATGTTCCTTGGGCTTGGCCACATGTAAGCCCCTCCCCCCCCAGTCCCTTCGGGGAGATTTTTTTATTTATTTATTTATTTATTTATTTATTATTTGAAATTATGCCGCCACCCCCCTGGGGCTCGGAGCGGCTTACAAGAACAGGCTAAAATCGATCACAATTTAAAACAATTTAAAAACTATCAAAGGCCCATCGAAATAGATTTGTCTTACATGCCCTGCGGAAAGCTGATAAATCCCGCAAGGCACGGACTTCAGGTGGCAGAGTATTCCAGAGTGATGGTGCCACTGCTGTGAAGGCTCTGCGTCTGGTTGCTGTTAGACGCAAGGTCTTGACACTGGGAATTTCCAATAGATCTTGGTCCTCAGAATGGAGGGATCTCTGGGGTTGGTAGGGGGTGAGGCGGTCCCTCAGGTACATCGGCCCCAGACCATGCAAGGCCTTAAAGGTGAGTACCATCACTTTGAAAGTGATCCGATGCTCAATTGGTAACCAATGCAACTGCAGTAAGATTGGTGTTATGTGGCATCTCATCGGAGTTCCCGCAAGAAGCCGAGCAGCTGCGTTTTGTACCAGCTTGAGCTTCCGGATCACTGACAGAGGAAGGCCAATGTAGAGGGCGTTACAGTAGTCCAGTCTTGAGATGACCATGGCCTGGAGATGGAGGTGGGGTAGAAAAATAAAGTTGTTGTTGTTGTTGTTGTTCTTCTTCTTCTTCTCAAGGGTAAAAAATGACCTCGTACACAACGTAGGCCTCTAAAGACCTCCTCCTCCTCCTCCTCCTCCTCCTCCTCCTTAGCACGCTATTATAGAGAAGCAAAGACTCAGGGCCCTTCTGCACAGCCATCTAACCCAGAATACCAAGGCAGGTAATCCACAATATCTGCTTTGAACTGGATCATCTGAGTCCACACTGCCATATAACCCAGTTCAATGCAGAAAATGTGGGATTTTATCCAGCTGTGTGGAAAGGGCCTCACGGAGAAGCCAACTGCTGCAGCCTCTCCTGACTTGTGCCTTCCTCTCCATTAATACCTTTTGCCATCTTGACCACACTCTGATGCCGCTTGGCCTGTCATGTCCTGGTTCTCATTTGTCAAATACTGGAAGATATGGTGACCTGCTGAAATTGCACAACCGTGATTTAGAAGCCAAGCCGTTTTTTTCACCTGTGAAATGTTGGGCAGGATGTTCTAACAAGTAATTTAACAGGCTATTTTTGGGTAAAGCCATAAGTACCATAACAAATTAATCCTCCCCACTGTAATGAGTAACAGAAAGAAAGGACTTTGAAAAACAAGATTTCCAGCTTTCCTTTAATTCTCGCATCATGTTTGAAATCGGCTGAACAAACCCACCCCTACCAAAAATGCTTGCGTAGACGTACCGCTCTCTTTCCCAGACCCACTCCTCTGTCTTTCCAGCCGGTTTGTCCAGTGCTGTTTTATCAAAGTGGTCACTCGGCTGACCTTCGGTGGTGTGACTCCTCCTGTGCTTCAGAAGAAATCACTTTGCCCTGCCTTTCTGCACCCTCCACTTTCAATTAAATCCATAATTGACTTTAAGGGTACAACCTTGGACTGTATTGTTCACAATGACCCTGCAACACACCTTTTTCATGCTGTCCGAGACCTCTTGAGCAACCTTCTGTAGCTTTAAAAAGCTATAAATGTGTATAAATGTCATAAAGTCTTGTGACAAAATGACAAACACATCAAGGCCTTTAAAGCCCTTCAGAGGTGTATTGGAAGCCTGAATTGTCCTTTGCAGGGAAAAATGGGGAAACCTGAACCTCCATACTGTAGTCCCCGAGAAAGATATTTAAAAAGCCTTTTTTTGAGGTTCTTGTTTGATTTTGACACCTATAGCCAGAAATCAACATGCTTCTGTCATTATTACTCAAATTAATATAAATAATAATACATTCATATAATCACAGTGAAGCAGATATAGGAGTCCTTCAATTTTGTTTTTTCAAATATATGTGGAATTTGTAAGCTACCCTGATTTGTACGAGGGTTATCCGGAAAGTAAGCTCTCGTGGGGGGAAGTTGGTATCACCGCCGTGTAGCGGGAAGCCAGCAGAAGTGAACGAGCAGTGCTAGTTGTCAGCAGCTCATCGACTAGCATTGTGGTCATGGTTAGAGATGAGCGTCCTCAAGTGAGAAGTGTGAAGTTCATGCTGTAATGCGCTATCTAAATGCTAAGGGCATGAACGCCGCTGCGATTCATCGCAAAATCATTCCAGTTTATGGAGAGGACATAATGTCAAGACAGCACGTGACAAAATGGGTACGGAATACATTGTGAGACCATGAAGAAACTTTGCAAAGCCATCCAAAACAAATGTTGTGGGATGCTGATGGCGGGAGCTGATGGCGGGAGCACCCGCAGTTCACCTGGATAAAGAGAGAAGCACATCTTAGTTTTAACTTTATAGTGTCTGGGTGTGACGGTGCAATTACATCTATGGACCCATCTACATTGCCATATAATGTATTTTGAAACTTTATTATGTAATCAGCATAGACTTATATAATACAGTTAAACTACATTATATGAGTCTACACCGACCACATAAGAGAGTTTCAAAATGCATTATATGGCACTGTTGATGTGATCTATATGCAGAAAATAGTACTTTCGCTGGAGATCCTGCATTGAGTAGAAGGCTGGTCTCAATGGCTCATGAGGCTCATCCCAGCTCTGTGATCTAAGGCCCCTTCTACACGGCCATATAGAATCCAGATTATCTGCTTTGGACTGGATTATATAGCAATGTAAACTCACATAGAATCATAGAATCATAGAATCAAAGAGTTGGAAGAGACCTCATGGGCCATCCAGTCCAACCCCTTGCCAAGAAGCAGGAATATTGCATTTAAATCACCCCTGACAGATGGCCATCCAGCCTCTGTTTAAAAGCTTCCAAAGAAGGAGCCTCCACCACACTCCGGGGCAGACCCTTCTACACATAATCCTGCTCAAAGCAGATAGTGTGGACTATCTGCTTTGATAATTTGGATTATATGGCAGTGTAGAAGGGTCCCAAAACTTCAATCCCTCAGGTTCCTATCAGGTAAATGGCTATTTTATAGTGCAGACATACCTTTTTAAAAAGATTCTCAAAGCTAGCAATCCACACCATTCCTGTGGATGGTCTCTATATGACTGAAGTCTAAATTCAACTATTAATTGCTGATCTCCTGATCTCTTTAATAATAGAATAACTTGGGTAGGATAAGAACCGATCTCTCCCTGTCTCGATCTCACTCTGCACTCACTTAAATTTAATCTGTCCTCCTTTGCCAGCAACTCACGTAGCAGAGAGGGTCAGGGATTCATTGTGAGAGTGGAAAAAAACACAATTAATTTGGTATCAAAAGGTAATAGGATAAGGCTCCAGAAACTCTCGCCTATTGTTCTGCAGAATTAACTCCAGCAGGTCAGGAGACTTTGGTCACTGACCTCAAACTGAACAAGATATGAACAAGCTGGTCACAAAGAAGAAAATGATGTTTTTATTGATCCAGGCCTAACTATTATTTTTTTTGAAGGGGGGGAACTTTCTGCCCACACACCTGTCTATTTGTCTTTCTTTCCAAGGCTCAGGACTACTCCTGCATCAGTTTATTTGAGTAAGATATACACAGATGAAATATGTTTGTTATTATATTGCTGAATTCCAAAATGCAAGAGATAGGGAGCCCATGCAATGTATTGGTCTGAGTGTTGGAGTACAACTCTGGAGATCAGGGGCCCTTCCACACAACCCTATATCCCAGAATATCAAGACAGAAAATCCCACATTATTTGAGTGTGGACTCATGTAACTCAGTTAAAGCAGATATTGTGGGATTTTCTGCCTTGATATTCTGGGATATAGGGCTGTGTGGAAGGGTCCCAAGATTCAAGTTCCTGGTTGGCCATGAAACTCAATGGGTGACCTTGGACGTGCCACACTGTCTCAGCCTCAGATGAATGCAATGGTAAATCTCTTCTGAATATACACTGCAATAAGCCTAGGACAGGAACCTAGGCAAGGTATAGATCCAATATACATGTCAGGGTTGTAGAAATTGGTATGAGTCAGAGCTAATGTTATAGTATGAGGGTTGAATGAAAAGTAATGCCTCCACCTTCGTTACATGGGTTTGAATGGGAATATTTTAATAAATCAAACACAGAAATAATCCTTAGGATGTGCGCTTTAACTACGACTATTCACTTTTTGACATAACCACCAGACAATTGGATACATTTCTGCCAATGATGAACAAGTTTTCTGAAGCCGTCACGGAAAAAGTCGACACTCTGTTTCCGCAACCCATAGTGCACAGATCTTCCGATAACCAAGCAAAGCAATAATGTGACCCATACATTCTTGTGAAATGCCGATTATGCTTGAAATTTCTCTCTGAGTGATACGATGATCATCCTGAATCAATCTGTCAACCTTTTGCTTGTGAAACTCGGTGGCTGCTGTCACAGGACGTCCAACTCTTTGTTTGTCACACAAGTCAGATGTTCCCACCTCAACATCTTTAAACTTTCTCACCCAGTGACACACAGTACTCTCATCAACACAATCACCATAAACAGCTTGCATTCTCTGATGAATCTCCTTTGGGGTGACACCTTCTGCTGTCAAGAATTCAATGACTGCACGTTGCTTAAGTCGCATTGACCTACCGTCTGTGCAAAGTTCCATACTTCACACTTTAACAACACAATCGTTCAATATTAAGGTTTCCCACCAAAATGGATCTGTAGAGGAGAGTCTACTGAACAAGCCAGTACCTGCTGCATACCAGTACTGCCATCTGTTAAGAAGTTATGAAGGGGGAGGCATTACTTTTCATTCAACCCTTGTAGTTTGAATATTAGATTTGGACTCTGGGAGACCAAGGTTCTAATCACTGTTCAGCCGTGGAAACTCACAGGGAAACCCTAGGCCAGTGACATTCATTAAGCCTAAGAGGAAAATAATGGCAGACCTCCTCTGAATCAATCGTAAAGGAAACCCTATAATAAGTCTGCAATAAGTCAGAAACAACTGAAAAGCACATATTGAATATATGAGTCATAAATGAAAATTGAGAGTAATTGAAAAATCCAAAGAAGGGCAGCTACAAAGCAACTGAACAAGATCCTCAAGTGTAAAGATATATCATTACAGAGAGTTAGAGGGGGCTCCTGAGACCATCGAGTACAACCCTGCTGCCTTTTTGTTTAGCATCATACCTCTCCCCCAAATGTGCATTCAGGTTATGAAATGGATAACAAATGGCATAAAAAGGGAACATCTGAAAGGAATGGGCATGAACCATGTGCCCTGGACTCCATTTAGTCTAGGTAGCTATGTGGTGAATGTACTTTCTCCAGAAATGATTGGAGGGATCTCCCTGGAGGGGAAGCACCATGAATCATCGGCTTCCTCTCACCTACGCTGCAGCTGAGACCGGACTCCTTGCAGATGTGAGCAATGAAGATGCAAATGGTTCCTCCCTCATCAACCACTCAACTAGATCTTGGAAGTTAATTGTGAATGCTGAGAAGGGGTGGGGGTGAGGAGGGTGGCTATGTTTCAGCTGGGATAATCTTGTGAATGAGCTATAAGCAATCAATCAGTCCTAATAGCTCAGCAGTAGATCAGGGAAAGATGCCTTTGTTAGAAAGCTCAGCTGTCAGTAGTAGGAGTTGGTGGCTCCTGTCAGCAAGGGCAGAACATCTGCTCTGAGTTTGAGGTTTAGCTTGAACTTCTGCTTTGAGCAGATATTTTAAGGTTCAGACAAAAGCCCTTGCCTCATTTTTAGAGGCCTTTTAGAGGTTCAGACTAAAATCCAGTGCAGCTTCATTTGCACCAAGGATGTGTAAACCAACCTTCATTAACTGGATGCCCTCCAGATTTTATTTATTGTGTCAGGAGTGAACCAAACAGTTGTATTGTAGGTTGTTCTTAAATTACTGGATGGTTCATAAGGAGAGATAAGTTTGGACAGGAAAGCTGGGCTGGAACCATTTAGGGCTCTATAGGCTAAATCCAGCACTTTGAATTGTGCTTGGTAGCAAACTGGGAGCCAGTGGAGCTGGCGCAACAGAGGAGTTGTATGCTCCCTGAGTGCTGCTCCTGTTAACAACCTGGCTGCCGCCTGCTGGACCATTTGAAGCTTCCGAACAGTCTTCAAAGGCAACCCCATGTAGAGTGCATTGCAGTAGTCTATACAGGATGTAACCAGAGCGTGGACTACCATGGCCAAGTCAGACTTTCCAAGGTACAGATGCAGCTGGCGCACAAGCTTTAACCGTGCAAATGCTCCCCTGGTCACCGCCGAAAAAAATAATACACGAGCCTTGCTGGATCACATTCAAGGCCTTCTTGTCCAGTGCCCTCACTCTTATAGTCAAACTAGGCACCTTTGGAAACTCACAACGTGCAGAACAATCTGCTCCTGCTTACCAGTAACTGGTACATATAGCTATATTCTGCATCTGATCATGAGTAACCCATGACTCTCACATAGGCTATAATGACAAATTTCTGTGGACTTCTGCCTCTGTCATGCAACTCTACATCACAAAAAATGTTTAAACTTGTGCAAAGGGGGGTATTCAGTACCTCCTTGTGCAATGGTTTCTTCTCAAATGGAAATGTGATTGCTATTAGGTGCAGCTTTGCCTTTCTCTCCCAAATGGCTACTGATTATCCATAGGAAGGGGGCAGGAAAACTCCTTCTCCACCTCTTACCCCATTGACAATTGCCATCCAGGTCCTATATCATCAGGAATTCCCAGGGAGCTGCTACGTCAGTACCAAAGGAGATATTGGCAATGCAGATACATATAAAGCAACTAATGGCTTATCTATACCAGACAGGTTAGCTCAATGTAAATGTGCCACAGAGCAGCTACATTCTGACATCTTTTGAGGTTCCTGTGGAACCAAGACCCCTCCTCCTTCTTCCTGGTCATGCAGATACTTCTGCTGAAGTCAGATGGGAGCCTGTCAATCTTCTTCCTGGCCATGAATGTGCTCCATTCTGATATCAGCAGAAGCATCTGCAACATTGAGGCGATCATAGAGCTTAGTAATGGTGACACGGCCATGATCTGTCCTTTTCCTTGAACTTGATGTTCCATCTGGACAGCAGATCAAGCCAGATTGGACCCAAATCCAGCTATCCCGAAGCCACTTTATTTTATACCTATTAGTGCAATTAAGCCCCACTTTTGTCCCTCTGATCCCTGTCCAGATACAATACATTGCACGAATAGAGGGTGAAAGAGAGAAACGTGCCAAGAGGAACGCACCTCAAGCCAACTCCGACTGAGACCACCTTCCACCTGGAAACCAATGCCCTCACTGTGGGAGAAGATGCAGGTCAAGAATAGGGCTCCACAGCCACCTACAGATCCACAAGAATACTGATCATGGAAGACTATCCTACTCGTCCAATGAGGGATCACCTAAGTAAAAGTAAGTAAGTACAATACATTGCCTTCTCATCCAGTGTTTTTAAAATTTTAATCCTTGTTGTTAGGCCTGCCCACTGTGATTTATTTTCTGGTGTTTAAATTGTTGTGATTTTATATTGTTGATGTTTATTTATATTGTTTTTTGTATTTTATTTTTATCTTTATATTTTAGTGTCATTGTATGTTGTTTATTTGCATTGTTGTATTGTTGGTCTTGGCCTCATGTAAGCCCCCCTGATTCCCCCTGGGGAGATGGTGGAGGGGTATAAATAAATTATTATTATTATTATTATTATTATTATTATTATTATTATTATTATTATTGGAGGGATACTCTAGTGTTTTCACCAAACTCCAGAGTATTCCCCAGTTCAAAGCTAAAAAACATGGGATATTACTCACAAGATGGAGCTGTGCATTCTGAAAACGTATTGTTGAAGGCTTTCATGGCCGGAATCACTGGATTGTTGAGGGTTTTTTCGGGCTGTATGGCCATGGTCTAGAGGCATTTTCTCCTGACGTTTCGCCTGCATCTATGGCAAGCATCCTCAGAGGTAGTGAGGTCTGTTGGAAGTAGGAAAATGGGTTTATATATCTGTGGAAAGACCAGGGTGTGACAAAGGACTTTTGTCTGCTGGAGCTAGGTGTGAATGTTTCAACTGACCACCTTGATTAGCATTTAATGGCTTGGAAGTGCCTGGGGGAATCTTTCTTTGAGAGGTGATTTGATGTGCCTGATTGTTTACTCTCTGTTGTTTTGCTGTTGTAATTTTTGAGTTTTTTAATACTGGTAGCCAGATTTTGTTCATTTTCATGGTTTCTTCCATTCTGAAAACATCCAGATTTCTATTGACGGGGGGTTTGGCTTGTGTGGACAAGCCCTGAGAAAGTGGCTGCTCCACTAAATTGGGAAAGGTTGTGCTCATACTCAGGGGCGGCTCGTCCATTACGCGAAGTAAGCGGTCGCAGAACACTTTTTTTGCCAGGGGCGCAGAGGCGCCTCTGTAAATGCCCCTCGACCGCCACTTGAGGAGCGCCCCCTCAGCTCACAACAGCCCTAGCAGTCCGGGGGGAGCCTCGGCTTTCTTGCCTCGCTGCCGGGCGATCCTCTTCCCAAAGGGGCCGGGCCCTTGAGCCTCGCCTAGCCCCTCTCGTTCCTGCTCCACCCGGCCACTGGGTGCGCGAGCAGAGCTGGTGCTCAATCGTTCTCCACGTTCGATCCCTTCCCCATGACCGGCTCCCTTTCCCGATCCCCTGGCGCTCCACCCGCCTCCTCTCCTCTCCCCAATCCGCGGGTGGGCCAAGGGGCGGAGCCGCCACGCCTGGCCCGCTTCGGGTCCGGAGGCGTGTCTGAAGACCCCAGCGTGCGCACCAAAAGTTGCCTCTTCTCCTGACTTTCTCTTCAGCCATTGGGACCAAGAGAGAGAGAGAGAGAGAGAGCCCCTCCGGCTGGAGGTATCTCCCACCTCCGCTCCCTCCTTTGTTTTTGCGCCTACCTTCAGGAAAGGTGGGCATCTCCACCTCTCTCTCTCTCTCTCTCTCTCTCTCTCTTGGTCCCAATGGCTGAGGAGAAAGTCAGGAGAAGAGGTGACTTTTGGTGCACACGCCGGGGTCTTCAGGCATGCCTCCAGACCCAAAGCGGGCCAGGCAAGGGAGCAAGTGCGACAAGTGTAGTTACTGGGATGTATAGTTCACCTACAATCAAAGTGCATTCTGAACTCCACCAATGATGGAATTGAACCAAATATGGCACACAGAACTCCCATGACGAACAGAAAATATATATCAATGATTGGTTTGGGGGGGGGGGGCGCCAAAATACTGTTTGCTTAGCGTTGAAAATTACCTAGGGCCGCCTCTGCTCATATTTCAAGTTCCTTTGGATGCAGTGGGCTGCCAGGTAAAGCCTGTGGCATTCCTCTATCCTTAATAAATCCCCACCTTTAGCATTTGAATGGGGCTGAAATCAAATTCAAAGAAGTTCAAATCGGAACCTGAATTTGCACTAAGTTCTATGGTGCCTACTGCAAGCTTATAAAAGAGTCCTATTTAAAATGCCATGTGCATGGTTGTTCCAGCATCCTTGTCAAATCTGGGGCTGGATGCTACAAAGGCCTGCCACAAGCGCCTTATCTTGGGTGCTCTCATGTCAATTTCTCACTCCAAAGAGACTTGCAAAGACTTTGAATGAATTTCCCAGCCTTCTGCGAGGCGATGCGTAACAGGAGTTCAGAAAAGCCACCAAGGCATCACTAAGTATAGCAGTCTGCAATTTATTTTGCATGATGATAGCTTACTGGGCTGGCTCATCTCAGCTTTTCTTCCACAATTCACTTGTTTAAATGTGTGATTCATGTATTTGCTGCGGAGGGAAAACCAACACTTTCCTTATTCATCCACATCCGAGTAGCAATTGGGAAACCAGCTCACTCTTCAGTAATACTATAATTCCTTCCCTTTATGATCCTCTACCAGAAAACATCCTCTGGTTTCCATTCATAAAGTCCAGTTGTGAAGCAAGAAATGTCAGGAGAGCCCTTTTAAAGGGTGGGCGGAGGAAACAGAACGGCGCTTTGTGACTTTGTAAGAGCAGCTAAGCATTTCCTCT
The DNA here is from genome assembly GCF_025583915.1 of Anolis sagrei ordinatus. Taxonomy (NCBI): domain Eukaryota; kingdom Metazoa; phylum Chordata; class Lepidosauria; order Squamata; family Anolidae; genus Anolis; species Anolis sagrei. Next base: position 15,612,394 of record NW_026846588.1, on the reverse strand, counting down.
AGCGTTGTTTTCAGTGCCTTTGTCAGCTGATTACATGGTCTTTTATAATTTCTCATCTATGGAATAGAGCTATTTGCTCATGGATTATTTGAAAGGCACAAGCTTAGGTGCAAGGAAAACAATTTTTTAAAAGTGCAGAGATTTTGTTGAATAACATTTAAGTTTGGCTAAGCAGTTATTTTTGGGAGGGGGACCTGCAGTTTAAAGGAATGTTTGCATCGCAAAATGGGAAGGAAATTGTTCTCTGTTAGGAAAACGCTGCTTGACATTTCATGGCTCATGCTTGGCTCTGCTTGGTACTCCAGTCAACTCTTGGCTCTGCAATTGGAAATTGATCCAAAATATAGCAGAAAGAGCCTGGATACACAAAAATTGGTCTTTAGCTCTTGTAGAGAAGCTAAGCTGCAGGCTAAAAAGTAACAAGGAACAAAAGGATTTCAATAGTTTTGGAGTTACTTGATTTCTCTTTAGTTCTTACTAGCTTAGGTATCCGGTGTTGCTTGGGTTATTTTTTTATTTTACAAAATGCATAAAGTTGTGACTGTACTATTTTATTTATTTATTTATTTATTTATTTACTCTATTTATATCCCGCCTTTCTCTACCCCAAAGGGAACTCAAGACGGCTTACATATAGGCAATTATTCAGTGCCTTAGAACACATACAACTCCAGTAAACATTAAAATTAAAATACATATTAAACATTTTAAAAACATTCCATTCAATGTTAACACCACTACAACTCACATCATGCCAGATTAACCCCCAAAACTCCATCAATACTTAAAGTTTGTCATGTTGGGCAAGTTTGCTCTAGATCAGTGGTTCTCAACTTGTGGGTCCCCAGGTGTTTTGGCGTACAACTCCCAGAAATCCCAGCCAGTTTACCAGCTGTTAGGATTTCTGGGAGTTGAAGGCCAAAACATTTGGGGACTCACAGATTGAGAACCACCGCTCTAGATACATCATTGGAGTTCAGTGTGTCATCAGTGCAGTGCAGAGTGCTCTTTGATTGCTGGTGAATTATAAATCCCAGTATCTACAACTAACAAATGTCAAGGTCAATTCCCCACAAAACCCACCAGTATTCAAATTTGGGCATATTGGGTATGTGAGCCGAATTTGGTGCAGATCCATTGTTGTTTGCATTCACAGTGCTCTCTGGATGTAGGTGAACTATAATTCCTATAAATCTATTTCCTTTAAACCCCTCCAGTATTTTCAGTTGGTCATGGTGGTTCTGTGTGCCAAGTTAGGTCCAAGGCCATTGTTGGTGGGGTCCAGAGTGCTCTTTGATTGCAGGTGAATCATAGATCCCAGTACCTACGATGGCTATAAATCAAGGTGCTCGCTATAACCTGAAATATCATTGGAGGGAGGGCTTTGGTGACTCCTCTGCATAGTGGGTTAAAGCTGTTGTTAGTGGAAATGGGAGCCTGCCTGTGGAAGTGGGCACTCCAGCCCCATACATATATATTTTCACTGTTATTATGTTTATATGTTAATACACTGTTAATATTAATAATTAGCATATTACTCTCTCTTCCCCCCCTCTCTCTCTATATAATTAAATGGTAGGTAACATTGATTAATTGTTCTGTGTCTCCAAGTCTTTTCCAACTTATATGGCTATAATATACTGATTTACCTAATTTGGATCTTAATTGACTTGATTAATATGATTAATAGAATATAACTATAGCATATATTATTAATTGTGGACCTTCATCCATGCAGAGGATGAAGCGCAAAGAGTTATGAAGGAACTAGATAAAATCTTGGTGTGTAAAGCTGTATCAGTTAACACAAAAGCCAGWCTCACCAATAGGTGCATCTGCACTGTAGAATTTATTTATTTATTTATTTATTTATTTATTTATTTATTTGGGGTGTTTCTACCCCGCCCTTCTCAACCCCCTAGGGGGGACTCAGGGCGGCTTACAAAGGCACAATTCGATGCCTAACAATTACAACATACAATGGAATATACAATACACAAATTTACCATATAATATCACAGTTATCACTAATTAAAACAATCAACAATATACTAGCAGCAATAAAACATCTTGTGGTCAGTGTTCACCAAATGCAGTCCGTAAACCATTTAGAATTGTCATTGTCCTTTCCTACTCTGGTCATTATTGGTTGTCTTTGTCCGTCTGCCAGCTTACCCGAAAGCCTGATCCTACATCCAGGTTTTTAGCTTCTTCCTGAAGGAGAGGAGGGAAGTTGATGTCCTAATTTCCCCGGGGAGTGCATTCCACAGGCGAGGGGCCACCACCGAGAAGGCCCTGTCCCTTTTCCCCACTAGTCTCGCTTGTGATAAAGGTGGGGCCGAGATATAAACATAATGCAGTTTTATACCTCTTTGACTGCCATGAGTCAATGCTATGGAATTATGGGAGTTGTAGTTTTGCAAGGTCTTTGGCCTTCTCTTCCATAGAGTGCTGATGCCTCACTGAACTACGAAGTTCATGATTCCTTAGCACTGAGCTATGACCATTAAAGTTGTATCAAACTGAGAGCACCCAAGATAAGGCGTTTGAATCAAACTGCATTGATTCTAGAGCCTCTTCCAATTTGAGTCTTGTTAAGAGAAGAAAGTGGGATGATAGCCTGAACTCCTTCTAGAAGCCTAGATGATGAAACTGAGGCTGTCATGCTTTGGTCGTGTCATGAGACATGCTGAATCCATTCACTGCATCTCTGCTCAGAATTTAGCTGCACCGAATTCAAGTGCAGTTTGGTTATTCCCGGGGAAGCGTGTACAGGTTTGTAAACTTAAGCATCATCTATAAATCGTCTCTTGCTCTGGGACAAAGGAATAGGCAGGGACACCAATAATAAGGAACTTGACAGCATAAATATTAAAACATTAAAAGCAATTATTAAAAAAGCACAACAAAACCAGCACTTCTTCTTAAAAAGCAGAACTAATCTAGCTCTGTGAAATGGCTCAGTCAAATTAAAAAGCAAATCCCCCAGCAGAATATTGAGTGACTGCACACTCAACTAATGAAACACGAGGTCGAGGGATTACATTGTAGGGAACAACTCTCTGTGCCTAATCACACCCGGAGGGCAAGGATGTAAGAAGCCAACTACTTCTGAAAGCTGATTAACTTTTCTGATAGTGTCTCATACCTGCTGCAGCCTGAGCGCTATGGCTTTTCCCAATCACTGGGGAGTGAGAGGGAAGACGATGCAAAAGAGATGGAGGGAAAGGCAGAATATACTTATTATACTCAGCTTAGATTGGAAAGGTTACTCTTGGATGATATAGCTGTGTCAGCTGGGGGATTCTGGGAACTGTAATCCAAAATTATAACATTTCCAAACTCTGTTTCAAGGTTGTTTGCTGACAACATGTTTCTAGACTGTATTTGTTTATGTGTCTGTGCCATCAAATTGTGTGTTGACCTATGGCAACCCCATTAATCTCATAGGGTTTTCTTAAGGAAAGACTACTTAGAAGTAGTTTTACCAGTTGCTCCTCTGAAATATAGTCTAAAATAAGCTATTTTAGTGAAAAATGATGCAGGGTGATAGGAGCAGTGGAGGGAATAATGTCAGGGCCATGCCAGGTCAAAGCCTCCGGATTTTTTGACTAGTAGTTCAAAACGTTTCAGCAAACATTTCAACCCAAATTAACATTATACACATTTGAAACGAACAGCCAAGTCAAGTAAGCCTTGCATAAGGAAACAAAAAGGTCTTGAACCTTCTAGAGATCACTTGAAGATTTTTCCCAAAATGAACTTTGGGAATTTTTTTTTTGGCAAATAATTTTTATCCCAGGGGACTTTAGCATACAAAACTGTTATTTCACAGCAGCCCTGCAATCACCAAAATCAAATAAATACCAGCATGATCTATCTCATTATTTTGCATTTTCTCCATTTGCACAAGCACCTTATTTCACCAGTCTTTGGTTCTGCAATAGTGCTGCCACATACCTTCGTCACGCTGCCTTCCCATACTTCTACCAATCTATATTTTGACTATTATTTTTTTAAAAAATCCCTCAGTTCCAGCAATTTTATAATTTATTACTGCCAATGATAAAATAAAGAAATTGGGAATAGAGAGGAGAAGGGAGGAGAATGGGAGAGGAGGAGAATCCTGCTCCCGATGTAATTTCAGTACCAGCATTCTGACACCGAAGCAGAACGGATTATCACATAAGGAAGTGGACAGGGATATGCTGAGATTGACAACTATTAATGGGTCTTCCCTGTCAATATTGTTATTGTTACTATTATTATTTGTATGCCACTTTTAACAACAACAACAACAACAATGTATAACAACAACCACCACCACAAAAACAACAATAACAGCATTACCTGCCTCTCCCTGCAGATTTTTCTCTTAACCAAGGTGCTCAGGGTGGTGAACAGTGCTAAAGCAATGCAATAGACAGTATAAAACTTAAAGAGTATACCTATTAAAACAGAATTAACAAGATACTGTTTAGAATAAACAGAGTCAGAGACACTAAGAACTGGGAAGCCCTGGCCCTTGAGAGCTTCAGCTGGAGGTCAGCTGTGACCAGCAGTGCTGCAGAATTTGAAGAGGCACAAATGGAGGGTGAAAGAGAGAAACGTGCCAAGAGGAAGGCGTGTCAAGCCAACCCCGACCGAGACCGCCTCCTACCTGGAAACCAATGCCCTCACTGTGGGACAAGATGCAGGTCAAGAATAGGGCTCCACAGTCATCTATGAACCCACCCCCAGGACACCGAACTTGAAGGACCATCATCCTCGGACTATGAGCAGGGGCGGCTCAACGCATTACGCAAAGTAAGCGTTTGCAGTACAGTTGATTTTGCTCAGGGGCGCTCTTGGGGGAAAATAGACCTTGACATATGTGAGTTGTAGTTACTGGGATGTATAGTTCACCTACAATCAAAGAGCATTCTGAGCTCCACCAATGATGGAATTGAACCAAATATGGCACACAGAACTCCCACGATGAACAGAAAATATATATCAGTGATTGGTTGGGGAGTGGGGGCGCCAAAATACTGTTTGCTTACCATTGAAAATTACCTAGGTTCGCCTCTGACTATGAGGGATCGCCTAAGCAAGTAAGTAAGTAAGTAAGTAAGTAAGTTTATATATATATATATATATATATATATATATATATATATATGTTGGGAGTCCCTATTCTCTCTGTTTTGTTGTTCACACATGCTCAGTAAAGTATTCTGGAAGCAGCTGCTGTTTGTCTTGCCTGTTGTAGGCAGGCACACAGTAGCATCAGCTGGAGGAGAATCCTATTCTTTCCTAGCATTTCCACCTGTATTGTATTGGTTAGTCTGAATTAGAATAATTAAATCAATTGTAAAAAAAAGAGAAAATATTTTATTTCTTCCTGTCTTCCATTGTGTAAAGCACCATTATGATAAAAACAAGAGTAAACCATATAGTCTTCCTATATTCACAATATTTGGAATTTTAAAAATAATAAATAAATAATAAATAAATTTTAGAAAAGTAAATACATGAACATCTAGTCTTAAGTATTTCATTCATCATTCTAAATCAGTGGTTCTCAACTTGTGGGTCCCCAGGATTTTTGGCCTACAACTCACAGAAATCCCAGCCAGTTTACCAGCTGTTAGTTGAAGGCCAGGCCCGTAGCCAGGATTTCGATTCGGGGGTGGGGGGGGGGCTGAGTCTGAGTGAAAGAGGGTCTACCCTAGCAAACCTTTTGTATCGTTACCCCAATACCCCCATGCATATAGGATATATTGAGTATGGTGATCAGATCATGATATGAATAAACATAACAGTTTAAATAATGCACCAGTAAGGCCTTTTCGCGAACCACCATGAGAATTTCGGGGGGGGGGGGGCTGAAGCCCCTCAAGCCCCCCCCCCTGGCTACATGCCTGTTGAAGGCCAAAACATCTGGGGACCCACAGGTTGAGAACCACTGTTCAAAAACAATATGTTCCACAATCCATTTTTCCAGGGGGTTTTTTGGAACAAAAGAATTCTCTTTGATTTTTTTTGTTTTCCTCTCCTTCTCAGCTGCTTCTACACAGTAGAATTATTGCAGTTTGATGCTGCTTTAACTGTTCTAGCTCAGTGCTATGAGAACATGGGACTTGCAACTTGGTGAGAGACAAGCAGAGGAAGTTAAACATCTTGTAAAACTACAACTTCTGTGATTCCATAGCATTGAGCCATGGCAGACAAATCAATGTCAAGCTGCATTAATTTTACAGTACAAATGGACCATTGTGCTATACTTTCACACAACAAATCAACTCAAAATGTGAGGCTCATTGCTTTTTTTTTTAAAAAAAATTTTTTTTTGGCATTTTCAGTTTTTAGCAATCTTGTGTCTATTGAATGTTAGTCCTTCTTAAAGGAAAACTCTTTGATAAAAGTCTAGAGGAGCCGTTTGAAGTCTAGTCTAATGGAAAGTTGTTGGTTTTGTTTTTTTCCAGGGAAAGGTTGCCGCAACTGTTGCTACGGCCAAAAGCTTGGATCTGCCTGTACCTGTCCAACAATAAACCGCACCAGGGGAGGACTTCGGGTGAGCCGAACACCTCGGTCACACGCTAAGCAAACTCCCAACAGGTGTGCTTGCAGAACGGGCTCTCCATCAGCGTCCTGTCATGCATAAAATGTTTATCCAATTTGTCAAGATAATCTTTCCTCAAATAAGACCAGGGTCTAGGCCCCGGGAACAACCAGAATTCAGGTGGTATAAAGTAACTCTCTCCCTCTCTTTTTCCTCCCTTTCCCCTTCCCGGAGCCTCGTTCCCCTGCTCTTCTTAATCGTTGTGTCAACCTTTCCTCAGCTTTAAGCAAACCCAGCGTCATTATGTCATTTGTAATGGGAGATATCTGCTCGCAGGCCAAGCTGATTTGCCAGCTAACTTCAAAATGCTTCTAAAAGGTGCTTGGATCCCTTTCCAAATACACCTTTTGCAGATGTTTCTCCAAGCTCGGTACATCAATGACCTGACGATTTGTTTGACTAGCTGCAGATAATGGGTCTTTGATGGCTAAATTGGGAATTATGTGTAAATAAAATACATACTCCACTTAGGTCTTTAGTGCTACTCCATCTCCTTACCTGTCTGCCTGCTTATAGGACATACAAATTGGGTCCCTCTCTTCTATGCTGTGTATTTTCAGAGACTTCTGCAAGCATGATGCAGACAGCTTAGAATGCTCTTCTCTTTAGACATTTTCTAGATCCTCTGATGTGATTTGTGCCATCGCGCCTGGGGGCTATTATTCTCAATAAAGGAGGGATGGACGTGGCATCTTTCCCCCAGGGGATTGCTTCTTGCCCTCCTATAGGAAACTGGAACTCCCAAAAACCCAAAACACTGTAAATAGTTCAAGATAAGTTTTATTTATCACAAAGTCATTTCTTCAAAGCAATGAGCTGGAAAACTTTAGAGGGGTGAAGGAAAACATACGTTACAGTCTCAATTAGTCCTGGGTCCAAGGTGGTTGAAGCTGAGAAGCCTCACCAAGTTTCCTCTTTCCTCAATGGTTGTTAATGCCGAAGCAAACCACAACCCCAGTTCAGATGGCCTATGTTTTGAAGATTCAGGATCTTCCTTTGGTGCCAAAAGAACCGGCTTGAAGGCGCCTGGCTCTCCTCAATAATTGTCCAGGACGATCTGGACATAAAGCATAAGTACCAGGGGTAAAAAAACTTCAGAACTGGTGCTAAGAGGTAACTTAAATCAGGGTCCTTTAGAATCAAGTCTCTTACTCACGTTCATCTGGTACGAACTCTGATGGCAGAATGAAAAGAAAAAGGAAGTTCTCCCCTCCTGCAGGAAGAGGTGGATCCAAACAGTACTGATTGACAGCTACAAGTAACCAATCCATACAACTATACATAAGCAGGGTAATTAGGGGCAGGATTAAGCATGATACAACAGTTTAAATCTTACAACTAACAGTTCTATAAATAGGTGGCGCCACTCGCACCGTCACATGATTCTATGGTATGCTTCCATCAGGAGTAGCTCATCCAGCACCATTTGTATTGCACAGCTATAGTGTTATGATTCCACTTTGGCTGGATCTATACTGCCATATAATGCAGTTTTGGAATGCAGATTAACTGCATTGAACTGGATTATATGGCAGTGTAGATTCAGACTCCCCCCCCCCCAAATTGGAATCCAAACTTTGATTGGCACTTGGAGGACTGAGTTCACTATCAGAGAAGGAGGAAGTCTCCAACACTTATCTGAATATTGTTTCCCACTTCTCTCTATTTTCCCCTTCCTTAGATTTCTGAATTTCACTTGGCAATGTACAATAGCATTTTCATTGGCAGTGATTGGCAGTTTCAAGCATACGATATATTTGATTTCTCTTCTGAATTATGAGTGATGCTTCCCTTGAGGGCGTATCTGCCTAAGACAATGTTCTTTGTCTGGCAACATCATTCTTCCTCGGATTTTCTGATCATTCAAAGGCATTCTTGTATTCCTCGCTGAGCGTGTACATCATACTTTGTTCTGACGGCTGGAATCCTGAAGCACTAAGAATATATCTGAAAAGAGAAAGCATTCTTGTTGGAAGCAACCCTTTCCCCTCTCTCAGCCTCTGAGTTCCCCTCTTTATTTCTGAAAAATTCAGCACAGAAATCCCAATGGAAATAAGGTAAACAGAAAAAGTTAGAATAGGAATCTAAAATATATGTATATGTGTATTTACATGTGTAACAAACATGATAAATCACTAATCAAGTACTCAGATTATACAGCCACAATATACATAATAGTATAGGGGAAGGTCCATCAGACACAAATCATTTGTTGAAGGAAGAAAAGGCCCAGGTTTAATTTGGTTCTTCATTTAAACAGAAATCAGACATATTTGGACTAGCAGTCTTCACTAGTGGTCAGTGTAAATCTTATGAGTGGGTCCTTGCTACCAAAATCCATGGATGCTAAAATTTATTATATGCGGTGGTATAATAAAATGGTGTCTTGCATATAAAAAGGCAAAATTAAGATTTGCTTTTTGATTTTTTTTTGTAGGGTGGGAATAATTTCAAGGTATGGATGGTGGAACCTGTGGATTCAGAATCCATGGATACAGAAGGCCAACTGTATCTCCTCCAGATCAAATGTTGACACGTTGGTAGTCCTAGCTACTCTAGGCTTTAAAAGGGAGAAGTATCACCGAATGATTTAATATTTGAGTTGGAAGGGTTCACATGGGCCATCTAGTCCAACCCCCTAACCCCTATCACTTAGGAAAACACAATGAAAACACTCCTGAAAAAGGTCCATCTAAGCGATGGAGAGTCCATCCTGCCACCTCAGGCTGACCAACAAAGAAGTTCTTCTTAATGTTTACTTTTAATTTTAATTCATTGGTTCATGCTGTACACTGAGAAGCACTAGAAAACAAAGTCATTCCATCTTCTACATGACATCCCTTCAGATAATTAAAGCTTGAAGTCATGTCATCTCTGAGTCTTCTTTTCTTTCAGCTGAACTTGGATTTCAAATAGTAATTGCCCTACTATAGTCTATATTGGTCAGGCCTCATCTGGATCACTGTGTTCAGTTCTGGCATCTTGCTTTAAGAAAAATATATAAGCTGGAGCAGGTTCAGAAAAGAGCAATGATAATAATTAAGGTCATGTGGAATAAAAGACATGAGGAAAAGTTGAAGGAGCTGAATGTCTTTATCTTCTCCCCTATGAACCATCAAGGTTACTAAGATCTTCCAGAGGGGCCCTGCTTTCGGTCCTACCACCCTCGCAATCGCGTCTGGTGGGAACGAGGGACAGGGCCTTCTCGGTGGTGGCCCCCCGGCTTTGGAATCCACTCCCACCAAAAATTAGTTCTGCTCCTTCCCTCCTGACCTTTAGAAAGCTAATAAAAACCTGGTTTTGTAATATGGCATTCGATGATTGAGTCAATAACCCTTGTCCACATGGAAGGATGGCGATGAATTGGGACTGTGTTTGACAACTTGGCTTGTGTAATGTGATGATGTATTTTATTTTTTAATGTATAATGATGATGCATTGTGTTGTTTTTATATTACTGTATATGAACACATGTTGTGAACCGGTCTGAGTCCCTCTTCGGAGGTGAGAAGACCAGTATATAAAACTTCTAAATAAATAAATAAATAAAATAAATAAATCTTGTGAAGGGCAGACTGAGGGTGACATGATGGCACTCTTTAAATATGTCAAGGGCTGATGAAGAAAGGAGAGGGTGGGTTTGTTCTCTTCTGCCCCAAAGACAGAACCACGTTTCATGATTTGAAGAAGATTCTGATTAAACATTAGAATTAACCCGAAACTTGAAGCAGTTCTGTAATGGAAGCAATTGCCTAAATAGGTGGTAGGGTCTCCTTCTTTGGCTATCTTAAAAAAGAAGCTGGACAGCTACCTGCTGGGGGATGCTTTAACTGAAAATCCTATATTGAACAGGGTTTTGGACTTGATGACCGATGCGGCCTTCTCAACTCTATGTCACCTTGGTCACCTTTCTCTGGACACAGTCCAACTTGTTAAGCTTGTCTGAACATGTTCAAACATCAGCTTGTTATAGTTTCCAAACTAGTGAAACATGATGTGTTCAAAAATCTCCAAAGCTGTCCTCTCGCATTGTAATCCTTCACATTAGCCAAAGTTTTTGTTTGGTTGCAAGTCACTTCTGGTGTGAGAGAATCAGAACAGACTGCACTCTGGCACCACAAGATGCAGAACCAACCTTCAGAAATGTGGCCACAAAGTGGAGTCCATGATATGTGAGCGTGGAGAAGAGCAAACCACAGACCACTTACTACAATGCATCCTGAGCTCTGCCACATACATAATGGAGGACCTTCTTATAGTGACACTAGAGGCACTCCAAGTGGCCAGCTTTTGGTCAAATGACATTTAGTATATTGCTAACTTTTTAACTTTGTTTGTGTTTTTAAATACATTATAACTGTACCCAACTGGCTTCTGACGATAAATAAATAAGCCAAAGTTTTTGAGTACTCTTCAAGAGTATTCTCTGTGTATTATTATATTCCAAACATGATCAGAATATGAATGAGACAGGCTTCCCAGTCTGCCTAATGGTCATACCGACCCTGATCCTTTCACCCAGCTCCCCAATCCAATCTGCAAGGGAATGCAATGTCAGATTTCAGGGCCTGGTCCTGAGCACTCCCCTTTGTTTCCCACCATACAGTCATTAACTATAATCTACTTGTCGTTTTTAAAAAAGTAACTTTCCATGTTGTGCTATACAATAAATCAAACGTGGGGTACATGTTGGTGAAATTACTGTTGTGTGCCTTCAAGTTGTTTCTGACTTATGGAGATCCTATCATGGGGTTTACTTGGCAAGCAAGTTTTGTTCAGAGGGGGTTTGCCTCGGCCTCCCTCTGAGGCTTAGAGAATGTGACTTGCCCAAAGTCCCCCACCAGGTTTCCATGGCTGAGTGAGCATTACAACTGCGGTGTCCTGAGTTGTAGGATTTTGTCTCCTGAAGCAGGGGAACCTGCATTGCAGCTGGACTGCTACATCTGATGATAGTGTCTATTGCATGTTGCCATGTGCATCCTCCTACTAGTCTGCCTCCTCCCTGTGATTATCCCATCCTATTTATTGCTGGGTAAAAACCTGTCAAACATTTCCAGTCTTGCAATGCTCATCATCTAACTTGGTGAGATGGGTCCCTTCCATCTCTGAGTTGGCATGCTGGCAGTAAAGTGATATTAGGAGAAGTTTTCCTCTCTTTCTCCTCTTTCCTTCTGTCCAGTTGCCATTTATTTTATATTTCTATTTGCCGCTCTCTCTCAAAGTTGAAACTGCAAAATTGTTCTTTAAAAAATTGGATACGAAATTGCAGTATTGTGGAAAGACAGTGTTACAAAGGTATGCAGAAGTATTGCGGGACTGCAAAATGAATTGAAGAAGGTGCATTATCAAAGGTGCTCAACCTGGTTTGTATCCGCTATCAGCACAACTATAGTGGAATAACAGGTTCGTGTGATAAAGTCAATTGCCCAGTGCTCAAACCAGGCAGCTTCAACATTTTTTGAAAGAAATGCAGAAAAGCACCTGTTCTTGTACACCTAGTTTGATCTTTTCTTTAGTAAAGGTAAAGTTTTCCCCTGACATTAAGTCTAGTCATGTACGACTCTGGGGGGTGGTGCTCATCTCCATTTCTAAGCCAAAGAGCTGTCATTGTCCATAAACACCTCCAAGGTCATATGGCCAGCATGACTGCATGAAGCATGGTTACCTTCCTGCAGAAGCGGTACCAATTGATCTACTCACACTTGCATGTTTTCAAACTGTTAGGTTGGCAGAAGCTGGGCCTAACAGTGGGAGCTCATCCCGCTCCCCGGATTCGAGCCGCCAAACTTTCGATCAGCAAGTTCAGCAGCTCAGCAGTTTAACCTGCTGTGCCACCAGGATCAATTAGTTCCTTTTTATCAATCTGTGGATTAAGCTTTATAGTCTGCACATTTTCTAGCATCTTCTCCTTCTTTAGTTTGCTTCCCCCGACTCTTTGTTGTTTAGTCAGCCACCATTGGGGAATCACTGAACATATTTGTCTCCAGACTGATACTGAAGTCTACTGCGAGAGAAAGGCATTGAAGGGCTTCAAATAGATAATTAAGCAAACCATTTTAGACAGACTGGATATTTGTGTTTAGGTGCCTGCCGTGGTCTAGCAGTGGATTCAATTACTTCAGACCGGTTCTGAGTATGGTATATGGAGAAATACTTTCTTCTTCCTTTTTTGGCAGGGGTGGGGGGAATCACGTGCAAATACAGGCTAAGTCCTGATAAGAATCCTGAAGGTAAACAATGAATTCCTACTAATGGCTAAGTCACCAAGCTAAGATCAAGTCTAAATACACACCCTTAGTTAAATATAATTTCATTAACTCACATTATGTAGCTCTGCTAAAGTTTTTCTCTTTCTGATCCCTGATGGGTGAATTACACACAGGATTGATCAATCATTTTCTGACACTGTTTGTTTGCAACTGCTCTCTGTTCGGAGCAGGGCAGCCTCTGAAGGGTTTTGCTTTAGATGTCTCAGACGGCAACTATTTTATTCTGTCAGCTCACTTTACTTGGCTTCAAATAGGAATTCTCAGAAGCACGAATGCAATGGAAAATTTTGAAATGAAAATATCCATCATGACAGTCCTTCTAACCTAGTGGTTTTGGACTTCAACTCCCACAACTCCAAACAAGTGGGAAGTTAGTTGAGATTCTGGGAGCTGAAGTCCAAAACACTTGGAGGACCAAAGGTTGGGAACCACTGCTCTATTTTATTTATTTATTTATCTATCATATTTATACCCCGCCTTTCTCAACTCCGTAGGGGACTCAAGGTGGCTATGTAAACATAGACACATAGTAAAATATACATGTATGTTAAAACAGTCATTAAAAACACATCAAAACTTAAAACACTTATTAAAAAAATTATGATCCAAAATCATAATTCTCATGGCTGTTCCAAATTGTCATTGCACTATTCCATAATTCTCTAGTGGGTTACTAACCGAAAGCTTGATCCCACATCCACATCTTTAGCCTTTTCCTGAAGATCAGGAGGGAGGGGGCTGATTTGATTTCATTAGGGAGGAGGTTCCATAGCTGAGGGGCCACCACTGAGAAGGCCCTGTCTCTTGTCCCCACCAATCACACCTGCAAAAAAGGCAGGACTGAGAGCAGGGCTTCCTCAGAAGATCTTAACATTCTAGCTGACTCATAGAGGGAGATATGTTTGGACCCAAGAAGAGTCCAAAAATGTAGGTAGCTGTATTGATCCAAATCAACAAACCTATTTGAGCAGCTTTTATCTAAAGCAGGAGGTCCTTTGCAAAGCTAATTGTTCCTATGTGCCATTTGAGATCAAGGGTTCATCTGCAATGTAGAACGAATGCATTTTGATACCTCTGTAATTGCTGTGTCTTAATGCTATGGAGATTTCAAGGACGCCACCATCATCACCCTCTTCAAAAAAAGGGGAAAGAACAGACTGCGGAAACTATCGAGGTATCTCCCTTCTAACCTCCGCTGGGAAAATCCTCGCAAGAATCCTTGCAAACCGCCTTCTGCCCCTCTCAGAAGACACCCTCCCAGAATCTCAGAATGGCTTCCGCCCCTCCAGAGGAACCGTGGACATGATCTTCACTGCACGACAGCTCCAAGAAAAATGCAGGGAACAAAACCAACCTCTGTACATGGCATTCATCGACCTTGCAAAGGCATTCGACACAGTGAACCGCAGCGCTCTCTGGACCATCCTCCACAAAATCGGGTGCCCTAACAAATTTGTGAACATCCTGCGGCTCCTCCATGATGACATGATGGCAACAGTCTTGGACAGCAATGGCTCCCAAAGTGACCCATTTAAAGTGGAATCCGGTGTCAAACAGGGATGTGTTATTGCCCCAACTCTATTCTCCATCTTCATCGCTATGATACTTCACCTTGTTGATGGGAAGCTTCCCACCGGAGTGGAAATAATCTATCGGACAGATGGCAAGCTATTCAACCTCAGCAGACTGAAAGCCAAAACCAAGGTTACAACAACAGCTGTTATAGAACTCCAGTATGCTGATGACAATGTCGTCTGTGCGCATTCAGAAGAAGATCTACAAGCCACTCTAAACACCTTCGCAGAAGCATATGAGAAGCTCGGCCTGTCACTGAACATTGAGAAAACCAAGGTGCTGTTCAAGCAGTCACCAGCCCATCCCTCTCCAATGCCAGTAATACAGCTTAATGGCGTAACATTAGAAAATGTGGACCATTTCCGCTACCTTGGCAGCCACCTCTCCACCAAAGTCAACATCGACACTGAAATACAACACCGCCTGAGCTCTGCAAGTGCAGCATTTTCCAGAATGAAGCAGAGAGTGTTTGAGGACCGGGACATCCGTAGGGAGACCAAGGTGCTTGTCTATAAAGCTACTGTCCTCCCAACCCTGCTATATGCCTGTGAGACGTGGACTGTCTACAGACGTCACATGCAGCTCCTGGAACGTTTCCATCAGCGCTGCCTCCGGAAAATCCTGCAAATCTCCTGGGAAGACAAGCGGACAAACGTCAGTGTGCTGGAAGAAGCAAAGACCACCAGCATTGAAGCGATGGTCCTCCAACATCAACTCCGCTGGGCCGGCCACGTTGTTCGGATGCCTGACCACCGTCTCCCAAAGCAGTTGCTCTACTCCGAACTTAAGAACGGAAAACGGAACGTTGGTGGACAGGAAAAGAGATTTAAAGATGGGCTCAAAGCCAACCTTAAAAACTCTGGCATAGACACTGAGAACTGGGAAGCCCTGGCCCTTGAGCGCTCCAGCTGGAGGACAGCTGTGACCAGCAGTGCTGCAGAATTTGAGGAGGCACGAGTGGAGGGTGAAAGAGAGAAACGTGCCAGGAGGAAGGCGCGTCAAGCCAACCCCAACCGGGACCGCCTTCCACCTGGAAACCAATGCCCTCACTGCGGAAGAAGATGCAGAGCAAGAATAGGGCTCCACAGCCACATACGGACCCACAAGGAAATCCATAATGGAAGACCATCTTACTCGTCCAACGAGGGATCGCCTAAGTAAGTAATGCTATGGAGGTGGTAGTTCTACAAAGTTTTACAAGACATTTAGCCTTTTTTGCCAATGGGTGTTGGTTTCTCACCAAACTGGGACACCCATGATTCAACAACATTTAGCCAGAGCACTTAAAGTGGTGACAAACTGAATTAATTTTACAATGTAGCTGTGGTGAACAAGGAGATTGTTGTTGTTGTTGTGTGCCTTCAATTTAATTCTGACATATATCAACCCAAAGGTAAACCTATCACAGTGTTTTCTTGGCAAGATTAGTTCAGAAGGTGTTTGCCAATCTGTTGTCTTCCTCTGAGGCTGACCGAGTTTGACTTGCCCAAGGTCACCCAGTGGCAGGGCAGTGATTAAAACTCTGGTCTTCAGAGTTGTAATCCAATGCTCCAACCATCCCTTACTTATTTCAAAAACAGTGCATTTTGTTGTTGTTTATTCATTTAGTCATTTCCGACTTCATGACCTCATGGAGCAGCTTACGCCAGAGTTCCCTGTTGGCAGTCACCACCCCCAGCTCCTTCAGAGTCAAGCCAGTCACTTCAAGAATACTATCCATCCATTTTGCCCTTGGTCAGCCCCTCTTCCTTTTTCCTTCCATTTCCCCCAGCATCATTGTCTTCATCTTTGCCTCTAATATCCTTCCCTCCTATGAGCACCCGGGCTTTATTTCCTGGAGTATGGACTGGTTGGATCTTCTTGTGGTCCAAGGCACTCTCAGAATTTCCCTCCAGCATCACAGTTCAAAGCATCTATCTTTTTTTGCTCAGCCTTCCTTATGGTCCAGCTCTCACATCCGTAGGTTACTACAGGGAATACCACTGTGCAGATCTTTGTTGCAAGTGTGATGTCTCTACTCTTCACTATTTTATCGAGATTGGTCATTGCTCTCCTCCCAAGAAGTAAACGTCTTCTGATCTCCTGACTGGAGTCTGCATCTGCAGTAATCTTTGCACCTAGAAATACAAAAACTGTCACTGCCTCCATGTTTTCTCCCTCTATTTGCCAGTTTTAAATCAGTCCAGTTGCCAGAATCTTGGTTTTTTGATGTTCAACTGCAACCCAGCATTTGCACTTTCTTCTTTCCCCTTGATTAGAAGGCTCCTCAGCTCTTCCTTGCTTTTGGCCATCAAAGTGGTATCATCTGCAAAAGATATTTGTAAAAAATCATAATGAGCTGTGAGAATGAGCTACGTTTTCAAAATAACTTTCTAAGCCAGTGGCTTCTATGTTAGTGGAATGATGACTCTGCCACGGGTTTAATTCTGAACTTTAATGAGCTATGCAATGTGCCTGAAAATAGCATTTAAAGTTCAGTGTGTTGTCGCACGCTGGGCCTGTGCACATGACTGTAGACAGGTCATAAATTCTGTGTGCCCAACGGGACACCGGGGCTGCCTCAGATTAAAGGCCCTTTGATTCCCCCAAAACAAAGTTCTGTAGAGGCTTAAAGTAAATCCAACAAAGTTCTTTATTGATGAAAACAAACAGGTACTTTCAAGCTTTCTTAACAGTCTATTGGCTCTTGCAATCTTGTTCACTGGGAACAGGCACTATCTTCTTAACCATAATTAACTAATGGGGAAATCCTTAACTTCTAATCTGGGCAGTCTGTACTTGCCTCTGTTGGCGTGGAGCCCCTGCACCCAGTACCAACTGCTTCTGGCTTCCGCGAGAGACCCTTGCCAAGCAGAGCTTTGTAGACTTCCAGGGAAAAAGAAGGAGTTCAGGTTGCTGTGATGGCCGGCTGAAGTCCCTCAGCCAAGCTGTGGGGCCTTTTCTCCCTGGCCAAGCTGTAGGCTGTAGGTTGAATATCTCCCCGGCCAAGCCGTAGAAGACGAAGCTTTCTACAGGAGCTACTTTGTTTTGTGTCCTGTGCAAAATGCTTCTCTGTGAGAACTGATTCAAAAAGGCTCCTATTCCCTCCAAAACTCAAAAAGGGGCGGGACCAGGGAACCTAACTATAATTGACAGGTGGCTTGCCCTATGATTGCAAACTATAGCAGGAAGCCACCCTGCTGCAAAATCCCAAGCCTGGGATAGCAAACAAACATTTAATGCAAAGCCAACAAAATTGGAGCTCCTGGTACAGCTGTACCAGCACATTCAGACTAAAGCACAGAGCAGATTCACCCTTAGACTGACATGGAAGCCACCCGGTGCTAGGGTCCCAAGCTCTGTTAAAGGCATAGCCTTGGTCTCCCCATCTGTAAAGTTGGAATAAGAATCATGGTCTATCACAGACATAGGCAAACTTGGGCCCTTCAGGTGTTTTGGGCTTCAACTCCCATGATTCCTATTGGCTGTTAGGAATCATGGGAGTAGAAGCCCAAAACACCTGGAGGGCCCAAGTTTGCCCATGCCTGGCCTATCAGAATGTTACTGCCCTTACAGCCGGAATGCAGGCAATTGCCTATAAGTAATGAGCCGGTATGAGTGGAATAAACCCACCCAAAGCAAACTTTCCTAGTGTGAGTCCTATTCATGGCAATGGGTCCAGTCTGGGTGACGTCCTTTGTGTGCTGTGCCCTGAAACTGTCCACAACCCCTCTTTAAATATCCCCCAAACTTTAGATTCCCAGCAGCCCAGCTTCCTGAAGACCTAAGGGGAAGTGATTCCCTGGGAATTCAAGTCCCGGCTGGTATTTCCCTTAGCTGCGGTGTCCAAAGCCAGGCAGCCTGTTTGCTTAGTAATCTCCTTGGCTGTGTTAAGTTGTTAGGGGTAACCAAAGGCAGCTGATTTCTTAATTGCTTAAGGCAGGAAATCAGGTCCCTTCTTTGGCTGCCATAATGATTGAGAGAGCAAGCCCAAATTCGGGCCGAGTATTTGATCTTCTCTCTTACAAAAGATATGCAGAGGCAGTGAAATTTTATCTCAAGAGAACTGTTTTCTTAATAAACAGGATATTAATTGGGGAGAAAAATAGCAATAGAAAAAAAATCACATCCCCCCCCCCCCTGAAAACAGGTCAGGGAATTACTTGTGCCATCTAAATACACCCCACTATATCCCATAGGCAAGGAGCAGCCCATCTGCTTGATCTTTTATTAGTTTATTAATTTACTTTATTATTAATTTATTTATTATTTTAAAATTATAATCTTTATTGAAATTTTTCCTTAAAATCAATTAAAATCTTTGAAAGGAAAAAAATAGAAAGAAAGGGACGTGAAAGGAAAGGAAAGAGAGAGAGAGAAAAGATAAAAGTGAAAAAATAAGAAAAAAATAGAATATATTGTCGAAGGCTATCATGGCCGGAATCATTGGGTTGTTATAGGTTTTTTTGGACTATATGGCCATGTTCTAGTGGCATTCTCTCCTGACATTTCACCTGCATCTATGGCAAGCATCCCAGCTCAATGTTTATTGCATCACTTCCTTTAGGCACACTGCTGCCATCTAATACTTAAAATCTGTCTTTCTCCAACCTCCCTTCACTATTCTTCCAATGCAAATGCTTCAAAAATCCCCAGCTAGACAGAAGACAAGATAAAGGGATCTTAACTGCGCTCCCATGAAAAGACTTTTTGTAAAAAGTTGAAAATTTCTTCATATACCTATATTAGGAAGGAAAGGAGATGTTTAGAAATGAATCCATTATAGATCATACACAGTCACGAGTACTGAGTTGATTTTGGGGGAAATAGGGGTATTTGTTTTAACAAAATGAGATTTGTGTTTGTTTCTAGCAGTGGATGGTGTTAATGGGGAGGCTCCAAATTCTTTTTGGAAAGGTGACGAATATCATTTCCATAGTAACTGACATGATTTGCAAGATTTAATCAAAGAATTGCTGAGAGGTGAGCAGTTATGCATGCTTTAAGGGTGAGTAATGAATGAGTGAGCCACATGTTGCTGTCTGCTTGAAGGAGGCAGGAACCAGCCTTTAATGAGCAGCAATCTTTCTTTGTTTCATATACAGAATTTTGTGGCGGTCTTAGGCTAGATCTATACTGCCCTATATCCCAGGATCTGGTCATTTTACGCCCTCTCATTCATATCACCGAATCATAGAATCATAGAGCTGGAAGAGACCTCATGGGCCATCCAGTCCAACACCCTGCCAAGAAGCAGGAACATTGCATTTAAAGCACCCCCAACAGATGGCCATCCAGCCTCTGTTTAAAAGCTTCCAAAGAAGGAGCCTCCACTACACTTCGGGGCAGAGAGTTCCACTGCTGAACGGCTCTCTCACAGTCAGGATGTTCTTCCTAATGTTCAGATGGAATCTCCTTTCTTGTAGTTTGAAGCCATTGTTTCGTGTCCTAGTCTCTAGGGAAGCAGAAAACAAGCTTGCTCCTTCCTCCCTGTGACTTCCTCTCACATTTGGCTGATCAGTAATGCTTTTGAATTCCAAATACAATAGAATTCCATATACTGTAGAGCAGTGGTTCTCAACCTGTGAGTCCCCAGATGTTTTGGCCTTCAACTCTCAGAAATCCTAACAGCTGGTAAACTGGCTGGGATTTCTGGGAGTTGTAGGCCAAAACACCTGGACACCCACAGGTTGAGACCACTGCTGTAGAGGAACTGGATCTCTACAAAAGTTTGCCCACTTTTGTAGAGGTCCTGTTCCTTTAACCCCTGTGAAAGTGGAGGGCCTACTGTGACTGCTAAAACTTTATATGACTTGGAACCAGACTTTGATGAGTAATGCCAAGTGCTTAAAATCTTTAGGTGAGGCATTTCTGTTGGTTTTCACTTCTCTTGAAATTCCATATGACAACCAGGGACCCTTCCACACAGCCATATAGCCCAGAAGGCCCCTTCCATACAGCTGTATAAAATCCACATTGAACTGGATAATGTGGCAGTGTGGACTCAGATGGTTAAGTTCAAAACAGATATTGTGGAACAAGTCAGAATAACCCACAATATCTCCTTTGAACTGGGTTATCTGAGTCCACACTGCCATATATCCCAGTTCAAAGCAGATAATGTGGGATTTTATTCAGTTGTGTGGAAGGGGCCCTGAGCTCTCACTTCATAGATTGAATCTGGGAAATTCTGGGGACCCCCAAGGTCCAATCTCAGCTCTTGATCAGCATCCCAAATAATAGGATTCTCCAATGAGTCAGTTGCATATTTCTCAGACAAACTAATTTATTATGTTAGCATTTTGTTTTTTTGCTTCAAGAGAAACTGCGCATATGGCATTCCCCTAAGACCTGATGAAGAAATTCATTCTGGCTTTCAATATGGAGTAAGCAGTGTCAAGGCACATGCCATACTTGTTCTGAGTTTTCTTTTCTCAGTTCAGAAACTATTAAGAAATACAGGGAGCACTTGAGATCTGCTACATTTTGGGTCTAAGATCCTGTGTGGATACTTAAAGCTGTGAATGCTCAAGTCCCATTTTACAACAAAATGGCAAAACCAAGTTTTGATTTTGGGAGGTTTTTTTTATTTTGGGGGATGTTTTCAGATACAGAGTATTGAATCTGTTGAAATGAAGGAAATCACAGAAAGTCCAGTTGGACCTCTACATTTACAGATCTGGTGGGCAAGATGAACCTTGGGAAAAAATAGAAAAACTTGTGTTCCTAACCTTACATTCCTGGTAAATATTAATATTATGTTGCTTTTTAAAAAGTAAGCTCAATAAAATGTTAGACTGAATGTGAGAATAAATTCGTAATCATGTCCATACAAATGTGGGAAGGAATCTCTTTTGCCTTTATATCAAGCCCTGTACAAGCTGTGGGATCACGATAGCATAATGGATTTCACTTTAAGAAAATCCTGAATTATGGTACAACTTTTCATTTGAATTATTCTTGATTGATCCCACTCCACAGAAACTGGCCCAGTGCTGTAGCAGCAGTTTTTACAGTAATTAAACTCTCTCTCTCTCTCTCTCTCTCTCTCTCTCAAAATAAGGAAGAAACTTATGCATATGTAACATTTCCCCAGAGGGGCACTTCATTTCCCACAGCAATGAAGATATAATTATCCTGATGTAAATCACAGCTGGATAACCAGGAAAGATTGGCCTTTCCTCTTCTTGAATTCATTGAAAGATTTTATCTTTCTGACAGGTACCATCAGGTGGAGTGGCAGCATGCTTCCTTTATAAGCAATTTGCTTAAGGAAAAGAATGAACATGTCTAGTAAAAGAAAGAAAAAGATGAATGGAGAGATACATCCAAGGTTTATAGCTCTTCATTCATGACTAGAGACCAAAGGGATTGTATGCTATAGCTAAGACACACTCCTTAACTGTCCCAGTCTGGCAGAGACGGCCCCAATTACTCTTCTGTCACCCTACTATTCCAGCTAATTTAAAAATGTCCCAGTTCCTTACTCCTTCTCCCACTTTCCCCCTTATCCTTATGTTGATTGTGGAAAAATGTGTTCAAGTGCAAAAGTGGTTTGGTTTACCACAGGGGACAAAAGAAGAAGGGGTGGATCTTACCATTCCTAGTAGGGTTAGGCAGAAGCAAACTGCTGCAACCTTTCCTAGCTTGTTTTCCATCATTAGTAACTTTTGCCATCTTGAATTATAATGCTGATTGATCATACATATTGTCCTGGTTTTCATCTATGAAATATTGAAGGGTATGCTAGGATTGCCAGCTCAAGACAGACCCTAAAATTTCAGGTTCAAAACCTGAGATTTAAGGAGGGCCTTTTATGACACCTAAGTAGGCACATTCTGGAGATGCTGCAAGGGTCAACTTTTCAAAGGACCGGCCTTGGTGGCCCAGAGAAGAGAGTCTAGGCTCTGAGATCGAGCAACAGTAATTACAGGACACACACCAAACTTGGCTTATCCTCATTAAAATAAAAATGTATGATGATATTTGGTTCATCTTTCCATTTCCTTGGCATAATAAATCTGACTCTGTGTGATCAGGTGGATAGTGATATGCACTAGGGAAAACCAAATCCCAGCTTCACAATACTAATGAGTTGAGCGATATGTTACAGTTTTATGTTTTGTTGAACCGTACAGTGTGGTGGTGAGAACACTTGAAGAACTAAAAGAGAGTCCTCTATACAACAGTGAGACATTTTCACAAGCTGGACAGTAGACACATTATTTTAGCTGGTCTGAATGCTGAATTTGTAGTAACCATACACATCCTAAGAAAGCTGCTGTCATCATCCCTTCAGCTTAGCAAAACATTACAAATAGTAAATATGGACATTTTCTATGGTCTGCAACATGTCAACCATCTCTTAGAAAAAGCCAGGGAGATGCGCACAGAATCTGTGAAAGACTTTCAGGAGATCTTTGACACAGTATGATCAGTGGTGGAGTCTATGGGTGGAAAAGTTAGGATTCCTCACATCAGTTCAAGCCAGACTTATAAAAGCAACATCCAGGCAACTTCACCAACACCAATGGAATATTATAGGCTAAATGTGTACATGCCATTTCTGGACTTTTTCTGCAGTCAGCTTCAAGAAAGATTTACAAGGCAAGGTAAGTTGTTCAGGAACTGCAAGTGTTCCTCTCTATTAATTGTGGCCATTTAAAATCCAACTTGAACAAGTACATAGAACTTTACAGTGAATGCCTTCAAGTTACTAACACACTGATGGAAGAGTTTGACCTGTGGTGTAGCAAATGTAAAAAGATTACATTTGCAGAAAAACCATCAAATGTACTGAAAGCATATCTTGTCTGTGATAGATAGTTTTTTTTTCTGAATGTGAAGAAACTTCTCCAGATTTCTGCAACACTGCCAGTATTAATAGCTACAAATGAAAGGTCATTTTCAATTTTTAAATGTTTGAAAACATTCATAAGAAGCACAATGGGACATGAAAGACTGAGTGCACCAAGGTTTATCAATGGAGTCTGATTTTTTTCAAAGTGTATTGACACAGTTTTCAAGTGTTTCCAACAGATATTGTGGTATACTAATTAAGAGCCATTTTCAGGATGTTTTTCAAATCAAAACTTTGTAGTTAAAATAAAAATTGATTTAATTAAATCTAAATAAAATATAGATTGATTCACAGAATTTAAATTATTTTGTGTTCCGGTCGTATTCTTTATGATTTGCTGTAAAAATTGTTTCACTCCCTCCTTTTTTTCTGGCCACCGGCCTGCCTCGAGGCTATTTACCGGTTCACAATCAGCATGTTCTTGGAAATACCCACTCCAGCGGTGCTTCATTGTGCACCACTGGATGACCACCATCCCACTCCTGTTCTTGTCGTAGCGGTAGTTGCAAGGGGTGTATTGCTTATTGCCTGGTGTGACTTTGGCAGGGATGCCAGGATGAAGATGATTATAATGTTTATTGATACCCCACTTTCTCTCTTCACAAAGGAGACTCACTCCACAAAGGATGATGTGGGAGGGAAGAGGAGGAATTGCTCCCTCTTTTCCTCCTCCCTTCTCCAACCACCTTTGCACCCTGGCTGACATTACTCCAGGTGACAAAGGAAGCTTAGGGGTGCCAGAATGGAAACTGGAGAAGGATTCTTTACCTTTACATTTAAGGTTTGTGTACAAAGAGCGATTTCAGCAGCTGTTGCTTGCTTCCTGGTTATGTGACGAGCAATGCCAGCTAGAATTCCCCCTTCTAGACAAACTTCAAGTGTACAGGAGCCTATTCTAGTTTTCAGTCTGGCAACCCTTATGCTGGACTAAAATAGGAAGGGAGTCCACTATAAGGTTGCTTCCTCTTTCCTCTGTTCATAGAAGTCATTACAATTTCTCATGTTTGTTACAACACAATTGGAGTAAAGGCCATTTTATTAGATAGTATACCGAGGCAGCAATAACATGCAGCATTCCTGGAGACGTGAAAGACAAGCACAACAACCGCTGTAAATTTGGATCAGCATTAGGTTACAATCCCTTTTCTGGTGGGGTGAGGGGAAGAGAGAAAGAGCATCATGCTTATTTACAGGAAGGGTTTGGGGAAAAGGTCAGGGAAAGTGTATAATTATTATCAGCTTTGCCAAGGCCACACCTGGATGGGGCGCTTAGCTCTCAAACAAGAACAAACATGAGCAGTGTTTAGCAAGCATCACCAGCAAAGCTAACCATAGAAATTAACAGGTTGGAATTAGAAGTGTATTAAGAGTCCCTGCGTCACTCCATGGAGAAGGCCAAGAGCAGCCCACGGAGATCTTGAAACTCTAGCCAAGGCCACCCTAGTCTTCAATGGGGAGGTGTGGTCCACAAGGATTTCAGCTGTAGAGTGATGCACCAACATGATCCATGAAGACAGCAGCATTTTCCATGTCATCTATACACATCCTACATATTCCCAATAGGTTCATCATGCAGTCAGAATCCTTTTTTAAAAGACCAATGCAAAACAAGGTGCAGTTGAAGGAGCTATTTTTCCTGACATGCGAGTGTGGTTTGCTCTTCTCCACACTCGCATGTCGTGGACTCCACTTTGTAGCCCCATTTTTTAAGGTTAGCGCTGCATCTTGTAGTGCCAGAGGGCAGTCTGTTCAATGCCTTCCAAGTTGCCCAGTCTTCTGTGTGCCCGGGGGGAGTATCTCATCTGGTATCGGCCACAGATTGAGGTTCCAGGTCTTAGCCTGCCACTTTTGGACTCTCGCTTGCTGAGGTGTTCCTGCAAGTATTTCTGTACATCTTAGGAAGCTATTTCTTGATTTAAGGCATTGGCTTGCTGGCTGATACCTAAATAGAGGATGGGCTGGATATATCAACTGTCCTTTCATTACAGGTTGCTACTTCCTGACGGATGTTAGGTAGTGCAAAACCGGCTAAACAGTATAATTTCTCCAGTGGTGTAGGGTGTAGACATCCTGTGATAATGCATCATATCCCATTAAGAGCCACATCCACTGTTTTAGCATGGTGAGATGTTTTCCACACTGGGCATGCATATTCAGCAGCAAAGTAGCAAAGTGCAGACATGTGCTTTCTTAAGAACAGACAAGCATCTTATTTATTTATCGTGTCAGGAGCAACCAGTCAGTTGTATTATATTTTTAACAAAAAAACACAAACAAACAGACAGACAGACAGACAAAACACAAAGTTTGCAAGCTTGGTAGTTGATTAAATGTCCTTTGACCAGTATCTGGCCACTTGGAGTGCCTCTGGTGTTGCCGCAAGGAGGTCCTCCATTGTGCATGTGGCAGGGCTCAGGTTGCATTGCAGCAGGTGGTCAGTGGTTTGCTCTTCTCCACACTCACATGTTGTGGATTCCAGCCCCAGAAACCCCCATGATAGGTTCATTGTAGAGTCACTATGATTTTAAAAAATGACTTGAAGTCACACATCAACAAGAGGAAGAGGCTGCAGAGACGACAAAACATCTTTTACTCTTGCCAAACTGAGGGAGTTCAATCACCAACCATCATTTTTTGTCATGAAAAGCCATGGCATTTTAGGCTGCTCAAAGTCAATCAAGGATGGGACTGATGTAATTTTGAGGACAGAAGAGTGAAATAAAACAAACTGTATTATTTCATTATGTGTAATGTATCTGACAAAGGATTGTTATAAATAAAATCTACCCCATTGTTTCTTTTTTGCTGTTGCTGACCAGTTTTGGAATTCCTACTTTATTGAGGTCTGCATGCAGGGAATTTCTCCAAACAGCAAATTTTTATTCATTCATCCAATATATTTCTGATGTGAACCAGGAACTAAACACCTTATGAATGAGGAAAATGAGATATTAAGTACTGGGAGAAATAATTACAGAGCAATTAAATTGTAATCGGGACATATTAGTCATAAGGGAGCTCTGCAAGTGGCTTACTCATTCCAGTTTTTGCCTGAAGAATGTCATTTCTCAACTTGAGGTATCTAGGTTTCAGCTCCAATGGAAATTATGACAAGTTTGTTTCAGTTTCTTACATCAAATGTGAATATATTCATGTAACCGGCAAGAACAAGCCAATAATCAGACCCCACAAATCTCAATTTGAACTAATTTAATTTGGTATGATGTGGGAGCCTTTCAGTTTTGGTAGGCTCAAGCAAATAGAAAGGGTATTGTTGCTGCAACATGCAAAGACTATGGATTTACAGTACTTAGCTTCCTCCTTCTGTCTTGTAGCACCAAGGCTCGCTGTCCACACTCCTCTGCTTTCACATCCTGACTTGAAGGAATAGGCCAGATGCAATGTTCTTTATCTCATTGCCCTAAATAGGTGAGACAGAACAATGCCTTCATTTTACTGTGATGTGGAAACAGCCCCTTTAGCTGAGAGTTTTGTCTCAGTTATCCAAAAGGAAAACACCTTCTCTGTGTGTGTTTGAATGAAAAACTAGGCAACTGTGGATGGTACTTAATGCAAAATTTGTAATGACATCACTGGAACCATCCCTCAGCCTCAGGTTTTGCCCCAAAAACCTCAGAGTCTGGGAGAATCCTAAACTGACAACCTTAATTTATACTTTATTGTCATTGCACTTATTCTGCAGCAGAGTAGCAAAGCGCAAGAGCAGATGTCTTCACTGTGTCTGGTTGTGATCCCCAGGTTATGCCAGTCAGCTTTCATATGATATTATTTCTAACACCCATTTTTTGTTTGATATTCAAGCAGTGCTTCTTATAAGTCTGGTTTCTCCAGAATTCGATGCCTATACAAATTACACATAATATACAAAAACGTCATTAAAACAGTTATCACAATTAAAACAGTCACCCTGTGAGTCTCCATGTTAAAGAGGAGACTTGAACTCTGGTCTACAAAATCATAATGTAACGCTGCCTCACTTTCTCTGCAAGGAAACATAGGCAGAAATGCTGTGCAGCGCTCCAGATGTTGTTTCATTATAACTCCCATCAGTCCTAGCCAGTATAGCTTATGCTAGAAGCTCATGAGAGCAACACTTGGAGCAAAGTATTGTCAAAGGCTTTCATGGCTAGAATCACTGGGTTGTTGTAGGTTTTTTCGGGCTATATGGCCATGTTCTAGAGGCATTCTCTCCTGACGTTTCGCCTGCATCTATGGCAAGCATCCTCAGAGGTAGTGAGGTCTGTTGGAACTTGGAAAAAGGGTTTATATATCTGTGGAATGACCAGGGTGAGACAAAGGACTCTTGTCTGCTGGAGCTAGGTGTGAATGTTTCAACTGACCACCTTGATTAGCATATAATGGCCTGACAGTGCCTAGAGCAAACCTTTGTTGAGAGGTGATTAGATGTCCTTGTTTGTTTCCTCTCTGTTGTTGTGCTGTTGTAATTTTAGAGTTTTTTTTAAATACGGTAGCCAATTTATTTATTTATTTATTTCTGGGACTTTTACCCCGCCCTTCTCAACCCCCGAAGGGGGACTCAGGGCGGCTTACAAAAAAAAGCAGAATTCGATGCCTATACAAATTACACCAAAGTTGAAGTACTTTGGCCACATCATGAGGAGACAGGAAAGCCTAGAGAAGACAATTATGCTGGGGAAAGTGGAAGGCAAAAGGAAGAGGGGCCGACCAAAGGCAAGATGGATGGATGGCATCCTTGAAGTGACTGGACTGACCTTGAAGGAGCTGGGGGTGGTGGCCGACAGGGAGCTCTGGCGTGGGCTGGTCCATGAGGTCACGAAGAGTCGGAGACGACTGAACGAATGAACAACAACAACAACAACAAATTACACATAATATACAAAAACGTAATTAAAACAGTTATCACAATTAAAACAGTCAACAACCAGTACATAGCACATCATATAAAACATCATATAAAAGTCATTCTTATAGTCAGCGTTTCGTTTTCCAGAGTTCCATAGATCCAATCCATTAATCATTTCCTAGTCATCATCGAAGTTCTTTCTTTATCTGCCCGCTTGTCCAAATGCCTGGTCCCAGATCCATGTTTTTAGTTTTTTCCTAAAAGAAAGGAGCGATGTTGCAGATCTAATTTCCCCGGGGAGTGAATTCCACTGGTGGGGGGCCACCACCGAGAAGTCCCCGCCAATCTCACTTGTGATAGAGGCGGGGTCGAGAGCAGGACCTCCCCAGAGGATCTTAGGCTCCGGGGTGGGACGTAGAGGGAGATCCGTTCGGACAGATACACTGGGCCGGAACCGTATAGGGTTTTGTAGGTCAAAACCAGCACCTTGAATTGTGCTCGGAACTGGATCGGCAGCCAGTGGAGCTGACACAACGGGGGGTGGTATGCTCCCTGTATGACGCTCCGGTGAGCAGTCTGGCTGCCTCCCGCTGGACTAGATGGAGTTTCCGAGCAGTCTTCAAAGGCAACCCCACGTAGAGTGCGTTGCAGTAATCTAATCGGGATGTAACAAGAGCGTGGACCACCGTGGCCAGATCCGACTTCCCAAGGTACGGGCGCAGCTGGCGCACAAGTTTTAATTGTGCAAAAGCTCTCCCGGCCACCACCGAGACCTGGGCTTCCAGGCTCAGCGATGAGTCCAGGATCACTCCCAAGCTGCAAACCTGAGTCTTCAGGGGGAGTGTAATCCCGTCTAACACAGGCTGTAACCCTATGCCCTGGAGCAAATATCCCAGAACAAACCTAAGTTGTCACAATTTAAAGCTGAATTAAAGACCTATCCCTTCCAGCAGGCCTACCCAGTCAATTTTAAATCATGACCTTTAAATTTTATCGATAATGAATTATTTTAACAAGTTTTAATTTTAGATCTACATCTTTTAATACATGTGCTGTAATGGAGTTATCTATCTATCTATCTATCTATCTATCTATCTATCTATCTAATCTATCTATCTATCTATCTATCTATCTATCTATCTATCTATCTATCTATCTACCATTTTTATATCCCGCATTTCCCAACCCTGAAGGGGACTCCAGATGGATGTATATTGACTATCAATGCCTTAAAAACAATATACATCCAATATACAATTAAATAAACATTTTAACTGTGTTGTACTCTTCCTTGAGGAGCGACGATAGGAATAAAATCAAAGGTGATGATGGTGATGATGCAGCATGAGAAAGAAACATTAAGTGGCATCCTGATGGTGACATCTGCAGGAGTTTTTTTTTCTTTCATAATTATGCTTGTGTTTATCTTTTTGGGAGGGTTGTTGAAGAAACCAGAATTCTCTTCCTTCATTGTGACATCCCACCTTTCTCCAAAACATCCTTCCATGGCCATATAGTGGCTGGTGGAGAGTAAAGGATGCCTGGCAAACATATGGCTGACTGGCTGTATCCAGATATACAATGCTGAAGGCCTCTGAAAGTCCTGAAGGGTGACAGTATCATGGTGTGTCTGCCTGTGGACACATAACTGGGTGCTTCTCAGTCCTCCTTTTAAAGATATTTAAAAGAGCCATGGGATCACTGGCAGTGCAAGATGTAGGGGAATTGTCTTTCCCAACAACCCAGTAGCTGATAGGTGTTTCAGTTACTGTCTACATTTTGCCACTTGTCTGATGCTGAAATATGCTTCCCATTTCCCAGCTCTGGGTTGCCATATTATCCAGTTAGCTAGACTCTGGTCCATTCCAGATAACCCAATAGAAATGCTAGCTTTGTCTACCTTGACCCTGTAACATCATTAGGACACGCCATAATGACAACACAGGACAGCTTGGCCTTTGGCACTGAAATACTAGGGACTGGAGTGTCGGTGATCTTTCAGTTCCAACAGAGATGCATATTTTACATTCTTTGGTAAAATGTTCTGAAAAATAAGAATCTTTAGACCACAACATAGTCTCCATATTTATCTCAATCCACTTTATGAAGTCCTTCCTTTTCATTTTTAAGGGGTTTTCTTTTTGGGGGTGGGGAGATGATTCATGTGAGCCTTTCATACTCCGAGTCGTTTATCTTCTACAACAGCTACTTAGACGCAACTTCAGTGTTAAGAATTCACCCTGAGATGGATGGAAAAAAGGAGCAAGGCGAAGGAGGGCAAGGGACGGGGGAGAAATGGTTGTGTTTTTAAAAAAAGGAAAGAAAAGAAATCAAAGGGTATCAAGCCAAAGCACATGCCACCGCTTGTGTATCTTATTCTACGATTCTTTGAAGTTTTAATCTCTGGAAAAGAAAAGCCTTTCAGATGCTCGGTGGCAAAAACTCAGGATTGTAACTTTCGACTCGTGGTTCATAAACGGATCTCATCCATTTCCTGACAATTAGTGCTAAGTGAGTTTAAATTTGATCTTCCACGCTACTGTCTCAGATCTCAGGGAGCCATTCAGCCACCTTTCCCACTTAATTTTTTTTGTACATTTTGCTTAAAAATACCCGCACACTGATAGGTGAAAACTGACTTCAATTATAAGGGACGAAAAGCAGAGAGCTGTCAATCATTTGCCAGTTTCCATTTGGTGGCATCTCACAGATTCATCTCCCATCCAGCATAAATATGAGATTTCTTTCAAACACCCTAATTAAAATGAAACAAATGAGAAAAACAAACAGTCCAGATTATCTATTTTTTTTTCACCTGAATTGAAAGGCTTTCAGAAGAGGCATTTTTTAGGCTCATGCACAGGTTTTGGTCAGTTCCCTTCAGCTAATCTGGCTAGTCCGGCTTGTTTGGATGGCCGTAATGGCAAGGACTCAGCCTCCACATTTTTTTCAAACCCAACAGAACAGTAGCTATTGAATATCGGCTGCTTTTGGTTACAAGTGGAGTGTGGGAGGGAGGCGGCCACTAGAAGGAAAAGGGAGGGCTTTTTAAAGGAAGCCCAGGGTGGGATACCTCCAAGTCATTGCTCTTTCTTACCTGGAAGTGGGAAGCCTCCTTAAAATGCCTTGGAAAGAGTGTGTGGCATGGTGCAGGCCCGGGAGAGAAAGTGCACACACTTGCCTGAAGTGCCTTTCCTCTAGAGTAAAAACAGTATTACGAAGCCTCCTTAAAATGCCTTAGAAAGAGTGCATGGCGTGGTGCAGGCCCGTGAGAGAAATGCTCTTAATCCAGGTCTTAAGGAAGGCTATAAGGACAAACAATGCCTAAAATGATGGGAAGGAGAGCCTGGTAAGTCCTCCTGCCCTCCCCAATAATGGGCCGGATAGAAAACTAATCCTTTGACTTTCCAGAATGAAAACAGATTTCTGTCCTCCTGAATTCGGGAGGCTTCCAAAAATGGATCAGGACCCCCACCGAAATCCAGGACACTGAAACAGATCATGGGTTACCCGGATTACACAAGTCTAATGTTTTCTACTTTATACTGCCCAATTCAGCAACCTAACTCCATAGCACTCTATTTCTGATAACAGGTGCTTAGGTTGCACCAAGCTGAAACAAAAACATCACAGATGAGCTTCAATTAATTCAGATTTACGAGAAATTACAGATAAAGATTGACTTCTTACTCTGAGGCAATAATCTTTGTTCTGATAGCATTTCAGTACACTACTGGAGAAATTACACTGTCTAGCCTGTATCGCACCACCTGACATCCGCCGGGAAGTAGCAGCCAATAGTGAAAGGACCAAGGCAGAGACATCTCCGGCCCATCCCTTGTTTGGGTATCAGCCAGGACGCCAACGACTTAAATCAAGAAATAGTTTTCTAAGATCTACAGAGACACTCGCTGGAACACCTCAGCAAGCGAGAGTCCAAAAGTGGCAGGCTCAAACCCAGAACCTCAATCAATGGCTGATACCAAATGAGAGACTCCCCCCTGGGCACACAGAAAACTGGGCGACTTGGAAGGCACTGAATAGACTGCGCTCTGGCACCACGAGATGTAGAGCCAACCTTAAGAAATGGGGCTACAAAGTGGAATCCAAGACATGCGAGTGTGGAGAAGAGCAAACTACAGACCACCTGCTGCAATGCAACCTGAGCCCTGCCACATGCACAATGGAGGACCTTCTTGCGGCAACACCAGAGGCACTCCAAGTGGCCAGCTACTGGTCAAAGGACATTTAATCAACTATCAAGCTTGCAAATTCTGTGTTTTGTCTGTTAGTTTGTTTGTTTTTGTTAAAAATGTAATACAAATGTCTGGTTGCTGATGACACGACTAAAAAAAAAAAGTCCACAGTACAATGGTGGTTAGTGGCTTTCCGGTCAGGGATGCGGTGAATCTCCTCTTGTCTTTTATTAAGGAGCTAAACGGATCTCTTAAAGTGTTGAAGCCTGCAGAAAAGACTGGAACAGAATTATCTCACCTCTGACATAGGTCCTATCTACACTGACCATATAATTGAACTGCATCATATGAGTCTACACAGCATTATGAAACTGAATTATACAGCAGTGTAGATTGGGCCATAGAAGCCACTGACCACTTCCTTGGCTCAAAGCCTTGGGATACTGCCTTTAAAGAGTAATCGGCTATCGTTTGAGCCTGAAGTCCTGAAAGTAGTTCAGTGCCATTAGAGTTGCAATTTTAAGGAGTAATGTTGCGGTCATGTTCAGAAAAGTAATGTAACAGGATCATGATTAGCATCTTTCTGGATTCTATTACATTCTATCCCCCTTCCATAACTGTATAACTTCAATATCACTCTGAACGATGTCTGAAGAAGTGGGTTTAGAGCAGGCATGGGCAAATTTCGGCCCTCCATGTGTTTTGGACTTCAACTCCCACAATTCCTAACAGCCTCAGGCCCTTTCCTTTCCCCCCTCAGCCGCTTAAGCGGCTGAGGGGGAAAAGGAAGGGGCGTGAGTCTGTTAGGAATTGAGGGAGTTGTAGTCCAAAACACCTAGAGGGCTGAAGTTTGTCCATGCTTGGTGTATAGCCACAAAAACTTGTGCTAGAATAAGAGTTGGTCTTAAAGATGCTTCCATTCCTCCCCCCCCCCTTCTTCCTTTGTATTCAGCAAGAGCCTAACACAACTACTTTTGAATCAGTGGCTGAAGAGTAGGTCAACACTTATATAAATTCTGCTAATTCAATGTGTCTGTGCTGTCGCACGCTGGGCCTGTGCATAAAACTGTAGAAAGGACATAAATTCTGTGTGCCCAACGGGACGCTGGGGTTGCCTCAGATTAAAGGCCTTTGGATTTCCTTAAAACAGAGTCTCCAGATTGTTTAAAAGTTCAACAAAGTTCTTTATTAAGGAAAACAAACAGGTACTTTAAAGCTTTCTTAACAATCTATAGGCTCTTTCAATCTTGTCCACAGGGAACAGGCACTATCTTCTTAACTGTATGTTGTTCATTCGTTCAGTCGTCTCCGACTCTTCGTGACCTCATGGACCAGTCTACGCCAGAGCTCCCTGTCGGCCGTCACCACCCCCAGCTCCTTCAAGGTCAGTCCAGTCAGTTCAAGGATGCCATCCATCCATCTTGCCCTTGGTCGGCGCCTCTTCCTCTTAACTGTAACCAATGGGGAAATCCTTAACTTCTAATCTGGGCAGTCTGTACTTGCCTCTGTTGGCGTGGAGCCCCTACACCTGGTACCAACTGCTTCTGGCTTCCGTGAGAGACCCTTACCAAGCAGAGCTTTGTAGACTTCCAGGGAAAAGGAATTCAGGTTTCAGTGATGGCTGACTGAAGTCCCTCAGCAAAGGAGCTGTAAGGTTGTAAAATCCTCAGCCAAGCTGTGGGGCCTTTTCTCCCTGGCCAAGCTGTAGGCTGTATATCTCCCGGCCAAGCCGTAGAAAACGAAGCTTTCTACAGGAGCTCTTGGTTTTATGTCCTGTATGAAAAGCTTCTCTGTGTGGACTGACCCAAAAAGGCTCCTATTCCCTCCAAAAACCCAAAAAGGGGGCTGGACCAGGGAACCTAACTATAATTGACAGGTGGCTTGCCCTATGATTGCAGCCAAAAGAAGCCACCTATCTGCAGAGTTCCTGAAATTTAGGACTATAACAAACATTAAATGCAAAGCAAACAAAATTGGAGCTCCTGGTACAGCTGTACCTGCACAGTGTCTATTTGAATGGTTTAGGACTAACAATTGGATTTAGTGTGCAATATTTAAGATGGGGTGAGGGTGTTCCATTCATAAGAAACATAACCTCAAAGGGAAGCAGAAATCTCGAATTGCTTGTTGAACTAGAATTGTATGTTTCATCTGAGTAACAGTTAATCAAACGGATTACTTTACAGTCTTTGTGCTGATTTTTGCAACATTTCAAGACAAAGTGAATCTGCCTGATGGTCATGAAGGTGTTTGCTTACGGCAACAGGTGAAATCTTATGCCAAGGGAAGTTTCCGTAATGTTAAGCTTGATATAAAAAAAAGAGGAAAAGAAAAGACAAAGTGTATCTGAGGTGTTAATTAGAATCTAGATTCAGGTGCTAACTTTTTTGAGTGAAAGCGCCTGTTGAGTAATTGCAGGAAAGGGGCCCATTTGAGGCAGAGCAGTAATTACTGAATTAGTAGAAAAGTTCAAGTAGAGATTCAGATTTCCAATCATTACGGAGTTTGCTGAGAATCAGAACAGCTAATCCTAGAGGGATTCAGCTTCTTTCTCACCTGTAGTTGTTGATGTTGGATTTCTTGAAGGACTTCTAAGCTCCCAAGAAAGAAAGAGAGAAAATCAGATATTCCAGACTTATCTATTTTTTAAAAAAACACCAAATATTGGTGAAGGTTGAACTTTTGGGGGCATCTAAACAAAGATACATGATGTGGACTTTCGTAGGTCCATGGAAGAGCACACATATTGCAGAGCAAAGGATAACAATGTTAGAGTTTGCGATTTTAGAATCTGCCAGGACCTAAAAACTGCTTTTAGTTGGTGGTGCCCAAAATTGTCAGACAGATCATGATGAATGTTGTGTATATAGAATCATTGGAAGAGATCCCAATAGCCATTTTTACAAAACAATAGAAACAGAGCATGCAGTGGATAATAATAATAATAATAATAATAATAATAACAACAACAACAACAACAACAACAACAACAACAACAATAATGCCACAAATACCATCTGCCTGCGACAAAGAACTGGTGGGATCACAAGCCAGAAAAAGTTACAGAGAATTGAATATGTCAAGCTACTCTGGGACTTACGAATTCAGACAGATAGAGTTTTGGAACACGATACTCCTGACCTCATGATCGTGTTAAAAAACAAAGTATGGATTGTAGATGTTGCAATCCCAGGTGACAGCAGGATTGAAGAGAAACAACTGGAAAAGCTGACACGATATGAGGATTTAAAGATCAAAGTGCTAAGACTCTGGCACAAGCCAGTCAAGGTGGTCCCAGTGGTGATCAGCACACTGGGTGCAGTGCCTAAAGACCTTGGCCTGCACTTAAACACAATCAGCGCTGACAAAATTACCATCTGCCAGCTGCAGAAGGCCACCTTACTGGGATCTGCATGCATTATTCACCGATACATCACACAGTCCTAGACACTTGGGAAGTGTCCGACGTGTGATCCAACACAACAGCCAGCAGAGTGATCTTGTCTGCTGTGGACTCATCTTGTGCTTCAAATAATTTCAAATAATAATAAAAATAATCACCAACAACTAAAACAGTTATTTATTTATTTTGTGTCAACAGCATTGCATAAATTAGTATAAAACTGTTAAAATAGAGGGAGCACAAGTGTCTAAATAATTTTAGACCAAAACTGGGTGACAGTGACCACATTGTCTATAGCTTAGTTTAAACAGTTCTTCCTCTGTGCACGAGGCGGGGCATTGTGGGCAACCATACAGATGTGGAGTTGTTTGTTCTGCTCCACAGTCGCACAAGGTGGAGGATTCTTCAAGGTAGTTTCATTTTGCCAGGGTGTTTTTTGATCTGCCCACTCCACTTCTGAGTCTGTTCAGGGACTTCCAAGTTGCCCCTTCTTGGTTCGCTCGCCTGGAGGAAGACCCTCGTGAAGGGCCATCCAGTTGGGATTTCCTGGTTTACCTGCCCAGAGAGAGACACTTGCTGTTGCTGGGGGAACAGTTAACAATGTAACCACTGTGAAAACAATAATAATATAAGGGATTTTTTAAATAAAACATTTAAAGCATAAAATCAATCTATTGCCCAAATGAATCCAAAAATGTCTGTAAACCAGGACACTTCTAAATGATAGTTCCTCCAAAGCTCAACTACACAGGAATCTTGGTGTCCAGGGTCCTTGGTGTCTAATCATTTGGGGCTGTTGCTCTCCCCAACCTAGACTTAATCCTCATAGAGATATGAGGCAGCTATGGAAAAAATGATAAGTCTTCATCAGCTTTTTGCCTTTGTAGAACACAACCTGGCCAGAAAATAGGTAGCTTTTGCATTACTAGTGGAAAGCCATAGGTAATTCCATCAACCTCAGCTTTCCAGAAATACATTTATTTATTCATTAACTGGGCACCTTAGGGGGCAGAGATGGCTCCACTGTGTCATCAAGTTTGCTATTTTGGATGACCAGAAGTGATATTAGGGATGAGTCTGCACTAGCCACTCAAGTCATGACAAGTTCAGAACATTATGTTACTGACGGCAATCATGAAGGTGGCCAGATGCACCCAGCCTAACCTGAAGTGGTACCACGTTTGTGTCCACTGGGTCCAGCCATGCAGAGACAGCATTGGCCCCACTGGAATGTGATGTCATCCTTCATGTCATCACTGCCTCTTTCCACTAGACTGGAGCTTTGTGCAAGTGCCTAGATGTTGTATCTGTGACAGATACTGGAGCACATGCACAACCATCAAGGAGGAGGTAGATTGGGTTAAACCCCTGTGCTAGCAGGACTGAAGACCGACAGGTCGCAGGTTCCAATCCAGGGAGAGCGCAGATGAACTCAAGTCGCTCCTGACAGGACAAAACAACAACAACACTTGAATTATATGGCAGTGTAGAAGGGGCTTGAGGCAGTCTACAGGGAGCACACAGCGGCCTTGTTGCAACAGCTTTACTGACTGTGTGTCTGTTTATGGGCACAATTCAGGGGAAACAGATCATATGCAACATGTTGGACTTTATTTTCTATTGCTTCTAAATAGAGCTAGTGTGGTGTAGTGGTTTGAGTGCTGGATTATAAATCTAGACCAGGCATGGGCAAACTTTGGCCCTCCAGGTGTTTTGGACTTCAACTCCCACAATTCCTCAGCTGTCAGGAATTGTGGGAGTTGAAGTCCAAAACACCTGGAGGGCCAAAGTTTGCCCATGCCTGGTCTAGAGACTAGGGTTTGCATTCCCTCTTGACCATGATACCCAGGGGGTGATTTTGAGCAAGTCACACTCTCTCAGCCTCAGAGGAAGGCCATGGCAAATCTCTTTTGAACAAGTCTTGCCAAGAAAACCCTGTGATAGATTCACCATTTTAAAACCATTTGTTTAAACCCATTTTAGAATAGATTAATTGCTTTTTTTTGGGTAAGCTACGGATTTTTAAGTATTATCGTTTTAACTGAAACCCACCATGAGTTCCAAAGTGGGAAAAGGCAGGATCTAAGTAACAACCACAACCAAACAATGAGGTTGAATAGACCTCACGGATGGCATGCCACATTTGGAGGGCTACCACAAAGAAATTGGCACTCCATGGGCCCCTACGGTTCATTTCCCAGGGTCCATGAATTTTTGGTTGACTCATTGTTTTTTAACTCATATACCAATCCCTCTCTTGCAGAAAATACCTGTCTGCATTGTCCCCCCCCCCCCCTTTAAAGTTGATTGTCAAAGTGGTGGAAAGAGGAAAAACATGTTAGGTTTCAAACCTGTGCTGATTTATCTGATCCCCACTTAAACCTCTTCTGACATATTTGGAAGCCTGTAATGTAGGTGTCTTTCAGGTGTGTGGGCTGTGATGTTGGCTGGCAAAGTTTGCTTTAGGAATTTAAGTGTCTGAATATTTATAATATCTAAAAGGGATCTCCCAGCTCCAGCATGATGCAGCTTGCAGCCTGGGGCAAACAATTCATGGAAATATTAGCATTAGTCTCTCTTAAGCTGGTGAAAATATGAAAATGCAGAAGTTCAGGTACTTGGGTTTCCAAAATGAACAAAACTTGGAGACTGAAGAGAGAGGTTCTTTATATGTGTGTTTGCAGCTGCTTTTGTGCTTACCTCAGAGGAATTACTGAGATGTTTACTTCAGGAAAGTATACATTTATACATTTTCCTGCATTTTTCAAAGTGGTAGGGCACTGTTTGAAGTGCACTTCATTCATAATCACTGTTGAAGAGAGTATTCTTGAAAAATGGCATGTAGTTATGCATCATAACATAACAAGTGAACAACTGAATGAGAATAGTTCCTATTATTTTGCACAACCAAAGTCTTCATGCATGATGATGGTTGGAGGCTCTCCAGAAGGTCTAGTCAAGCATTTCTCAAACCGGGGGTTGGAAAGCCTGGGGGGGGGGGGGGGTTGGCGAGGCATATGTCAGAGGGGTCCATCAGAACAAGAGTATTTTCTGTTGGTCATGGAGGTTCTGTGTGGGAAGTTTGGCCCAATTCAATTGTTGGTAGGGTTCAGAATGCTCTTTGATTATAGATGAACCATAAATCCCAGCAACTACAACTCCCAAATGTCAAGGTCTATTTTCCCCAAACTCCACCAGTTTTCACATTTGGGCATGTGGAGTATTCTTACCAAGTTTGGTCCAAATCCATCATTGTTTGAGTCCACAATGCTCTCTGGATGTAGGTGAATTACAATTCCAAGTTCAATGCCCACCAAACCCAGTATTTTCTGTTGGTCATGGGAGTTCTGTGTGCCAAGTTTGGTTCAATTCAATCGTTGGTAAAGTTCAGAATGCTCTTTGATAGTAGGTTAACTATAAATCCCAGCAACTACAACTCCCAAATGACAAAATCAAGATAGCCAATGGCAGAGGTGGCCCTAGGTAATTTTCAATGGTAAGCAAACAGTATTTTGGTGCCCCCCCCCCCCAGCCAATCATTGATATATATTTTCTGTTCATCATGGGAGTTCTGTGTGCCCTATTTGGTTCAATTCCATCATTGGTGGAGTTCAGAATGCTCTTTGATTTTAGGTGACTACAGTAACTACAACTCGCATATGTCAAGGTCTGTTTTCCCCCAAGAGCACCTCAAGAGCGCCCCTGGGCAAAATCAACTATACTGCAAATGCTTACTTTGCGTAATGGGTTGAGCCGCCCCTGCCATGAACATTTCTGCTGGTAATATTAACAAATTTGGTCCAGTGAATGAAAATACATCTTGTATATCAGATATT
Organism: Anolis sagrei ordinatus; assembly: GCF_025583915.1. Taxonomy (NCBI): domain Eukaryota; kingdom Metazoa; phylum Chordata; class Lepidosauria; order Squamata; family Anolidae; genus Anolis; species Anolis sagrei. Next base: position 15,572,826 of record NW_026846588.1, on the reverse strand, counting down.
AACATTACAATTCATAACAATAGCAAAATTACAGTTATGAATTAGCAACGAAAATAATTTTATGGTTGGGGGTCACCACAACAGGAGGAGCTGTATTAAGGGGTTGCGGCATTAGGAAGGCTGAGAACCACTGCTTTAAAATGCCCCAGTTTCTTCTTCTCTCCCCAATTATCCCCTTTTTATACTCAGCTTAACTCAGTCACTGAATATTGAGTTCAACGTACCAAAATAATCTGGACCCAATAACTCAGCAGGGAGAAGAGAAGAGAAGGGACTAGAATATTGCCATCTCTATAGGCTCAAAAGCAGACTTCTGTAACCTCTCCTAGCTTGTGTAGCCCTCCTCATTAATAACCTAAATGTAAAAATACATTAGTAAATTCAGAAGTCAGAAACATCTATGCTGTATTTTTTTCTGATTTCTCCACATGTTTGTGAAAGCTGACAGGAAAAGAAAATAATTGCATTTGATTTGTGATGTTGGAAGAGAGGAGTTCTGAAGATAACAACCAGACATTAAAAAAGAGAAAATAAGAGGTGCTGAATGCTCACTAGATTCCAGCACTACTAACATAAGTTTGGTGTACTTTGGACATGTCATGAGATGATGTGATTCATTGAAAAAAACAGTTGGCAAAGTCAAAACCAGGAAGCCATCGTCCTGAGTTTGCAAGAACTGAGTGGGGCAGTTGGCGAAGAGGTCTCTTAAGGGTCACTGTGGATCGATGTCAATGGCAAATAACAACAAAACACTTGAGATCTCCCACATACATAATACATGCTTAACCACTGAGATAAAGTATTTATCTGACAAAAAAGAGAAATGCAATAATTATTAGCATCATGCAACATTGTTGTTCATTCGTTCAGTCATCTCCGACTCTTCGTGACCTCATGGACCAGCCCACGCCAGAGCTCCCTGTCGGCCATCACCACCCCCAGCTCCTTCAAGGTCAGTCCAGTCACTTCAAGGATGCCATCCATCCATCTTGCCCTTGGTCGGCCCCTCTTCCTTTTACCTTCCACTTTCCCCAGCATAATTGTCTTCTCCAGGCTTTGCTGTCTCCTCATGATGTGGCCAAAGTACTTCAACTTTGTCTCTAGTATCCTTCCCTCCAGTGAGCAGTCGGGCTTTATTTCCTGGAGGATGGACTGGTTGGATCTTCTCGCAGTCCAAGGCACTCTCAGAACTTTCCTCCAACACCACAGCTCAAAAGCATCGATCTTCCTTCGCTCAGCCTTCCCTAAGGTCCAGCTCTCACATCCGTAGGTTACTACAGGGAATACCATGGCTTTGACTAGGCGGATCTTTGTTGCCAGTGTGATGTCTCTACTCTTCACTATTTTATCGAGATTGGACATTGCTCTCCTCCCAAGAAGTAAGCGTCTTCTGATTTCCTGGCCACAGTCTGCATCTGCAGTAATCTTTGCACCTAGAAATATAAAGTCTGTCATGCAACATACAATGACTGTAAATTTCATACATTGATACCTATTGACTTCATTAGGTAATGGTAAAGGTTTCCTCTGACATTAAGTCTAGTTGTGTCCAACTCTGGAGGGTGGCGTTCATCTCCATTTCTAAGCCGAAGAGCCACCAGTAGGTCTGTGGCCAGCATGACTGCATGGAGCACCATTACCTTCTCACCAAAGCGGTATTGATTGATTGATTTGCCACATTTATATACCGACTTTCTCAGCCTGAATGTGACTCAGGGCAGTACCTATTTATCTACTCACATTTGCATCTTTTTGAACTGCTAGGTCAGTGGTTCTCAACCTGGGGTCCCCAGATGTTTTTGGCCTTCAACTCCCAGAAATCCTAACAGCTGGTAAACTGGCTGGGATTTCTGTGAGTTGTAGGCCAAAAATATCTGGGGACCCCAGGTTGAGAACCACTGTGCTAGGTTGCCAGAAGCTGGACCTAACAGCAGCAGCTCACCCCACTCCCCGGATTCAAGCCGCTGACCTTTCAGTCAGCAAGTTCAGCAGCTCAGTGGTTTAACCCGCTGTGCTACGAGGGGGCCCACTGACTTCATTGTTACATCAGTATTAGTTTGTGTTGAGGCTCTCCTTCTCTCCTTCCTTGATCCAAAGGTCTTTTGGATTTTTTTCCATAGAGGATTTTTTCCGCCAGTAGTTATCTACTTGCCATGGTACTAAGAAGGGAACTTTTTTGTTCCAAGGGCGTAGACTTCTAACCAGCATGTGCTCATGGAAGACATTGAGGAATGATTATCTTGACTATGTTCTATTTGTGAGTTTTGTGGGCCACACTGTATGGATTTTCTGTGTCATCCTGTAGGTTAACTCTTATATTTTTTTACATAATGTTTTGTATCAGGCCAATAGGAATAGTTCAGTCACACTGAAAAAAAAATACTTCGTTCCATGCCTCAGATGCCTGTTACGATCCAGCCTGGCCTCGTGTACATTAAATGCATTCACAATGGCTAGACCTTCTTGTGGCTATTTTGCCATAATAGTTACAAGTGGAACTGCTTAGTTATTAGACTCCAGCTGACTTGCATTGAAACAGAAAGTTGTCCACATCACAGAACAATTTAGTGGCCTGGTTGGTCTGTCTCTTGAGCCGTGACATGAGTATGCACCTGTCTATCATAAGCTTGTTAAAAGATAAATGCTTGAAATAAATCAATCAGCAGGTTTTATGAAACAGCACAGGCAGAAGCCGGGAGCATCATTGAAAGTAACACAGCAATGCTCATCAAAAATGAAATATATCCCCTAAAGAAATGGAGGGGAAAGGAATAACAGGTGTTGTGAATAATCAGATCTACATTACTCCGATGATGAGTTGGACTTATTGGGTACATAATCAAATCACGTGCACTGTGGAGACTATTAATAGTGAATGATAAAAATATATTTTCTGCAGTCCATGATAATTCTGCTGAAGTCATTTCATTGCAGAAAATGTATTTTTGTGAAGAGAATTAAGACTGTGTAACCAGGGAAGGCCTGTTCTTGGCTGATGAGGAAGAGGAGTAAGAAAGTCCATGGCCAACTGAATGGCAGAGCATCTATTCTACATGCAAAACAGTCACAGTTTCAGTTCTTAGCATTTCACTGACAATTCCCGACAAAGACAAGGGTCTGAAAGGTTGGAAAAGTATTGCTGGTCACTGCAGATGAGACTCCCCCTAGCTAGTGCTTCCCAGATGTGTTGGGCTACAACTCCCATCATCTTCAATCAGCAGTGTGTTGCCAAAGGCAGAAAACATTCTCCCTCTATGTTCTACTTATAGGACCAAATGAAGTCACATGAAACTTACGTCAACAGTTGTGTTGGGACAAGACCCTCCTTTGTGCCTGAGAATAGTAGGGTGGCTTAGGATGTAGAAAATGAAGCAGTCTTAACACAGGAGCAACTGCTCCTAACCCCTCCATACAGGCATGTAGCCGGAGGGGGGGGGGGGCTTGGGGGGCTTCAGCCCCCCCCCCCCCGAAATTCTCATGGTGGTCCGCAGAAAGGCCTGACTGGTACATTATTTAAACTGTTATGTTTATTCATATGATCTGATCACCATGCTCAATATATCCCATATGCATGGGGGTATTGGGGTAACGATACAAAAGGTTTGCTCTTTCACTCAGACTCAGCCCGCCCCCCCCCCCCCCCGAATCAAAATCCTAGCTACGGGCCTGCCTCCATATCACCTTGCCTTGCTCTGCCATGGCTTGGCTCTGAAAATGGATAGGGAAATTCAATGTATCTGGAGGCAACAGTTTGAAGAAGGGTGATTTTAACAATATTGTGCTGGTACGGCTGTACCAGGAGCTCCAAACTCCCTTTCGTTCTTTGAGCGTTTGCATGTGCTTGTTCTGGCCACGCATTTTGCAGTTGGATGGTTCCTGCTAGGCTGCAGTCATGGGGCTAGCCACCTGTCTATCATCGTTAAGTTTTAGTTCCGCCCTTTTTTCCAGGTTCAGGAGGGAAAGGGAACCATTTTAGTTCAGTCTTACAGTTGGAAGCTCAGCTACAGGACGTGAAAGTTTTCTACCTGTAGAGAAGCTTCATTTCTTACAAAGTCCGGGGGAAAACAGTCCCAAAAGCTCTGGCTGGAGAATTTACAGCCTCACAGCTTTAAGAACAGTCTCTAAAGAAAGGCTTTTAAGAGAAACAGCTTTACAGCACAACCCTTGTTGGGGTTGGAGAAACGGACCTACAACTTTCTTGGGAAAAATCCTAAGGACTCCAGCTGGAAATTCTTCAGAGCCTTGACTGGTAGGTCTACTTGGGTACCCAAGAAGCAATTTGGAGTAGGGCCCATACCAGCAAAGCCTAGAAAGCAGATTGCCCAAGGAGGGGTCAAAAAGGGCTTTCCTCGTAAAGGAAATAAATAGTTCTCCAAGCAAGTTGTCTGTCCATTGTAGACAAGTTAAGAAGCATTTGTTTGATTTGTTGAAGATCTAAGATTGTTTGTTGAAGACCTAAGCAATAATAAAGAACTTTGTTAAACTTTTAAGCTTCTAAAGACTTTGTATAGGAAAACCCATAGGACCTCTCATCCGAGGCACCCCGGCTTCCCGCTGGGCACAAAGAGCACGTCCTGTTCAGAAGCCAATTGCTATAGGCCCAGCGTGTGACAGCACAAATATTGAAGTGTAAGAGTTATAGTCAGACAATAATAGAATCATAGCGTTGGAAGAGACCTTGTGGGGCATCCAGTCCAACCTCCTGCCAAGAAGCAGGAAAATCACATTCAAAGCATTCCCGAGAGATGGCCATCCAGCCTCTGTTTAAAAGCGTCCAAAGAAACTTTCTACATTCCCATACTCTCCAACTGACCTGATTTGGCAGATGCAGTTCTGATTAATGCTCTTTAAAACCACATTTTCAGCTGTTTTAAAAATGTCCCAGTTTCCTCTTCATCTCTCACTTTCCCGCTTCCTCCTCAGCTTACCTCATGATGCTGCAAACTAAGTTCAACATATAAAAGTAGCTGGCTCTCAGCAGTGAGAGAAAGAGGAGAGAAGGAGCAGAGTCTTGTGTGACTGGAGGAGCAGCTTTGAAGGAAGTAAACAAGATCCTCAAATGCAAAGAGCTGTCATTGAATACTAAAGTCAGGATTGTCCAATCTCTTTGTATGTTTTTGTAAGCTGGATAGTGAGGAATGCTGATAGGGAGGAAATAAACTACTATAATTTGAAATGTGATGCTGGAGGAGAGTTCTATGTCTCTTCTTTAATTTATTTCCAAAATTTTGGAGAGAGATGGCATTTTCCCACTGATACCTTCTTTGGCGTTTTCCCACTGATGGCTTATGACTGACATCCATAAAGGGTTTCATGGGTGCCATCTACAAGGCATTCCAGGAAGGTCACAGCAGTGTCATGGGTCATTTTTAACCTATGCCTGCCATCTATTAGTGACCTACAAGAATAGAAACGGGCCTCTGAATTCTCCCCATGCCAGAATTGGGGCTTGAATCCAGATCCCATTCAATGTTCATGTCCTTGCAGAACCACATAACAATCTGATGAACAATCTCTGTAGAATCTATTGGTTAGGTATTGTTGTTGAAAACTGGAAAAGGCAGACAAAGGCTGGAAGAATTATTTACGTAAGCAAGACTACTTACTTACCAGGAGCAAGATAGTTTTTAAAATCTTTTTTAGAACCTACAAAACTACAACACTGTAAAAGTCATTCTTGTATGCCATAACTTTCATCTCGAGGCATTACTACCTGATGAAAGTAGCCTATAATATTTTTATGAGGGTCACAGAGTGCACTTAGGCATTCCAGTTGTATCTTCTTTGATTTTTATATTCCATTAAAGTGTGTGGCTTTGCGCAACCAATGTGTCATAGGAGGAGGACACGTGATGCAGGTTTTGTGTGAGCACTCATGAATTTGACTGTCAATGCTCTAAAACAAGGCAGCCACATTTTTCTCTAATCCACTTATCCATTCCTTAATGAATGCATTCCCCTTGGCAACATTAAACCCAGAGTTTGGAAATATATTTTTATTGTTCATTGCCATCAAGTCAATTTCAAATATGGTGACCCTACAAATATGAGATCTCCAGGACACCATGTTAGCAGCCATGGTTTTCTTGATTGAGTCCATCCACCTATAGCATGGTCTTCCTCTTTCCTATTGTCTCAATAAATTAATACAATAGTAATAATTCTACCTTATTGAGTATTATTGCAGTTTTACAAGCTGGAATGTGTCCAGAGGAGAGTGACTAAAATGATCAAGAGTCTGGAGAACAAGTCCTGTGAGGAGCTGCTTAAAGAGTTGGGCATGTTTCGCCTTCGAAAGATAAGGTTGAGGGGAGACATATGTGAGAGGAAGTCATAGGGAAGAAGGAGCAAACTTGTTATGTGCTGCCTTGGAGACTAGGACATGGAACAATGTCTTCAAACTACAGGAAAGGAGATTCCACCTGAACATTAGGAAGAACTGTTCAGCAGTGGAACTCACTGCCCCAGAGCCTTCTTTGGAGGCTTTTAAACAGAGGCTGGATGGCCATCTATCGGGGATGCTTTGAAGGCGATTTTCCTGCTTCTTGGCAGGGGGTTGGACTGGATGGTCCACGAGGTCCCTTCCAACTCTATGATTCTATGCTGTGTCTTCTCATTGGTTACTATTATTCAACAGCAAGAAGAGAAGAACTTTCTATGTGTTTATTGTATCAGAAATGAACCAAGGGCACAGTTGTGATGTATTTTAAAAAACATACACAATGTTAAAAAACTTGGCATTATATGTCCTTTGGCCAGTAGCTGGCCACTTGCAGTGCCTCTGGTGTTACTATAAGAAGGTCCTCCGTTGTGCATGTGGCAGGGCTCAGGTTGCATTGTATAGGTGGTCTGTGGTTTGCTCTTCTCAACACTCGCATGTCATGGACTCCACTTTATGGCCCCATTTCTTAAAGTTGGTTCTACATCTTGTGTTGCCAGAGTGCAATCTGTTCAGCACCTTCCAAGTCACCCAGTCTACTGTGTGCCCAGGGGGGAGTCCCTCATTTGGTATCAGCCACTGATTGAGGTGCTGGGTTTTAGCCTGCCACTTTTGGTCTCTTGCTTTCTGAGGTGTTTCTGCAAGTATCTCTGTAGATATTAGAAAACTATTTATTGACTTAAGACATTTGCGTGCTTGCTGATATCCAAACAGAGGATGGGCTGAAGATGTCACTACTGTTTCTATTTTAGCTATGCGTGAACATCTCTTTTATGGACATTAATTTCAAGAAACTATATTGTTCGAAATGCAGAGGCAGCGTATATTGATGGACATGTCTAGTCCTTATTCACATTTTATGCCTTTTTAATGTTTCTTTTCCCCCTTTCTTTGCAGAATCTATTTTAAGAAATCATAAATTTGGGAATTCCAGCCTTACAAAAATGTATATGCATACCTACAAACATACACACATACAAAACACATACACCACACACACATATAACACAGACTTGTTTATCATGGGGGTTCTGTGTGGGAAATTTGGCCCAATTCTATCATTGGTGGGTGCTCTTTGATTGTGAACTATAAATCCCAGTAACTGCAACTCCCAAATGTCGAGGTCGGTTTTCCCCAAACTCCACCAGTGTTCACATTTGGGTATATTGAGATCCATCATTGTTTGAGTCCACAGTGCTCTCTGTATGTAGGTGAATTACAACTCCAAAACTCAAGGTCAATGTCCACCAAACTCTTCCAGTATTTTCTGTTGGTCATGGGAGTTCTGTGTGCCAAGTTTGGTTCAATTCTATAGTTGGTGGAGTTCAGAATGCTCTTTGATTGTAGGTTAACTACAAATCCCAGCAACTACAACTCCCAAATCAATCCCCCCCCCCTCTAACCCCACCAATATCCAAATTTGGGTGTATTGGGTATTTGTTCCAAATTTAGTCCAATTAATGAAAATACATCCTGCATATCAAATATTTACATTACGTTACATCATCTAACACAGGGGTCCTCACACTTTTTAAACAGAGGGCCAGGTCACAGTCCCTCAAACTGTTGAACCCGGATTATAATTTGAAAAAATGGATGAATTCCTATGCACACTGCACATATCTTATTTGTAGTGCAAAAACCCCCACTTAAAAACAATAAAATGATAAGAATGAACAATTTTAAGAAATATGAACTTATTAGTATTTCAATGGGAAGTGTGGACCTACTTTTGGCTAATGAGATAGGGTTGTTGTTATTGTTGTTGTTGTGTGCCTTCAAGTCGTTTCAGACTTAGGTTGATTCTGATCAAGGACCAGGTAAATGACTTTGGAGGGCTGTATCGGGTCTTAGTTTGAGGACCCCTGATCTAACACATTGGATAGATCTCTCTTCCCATCCTACTCAATCAATCTGTGAAACATACATGATATTGGGTTGTTGTAGGTTTTTTCGGGCTATATGGCCATGTTCTAAAGGCATTTTCTCCTGATGTTTTGCCTGCATCTATGGCAAGCATCCTCAGAGGTAGTGAGTATGGCAAGCATCCTCACTACCTCTGAGGATGCTTGCCATAGATGCAGGTGAAACGTCAGGAGAAAATGCCTTTAGAACATGGCCATATAGTTCGAAAAAACCTACAACAACCCAGTGATTCCAGCCATGAAAGCCTTCGACAATACATGATATTATCTACCTATCTCCCTGTGTCTGCTCCATATCATTATGATTATCTAAGCAAATCGGAAGTGGCATTGGCAAATAGATATTAAATCTGCCAGGCGGCTTCTGACGGAGTCGATGCAGACGTTGGAAGAGATAAAATGTTGTATCTTAATTCCACTGGCCTCTCTACAGATGTAAGGTTACTCACAGATCAACTTCCATTTTCATCTTTGCTTCTGCTTCATTGCCCACATATGGGTTTCTTGAGCATGAATTATTAATAACAGAACCATTTTGTAAATGCTGGATGATGCACCAATTGTTGTCAGGTTATAAATATGCTCTTTCTAATTGCATAGTTACCGTTTACAATACCACCTAGATCCAAGGAGTTACAATTGTTAGAGAACAGTTTTCACCCTTCTCTGAGCTGTTGGGAAATTGCTTCAGGCTATGAGAGACAGGGAAAGAATATTATCAACAACAACAACAACAACAACGTTATCAGCACAAATTTAATGCAAGAAATCCTCATTGAAAATGGTTATCCAGCGTTCCTAAAAGGGGAAAAGGTGTGCTGTCATGCGTTGGGCCTGTGAATAATGACCGTTTACAGAACGTGCCCTCTGAATGCCCAACGGGAGCCGGGGTGCCTCGGCTGAGAGGCCCTTCAGATTTCTCCACACAAAGTTCTGATGAGTCTTTTGATAAGACCAACAAAGTTTTATTAGGGATAAAATCTTCAAACACAGATTAAACACTCTATAACTTTGGAAAGTGGTGACTCCTTCAATCTGCCAACAAGGGACAGGCAACTGCTTAACAAACTGTTCCTTTCTTCTTTAAGGGAAACCCTTTGACCCCTCCTTGGGCAATCTCTTTACTTTGCTGGCATTCCAAAATGCGTAATGGGTGACCCGAGTAGACCTTACCAGGCAAAGTCTCTGTATATTTCCAAGTTGAAGGAAGTCCTTTACTACCCGGCAAAGCTGGCTGTATTCCCTTTTTTTCCAGCAAAGGCTGGCTGTAGCTGTATTTCACCAGCGAAGATTGCTGTGAGAACTAAAGCCTTTTCCAGATGGGAATGAGAAACCCTGCACATCCTGTCTGAAAGGTTTTCAACTGTAAACTGCCTAAAGTCTTCCTTTTTCCTCCAAAGCCTGGGGAAAGGGGTGGCTGGTCCTATGATTGCACCCTGTAGGAAGCTACCAAATTGCAAAATGCATAGCCTACAGGAATTCATGCAAACAAGCAAAGAAAGAAAGAAAAAGGGGATTCAAACCCCTGGCAGAGTTGTGCCAGCACAGAAGGAGTTAAGTAAAGAATAATTCCATGGTGCAGACATCATAGGGCATGAGACATGAAGTAGGTATGAGGCCATCTTGCATCTCATGAAGGTTCATCAGTTCATATGGATGAAAATTTCAAAACTATACAGAAAGATGTTAAAGCATCTTTCATGGCTTTGCTTTCCACATATGCCCACAGATAAAATACCTGGCCTTTAGCTAGCTCTAATAGCTGCACTGCATAGAAATGACCTTCAAGGCAGACTTTATCTAAGACTAACATTTCCCTGGTTGAGGAGATAGAAAGCTGGATAAGATCTGGGTTGCAGTACAGTGCTTTACAAGTTGCCATCTCTATAGTCTTCCACATTTGCAAGTTTAACTTTTGAATATTTGATGCAAATCTCTATCAGTGGTTCTCAACCTGTGGGTCTCCAGATGTTTTGGCCTTCAACTCCCAGAAATCCCACCAGCTGGTAAACTGGCTGGGATTTCTGGGAGATGTGGGCCAAAACACCTGGGGACCCACATGTTGAGATGCACTCCTCTGGTGTGACTATATGGTCAGGTTCCACAGAACTTGACTATGGAGTTGTGCTAGAGGACCTAAAGATTCCTGGAGTAGTTTTCTCTCAGGAAAAAAATATAGCTCTTTAAAAATGTATGTTGTTTTCCCACTTTCATGAGGGTCTTGAGCTTCTTACTGCAGAGAAGTCCCTACTATATCTATTAAACTGGTATCCCACCAAAAGCATAAGCCATAACAAGTTATTGTCTTGCTCCTTGGTAATTGATGGAACATGTTTTAATTTATTGTATCTACTCTAGGAACTGATCAGCACAAAATACCGTATAATAAAAAACAAATAAATGAAATGTATTTTCTTAATTCTATGTGTGTGTGCCTTCAAATCACCTGTTGACTAATGGAGGCGCCAAGAATTTCATATGGTTTTTGTAGGCAAGAACTACTTGGGTGGTTTCTCCAGTTCTTACACCGAAATATAGTTTGCTACTTATAGGCTTTCTCCCACCCACATATTAAACAGGGACAACTCTACCTAGTTTCCAAGATCAGACAAAATCTGATGCCTTTAGAGAAGTATTTCACAACCTGGGGGTTGAGACCCTGAGGGCGAGGTTGCGAGGGTGTCAGAGGGGTTTCCAAAGACCATTAGAAAACAGAATATTTTCTGTTGATTATGGGGTTCTGTGTGGGAAGTTTTGCCCAATTCTATTGTTGGTGGCCGGCCCATAGCCAGGATTTTGATTCGGGGGGGGGGGGGGCTTAGGATCTACCCTAGCAAACCTTTTGTATCATTGTCCCAATACCCCCATGCATATGGGATATGTTGAGCATGGTGATCAACATGCATATGGAATATGTTGAGCATTGTTTTGCTAATAACAGTTTAAATAATGTACCAGTAAGGCCTTTTCATGGACAACCCTGAGAATTTCAAGGGGGGGAGGCTGAAGCCCCTCAAACCCCCCCCCCCCAGCTATGGGTCTGGTTGGTGGGGTTTAGAATGATCTCTGATTGTAGGTGAACTATAAATCCCAGCAACTACAACTCCAAAATGTCAAGGTCTATTTTCCCAAAACTCCACCAGTGTTCACAGTTGGGCATATTGAGTATGTGTGCCAAGTTTGGTCCAGATCCATCATTGTTTGAGTTCATAGTGCTCTCTGGATGTAGGTGAACTACAACTCCAAAACTCAAGGTCAATGCCCACCAAACTCTTCCAGTATACTTCTGTTAGTCATGGGAGTTCTGTGTGCCAAGTTTGGTTCACTTCCTTCGTTGGTGGAGTTCGGAAAGCTCTTTGATGGTAGAGTAGCTATAAATCCTAGCAACTGCAACTCCCAAATGACAAAAATCAATTCCCCTCCAACCCCCCCTCCCAAATATTCAAATTTGAGTGTATTGGGTATTTGTCCCAAATTTGGTGCAATTAATGAAAATACATCCATCATATCAGATATTTACATTACGATTCATAATAGTGGCAAAATTACAGTTATGAAGTAGCAACTGAAATAACGTTATGGTTGGGGGTCACCACAACATGAGGAACTATATTAGGTGGTTGAAGCATTAGGAAGGCTGAGAGACACTGCTTTGGAGTATTTAGGCATTCTTCTTTCCTTCATTCCTGTGGGACAGAACGCTAGTTCTCGGTCTTCCACTGCAGCATATGGAGATATTATTCAGTTTTAACCACCCCATTGCAAAAGTATTGGCACCAATTCTCTTTTCCTCACACAAACATAATTTTATGGGTTTCACTAGCTTTGCTGAATGAGATAAATATGCCTAGAATTGGGCCCATGATCATTCTTCTAAACTCATCAGTTGGCTGCGCTTCAGGCTAGCTCATATTTGGAGATTGAGATTTATGGTTTGACAATATCTTCCCTAAATTTCATTTTGGCTATAGGAATAAATATTCATTTTCTTCCCTTCCCACTTCATTTAAATTTCCTGATTGAAATAGCTGATAAACTTTTCGCAACCTGTTGCCGCCAAGAACGATTTCATTGCTTCTTGCCGTGGCTCATATACCATATGGCACACCATTCATTATTGACTGTGCCCTCGTGAGAATTACGTTTGCAGGTAATTTTCTGTTGATTGTCTTGGGATAAACAAAATTTTCATACTTGTTTTGCTAATGTATTCAAGGAGGCTCACGAGGGAAAAAGATTAATCATCTAAAAAGGAAGCCGGGGGTCTTTTATTATGCGAAAGGAGCCAAATATGATCGGAGCAAAGCCACTTGTTGCTATGACAGCGGATACCTTTTGGTGAGGTAAATGGCGTTGCCTGAGCTGATTGGCTAAAATTAGATTATCATGATGACCAACCACAGGGAGTTAATTTCATCAAAATGGAGAAATGATGGGAAATCCTGTTGTGATCCTACAAAGGAATTTTCATTAGAAAAGCAACAGAGTCTGGGGTTTGCTTTCATTATAAGGAATATGTTGTGCCTAATAAAATAATTTGGGAGAAGCAGACAATAGCATTAGCCTAGCTATTATGGTAGCTATCCACATAAGCTTTAATCTGTTTTCCACTAATGCCGCCATTCAAACTAAAGAACCCCTTATTTTCCTTATAATACCTCCGCTACCAAACACTGTCATCATGTACCTGTTTATATAATTGAAGATAAGCTAATTGCAGTTGATTCAAAAGGGATCTGGCAGTGTTAGAAGCATTTGCTGAAAGCACTCTTGAATGGAGGAATGGACACAATCCGTCTTGATTCCTTCATAAGAAACTAGACTTAGGAGTTGCCTATACAAAGAAAGAAATCTTATATTCACCACATATCCAGATCTGGCAGTCTTCATGATGCACGATGACTTCTGCCAAGTATCCCATGTTGCCCTTAACCTGACTCTGGATGAGAGTCTGCATTGCATATATTTGTTTCCTAGAAGATTATATGAAATTATGTAGATCAGGCATGGGCAAACTTTCTAACTTGGAGCCGGGAGGGAAGGGGGTTCTCCACAAGTCCCCTCCCTGCCTTTTACTCACCTTCCTTTTCTCTTTTGGAGGCAGAAAGTGAAAGAAAGATTGGAAATGTTTGGATCCCAAAGGGGTTGACCTTGGTCAGGATGACATGGTGGACGGGAGAGAAAAAGTGTATCCATTAGACCCTGTATTGTCTACTCCTGATATATAATCCTAGAATCCTAGGGCTGGTAGAGACCCCCAAGGGCCACCCAGTCCAACCCCCTGCCTTGCAAGAAGGCACAATCAAAGCACTCCCGATAGACAGCCTCTGCGGAAAAGCCTCCAGAGAAGGAGACTCCACCATACTCTGAGGCACCCTATGCCATCTCCAACAGCTCTTATTCTCAGGATGTTCTTCCTAAACTTTTCAGGCGAATCTCTTTCCCTGTCATTTGAAACCATTGCTCCCTTGTGCTCTGATCTCTAGAGGAGCAGAAAGTCAGTTTTCCTCCTCCCTCCTCTTCAGTAGGACACTCTTTTTAAATATTGAATGGTTCTTGTGTTCCCTCTCTACCTTCTCTTCTCCCAGCTAAATATCCCCCAGGAGGAAAGGAAGAAGGAAAAAGAGGAGGAAGAGAAGGATGGATGTATGGGTGGATGGAAGGGTGGAAGGGAATGGAGGCAGGGTAGGAGGGAGGAAAGAAGGAAGGAAAGACAAAAGGGAAGGAAGGAAGGAAGGAAGGAAGGAAGGAAGGAAGGAAGGAAGGAAGGAAGGAAGGAGAAAGAGAGAGAGGGAAGAAGGGAGAAAAGAGGGAAGGAAGGACTAAACGGTAGAAGGGAAGGAAGGAGGGAGGGAAGGAGAAAGAGGGAAGGAGGAAATAAATAGAGAAGGAAGGAAGGAAGAACATGATGAGAGAGGGGAAGGATGGAGAAAAGAGCTAAAAGGACTGCACCTGAGCCCAGGTTTGCCCATACCTGATGTAGATGATTGGGCGTAATACCCTAAATGCAGAAGATCCTACCTGATCTTGGAAGCTAAGCAGTGTCTGCCCTGTTTAGTAATTGGATGGGAGGTGGCAAACCAATGCCAGGTGCTGTAGTATTTTAAGGAAGGAATTAGCAAAACAATATTTGAGTCTTCCTTGTGTAACAAAATCTTATGACATTCATAGGGTCACCATAGGTTGACAAGCAACCTCAAGGCACTTATACACAGTTGTATAGATGCTGCAGATCAATTGAAAGCAAGAGCTGGCCAGTGACAAAGGTTGGGTTGGTTGGTTTCCTTGGCACCTTGGAGGATTGCACTGTCTGTCATGCCATTCCTCAGAATATTTTTGGCTTGAAGCTGGCTTTATATAAAACAAGCATTTTGAAAGGTTACTCTATGTGCTGTTCTTGAGCCTTATAGCAACCTTTCAAAGTCAGTGGTCCAAGCTGTCCTTATTCTGATCTATATCAAGGTGGAAAGTTACTCTAGCTCTGAGATATAGTATCTATAAAAACAGAATCCTAAAGCACACAAACTCCAGATATTTTGTACTTCTCATTATTTCAAAATACCAGGAATGGAGGAAAGAAGAACCCAAACAAACTAACCACTAATATAACCCCAAGAAATGCCTGAGCAAATATAGTGGGACATTTTCTTCACACTTTGACTGAATTGGGGATTTTAATTTTTTAAGGTCACTGAAATAGAGGCGGAAGTTTTGAAGTGTACATAGAAAGCTTAGCAATGCCAGTATGTTGATTTAGGCTTTTGCTCTTGCGACGTCTTTGCAATTTGCAACAAAGACGCCTAAAAAGAATCTTTCTGAGGGATTGAATTAACCTGAATTGACTTGATTTCTAAATAATTCCTTATAACTGCGTCGTTTGCCCCCCTGCTTTCCAGGCTAAAGAAACTGAAAAGGTTCAGATCAGATATGTGTCATGCTTAGCCCACCAAAGCAATGCACCGTTGATTCTAGAAGGGCAGGATTTTGAAAAGCATATTAGTAAAAAATATTTTTTCATGTAAACTTGAGGGAGAAAAGAAGCTTTCAAAAAGTATGCCTCTAAGATGTGGCATCTAGGAAGTTTCCCTTGGCTCAATTGATCAACATTAATGCAAATTTAGAGTTCACCCAATTAGGCTTCTTTGAAAAAAAATGGGATCTGCCTGCTCTCCTTCCACCTGCTCATAATTTACTGACAAAAAGACTCAGGCCCTTCTACACTGCCAAATAAAATCCAGATTGTCCGCATTGAGCTGGATTATATGGCAGTGTAGACTCAGATAATCCAGTTCAAAGCAGATAATGTGGATTATCTGCTTTGACAATCTGGATTATATGGCAGTGTAGAAGGAGCCTCGGTGGGGAAAGGCAGTCAATGTGGATGGATTCTGAGGTACCTCATGAGCCACTAGATGTGAAACTACAGGACTGCTGGTTTGTTCCTTTTCATATCTTTCTGTAACCATTCCCAGATCTGCCCCCAATCCCCTCACTCTACACCAGTGGTTCCCAACCTCTTTTTAACCATGGATCACTTGAACAAGGACCACTTTGACCAGGGACCACTCTCCAACATTAGTACCAAAAGGGTTACGAATCAGTTTTTGGTCAACTTTAGATTCAGTTTAGTTATTTGGGGTGCTGATTCAGAAAATTGCATTTGATGGATCACACCAGCTCTAGTTTCTGATACAGAACATATGTCATCCAGTAGTCACCATCTGCTCGCCCACTGAAAACCATATTTAATAAGCCTCGTCACTATAAGAGGGTTTTGCGAGATCAGTCACTCTAGTTGCAATGGTGTAGTAATGGTGAACTGTGAACCATATTTTAGTTCTTGTGGACCACTGGTGGTCCATGGGCCACATGTTGGGAGCCACTGTTTGGATAAGTTTGCATCCAGTCATTGACAATATAGTCTTCAAATATTTTTGCTTCTTTAACGATTTGCTTCTTTAACGAATGCAAGATACTCCACTTTGGCAGGAAGAACGAAATGCAAAGATACAGAATGGGGGACAATGCCTCGCTTGAGAGCAGTACGTGTGAAAAAGATCTTGGAGTCCTCGTGGACAACAAGTTAAACATGAGCCAACAATGTGATGTGGCGGCAAAAAAAGCCAATGGGATTTTGGCCTGCATCAATAGGAGCATATTGTCTAGATCTAGGGAAGTCATGCTACCCCTCTATTCCGCTTTGGTTAGACCACACCTGGAATATTGTGTCCAACCACAATTCAAGAGAGATATTGACAAGCTGGAATGTGTCCAGAGGAGGGCGACTAAAATGATCAAGGGTCTGGAGAACAAGCCCTATGAGGAGCGGCTTAAGGAGCTGGGCATGTTTAGCCTGAAGAAGAGAAGGCTGAGAGGAGATATGATAGCCATGTATAAATATGTGAGAGGAAGCCACAGGGAGGAGGGAGCAAGTTTGTTTTCTGCTTCCCTGGAGACTAGGACTCGGAACAATGGCTTCAAACTACAAGAGAGGAGATTCCAACACGAGGAAGAACTTCCTGACTGTGAGAGCCATTCAGCAGTGGAACTCTCTGCCCCGGAGTGTGGTGGAGGCTCCTTCTTTGGAAGCTTTTAAACAGAGGCTGGATGGCCATCTGTCAGGGGTGATTTGAATGCAATATTCCTGCTTCTTGGCAGGGGGTTGGACTGGATGACCCATGAGGTCTCTTCCAACTCTTTGATTCTATGATTCATCCAGTAGTTACCATCTGCTCGCCCACTGAAAACCATATTTAATAAGCCTCGTAACTATAAGAGGGTTTTGCGAGATCAGTCACTCTAGTTGCAATGGTGTAGTAATTGTGAGCCACGAACCATATTTTATTTCTTGTGGACCACTGGTGGTCCATGGGCCACATGTTGGGAGCCACTGTTTTAGTGTGATAAGTTTGCATCCAGTCATTGACAATATAGTCTTCAAACATTTTTGCTTCTTTAACGATTGGCAAACGAGGAGTATCCCACAACCTGACTCCAAAGACTGTTTGGAAAGCTGGCAGTGCTAAATTAATTGCGGGCATATGTGTCCCATAAAATACCTAACTCAAACTAGAGCAGAGCCATTCAATTACTAAGAATTTAGCAATCCTTATGTAAATGTAAATGATTCAGTAGGTCTTACTTTACCCAAAGGGATTTCAACCCAAGCTTGCAAAACAATAGTAGCCAGCCACCCTGCGCAGCTTGGCAATAGCTCTTTATCAGTACATTTGTCAATGCCAGTGATCGGCAATTAGATGTTCGTAAAACCCGTCTGTTTTTTCTGTGGTGTTTGTCTACGCTCCCACCACAAACCTTTTTATGGATTCCTCTCTCTGGGATCAAAGAGAGTTGTGTGTGTTTAAAAAGAAAGCAAGGGAGGGAGAAGGAAGGGAAGAAAAATGTTCCCCCAAAATGGGTAGATAAAGAACTGTGCACACATAATGAATATCAGGGCCAGATGACAAAATAGAAAATATTTCAAAAAGAGAAGAATAAGGTGTTTCATGATGTAGGGCAAGGGGGGGAAGACTTAGTTTGTAACAGGTTAGATGATCCAGATAGATATTATGGCAAGGGCTGCCCACATTTCCCCCTTTCTCTCACCTGTAGAAAATAACAGCTGGTAAGCAGGGAAACAACTGAAGAAAGATCGTTTGCCTTTAATCTACTACAGTGCTGTTCTGTGCCCACTTTAGTATAAGACTCAGTAGCTTGGGGACAAAAGCTGTTGATGGATCCACACAATTATCCACTCTAATATTGCTCTCAGCTGTCTGCCTTGACTGACAATGGTGGATAAAGTTTAGTTAAAGTCTGAGGGGGAAAGGCTTTAATTTTTTTAAAGCAAAGTTGGAGTCTTTGTGCTCAGCCTGCTTTCTGTCCTACAAGGGCTGAGTTTGTTTCAGGATAATGTTTGTGAATCAGAATAATCACTGGATTTAGATATTGTTAGTCCAATCTGTTTACATAGATATGAGATATTTTTATCGCTAAGAGCAATTTGCATATAATAAGGACAGCAACCTCAGATATGCTGTGTCCTATTGTATTTTCTAGCCACTGGTCCAGGGGCTCAAGCAAACTGGCTGCCTGACATAGCCAAACTTTGCAAATTTGGCAATATGTCAACTAGGTTCTTGTGGGTTTTTTCGGGCTATAGGGCCATGTTCTAGAGGCATTTCTCCTGATGTTTCGCCTGGATCTATGGCAAGCATCCTCAGAGGTAGTGAGGATGAAAGCCTTCGAGAACTACCTCTGAGGATGCTTGCCATAGATGCAGGCGAAACGTCAGGAGAAATGCCTCTAGAACATGGCCCTATAGCCCGAAAAACCCACAAGAACCTAGTGATTCCAGCCATGAAAGCCTTCGACAATATTTTATTTATTTATTTATTTCATTTACTTATACCCCGCCCTTCTCACCCCGGGGGGGGGGGGACTCAGGGCGGCTTACAGTGGGGGGCACAATTAGATGCCCAAGACAATTCACAGCAATACAAATACAACAATTACAACAATTAATTAAAAACATCAATACATAATAAAATCATAAAACAATCTCATGCTCAGGGTTCAGAGTCCATATATCCATTCCATTCCATTTGTCCTTGTCTATCATCAGATCCTTCAGTTAGCTTTCAGAATGACCAAAGGCTTGATCCCAGATCCAGGTCTTCAGTCTTTTCCTAAACACCAAGAGGGAAGATGCCGATCTGATCTCCCCGGGGAGTGAGTTCCACAGGTGGGGGGCCACCACTGAGAAGGCCCTGCTCCTCGTCCCTGCCAGCCTCACTTGTGACAGTGGCGGGGTCGAGAGCAGGGCCTCCCCAGAAGATCTTAAACTTCGAGATGGGACGTAGAGGGAGATCCGTTCGGACAAATACACTGGGCCGGAACCGTATAGGGTTTTGTAGGTCAAAACCAGCACTTTGAATTGTGCTCGGAATTGGATCGGCAGCCAGTGGAGCTGGCGCAACAGGGGGGTTGTATGCTCCCTGTACGTCGCCCCGGTGAGCAATCTGGCTGCTTCTCGCTGGACTAGTTGTAGTTTCCGAGCAGTCTTCAAAGGCAACCCCACGTAGAGTGTTGCAGTAATCCAACCGGGATGTGACAAGAGCGTGGACCACCGTGGCCAGATCTGGCTTCTCAAGGTATGGGCGCAGCTTCCCAGTGGAGCCAGCATGGTGTACAGTTGTCCTTCCACATTTGCAGTTTTGATTTCTGTGGATTTGATTAAAATGTTTACTTTAGGTATCTCTAGTCCACAAATGTCTCAAGCCCCCACCCCATTGTAAGTGGGGAGTTAACAAAGAAGTCCAAGTTCAAGCCAGATAGTCCATCTGAGAGGCAACAACAACCAGGTAATACACCATTCCAAAGTCCAAAGCCAAATCCAAGCCAGGGTCCAGGAATAACTCCAGAGATCATGAATCCAAGATAACAAGCAGTCCAAGATCACAGCTCCAAACACACGTTGCTATCAGCAACAAGATGCCACACTTGAGCTCTTTATATGCTAGGTTCTCGGGTGTTGCCTATTGCTAGTTTGTTTCTCTGCTAATCGAGAGAACCTGTGAAGTTGAGCCTTGTCTCCTGGCAGGTCCACAAAAGCTGAGATGCTCAACCCCTCCTCTGTTTCCTCAGAAGAACTTGCTCATTCAGCAGACTGAGAAGTGATAGCTAGCTACCTCCATAGGCTCTTCTTCTATGTTCGGCTGAGGGAGCTGCTGGGCTCTAGATCCAACACTGGCCCTTCACCTCCTGACCTTTGCTATCTGAGAGATCCACAATACCAAGTGTGATTCTATGATCAATTTCCTCTGGGGGACCTAGAAATTTCTAGATAGAATAACCCTCTTGATATCTTTTGGTCCTCAAGTGCAATTCTTTGGCCAGCTTCAGTAGAAGTTGACTATAAAGTCATACCAGAAGATGTAGAAATTCCTAGGGAAAAATGCTTTCAGGTAAAAAAATTAGCAATTTCTTTATTCACACTCTTTCACTTTCATGGGGATCCTGTGCTCCTAACTCCCATAAATGTGGAAGACTGTAGTGGTTTGGACACTAGATCAGGGTTTGAATCACTGCTTGGAGATGGAAACTCACTGGGTGACCCTAAGCAAGTCACACTACTGTTTCATCCTCAGAGGAAGGCAATGGCAACCCCCCCCCTCAACAATTCATGCCAAGAAAACCATATGATTTTAGCAAGATTAATTTTCATTTGGGGGTGCTTATATGCTATGGCAGTAGTTCTCAACCTGGGGTCCCCAGATGTTTTTGGCCTTCAACTCCCAGAAATCCTAACAGCTGGTAAACTGGCTGGGATTTCTGGGAATTGTAGGCCAAAAACATCTGGGGACCCCAGGTTGAGAACCACTGTGCTATGGGATAAATTCCAGATATGCCTCCTTTTTAGAGCGAGTGGACTGTAATTCTTGCAGCTAGTATCACGTGCTCTTCAACTTTTCATCTATAAAACAAGGATGTTGTCAGGAAGCATTAGACTGTGGTCAAGATGGTAAAAGTTATCAATGAGGAAGACACACAAGTCAGGAGAAGCTTTTGCCTGAAACTTCTAAGAAGATCTAATTTCACCCCTTGGTGAGTTCATTAAATGCCAACGTTTTTGGCACAAAGAAGTCATTTTGCAATAAGCTAAAGAGGAAGGAAGAAAGTGGAGGAGGGGAGAAAAACTGGGACAGTTTAGGAGCAAATTGAAAATTAGAACAGAGAATTAATTGGGACTGTTCCAGCCAAACTGAGACCTTGGTAAGGGGATGATATTCAAGGGGTACAGGGAACTCAAATGCTCATCCAAGAAAAGGCAGTGACTGAAGCAGCTTATTAATAATACAAGGTCATGGGATGCTGTTCCCATTTAATCTTGCTTTTAAACTTGAAGTGCCAGGGGCCTAACTGATTTCTTCCCAATCTGCAAATGTGCATGTTTTTAAATTGTATTAAATGGTTTTAAGTGGGCTTAGACAGCCTTGTTTTAACTTGTCAAATTGTTTGATATGCTTTCAGTTTGTATAACTTCCAGTTTTACTATAGTTTAAACTGGTTAAACTGACTTTAATGTATGCCATGTGGAGATCCAATGCTAAGGGCAGAAGAAAATGAAATAAATAATATTTGGATTTTTCTTTTTAAAAGTATAATAGAACAAACAATGTTTTGTAATAAGCCTCAAGTATGCTTTGGCCCGTAGCCAGGATTTCGTTTCGGGGGGGGGGGGGCTAAAAAATTTTCAGGGGGGGTTTCGGGGGGGGCTGAGTTTCGGGGGGGGGGCTGAGTCTGAGTGAAAGAGGGTCTAGCCTAGCAAACCTTTTGTATCATTACCCGAATACCCCCATGCATATGGGATATATTGAGTATGGT
Organism: Anolis sagrei ordinatus; assembly: GCF_025583915.1. Lineage (NCBI taxonomy): Eukaryota > Metazoa > Chordata > Lepidosauria > Squamata > Anolidae > Anolis > Anolis sagrei. The sequence goes on along the minus strand of NW_026846588.1, from coordinate 15,551,076 downwards.
GATCAGATCATGATATGAATAAACATAACAGTTTAAATAATGCACCAGTAAGGCCTTTTCGCGAACCACCATGAGAATTTGGGGGGGGGGGGGCTGAAGCCCCCCAAGGCCCCCCCCCCCCCGGCTACATGCCTGCATGGGTTTAGAAGGTTTAATTGAGAGATTAACAGTGCAATTATATAACTGTCTGGAATCATTAAGTTGGACGGCACTCCAAGGGGCATCCAGCCCAACCCCATTCCGCCATGCAGGAACACACAGTCAAAGCACCCTGATAGATGGCCATCCAGCCTCTGTTTAAAAAGCTGCAAAGAAAATGACTCCACCAAGCTTTAAGGCAGCAGCGTATTCCTCTGAAGTTCTTCCTAATGGTGGAATTTTTTTCTTGCATTTTGAGTTCATTCCTCTGTGTTTTAGTCTCTGAACCAGAAGAAAACAAGCTGGCTTCATTTTTAATATGACATATCATAATTAGAGGTTATCTCTATTGTATTCAGCAGAACTACCTTCCGAGTAAATATGTTGAAGAATCAGCTACTAAATGATTTGGGGAGAAAAAAGCAAGACAGAAAAAAAAAGCCATTTCACAAAATGAGTCCGTCTTGAAAAATATGGGGTCAAATTCTTCTCTTTTTGATGCAATAAACATTTCTTTTCAATGCTTCTCCACTAGCCACACAATGTATTTGCAATGGGAAGGATATGTTAGCAGTCAGCAACTTTTGTATCTCTTATATGACTAGGGATGTGTGATCCAGCACTGGCACTTCATTTCTAAAGTGTCTCTAAAGTATACTTAGTGAAAATTTCATTACTATAATGAGACTAATGAAATTTCATTACTATTTCGTTGAGCATAATTAAATTACTATAGTTGGGGAAACTTCAGGGGCGCCTTTCTCCCTCATTTTTAAAACTATTGTGGTGAAACTTGCTACAATGGTAGAACATATTTACCACTTTTAGCCCACCCAAATTTCAGAATATTTCACTTATCCACAGATTTTTTGCAAATTTTTGAAGTTTTTATAAACAACATTTTTTTAAATAAAGAAAATATGTTCCTAATTTATTTAATTGTGTAGTCCTTACTTTGAAAGCAATTGTTCTACTCCAGAAACTTTATTTTTGTGGCAGAAATTTCATTAAATTGGTGGAGACTCAACAAAGCATAATGTGCTATCGCAGTGGTTCTCAGCCTGGGGTCCCCAGATGTTTTCTGGTCTTCAACTCCCAGAAATCCTAACAGCTGGTAAACTGGCTGGGATTTCTGGGAGTTGTAGGCCAAAAACATCTGGGGACCCCAGGTTGAGAACCACTGTGCTGTAGGATACTGCCCCTTGCGCAAAGACTAAAGTTTTTGCAGTGTAATAAATTGTCACCATGTTTTAATGACAGTACCAATTAGGAAATGACATAACCTAGGGACAGAACTCTGGCTGGCTACAGACCAATCTCTTCTCCTAATTGGGGCTTTCTGATACTGATGCACACTGGGAAATGTAGTTTAAGGTAGAACTTTTTGAATTCTTTGGCATAGGGCTCCTTCCCGTCCCAACCTACATTTTCTAGAGTTCTGTGCTGTTCCCAAAATACACTGCTCCCTCTTTTCATGGCTCCTAATACCGAGACTCCATTAATTCCAGGGCAAGGCAGGCATTAAGGCAGACAGGCAACCTTTTTGGCCTAATGGCTTTGCTTCCTTGCACTGAATATGAAACTGATTTTGAGAGCCTTCCGAGATTTACAAAACTAAAATGGAAAAGTTTCAATTCTAAAATATTTGGTGTGGGCCACACAAACACTTTGGAAATGACTTCCGATTTACAAAACTTCTGTTTCTCTTACAATTTCCGACACTTCTGAATTTTTTGCACATGTCTAATGTCTACATTCACCAGTTGCTGGTTTGCTTTTTAGTGACTTCCTGTTTCTATGTTTTCTATGCTCTCTTCTATATCACTTTAAGCTGAAGCCATATTGTTTCTTTCCGCACAATTCTCTGTTATGGTGTATATTCATTATGGAACTAAAACTGCATACAGGTAGTCTCCTAGTTACAAACAAGATACATTATATCAGTTTGTCCTTAAGTTGAATTTGTATTTTAATTGGTGCAGACACATTTTTAAAGTGTAACTCAATCTAAAACTACATACATTGTAGCTTTGGATAGCATAGGGAAGGGTTAATGCTCCTGTAGTGTTTGTTTTGCTGCCTGTGCCCCTGTTCAGAAGATTTCACCTCAGTTTCTGTCCCCGTGAAAACTGGATTTTGAAAAATGTGGCTTGCTGTGGAATCAAGGATTGGTGCTAAATATTTAGTTGAGACACCTTTTCTCCATGAAAACTCTTCCAGGAGTAAATTTCCCTTCCTGTATCTCAGCCCTGTTCTTATCTATTTGTAAGTCAGATGTTTGGATGTCGGGGCCTGCCTGTATATATGTTTTACAAATAAGTCTTTCCCTCCTCCCCATACATGTATGTGGGACTGGTTCTTGTTCAGATCCTGCCTTAGCAATGTGATTACTTCACTGGAGAGATCCAGTGCTGTCACACTTTCCCATGGAATGTGCCATTACGAAAATTAAGCATGGGAGTTGATTCTTACTGTGTCAAGAATAATATAATTCAGCTATTGATTCAGTGGATAGGAATATGTATAAAATTCCAGCCTTTATTTGCATTGGAAACCCCTTTCTTCCTAAGCAGCATTGTTGCTAATTACCTTTTCCTGATATTGATCCAAATTTACAAGAGAAACTCCAAACTTATTTTTTATTTCTTTCCCGGACTTTATTCCTCTTGTCTATTTTCTGTGTTCATGTACAACAAAACCTGATGTGAAAATAAGTTCTGTTCCCTCCTTGACTTGTTTGTTTGATGTCACTACATTCTGGAACCCACTATGGAATCTGACTGTAAACCCTTAAACCGTTTACTCTTCACTGTGTATTTATGTGTTTCCAAGAGAATTAAATTACAAGGAAATAAAATATATATGCACGCACGTCTCTGAGGTTTCTGTGTTGCTTTACAAACGAGCGCAGTAAGTCTTTCTCTGATCTCCAGCCACAAATGCAGGTTGAGTATGCCTCATTCAGAATACGTGGGACCAGAAGTGTTTTGAATTTTGGATTTCCCCTCTGATTTTGGAATACCTACATTTGCACATACATACATAATGAGATGGGAACCAAGTCTAAGCACAAAACATTTATTTATGTTTCATATATACCTATAGCCTGAAGATAATTTTATACAATATTTAAAATAATTTTGTGCATGAAAGAACGTTTGTGTACATTGAACATCATAATGCAAAGGTACATTATTTCAGCTACCCATGCAGGTCATTTCGAATCTCAAAATTCTGGATAAGAAATGTCCAACCTGGATAAACAGGACTCTGTGTAACTCTTATTTGAAAATCTGGGGTTTTGGCAGCAGTATTTAATACATGCGGAATGTGGAAGGGAGGAAATACAAAGGCCCCCATCCACATTACCATATAAAATCCAGATTATCTGTTTTGACCTGGATTATATGGCAGTGTAGACTAATGTAATCCAGTTCAAAGCAGATAATGTGGATTATTTGCTTTGATAAACTGGATGTTATGGTGGTGTAGTAGGTGCTGTAGTTTTCATGGTTAACTGAATGTAAGTTTCTAGTCCTCACGAAACACAGGAAAGTTTGTAAATGCAAGGATAAAGGGTGAATCGAATTCTATGATTGCTTCAGGAACCTGAACCATCTCTTGTCCTGCTTAGTCCAAAGCCATCTGACTGATCTTTTCAAGCCAGTTATAAGATCTGAATAGAAATCAATGTTCATGCGGTAATCCTCAGACTGCATAATTGATCTGTAACTCAGGTTCATTCCCAGGGGGAAATAGTCAAGAGTTTCCCATTCTTTTTATTTTGATTTTATCTGCAGATTTCCAGGTTGAATCCAAACTCTTTTGAAATATCCTGAGTTTTTCTTCCTCCTACCTCCCTTGTTTTCCATGTCCTCCCTCCAAGATCAAGAGTCAGACAACATTTCAGAAATTGATTTCTACTCATTTCCATTGAGCCATCATCATCATCATCATCATCATCATCATCATCATCATCACACCAGCTGTCCCCTGCCACACGTTGCTGTGGCCCAGTCTGTGTATATGTGTTTTGTGTGTGCATGTACATGTATATATGTGGTTTTGTGTATGCATTGTAATGTATTTTTTATTTTTTGGCTTTTTAAGTCTTTTCCACTGTGTTTTTCAGTGTTTTTATGAGTGATGGTCACTCGTTGGCCTGATATGTGGTGGAGGCTCCTTCTTTGGAAGCTTTTAAACAGAGGCTGGATGGCCATCTGTCAGGGGTGATTTGAATGCAATATTCCTGCTTCTTGGCAGGGGGGTGGACTGGATGGCCCATGAGGTCTCTTCCAACTCTTTGATTCTATGATTCTATGATATGTGTATTGTTTCCAAATTTGGTGTCAATTCATCAAAACATTACATTTTTATTTATATAGATTAGTTAAACTATCTAATTTGAAGAATATAGGAATACAGAAGTCAAAGCACAAGATCCATGACGTTAAGCAGGGTCAGTCTTGGTTCATACTTGGATGGTAGACTGCCAACAAATACCAAGTGTTTTAGGCTGTGTTTCAGAGGAAGGAACAGGTAAAACCACTTCTGAGGCTGGATATACTTTGCCATATAAAATTTAGATTATCTGCTTTGAACTGGGTTATATGGCAATGTAGACTCATATAATCCTCAAAGTAGATAGTGGGGGGGTCAAACACTGGATTATATGGCAGTGTAGACCCAGCCTCTGTCTTTTTTGCCTTAGAAAAATCTAGGACATTCTTGATATTGTCAGGAGTCAACAGTTGACTCGAAGGCCAGAAATACATTTCATTTTGGAAAATATAGTGGGTTAATTTAATTGACCTGGAAATGCCAAATGAATTTGATCTGTACAGCAACAAGAAGTGGGACTTTTAGAGACTTCTTTTTTGGATGGGCTCATCTATCTATCTGTATACATAATAAAAGTGAAAATTGTGTATGTGTGTAAGGCTGGGGTGTCCGCTTACACAGACAGTCTTCTGTTTCCACAGTGCGGAGGAGCCACCAATGGCCCTCCTGCCAAGGACATTTCTGGTTATAACAAGCACCATGAACATGTCTCTCAACCCTTGCCAATGTCTTCCTTATATACCACACTGCCCACCACTCAAGTGAAGGCCTTCATTCAGGGACAATTTCATCCAAGATGCTCTGTTTTAACTCCAGAATGGATACCACAGGGTTCCTTTCTCTCTCCATGGGTGTGGAATTTGCATGACCCCACCCACTACCTCCCTCTTAACCCTTTCCTATGGCACACAGCAAACAGGAATTGATCAGCAACTGACCAAGAGGTTTTGGAAGAATTCACCATGATTTATAAGAGCTGTAGTTCACCTA